>CM066994.1:29670636-30300636 GCA_033977485.1 Hydrangea macrophylla | reverse complement strand
CAACTCCACCTACCCTTTCAATTATCAATGGAGCATTATGAATTGCAAGTGTATATTTACACATCATTGTTGCACTTTCTTTGTAATTAGTGGAGATTAATGGAGAATGAGTGGGATGTTAGGCAAATGTTTTCTAAGTGGAAGTTTGAGTATTTATACACCCAATCACACTACACATTCTACACTCCTAACATAGAGAGCTTGAGAGAGTCACATAGAGAGATAAGAGAAAGTTTGAGAGTTCAATTTGCTGAAAATTTCTAGAGAGAAGAGCTCCTCAATTTCCATAGCCAAGCTTGTATTGGGTTTCTTGATTTGGTTATCTTTCTCAACAAATCTCTTTGCACTTAATCACGGTGAGTATTACTAACTCACTCCAAATGTAACTCATTCCTTATTTACTGATTTAGGTAGTTAATTTTAACAGTAGCAGAATTTTGTTTTCAGATTTTTGTTAGGAAAACGAATGAAATTTAAGGTTCTGCCCGCTTTGTCCCAAGCAAAACTCGATTCTGCACACTTTTTGTCTAATGCAATTTTCTCAGATTTTGCACCGTTTGGGCAGAAAATGAGGATTACAGTAGCAGAAAAAGTATATTAGAAATTCAATCTAATATTTTCTCTTTTAATTTTAACAGTAGCAGAATTTTGTTTTCAGATTTTTGTTAGGAAAACGAATGAAATTTAAGGTTCTGCCCGCGTTGTCCCAAGCAAAACTCGATTCTGTACACTTTTCGTCTAATGCAATTTTCTCAGATTCTGCACCGTTTGGACAGAAAACGAGGATTTCAGTAGCAGTTTTTAGAATGCTATTAGTTATGTTTAAAATGATTAAGGCAATGAATTACGAATTTTCAATCCCCGTACGCGTATTATTTCTTTAATTCTGTGAATTCCTTTATGTTTAAAGTTTGATGACATTCATGTGGAGTCAGTTGTACATGCATGGTGAGTGTTGGTAGTGTGTAAAAGAGTAATGATAGTGTGGAAAAGAGTAATGATTGTGTGGAAAGAGTATGAGTTTGAGTTGTGGTTGTGGTTGTGGTTGTGGTTGTGGTTGTGGTTGTGGTTGTAATTGTGGCTGTGGTTATGGTTGTGGTTGTGGATGTGATTGTGGTTGGAGTTGAAAAAGAGGATGAGGGTGTCTTTGAAATGCGAAGGTGGCAAAAATGGACACTCCCTGACGCCCATGGAAGCGTTAAAGTGTGTGAAGCCGAACTTGGACACTCACTGGCACCCATGGAAGTGCTAAAGTGTGGCCTATAGACACTCCCTGAATGACTCGAGTCTGGATACCTGTGTGGGGGTTGCCCCGGTATTTGCATGGCGGTTAGGGTATTCAAAGTGTGAGGCATTGGACACTCCCTGGTACCCCGGACCAAAGTGTGAGGCAAACTGGACACTCCCTGGCGCCCCGTTGCTAAAGTGTGGCTATCTTAGTATTTCAAAGATACCAGGAGTAGGATAGAGGGTTGTTGGGTTTTGTCGAGAGAAAAGAGTCGGTTAGATGAGATGGTGCATTGTTCTCATACACGGTCACATATGTGTGAATTTATCTTTTAATTATTGTTGTGGTTGTTTTTCTAACAAGCTCTTTATCATAAATATAAACTTGTGGTATTTAAATGGAAATGGGAAAAAGGTAAATGGGCATGTTTTTACATTCAAAGCTATGTTTTTAATACTCACCAGCTTCTTGAAGCTGACGGCGTTGATGCGTCCTGGACATTCGTGTCCAGGCTTTGCAGGTAATAATCAGGATGAACCGTATGACTATGCTATTTGAGATCAGTTGCTGAGAAGAGAATTTATTTTTATATGCTTATTGTTTATGTGCATTTAAGATATGATTTGGTTTTGTAATAAGGATGACTGTAATAGACTTTAAGTTATTGTTTTATTTCAAGGCGGTCTGTGCCTTAGTTAACCCCGTACCATAGGATGTAATAAGTTAGAAAATTTTTTATAAGCCCAGGTTGCCCTACTCTGATTAATAGTTTTTATGTTGTTCGACGTTTGGGACGGAATCGATCCTTCAAACTGTCGCGACCTACGGGTCCATAAAGGAAATTAAACGCTTTCCATATTTATGCTACGTCGGGGCGTGACAACTGTTGTAGGGGAATCCCCCACCATTGTAAGGAATCCCCAACAGTTTGTCTAGAATCCCCCACAAACTGTTGTATATGGGAGATTCTTAACAAACTGTGGGGTATAATTAACAAACATGAAGAATGATGAACAAATTGTTAAGAATTCCACATATTGGTTAAGAATCCCCCATATTCCATTGGGGTATTCTGTGGGGGATCCTTAACAAACAGTGGGGGATTATTATAAATTGGTGGGGGATTCTAAACAAACTGTGGGGGATTTTAAGCAAATATGGGAAATAATGAACAAATATGCAATATGGGAGATGACAACTATTGTAGGAGAATTCCCCACAATTGTCAAGAATCCCCCACAGTTGTCTTGAGTCCCCCACAAACTATGGGATATGGAGGATTCTTAACTAACTGTGGGGTATAATTAACAAATATGGGGAATGATGAATAAATTATTAAGAATTCCTCACATTGGTTAAGAATCCCCTATATTCCATTGCGGTATTTTGTGGAGGATCCTTAATAAAAGTGGAGAATTCCTAACTAACTGTGGGGTATAATTAACAAATATGGGGAATGATGAACAAATTGTTAAGAATCCCTCACATTGGTTATGAATCCCCCATATTCCATTGGGGTATTTTGTGGGGGATCCTTAACAAAAGTGGGGAACTCTTAAAATTTTGTGGGGGATTCTTAACAAACTTCGGGTGTTTTTAGCAAATAAGGGGAATAATGAACAAATATGCAACATGGGAGATGACAACTGTTGTAGGGGAATCTCCAACAATTGTAAAGAATCCTCCACAGTTTGTCTAGAGTCCCCCATAAACTGTTGTATATGGGGGATTATTTAACAAAAGTGGGGGATTCTTAGCAAACTGTGGGGGTTTTAGCAATTATGGGGAATAATGAACAAATGTGCAACCTGGTCGATGACAACTATTGTAGGGGAATCCCCCACAATTGTAAAGAATCCGTCACAATTTGTCTAGAGTCCCCCACAAACTGTTGTATATGGGGGATTCTTAACAAACTGTGGGGTATAATTAACAAACATGGAGAATGATGAACAAATTGTTAAGAATCCCTCATATTGGTTAAAAATCACCCATATTCCATTGGGGTATTCTGTGGGGGATCCTTAACAAACAGTGGGGGATTCTTATAAATTTGTGGGGGATTCTAAACAAACTGTGGGTGATTTTAAGCATATATCGGGAATAGTGAACAAATATACAACATGGTCGATGACAACTATTGTAGGGAAATCCCCCACAATTGTAAAGAATCCCTCACAGTTTGTCTAGAGTCCCCCACAAACTGTTGTAGATGGGTGATTATTAACAAACTATGGGGTATAATTAACAAAGATGGAGAATGATGAACAAATTGTTAAGAATCCCTCATACTGGTTAAGAATCCCCCATATTCCATTGGGGTATTCTTTGGGGGATCCTTAACAAACAGTGGGGGATTCTAAACAAACTGTGGGTGATTTTAAGCATATATGGGGAATAATGAACAAATATGCAACATTGGAGATGACAACTATTGTAGGGAAATTCCCCACAATTGTTAAGAATCCTCCACAGTTGTCTTGAGTCCCCCACAAACTATGGGATATGGAGGATTCTTGACTGACTGTGGGGTATAATTAACAAATATGGGGAATGATGAATAAATTGTTAAAAATCCCTCACATTGGCTAAGAATTGTAATACCCCGTATTTTATTTTCGTTTTTTTTAAAAAAAAAAATATAAATATACCATATTTAAAATTTATACAGTGTAATTTTACCTGTGTGTGTATATCATCGCGTGAGCTCAACACACATGTGAATTCCTCATTAGAAGTTAGTGGCCACTCAAGTTAGTGCAAAGTTAGTGCATGTATACTATATGCATTATGTTATGCTTAGTGCCCCAAGCACTATATATGCATTATGTTATGCTTAGTGCCCCAAGCACTATATAGATTATATATACATATATTCCAAATATTTGGAATTGTTTACCAAACTATTTACATTTTAATTTCGAGGACGAATTTCTTTTTAAGGAGGGTAGAATGTGAGACCCCAACCCAAACAAATTTGGTTTTCCAAACACACCCTAACACTAGTCGGTCAACTAGTTGTGGGTCTAGATTTTTAAATGATAATGGTTGTTGAGTCATTAGATATTACATCCTAGTGATTTTGATGAGTCAAATGTAACAATCTTAATTTTTTTTTTGGTTATTTATTCACTCTTTATTTATTTTATTGCTTTATATTTAATAAGTGTAGTGGGTGGGTCATAGGTGTGTGTAGTGTGACTAGATGTGTTTTGTGTGTGTGTGTATGAGGAGTGCACGGGTGTGTGTGTATTATATTTATACATATAGTATAATATTATATTATATTAAGTTAGGTTAGGTAATAAAAAAAAGAAAAAGAAAGGAAACACTAGTGTGTGTACTTGTGTGTGTAGTGCAAGCATATTGGTATGTTTTATATGCTTGGTGCCTAAGCACTCAAAGTCTATTTATATACACCTAAAGTTCTCTCATCACACTACTACCTCAACTCTCAACAGACTCTCTGCCTCAACAACTCTCCTTCCCTCTCTCGGCAACATCACACATACACACAGAAATTATTACACACACACATATATTGATCCACACCCATATAGTTATATATATTCACACATATACATATATATTCAGAGAGTGGAGAAAGTGATCAACATTATTTTTAAGGTACGGGGTTGTGTACGATATGCTCTTAAATCTCCGGAGTATTTTCTTTGTCATCCCTATTTGTACTCTTTTTGATTTATGTTGTCTTTTTATTGGAATCCATGTCTTTTTGGTTATATGTTATTATAATATTATTTTGGCTAAGTGCTATGGGACTAAAGGGTCATGAGTAAGGAGCACCTACCAATAGTCCAACAGGCCTCAGGGACCATGTACTGGAGACGGGTGAGGTGAGGTGAGGTGAGGTGAGGTGAGGTGGCTCTTTACTATGTGACCAAGAGGAACCTGGTATGATGCTCTTGTGGGTGAGCGGGTAAAATTGTGTGAAGAGGTGGGTTGAGTGATTGGTCTATTTTATTTGATCCCAGCAATTTTTATGTCGTCGTGGTTGTTCATTGTACTTTTGAGCCTTTATTATTCCTATCATATTGTATACTTCCCCGTGTGTTATTTTAGATGCAGGTACCATTGGTAGCAGTCAAATTGGAGCACATTAGAGTACCGTGTGGGTTCGAGTTATTTGGGTCCTAACCATGTAAATGAATTTAAATGAAAATTTGGGCACTCAAATGTAATTCATTTTATTTATTTTTAATAAAAATACCCTTTATTTTTGCGGGGCGTCAAAAATGGTATCAAAGCCTGTACCCAGCCGGAAATGTAGGACTTAGTTCCACATCGCCTGGGGGAATCAATGAGGGTAGTACTATTTATTTGTACTATTTGGATTTTTTGTCTAAAAAAAAAAAAAACTTTTGAAATTTCAAGTTGTTTGTCAAAATATTTATACTTTAATTTCGCGGACGAAATTCTTTTAAGGAGGGTAGAGTGTAATACCCCGTATTTTATTTTCGTTTTTTTTAAAAAAAAAAAATATAAATATACCATATTTAAAATTTATACAGTGTAATTTTACCTGTGTGTGTATATCATCGCGTGAGCTCAACACACATGTGAATTCCTCATTAGAAGTTAGTGGCCACTCAAGTTAGTGCAAAGTTAGTGCATGTATACTATATGCATTATGTTATGCTTAGTGCCCCAAGCACTATATATGCATTATGTTATGCTTAGTGCCCCAAGCACTATATAGATTATATATACATATATTCCAAATATTTGGAATTGTTTACCAAACTATTTACATTTTAATTTCGAGGACGAATTTCTTTTTAAGGAGGGTAGAATGTGAGACCCCAACCCAAACAAATTTGGTTTTCCAAACACACCCTAACACTAGTCGGTCAACTAGTTGTGGGTCTAGATTTTTAAATGATAATGGTTGTTGAGTCATTAGATATTACATCCTAGTGATTTTGATGAGTCAAATGTAACAATCTTAATTTTTTTTTGGTTATTTATTCACTCTTTATTTATTTTATTGCTTTATATTTAATAAGTGTAGTGGGTGGGTCATAGGTGTGTGTAGTGTGACTAGATGTGTTTTGTGTGTGTGTGTATGAGGAGTGCACGGGTGTGTGTGTATTATATTTATACATATAGTATAATATTATATTATATTAAGTTAGGTTAGGTAATAAAAAAAAGAAAAAGAAAGGAAACACTAGTGTGTGTACTTGTGTGTGTAGTGCAAGCATATTGGTATGTTTTATATGCTTGGTGCCTAAGCACTCAAAGTCTATTTATATACACCTAAAGTTCTCTCATCACACTACTACCTCAACTCTCAACAGACTCTCTGCCTCAACAACTCTCCTTCCCTCTCTCGGCAACATCACACATACACACAGAAATTATTACACACACACATATATTGATCCACACCCATATAGTTATATATATTCACACATATACATATATATTCAGAGAGTGGAGAAAGTGATCAACATTATTTTTAAGGTACGGGGTTGTGTACGATATGCTCTTAAATCTCCGGAGTATTTTCTTTGTCATCCCTATTTGTACTCTTTTTGATTTATGTTGTCTTTTTATTGGAATCCATGTCTTTTTGGTTATATGTTATTATAATATTATTTTGGCTAAGTGCTATGGGACTAAAGGGTCATGAGTAAGGAGCACCTACCAATAGTCCAACAGGCCTCAGGGACCATGTACTGGAGACGGGTGAGGTGAGGTGAGGTGAGGTGAGGTGAGGTGGCTCTTTACTATGTGACCAAGAGGAACCTGGTATGATGCTCTTGTGGGTGAGCGGGTAAAATTGTGTGAAGAGGTGGGTTGAGTGATTGGTCTATTTTATTTGATCCCAGCAATTTTTATGTCGTCGTGGTTGTTCATTGTACTTTTGAGCCTTTATTATTCCTATCATATTGTATACTTCCCCGTGTGTTATTTTAGATGCAGGTACCATTGGTAGCAGTCAAATTGGAGCACATTAGAGTACCGTGTGGGTTCGAGTTATTTGGGTCCTAACCATGTAAATGAATTTAAATGAAAATTTGGGCACTCAAATGTAATTCATTTTATTTATTTTTAATAAAAATACCCTTTATTTTTGCGGGGCGTCAAAAGAATACCCCATATTCCATTGGGATATTTTGTGGGGGGATCCTTAACGAAAGTGGAGGATTCTTAACTAACTGTGGGGTATAATTAACAAATATGGGGAGTGATGAAAAAATTATTAAGAATCCCTCACATTGGTTAAGAATCCCTCATATTCCATTGGAGTATTTTGTGGGGAATCCTTAACAAAAGTGGGGGACTCTTAAAATTTTGTGGGGGATTCTTAACAAACTTCGGGTGATTTTAGCAAATATCGGGAATAATGAACAAATATGCAACATGGGAGATGACAACAATTGTAAGGGAATCCCCCACAATTGTAAAGAATCCCCTTCAGTATGTGTAGAGTCCCCCACAAACTGTTGTATATGGGATTCTTAACAAACAAACATGAAGAATGATGAACAAATTGTTAAGAATCTCTCTTATTGGTTAAGAATCCCCCATATTCCAGTGTGGTATTCTGTGGGGGATCCTTAACAAACAGTGGGGGATTATTATAAATTGGTGGGGGATTCTAAACAAACTGTGAGGGATTTTAAGCAAATATGGGAAATAATGAACAAATATGCAATATGGGAGATGACAACACATGTAGGAGAATTCCCCACAATTGTCAAGAATCCCCCACAGTTGTCTTGAGTCCCCCACAAACTATGGGATATGGAGGATTCTTAACTAACTGTGGGGTATAATTAACAAGTATGGGGAATGATGAATAAATTATTAAGAATTCCTCACATTGGTTAAGAATCCCCCATATTCCATTGCGGTATTTTGTGGAGGGTCCTTAATAAAAGTGGAGAATTCCTAACTAACTGTGGGGTGTAATTAACAAATATGGGGAATGATGAACAAATTGTTAAGAATCCCTCACATTGGTTAAGAATCCCCCATATTCCAATGAGGTATTTTGTGGGGGATCCTTAACAAAAGTGGGGAACTCTTAAAATTTTGTGGGGGATTCTTAACAAACTTCGGGTGATTTTAGCAAATAAGAGGAATAATGAACAAATATGCAACATGGGAGATGACAACTGTTGTAGGGGAATCTCCAACAATTGTAAAGAATCCTCCACAGTTTGTCTAGAGTCCCCTATAAACTGTTGTATATTGGGGATTATTTAACAAAAGTGGGGGATTCTTAGCAAACTGTGGGGGTTTTAGCAATTATGGGGAATAATGAACAAATGTGCAACATGGTCGATGACAACTATTGTAGGGGAATCCCCCACAATTGTAAAGAATCCGTCACAGTTTGTCTAGAGTCCCCCACAAACTGTTGTATATGGGGGATTCTTAACAAACTGTGGGGTATAATTAACAAACATGGAGAATGATTAACAAATTGTTAAGAATCCCTCATATTGGTTAAAAATCCCCCATATTCCATTGGGGTATTCTGTGGGGGATCCTTAACAAACAGTGGGGAATTCTTATAAATTTGTGGGGGATTCTAAACAAACTGTGGGTAATTTTAAGCATATATCGGGAATAATGAACAAATATACAACATGGTTGATGACAACTATTGTAGGGGAATCCCCCACAATTGTAAAGAATCCCTCACAGTTTGTCTAGAGTCCCCCACAAACTGTTGTAGATGGGGGATTATTAACAAACTATGGGGTATAATTAACAAACATGGAGAATGATGAAAAAATTGGTAAAAATCCCTCATACTGGTTAAGAATCCCCCATATTCCATTGGGGTATTCTGTGGGGGATCCTTAACAAACAGTGGGGGATTCTTATAAATTTGTGGGGGATTCTAAACAAACTATGGATGATTTTAAGCATATATCGGGAATAATGAACAAATATGCAACATGGTCGATGACAACTATTGTATGGGAATCCCCCACAATTGTAAAGAATCCCTCACAGTTTGTCTAGAGTCCCCACAAACTGTTGTAGATGGGGGATTATTAACAACTTATGGGGTATAATTAACAAACATGGAGAATGATGAAAAAATTGGTAAAAATCCCTCATACTGGTTAAGAATCCCCCATATTCCATTGGGGTATTCTGTGGGGGATCCTTAACAAACAGTGGGGGATTCTTATAAATTTTTGGAGGATTCTAAACAAACTGTCGGTGATTTTAAACATATATGGGGAATAATGAACAAATAGGCAACATTCGAGATGACAACAATCGTAGGAAAATTCCCCACAATTGTCTAGAATCCCCCACAGTTGTCTTGAGTCCTCCACAAACTATTGGATATGGAGGATTCTTGACTAACTGTGGGGTATAATTAACAAATATGGGGAATGATTAATAAATTGTTAAAATTCCTCACATTGGTTAAGAATCCCCCATATTCCATTCGGGTATTTTGTGGAGAATCCTTAATAAAAGTGGAGGATTCCAAACTAACTGTGGGGTATAATTAACATATATGGGGAATGATGAACAAATTTTTAAGAATCCCTCACATTGGTTAACAATCCCCAATATTCCATTGGGGTATTTTGTGGGGGATACTTATCAAAAGTGGGGGATTCTTAAAAATTTGTGGGGGATTCTTAACAAACTGTGGGTTCTTTTAGCATATATGTGGAATAATAAACAAATATGCAACATAGGAGATGACAACTATGGTAGGGGAATCCCCAACAATTGTAAAGAATTCCCCACAATTTGTCTAGAGTCCCTCACAAACTGTTGAATATGGGGGATTCTTAACAAACTGTGGGTGGTTTTAGCAAATATGGGGAATAACGAACAAATATGCAACATGGTCGATGACAACTATTGTAGGGGAATCCCCCACCATTGTAAAGAATCCCCAACAGTTTGTCTAGTGTCCCCCACAAACTGTTGTATATGGGGGATTCTTAACAACTTATGGGGTATAATTAACAAACATGGAGAATGATGAAAAAATTGGTAAAAATCCCTCATACTGGTTAAGAATCCCCCATATTCCATTGGGGTATTCTGTGGGGGATCCTTAACAAACAGTGGGGGATTCTTATAAATTTTTGGAGGATTCTAAACAAACTGTCGGTGATTTTAAACATATATGGGGAATAATGAACAAATAGGCAACATTCGAGATGACAACAATCGTAGGAAAATTCCCCACAATTGTCTAGAATCCCCCACAGTTGTCTTGAGTCCTCCACAAACTATTGGATATGGAGGATTCTTGACTAACTGTGGGGTATAATTAACAAATATGGGGAATGATGAATAAATTGTTAAAATTCCTCACATTGGTTAAGAATCCCCCATATTCCATTCGGGTATTTTGTGGAGAATCCTTAATAAAAGTGGAGGATTCCTAACTAACTGTGGGGTTTAATTAACAAATATGGGGGAATGATGAACAAATTTTTAAGAATCCCTCACATTGGTTAAGAATCCCCAATATTCCATTGGGGTATTTTGTGGGGGATACTTATCAAAAGTGGGGGATTCTTAAAAATTTGTGGGGGATTCTTAACAAACTGTGGGTTGTTTTAGCATATATTGGGAATAATGAACAAATATGCAACATAGGAGATGACAACTATGGTAGGGGAATCCCCAACAATTGTAAAGAATTCCCCACAGTTTGTCTAGAGTCCCCCACAAACTGTTGTATATGGGGGATTCTACAACAAAAGTGGGGGATTCTTAACAAACTGTGGGTTGTTTTAGCATATATGGGGAATAATGAACAAATATGCAACAAAGGAGATGACAACTATGGTAGGGGAATCCCAAACAATTGTAAAGAATTCCCCACAGTTTGTCTAGAGTCCCCCACAAACTGTAGTATATGGGGGATTCTACAACAAAAGTGGGGGATTCTTAACAAACTGTGGGGGGTTTTAGCAAATATGGGGAATAACGAACAAATATGCAACATGGGAGATGACAACTATTGTAGGGGAATCCCCCACCATTGTAAAGAATCCCCAACAGTTTGTCTAGAGTCCCCCACAAACTGTTGTATATGGGGGATTCTTAACAAACAGTGGGGTATAATTAACAAACATGATGAATGATGAACAAATTGTTAAGAATCCCACATATTGGTAAAAAATCCCCCATATTCCATTGGGGTATTCTGTGGGGGATCCTTAACAAACAGTGGGGGATTCTTATAAATTTTTGGAGGATTCTAAACAAACTGTCGGTGATTTTAAACATATATGGGGAATAATGAACAAATAGGCAACATTCGAGATGACAACTATCGTAGGAAAATTCCCCACAATTGTCTAGAATCCCCCACAGTTGTCTTGAGTCCTCCACAAACTATGGGATATGGAGGATTCTTAACTAACTGTGGGGTATAATAAACAAATATGGGGAATGATGAATAAATTGTTAAAATTCCTCACATTGGTTAAGAATCCCCCATATTCCATTCGGGTATTTTGTGGAGAATCCTTAATAAAAGTGGAGGATTCCAAACTAACTGTGGGGTATAATTAACATATATGGGGAATGATGAAAATTTTTTTAAGAATCCCTCACATTGGTTAACAATCCCCAATATTCCATTGGGGTATTTTGAGGGGGATACTTATCAAAACTGGGGGATTCTTAAAAATTTGTGGGGGATTCTTAACAAACTGTGGGTTCTTTTAGCATATATGGGGAATAATAAACAAATATGCAACATAGGAGATGACAACTATGGTAGGGGAATCCCCAACAATTGTAAAGAATTCCCCACAATTTGTCTAGAGTCCCTCACAAACTGTTGAATATGGGGGATTCTTAACAAACTGTGGGTGGTTTTAGCAAATATGGGGAATAACGAACAAATATGCAACATGGTCGATGACAACTATTGTAGGGGAATCCCCCACCATTGTAAAGAATCCCCAACAGTTTGTCTAGTGTCCCCCACAAACTGTTGTATATGGGGGATTCTTAACAAACTGTGGTGTATAATTAACAAATATGAAGAATGATGAACAAATTGTTAAGAATCCCTAATATTGGTTAAAAAGCCCCCATATTCTATTGGGGTATTCTGTGGGGGATCCTTAACAAACAGTGGGAGATTCTTATAAATTTGTGGGGAATTCTAAACAAACTATGGATAATTTTAAGCATATATCGGGAATTATGAACAAATATGCAACATGGTCGATGACAACTATTGTAGGGGAATCCCCCACTATTGTAAAGAATGCCTCACAGTTTGTCTAGAGTCCCCCACAAACTGTTGTAGATGGGGGATTATTAACAACTTATGGGGTATAATTAACAAACATGGAGAATGATGAAAAAATTGGTAAAAATCCCTCATACTGGTTAAGAATCCCCCATATTCCATTGGGGTATTCTGTGGGGGATCCTTAACAAACAGTGGGGGATTCTTATAAATTTTTGGAGGATTCTAAACAAACTGTCGGTGATTTTAAACATATATGGGGAATAATGAACAAATAGGCAACATTCGAGATGACAACTATCGTAGGAAAATTCCCCACAATTGTCTAGAATCCCCCACAGTTGTCTTGAGTCCTCCACAAACTATTGGATATGGAGGATTCTTGACTAACTGTGGGGTATAATTAACAAATATGGGGAATGATGAATAAATTGTTAAAATTCCTCACATTGGTTAAGAATCCCCCATATTCCATTCGGGTATTTTGTGGAGAATCCTTAATAAAAGTGGAGGATTCCTAACTAACTGTGGGGTTTAATTAACAAATATGGGGGAATGATGAACAAATTTTTAAGAATCCCTCACATTGGTTAAGAATCCCCAATATTCCATTGGGGTATTTTGTGGGGGATACTTATCAAAAGTGGGGGATTCTTAAAAATTTGTGGGGGATTCTTAACAAACTGTGGGTTGTTTTAGCATATATTGGGAATAATGAACAAATATGCAACATAGGAGATGACAACTATGGTAGGGGAATCCCCAACAATTGTAAAGAATTCCCCACAGTTTGTCTAGAGTCCCCCACAAACTGTTGTATATGGGGGATTCTACAACAAAAGTGGGGGATTCTTAACAAACTGTGGGTTGTTTTAGCATATATGGGGAATAATGAACAAATATGCAACAAAGGAGATGACAACTATGGTAGGGGAATCCCAAACAATTGTAAAGAATTCCCCACAGTTTGTCTAGAGTCCCCCACAAACTGTAGTATATGGGGGATTCTACAACAAAAGTGAGGGATTCTTAACAAACTGTGGGGGGTTTTAGCAAATATGGGGAATAACGAACAAATATGCAACATGGGAGATGACAACTATTGTAGGGGAATCCCCCACCATTGTAAAGAATCCCCAACAGTTTGTCTAGAGTCCCCCACAAACTGTTGTATATGGGGGATTCTTAACAAACAGTGGGGTATAATTAACAAACATGATGAATGATGAACAAATTGTTAAGAATCCCACATATTGGTAAAAAATCCCCCATATTCCATTGGGGTATTCTGTGGGGGATCCTTAACAAACAGTGGGGGATTCTTATAAATTTTTGGAGGATTCTAAACAAACTGTCGGTGATTTTAAACATATATGGGGAATAATGAACAAATAGGCAACATTCGAGATGACAACTATCGTAGGAAAATTCCCCACAATTGTCTAGAATCCCCCACAGTTGTCTTGAGTCCTCCACAAACTATGGGATATGGAGGATTCTTAACTAACTGTGGGGTATAATAAACAAATATGGGGAATGATGAATAAATTGTTAAAATTCCTCACATTGGTTAAGAATCCCCCATATTCCATTCGGGTATTTTGTGGAGAATCCTTAATAAAAGTGGAGGATTCCAAACTAACTGTGGGGTATAATTAACATATATGGGGAATGATGAAATTTTTTTTAAGAATCCCTCACATTGGTTAACAATCCCCAATATTCCATTGGGGTATTTTGAGGGGGATACTTATCAAAACTGGGGGATTCTTAAAAATTTGTGGGGGATTCTTAACAAACTGTGGGTTCTTTTAGCATATATGGGGAATAATAAACAAATATGCAACATAGGAGATGACAACTATGGTAGGGGAATCCCCAACAATTGTAAAGAATTCCCCACAATTTGTCTAGAGTCCCTCACAAACTGTTGAATATGGGGGATTCTTAACAAACTGTGGGTGGTTTTAGCAAATATGGGGAATAACGAACAAATATGCAACATGGTCGATGACAACTATTGTAGGGGAATCCCCCACCATTGTAAAGAATCCCCAACAGTTTGTCTAGTGTCCCCCACAAACTGTTGTATATGGGGGATTCTTAACAAACTGTGGTGTATAATTAACAAATATGAAGAATGATGAACAAATTGTTAAGAATCCCTAATATTGGTTAAAAAGCCCCCATATTCTATTGGGGTATTCTGTGGGGGATCCTTAACAAACAGTGGGAGATTCTTATAAATTTGTGGGGAATTCTAAACAAACTATGGATAATTTTAAGCATATATCGGGAATTATGAACAAATATGCAACATGGTCGATGACAACTATTGTAGGGGAATCCCCCACTATTGTAAAGAATGCCTCACAGTTTGTCTAGAGTCCCCCACAAACTGTTGTAGATGGGGGATTATTAACAACTTATGGGGTATAATTAACAAACATGGAGAATGATGAAAAAATTGGTAAAAATCCCTCATACTGGTTAAGAATCCCCCATATTCCATTGGGGTATTCTGTGGGGGATCCTTAACAAACAGTGGGGGATTCTTATAAATTTTTGGAGGATTCTAAACAAACTGTCGGTGATTTTAAACATATATGGGGAATAATGAACAAATAGGCAACATTCGAGATGACAACTATCGTAGGAAAATTCCCCACAATTGTCTAGAATCCCCCACAGTTGTCTTGAGTCCTCCACAAACTATTGGATATGGAGGATTCTTGACTAACTGTGGGGTATAATTAACAAATATGGGGAATGATGAATAAATTGTTAAAATTCCTCACATTGGTTAAGAATCCCCCATATTCCATTCGGGTATTTTGTGGAGAATCCTTAATAAAAGTGGAGGATTCCTAACTAACTGTGGGGTTTAATTAACAAATATGGGAGAATGATGAACAAATTTTTAAGAATCCCTCACATTGGTTAAGAATCCCCAATATTCCATTGGGGTATTTTGTGGGGGATACTTATCAAAAGTGGGGGATTCTTAAAAATTTGTGGTGGATTCTTAACAAACTGTGGGTTGTTTTAGCATATATGGGGAATAATGAACAAATATGAAACATAGGAGATGACAACTATGGTAGGGGAATCCCCAACAATTGTAAAGAATTCCCCACAGTTTGTCTAGAGTCCCCCACAAACTGTTGTATATGGGGGATTCTACAACAAAAGTGGGGGATTCTTAACAAACTGTGGGTTGTTTTAGCATATATGGGGAATAATGAACAAATATGCAACATAGGAGATGACAACTATGGTAGGGGAATCCCCAACAATTGTAAAGAATTCCCCACAGTTTGTCTAGAGTCCCCCACAAACTGTAGTATATGGGGGATTCTACAACAAAAGTGGGGGATTCTTAACAAACTGTGTGGGGTTTTAGCAACTATGGGGAATAACGAACAAATATGCAACATGGGAGATGACAACTATTGTAGGGGAATCCCCCACCATTGTAAAGAATCCCCAACAGTTTGTCTAGAGTCCCCCACAAACTGTTGTATATGGGGGATTCTTAACAAACAGTGGGGTATAATTAACAAACATGATGAATGATGAACAAATTGTTAAGAATCCCACATATTGGTAAAAAATCCCCCATATTCCATTGGGGTATTCTGTGGGGGATCCTTAACAAACAGTGGGGGATTCTTATAAATTTGTGGGGGATTCTAAACAAGCTGTGGGTGATTTTAAGCATATATCGGGAATAATGAACAAATATGCAACATGGTCGATGACAACTATTGTATGGGAATCCACCACAATTATAAAGAATCCCTCACAGTTTGTCTAGAGTCCCCCACAAACTGTTGTAGATGGTGGATTATTAACAAACTATGGGGTATAATTAACAAACATGGAGAATGATGAACAAATTGTTAAAAATCCCTCATACTGGTTAAGAATCCCCCATATTCCATTGGGGTATTCTGTGGGGGATCCTTAACAAACAGTGGGGGATTCTTATAAATTTTTGGAGGTTTCTAAACAAACTGTCGGTGATTTTAAACATATATGGGGAATAATGAACAAATAGGCAACATTCGAGATGACAACAATCGTAGGAAAATTCCCCACAATTGTCTAGAATCCCCCACAGTTGTCTTGAGTCCTCCACAAACTATTGGATATGGAGGATTCTTGACTAACTGTGGGGTATAATTAACAAATATGGGGAATGATGAATAAATTGTTAAAATTCCTCACATTGGTTAAGAATCCCCCATATTCCATTCGGGTATTTTGTGGAGAATCCTTAATAAAAGTGGAGGATTCCTAACTAACTGTGGGGTTTAATTAACAAATATGGGGGAATGATGAACAAATTTTTAAGAATCCCTCACATTGGTTAAGAATCCCCAATATTCCATTGGGTTATTTTGTGGGGGATACTTATCAAAAGTGGGGGATTCTTAAAAATTTGTGGGGGATTCTTAACAAACTGTGGGTTGTTTTAGCATATATGGGGAATAATGAACAAATATGCAACATAGGAGATGACAACTATGGTAGGGGAATCTCCAACAATTGTAAAAAATTCCCCACAGTTTGTCTAGAGTCCCCCACAAACTGGTGTATATGGGGGATTCTACAACAAAAGTGGGGGATTCTTAACAAACTGTGGGTTGTTTTAGCATATATGGGGAATAATGAACAAATATGCAACATAGGAGATGACAACTATGGTAGGGAAATCCCCAACAATTGTAAAGAATTCCCCACAGTTTGTCTAGAGTCCCCCAAAAACTGTAGTATATGGGGGATTCTACAACAAAAGTGGGGGATTCTTAACAAACTGTGGGGGGTTTTAGCAAATATGGGGAATAACGAACAAATATGCAACATGGGAGATGACAACTATTGTAGGGGAATCCCCCACCATTGTAAAGAATCCCCAACAGTTTGTCTAGAGTCCCCCACAAACTGTTGTATATGGGGGATTCTTAACAAACAGTGGGGTATAATTAACAAACATGATGAATGATGAAAAAATTGTTAAGAATCCCACATATTGGTAAAAAATCCCCCATATTCCATTGGGGTATTCTGTGGGGGATCCTTAACAAACAGTGGGGGATTCTTATAAATTTGTGGGGGATTCTAAACAAGCTGTGGGTGATTTTAAGCATATATCGGGAATAATGAACAAATATGCAACATGGTCGATGACAACTATTGTATGGGAATCCCCCACAATTGTAAAGAATCCCTCACAGTTTGTCAAGAGTCCCCCACAAACTGTTGTAGATGGTGGATTATTAACAAACTATGGGGTATAATTAACAAACATGGAGAATGATGAACAATTTGTTAAAAATCCCTCATACTGGTTAAGAATCCCCCATATTCCATTGGGGTATTCTGTGGGGAATCCTTAACAAACAGTGGGGGATTCTTATAAATTTTTGGAGGATTCTAAACAAACTGTCGGTGATTTTAAACATATATGGGGAATAATGAACAAATAGGCAACATTCGAGATGACAACTATCGTAGGAAAATTCCCCACAATTGTCTAGAATCCCCCACAGTTGTCTTGAGTCCTCCACAAACTATGGGATATGGAGGATTCTTAACTAACTGTGGGGTATAATAAACAAATATGGGGAATGATGAATAAATTGTTAAAATTCCTCACATTGGTTAAGAATCCCCCATATTCCATTCGGGTATTTTGTGGAGAATCCTTAATAAAAGTGGAGGATTCCAAACTAACTATGGGGTATAATTAACATATATGGGGAATGATGAACAAATTTTTAAGAATCCCTCACATTGGTTAACAATCCCCAATATTCCATTGGGGTATTTTGTGGGGGATACTTATCAAAACTGGGGGATTCTTAAAAATTTGTGCGGGATTCTTAACAAACTGTGGGTTCTTTTAGCATATATGGGGAATAATAAACAAATATGCAACATAGGAGATGACAACTATGGTAGGGGAATCCCCAACAATTGTAAAGAATTCCCCACAATTTGTCTAGAGTCCCTCACAAACTGTTGAATATGGGGGATTCTTAACAAACTGTGGGTGGTTTTAGCAAATATGGCGAATAACGAACAAATATGCAACATGGTCGATGACAACTATTGTAGGGGAATCCCCCACTATTGTAAAGAATCCCTCACAGTTTGTCTAGAGTCCCCCACAAACTGTTGTAGATGGGGGATTATTAACAACTTATGGGGTATAATTAACAAACATGGAGAATGATGAAAAAATTGTTAAAAATCCCTCATACTGGTTAAGAATCCCCCATATTCCATTGGGGTATTCTGTGGGGGATCTTTAACAAATAGTGGGGGATTCTAAACAAACTGTGGGGGATTTTAAGCAAATATGGGAAATAATGAGCAAATATGCAATATGGGAGATGACAACTATTGTAGGAGAATTCTCTACAATTGTCAAGAATCCCCCATTGTTAAGAATCCCCCATATTCCATTCGGGTATTTTGTGGAGAATCCTTAATAAAAGTGGAGGATTCCTAACTAACTGTGGGGTTTAATTAACAAATATGGGAGAATGATGAACAATTTTTTAAGAATCCCTCACATTGGTTAAGAATCCCCAATATTCCATTGGGGTATTTTGTGGGGGATACTTATCAAAAGTGGGGGATTCTTAAAAATTTGTGGGGGATTCTTAACAAACTGTGGGTTGTTTTAGCATATATGGGGAATAATGAACAAATATGCAACATAGGAGATGACAACTATGGTAGGGGAATCCCCAACAATTGTAAAGAATTCCCCACAGTTTGTCTAGAGTCCCCCACAAACTGTTGTATATGGGGGATTCTACAACAAAAGTGGGGGATTCTTAACAAACTGTGGGTTGTTTTAGCATATATGGGGAATAATGAACAAATATGCAACATAGGAGATGACAACTATGGTAGGGGAATCCCCAACAATTGTAAAGAATTCCCCACAGTTTGTCTAGAGTCCCCCACAAACTGTAATATATGGGGGATTCTCCAACAAAAGTGGGGGATTCTTAACAAACTGTGGGGGGTTTTAGCAAATATGGGGAATAATGAACAAATATGCAACATGGGAGATGACAACTATTGTAGGGGAATCCCCCACCATTGTAAAGAATCTCCAACAGTTTGTCTAGAGTCCCCCACAAACTGTTGTATATGGGGGATTTTTAACAAACAGTGGGGTATAATTAACAAACATGATGAATGATGAACAAATTGTTAAAAATCCCACATATTGGTAAAAAATCCCCCATATTCCATTGGGGTATTCTGTGGGGGATCCTTAACAAACAGTGGGGGATTCTTATAAATTTGTGGGGGATTCTAAACAAGCTGTGGGTGATTTTAAGCATATATCGGGAATAATGAACAAATATGCAACATGGTCGATGACAACTATTGTATGGGAATCCCCCACAATTGTAAATAATCCCTCACAGTTTGTCTAGAGTCCCCCACAAACTGTTGTAGATGGTGGATTATTAACAAACTATGGGGTATAATTAACAAACATGGAGAATGATGAACAAATTGTTAAAAATCCCTCATACTGGTTAAGAATCCCCCATATTCCATTGGGGTATTCTGTGGTGGATCCTTAACAAACAGTGGGGGATTCTTATAAATTGGTGGGGGATTCTAAACAAACTGTGGGGGATTTTAAGCAAATATGGGAAATAATGAGCAAATATGCAATATGGGAGATGACAACTATTGTAGGAGAATTCTCCACAATTGTCAAGAATCCCCCATAGTTGTCTTCAGTCCCCCACAAACTATGGGATATGGAGGATTCTTAACTAACTGTGGGGTATAATAAACAAATATGGGGAATGATGAATGAATTGTTAAAATTCCTCACATTGGTTAACAATCCCCCATATTCCATTACGGTATTTTGTGGACGATCCTTAATAAAAGTGGAGAACTCCTAACTAACTGTGGGGTATAATTAACAAATATGGGGAATGATGAACAAATTTTTAAGAATCCCTCACATTGGTTAAGATTCCCCCATATTCCATTGGGGTATTTTGTGGGGGATCCTTAACAAAAGTGGGGAACTCTTAAAATTTTGTGGGGGATTCTTAACAAAATTCGGGTGATTTTAACAAATAAGGGGAATAATGAACAAATATGCAACATGGGTGATGACAACTGTTGTAGGGGAATCTCCCACAATTGTAAAGAATCCTCCACAGTTTTTCTAAAGTCCCCCATAAACTGTTGTATATGAGGGATTATTTAACAAAAGTGGGGGATTCTTAGCAAACTGTGGGGGTTTTTGCAGTTATGGGGAATAATGAACAAATGTGCAACATGGTCGATGACAACTATTGTAGGGGAATCCCCCACAATTGTAAAGAATCCCTCACAGTTTGTCTAGAGTCCCCCACAAACTGTTTTATATGGGGGATTCTTAACAAACTGTGAGGTATAATTAAAAAACATGGAGAATGATGAACAAATTGTTAAGAATCCCTCATATTGGTTAAAAATCCCCCATATTCCATTGGGGTATTCTGTGGGGATCCTTAACAAACAGTGTGGGATTCTCATAAATTTGTGGGGGATTCTAAACAAACTGTGGGTGATTTTAAGCATATATCGGGAATAATGAACAAATATGCAACATGGTCGATGACACCTATTGTAGGGGAATCCCCCACTATTGTAAAGAATTCCTCACAGTTTGTCTAGAGTCGCCCACAAACTGTTGTAGATGGGGGATTATTAACAAACTATGGGGTATAATTAACAAACATGGAGAATGATGAACATATTGTTAAGAATCCCTCATACTAGTTAAGAATCCCCCATATTCCATTGGGGTATTCTGTGGGGGATCCTTAACAAACAGTGGGGGATTCTTATAAATTTATGGGGGATTCTTAACAAACTGTGGGGGGTTTTAGCAAATATGGAGAATAACGAACAAATATGCAACATGGGAGATGACAACTATTGTAGGGGAATCCCCCACCATTGTAAAGAATCCCCAACAGTTTGTCTAGAGTCCCCCACAAACTGTTGTTTATGGGGGATTCTTAACAAACAGTGGGGTATAATTAACAAACATGATGAATGATGAACAAATTGTTAAGAATCCCACATATTAGTAAAAAATCCCCCATATTCCATTGGGGTATTCTGTGGGGGATCCTTAACAAACAGTGGGGGATTCTTATAAATTTGTGGGGGATTCTAAACAAGCTGTGGGTGATTTTAAGCATATATCGGGAATAATGAACAAATATGCAACATGGTCGATGACAACTATTGTATGGGAATCCCCCACAATTGTAAAGAATCCCTCACAGTTTGTCTAGAGTCCCCCACAAACTGTTGTAGATGGTGGATTATTAACAAACTATGGGGTATAATTAACAAACATGGAGAATGATGAACAAATTGTTAAAAATCCCTCATACTGGTTAAGAATCCCCCATATTCCATTGGGGTATTCTGTGGGGGATCCTTAACACACAGTGGGGGATTCTTATAAATTGGTGGGGGATTCTAAACAAACTGTGGGGGATTTTAAGAAAATATGGGAATTAATGAGCAAATATGCAATATGGGAGATGACAACTATTGTAGGAGAATTCTCCACAATTTTCAAGAATCCCCCATAGTTGTCTTCAGTCCCCCACAAACTATGGGATATGGAGGATTCTTAACTAACTGTGGGGTATAATAAACAAATATGGGGAATGATGAATAAATTGTTAAAATTCCTCACATTGGTTAACAATCCCCCATATTCCATTACGGTATTTTGTGGACGATCCTTAATAAAAGTGGAGAACTCCTAACTAACTGTGGGGTATAATTAACAAAGATGGGGAATGATGAACAAATTTTTAAGAATCCCTCACATTGGTTAAGAATCCCCCATATTCCATTGGGGTATTTTGTGGGGGATCCTTAACAAAAGTGGGGAACTCTTAAAATTTTGTGGGGGATTCTTAACAAAATTCGGGTGATTTTAACAAATAAGGGGAATAATGAACAAATATGCAACATGGGTGATGACAACTGTTGTAGGGGAATCTCCCACAATTGTAAAGAATCCTCCACAGTTTTTCTAAAGTCCCCCATAAACTGTTGTATATGAGGGATTATTTAACAAAAGTGGGGATTCTTAGCAAACTGTGGGGGTTTTAGCAGTTATGGGGAATAATGAACAAATGTGCAACATGGTCGATGACAACTATTGTAGGGGAATCCCCCACAATTGTAAAGAATCCCTCACAGTTTGTGTAGAGTCCACCACAAACTGTTTTATATGGGGGATTCTTAACAAACTATGAGGTATAATTAAAAAACATGGAGAATGATGAACAAATTGTTAAGAATCCCTCATATTGGTTAAAAATCCCCCATATTCCATTGGGGTATTCTGTGGGGATCCTTAACAAACAGTGTGGGATTCTTATAAATTTGTGGGGGATTCTAAACAAACTGTGGGTGATTTTAAGCATATATCGGGAATAATGAACAAATATGCAACATGGTCGATGACACCTATTGTAGGGGAATCCCCCACTAGTGTAAAGAATTCCTCACAGTTTGTCTAGAGTCCCCCACAAACTGTTGTAGATGGGGGATTATTAACAAACTATGGGGTATAATTAACAAACATGGAGAATGATGAACATATTGTTAAGAATCCCTCATACTAGTTAAGAATCCCCCATATTCCATTGGGGTATTCTGTGGGGGATCCTTAACAAACAGTGGGGGATTCTTATAAATTTATGGGGGATTCTAAGCAAACTGTGGGTGATTTTAAGCATATATGGGGAATAGTGAACAAATATGCAACATTGGAGATGACAACTATTGTAGGGAAATTCCCCACAATTGTCAAGAATCCCCACAGTTGTCTTGAGTCCCCCACAAACTATGGGATATGGAGGATTCTTGACTGACTGTGGGGTATAATTAACAAATTTGGGGAATGACGTATAAATTGTTAAGAATCCCTCACATTGGCTAAGAATACCCCATATTCCATTGGGATATTTTGTGGGGTATCCTAAACGAAAGTGGAGTATTCTTAACTAACTGTGGGGTATAATTAACAAAAATGGGGAATGATGAAAAAATTATTAAGAATCCCTCACATTGGTTAAGAATCCCTCATATTCCATTGGGGTATTTTGTGGGGGATCCTTAACAAAAGTGTGGGACTCTGAAAATTTTGTGGGGGATTCTTAACAAACTTCGGGTGAGTTTAGCAAATATCGGGAATAATGAACAAATATGCAACATGGGAGATGACAACAATTGTAAGGGAATCCCCCACAATTGTAAAGAATCCCCCTCAGTATGTGTAGAGTCCCCCACAAACTGTTGTATATGGGGATTCTTAACAAACTATGGGGTATAATTAACAAACATGAAGAATGATGAACAAATTGTTAAGAATCTCTCATATTGGTTAAGAATCCCCCATATTCCATTGTGGTATTCTGTCGGGGATCCTTAACAAATAGTGGGGGATTCTTATAAATTTGAGGGGGATTCTAAACAAACTTTGGGGGATTTTTTGCAAATATGGGAAATAATGAACAAATATGCATATGGGAGATGACAACTATTGTAGGAGAATTCTCCACAATTGTCAAGAATCCCCGTCAGTTGTCTTGAGTCCCCCACAAACTATGGGATATGGATAATTCTTAACTAACTGTGGAGTATAATTAACAAATATGGAAAATAATGAATAAATTGTTAAAATTCCTCATATTGGTTAAGAATCCCCCATATTCCTTTGGGGTATTTTGTAGAGGATCCTTAATAAAAGTGGAGGATTCCTAACTAACTGTGGGGTACAAGTAACAAATATGGGAAATGATGAACAAATTGTTAAGAATCACTCACATTGGTTAAGAATCCCCCATATTCCATTGGGGTATTTTCTGGGGGATCCTTAACAAAAGTGGGGGATTCTTAAAAATTTGTGGGGGATTCATAACAAACTTCGGGTGATTTTAGCAAATATGGGGAATAATGAACAAATATGCAACATGGGAGATGACAACTATTATAGGGGAATCCCCCTTAATTGTAAAGAATCCTCCACAGTTTGTCCAGAGTCCCCCATAAACTGTTATATAAGGGGGATTATTTAACAAAAGTAAACTGTGGGGGGGTTTAGCAAATATGGGGAATAATAAACAAATATGCAACTTGGGAGATGACAACTATTGTAGTGGAATCCCCCACAATTGTAAAGAATCCCTCACAGTTTGTCTAGAGTCCCCCACAAACTGTTGTATATGGGGTATAATTAACAAACATGGAGAATGATGAACAAATTGTTAAGAATATCTCATATTGGTTAAGAATGCCCCATATTCCATTAGGGTATTCTGTGGAGGATCCTTAACAAACAGTGGGGGATTCTTATAAATTTGTGGGGGATTCTAAACAAACTGTGGGTGATTTTAAGCATATATGGGGAATAATGAACAAATAGGCAACATTGGAGATGACAACTATTGTAGGAGAATTCCCCACAATTGTCAAGAATCCCCCACAGTTGTCTTGAGTCATCCACAAACTATAGGATATGGAGCATTCTTAACTAACTGTGTGGTATAATTAACAAATATGGGGAATGATGAATAAATTGTTAAAATTCCTCACATTGGTTAAGAATCCCCCATATTCCATTGGGGTATTTTGTGGAGGATCCTTTAAAAAAGTTGAGGATTCATAACTAACTGTGGGGTATAATTAACAAATATGGGAAATGATGAACAAATTATTAAGAATCCCTCACATTGGTTAAGAATACCCCATATTCCATTGTGGTTTTCTATGGGGGATCCTGAACAAACAATGGGGGATTCTTATAAATTGGTGGGAGATTCTAAACAAACTGTGGGGGATTTTAAGCAAATATGGGAAATAATGAACAAATATGCAATATGGGAGATGACAACTATTGTAGGAGAATTCCCACAATTGTCAAGAATCCCCCATAGTTGTCTTCAGTCCCCCACAAACTATGGGATATGGAGGATTCTTAATTAACTGTGGGGTATAATTAACAAATGTGTGGAATGATGAATAAATTGTTAAAATTCCTCACATTGGTTAAGAATCCCCCATATTCCATTCGGGTATTTTGTGGAGAATCCTTAATAAAAGTGGAGGATTCCTAACTAACTGTGGGGTATAATTAACAAATATGGGGAGTGATGAACAAATTTTTAAGAATCCTTCACATTGGTTAAGAATCTCAAATATTCCATTGGGGTATTTTGTTGGGGATACTTATCAAAAGTGTGGGATTTTTAAATTTTTTTGGGGATTCTTAACAAACTGTGGGTTGTTTTAGCATATATGGGGAATAATGAACAAATATGCAACATAGGAGATGACAACTATGGTAGGGGAATCCCCAACAACTGTAAAGAATTCCCCACAGTTTGTCTAGAGTCCCTCACAAACTGTTGTATATGGGGGATTCTACAACAAAAGTGGGGGATTCTTAACAAACTGTGGGGGGTTTTAGCAAATATGGGGAATAACGAACAAATATGCAACATGGGAGATGACAACTATTGTAGGGGAATCCCCCACCATTGTAAAGAATCCCCAACAGTTTGTCTAGAGTCCCCCACAAACTGTTGTATATGGGGATTCTTAACAAACTGTGGGGTATAATTAACAAATATGAAGAATGATGAACAAATTGTTAAGAATCCCTAATATTGGTTAAAAATCCCCCATATTCCATTGGGGTATTCTGTGGGGGATCCTCAACAAACAGTGGGGGATTCTTATAAATTTGTGGGAGATTCTAAACAAACTATGGGTGATTTTAAGCATATATCGGGAATAATGAACAAATATGCAACATGGTCGATGACAACTATTGTAGGGGAATCCCCCACAATTGTAAAGAATCCCTCACAGTTTGTCTAGAGTCCCCCACAAACTGTTGTAGATGGGGGATTATTAACAACTTATGGGGTATAATTAACAAACATGGAGAATGATGAACAAATTGTTAAAAATCCCTCATACTGGTTAAGAATCCCCCATATTCCATTGGGGTATTCTGTGGGGGATCCTTAACAAACAGTGGGGGATTCTTATAAATTGGTGGGGGATTCTAAACAAACTGTGTGGGATTTTAAGCAAATATGGGAAATAATAAACAAATATGCAATACGGGAGATGACAACTATTGTAGGAGAATTCCCCACAATTGTTAAGAATCCCCCATAGTTGTGTTCAGTCCCCCACAAACTATGGGATATGGAGGATTCTTGACTAACTGTGGGGTATAATTAACAAATATGGGGAATGATGAATAAATTGTTAAAATTCCTCACATTGGTTAAGAATTCCCCATATTCCATTCGGGTATTTTGTGGAGAATCCTTAATAAAAGTGGAGGATTCCTAACTAACTGTGGGGTTTAATTAACAAATATGGGGGAATGATGAACAAATTTTTAAGAATCCCTCACATTGGTTAAGAATCCCCAATATTCCATTGGGGTATTTTGTGGAGGATACTTATAAAAAGTGGGGGATTCTTAAAAATTTGTGGGGGATTCTTAACAAACTGTGGGTTGTTTTAGCATATATGGGGAATAATGAACAAATATGCAACATAGGAGATGACAACTATGGTAGGGGAATCCCCAACAATTGTAAAGAATTCCCCACAGTTTGTCTAGAGTCCCTCACAAACTGTTGTATATGGGGGATTCTACATAAAAAGTGGGGGATTCTTAACAAACTGTGGGGGGTTTTAACAAATATGGGGAATAACGAACAAATATGCAACATGGGAGATGACAACTATTGTAGGGAATCCCCCACCATTGTAAAGAATCCCCAACAGTTTGTCTAGAGTCCCCCACAAACTGTTGTATATGGGAGATTCTTAACAAACTATGGGGTATAATTAACAAATATGAAGAATGATGAACAAATTGTTAAGAATCCCTAATATTGGTTAAAAATCCCCCATATTCCGTTGGGGTATTCTGTGGGGGATCCTTAACAAACAGTGGGAGATTCTTATAAATTTGTGGGGGATTCTAAACAAACTATGGATGATTTTAAGCATATATCAGGAATTATAAACAAATATGCAACATGGTCGATGACAACTATTGTAGGGGAATCCCCCACAATTGTAAAGAATCCCTCACAGTTTGTCTAGAGTCCCCCACAAACTGTTGTAGATGGGGGATTATTAACAACTTATGGGGTATAATTAGCAAACATGGAGAATGATGAACAAATTGGTAAAAATCCCTCATACTGGCTAAGAATCCCCCATATTCCATTGGGGTATTCTGTGGGGGATCCTTAACAAACAGTGGGGGATTCTTATAAATTGGTGGGGGATTCTAAACAAACTGTGTGGGATTTTAAGCAAATATGGGAAATAATGAACAAATATGCAATATGGGAGATGACAACTATTGTAGGAGAATTCCCCACAATTGTCAAGAATCCCCCATAGTTGTCTTCAGTCCCCCACAAACTATGGGATATGGAGGATTCTTAACTAACTGTGGGGTATAATTAACAAATATGGGGAATGATGAAAAAATTGTTAAGAATCCTTCACATTGGTTAAGAATCCCTCATATTCCATTGGGGTATTTTGTGGGGGATCCTTAACAAAAGTAGGGGACTCTTAAAATTTTGTGGGGGATTCTTAACAAACTTCAGGTGATTTTAGCAAATATGGGGAATAATGAACAAATATGCAACATGGGAGATGATAACTATTGTAAGGGAATCCCCCACAATTGTAAAGAATCCCCCTCAGTTTGTGTAGAGTCCCCCACAAACTGTTGTATATGGGGATTCTTAACAAACTATTGGGTATAATTAACAAACATGAAGAATGATGAACAAATTGTTAAGAATCTCTCGTATTGGTTAGGAATCCCCCATATTCCATTGTGGTATTCTGTGGGGGATCCTTCACAAACAGTGGGGGATTCTTATAAATTGGTGGGGGATTCTAAACAAACTGTGAGGGATTTTAAACAAATATGGGAAATAATGATCAAATATCCAATATGGGAGATGACAACTATTGTAGGAGAATTCCCCACAATTGTTAAGAATCCCCGTCAGCTGTCTTGAGTCCCCCACAAACTATGGGATATGGATAATTCTTAACTAACTGTGGGGTACAATTAACAAATATTGGAAATGATGAACAAATTGTTAAGAATCCCTCACATTGGTTATGAATCCCCCATATTCCATTGAGGTATTTTGTGGGGGATCCTTAACAAAAGTGGGGGATTCTTAAAAATTTGTGGGGGATTCTTAACAAACATCGGGTGATTTTAGCAAATATGGGGAATAATGAACAAATATGCAACATTGGAGATGACAACTGTTGTAGGGGAATCCCCCACAATTGTAAATAATCCTCCACAGTTTGTCTAGAGTCCCCCATAAACTGTTGTATATGGGGGATTATTTAACAAAAGTGGGGGATTCTTAGCAAACTGTGGGGGGTTTTAGCAAATATAGGGAATAATGAACAAATATGCAACATGGGAGATGACAACTATTGTAGGGGAATCCCCCACAATTGTAAAGAATCCCTCATAGTTTGTCTACAGTCTCCCACAAACTGTTGTATATGGCGGATTCTTAACAAACTGTGGGGTATAATTAACAAACAGGGTGAAGGATTAACAAATTGTTAAGAATCCCTCATATTGGTTAAGAATTCCCCATATTCCATTGGGGTATTCTGTGGGGATCCTTAAAAAACAGTGGGGGATTCTTATAAATTTTTGGGGGATTCTAAACAAACTGTGGGTGATTTTAAGCATATATGGGGAATAATGAACAAATAGGCAACATTCGAGATGACAACTATCGTAGGGAAATTCCCCACAATTGTCTAGAATCCCCCACTGTTGTCTTGAGTTCTCCACAAACTATGGGATATGGAGGATTCTTGACTGACTGTGGGGTATAATTAACAAATATGGGGAATGATGAATAAATTGTTAAAAATCCCTCACATTGGCTAAGAATCCCCTATATTCCATTGGAGTATTTTGTGGGGATCCTTAACAAAAGTTGGGGACACTTAAAATTTTGTGGGGGATTCTTGACAAACTTCGGGTGATTTTAGCAAATATGAGGAATAATGACCAAATATGCAACAAGGGAGATGACAACTATTGTAGGGGAATCCCCCACCATTGTAAAGAATTCCCCACAGTTTGTCTAGAGTTCCCCACAGACTGTTGTATATGGGGATTTTTAACAAACTGTGGGGTATAATTAACAAACATGAAGAATGATGAGCAAATTGTTAAGAATCCCACATATTGGTTAAGAATTCCCCATATTCCATTGGGGTATTCTGTGGGGGATCCTTAACAAACAGTGGGGGATTATTATAAATTGGTAGGGGATTCTAAACAAACTGCGGGGGATTTTAAGCAAATATGGGAAATAATGAACAAATATGCAATATGGGAGATGACAACTATTGTAGGAGAATTCCCCACAATTGTCAAGAATCCCCCACAGTTGTCTTGAGTCCCCCACAAACAATGGGATATGGAGGATTCTTAACTAACTGTGGGGTATTTTATGGGGGATACTTATCAAAAGTGGGGGATTCTTAAAAATTTGTGGGGGATTCTTAACAAACTGTGGGTTGTTTTAGCATATATGGGGAATAATGAACAAATATGCAACATAGAAGAGGACAACTATTGTAGGGGAATCCCCAACAATTGTAAAGAATTCCCAACAGTTTGTCTAGAGTCCCCCACAAACTGTTGTATATGGGGGATTCTACAACAAAAGTGGGGGATTCTTAACAAAATGTGGGGGGTTTTAGCAAATATGGGGAATAACGAACAAATATGCAACATGGGAGATGACAACTTAGGTAGGGGAATCCCCCACCATTGTAAAGAATCCCCAACAGTTTTTCTAGAGTCCCCCACAAACTGTTGTATAAGAGGGATTCTTAACAAATTGTGGGGTATAATTAACAAACATGAAGAATGATGAACAAAATGTTAAGATTCCCTCATATTGGTTAAAAATCCCCCATATTCCATTGGGGTATTCTGTGGGGGATCCTTAACAAACAGTTGGGTTTCTTATAAATTTGTGGGGGATTCTAAACAAACTGTGGGTGATTTTAAGCATATATCGGGAATAATGAACAAATATGCAATATGGGAGATGACAACTATTGTAGGAGAATTCCCCACAATTGTCAAGAATCCCCCACAGTTGTCTTGAGTCACCCATAAACTATGGGATATGGAGGATTCTTAACTAACTGTGGGGTATAATTAACAAATATGGGGAATGATGAACAAATTGTTAAAAATCCCTCATATTGGTTAAAAATCCCCCATATTCCATTGGGGTATTCTGTGGGGGATCATTAACAAACAGTGGGGGATTCTTATAAATTTGTGGGGGATTCTAAACAAACTGTGGGTTATTTTAAGCATATATCAGGAATAATGAACAAATATGCAACATGGTCGATGACAACTATTGTAGGGGAATCCCCCATAATTGTAAAGAATCCCTCACAGTTTGTCTAGAGTCTCCCACAAACTGTTGTAGATGGGGGATTATTAACAAACTATGGGGTATAATTAACAAACATGGAGAATGATGAACAAATTGTTAAGAATCCCTCATACTGGTTTAGAATCCCCCATATTCCATTGGGGTATTCTGTGGGGAATCTTTAACAAACAGTGGGGGATTCTTATAAATTTATGGGGGATTCCAAACAAACTGTGGGTGATTTTAAGCATATATGGGGAATAGTGAACAAATATGCAACATTGGCGATGACAACTATTGTAGGGAGATTCCCCACAATTGTCAAGAATCCCCCACAGTTGTCTTGAGTCCCCCACAAAATATAGGATATGGAGTATTCTTGACTGATTGTGGGGTATAATTAACAAATATGGGAAATGGTGAATAAATTGTTAAGAATCCCTCACATTGGCTAAGAATACCCCATATTCCATTGGGATATTTTGTGGGGGATCCTTAACGAAAGTGGAGGATTCTTAACTAACTGTGGGGTATAATTACCAAATATGGGGAATGATGAAAAAATTGTTAAGAATCCCTCACATTGGTTAAGAATCCCTCATATTCCATTGGGGTATTTTGTGGGGGATCCTTAACAAAAGTGGGGGATTCTTATAAATTTGTGTGGGATTCTAAACAAACTGTGGGTGATTTTAAGCATATATCGGGAATAATGAACAAATATGCAACATGGTTGATGACAACTATTGTAGGGGAATCCCCCACAATTTTAAAGAATCCCTCATAGTTTGTCTATTGTCTCCCACAAACTGTTGTATATGGGGGATTCTTAACAAACTGTGGGGTGTAATTAACAAACAGGGAGAATGATTAACAAATTGTTAAGAATCCCTCTTATTGGTTAAGAATTCCCCATATTCCATTGGGGTATTCTGTGGGGGATCCTTAAAAAACAGTGGGGGATTCTTATAAATTTATGGGGGATTATAAACAAACTGTAGGTGATTTTAAGCATATATGGGGAATAATGAACAAATAGGCAACATTGGAGATGACAACTATCGTAGGGAAATTCCCCACAATTGTCTAGAATCCCACACAGTTGTCTTGAGTCCCCCACAAACTATGTTATATGGAGGATTCTTGACTGACTATGGGGTATAATTAACAAATATGGGGAATTATGAATAAATTGTTAAGAATCCCTCACAATGGCTAAGAATACCCCATATTCCATTGGGATATTTTGTGTGGGATCCTTAACGAAAGTGGAGGATTCTTAACTAACTGTGGGGTATAATTAACAAATATGGGGAATGATGAAAAAATTGTTAAGAATCCCTCACATTGGTTAAGAATCCCTCATATTCCATTGGGGTATTTTGTGGGGGATCCTTAAGAAAAGTGGGGGACTCTTAAAATTTTGTGGGGGATTCTTAACAAACTTCGGGTGATTTTAGCAAATATGGGGAATAATGAACAAATATGCAACATGGGAGATGACAACTATTGTAAGGGAATCCTCCACAATTGTAAAGAATCCCCCTCAGTTTGTGGAGAGTCCCCCACAAACTGTTGTATATGGGGGATTATTAACAAACTATGTGGTATAATTAACAAACATGGAGAATGATGAACAAATTGTTAAGAATCCCTCATACTGGTTAAGAATCCCCCATATTCCATTGTGGTATTCTGTGGGGGATCCTTAACAAACAGTGGGGGATTCTTATAAATTGGTGGGGGATTCTAAACAAACTGTGGGGGATTTTAAGCAAATATGGGAAATAATGAGCAAATATGCAATATGGGAGATGACAACTATTGTAGGAGAATTCTCCACAATTGTCAAGAATCCCCCATAGTTGTCTTCAGTCCCCCACAAACTATGGGATATAGACAATTCTTAACTAACTGTGGGGTATAATTAACAAATATGGGAATTGATTAATAAATTGTTAAAATTCCTCACATTGGTTAAGAATCCCTCATATTCCTTTGGGGTATTTTGTGGAGGATCCTTAATAAAAGTGGAGGATTCCTAACTAACTGTGGGGTACAAGTAACAAATATGGAAAATGATTAACAAATTGTTAAGAATCCCTCACATTGGTTAAGAATCCGCCATATTCCATTGGGGTATTTTGTGGAGGATCCTTAATAAAAGTGGAGGATTATTAACTAACTGTGGGGTATAATTAACAAATATGGGGAATGATGAAAAAATTGTTAAGAATCCCTCACATTGGTTAAGAATCCCTCATATTCCATTGGGGTATTTTGTGGGGGATCCTTAACAAAAGTGGGGGACTTTTAAAAATTTGTGAGGGATTCTTAACAAACTTCGGGTGATTTTAGCAAATATGGGAAATAATGAACAAATATGCAAAATGGGAGATGACAACTGTTGTAGGGGAATACCCCACAATTGTAAAGAATTCTCCACAGTTTGTCTACAGTCCCCCATAAACTATTGTATATGGGGGATTATTTAACAAAAGTAGGGGATTCTTAGCAAACTGTGGGGGGTTTTAGCAAATATGGTGAATAATGAACAAATATGCAACATGGGAGATGACAACTATTGTAGGGGAATCCCCCACAATTGTAAAGAATCCCTCACAGTTTGTCTAGAGTCCACCACAAACTGTTGTATATGGGGGGTTCTTAACAAACTGTGGGGTATAATTAACAAACATGGAGAATGATGAACAAATTGTTAAGAATCCCTCATATTGGTTAAGAAATCCCCATATTCCATTGGGGTATTCTGTGGAGGATCCTTAACAAACAATGGGGGATTCTTATAAATTTGTGGGGGATTCTAAATAAACTGTGGGTGATTTTAAGCATATATGGGGAATAATGAACAAATAGGCAACATTGGAGAAGACAACTATCGTAGGGAAATTCCCCACAATTGTCAAGAATCCCTCACAATTGTCTTGAGTCCCCCACAAACTAGGGGATATGGAGGATTCTTGACTGACTGTGGGGTATAATTATCAAATATGGGGAATGATGAATAAATTGTTAAGAATCCCTCACATTGGCTAAGAATACCCCATATTCCATTAGGATATTTTGTGGGGGATCCTTAACGAAAGTGGAGGATTCCTTACTAACTGTGGGGTATAATTAACAAATATGGGGAATGATGAAAAAATTGTTAAGAATCCCTCACATTGGTTAAGAATCCCTCATATTCTATTGGGGTATTTTGTGGGGGATCCTTAACAAAAGTGGGGGACTCTTAAAATTTTGTGGGAGATTCTTAACAAACTTCGGGTGATTTTAGCAAATATGGGGAATAATGAACAAATATGTAACATTGGAGATGGCAACTATTGTAAGGAAATTCCCCACAATTGTCAAGAATCCCCCACAGTTGTCTTGAGTCCTCCACAAACTATGGGATATGGAGGATTCTTGACTAACTGTGGGGTATAATTAACAAATATGGGGAATGATGAATAAATTGTTAAAATTCCTCACATTGGTTAAGAATCCCCCTTATTCCATTCGGGTATTTTGTGGAGAATCCTTAATAAAAGTGGAGGATTCCTAACTAACTGTGGGGTATAATAAACAAATATGGGGAATGATAAACAAATTTTTAAGAATCCCTCACATTGGTTAAGAATCCCCAATATTCCATTGGGGTATTTTGTGGGGGATACTTATCAAAAGTGGGGGATTCTTAAAAATTTGTGGGGGATTCTTAACAAACTGTGGGTTGTTTTAGCATATATGGGGAATAATGAACAAATATGCAACATAGGAGATGACAACTATGGTAGGGGAATCCCCAACAATTGTAAAGAATTCCCCACAGTTTGTCTAGAGTCCCCCACAAACTGTTGTATATGGGGGATTCTACAACAAAAGTGGGGGATTCTTAACAAACTGTGGGGGGTTTTAGCAAATATGGGGAATAACGAACAAATATGCAACATGGAAGATGACAACTATTGTAGGGGAATCCCCCACCATTGTAAAGAATCCCCAACAGTTTGTCTAGAGTCCCCCAAAAACTGTTGTATATGGGGGATTCTTAACAAACAGTGGGGTATAATTAACAAACATGATGAATGATGAACAAATTGTTAAGAATCCCACATATTGGTAAAAAAATCCCCCATATTCCATTGGGGTATTCTGTGGGGGATCTTTAATAAACAGTGGGGGATTCTTATAAATTTGTGGGGGATTCTAAACAAGCTGTGGGTGATTTTCTGCATATATCGGGAATAATGAACAAATATGCAACATGGTCGATGACAACTATTGTATGGGAATCCCCCACAATTGTAAAGAATCCATCACAGTTTGTCTAGAGTCCCCCACAAACTGTTGTAGATGGGGGATTATTAACAAACTATGGGGTATAATTAACAAATATGGAGAATGATGAACAAATTGTTAAAAATCCCTCGTACTGGTTAAGAATCCCCCATATTCCATTGGGGTATTCTGTGGGGGATACTTAACAAACAGTGGGGGATTATTATAAATTGGTGGGGGATTCTAAACAAACTGTGGGGGATTTTAAGTAAATATGGGAAAAAATGAACAAATATGCAATATGGGAGATGACAACTATTGTAGGAGAATTCCCCACAATTGTCAAGAATCCACCACAGTTGTCTTGAGTCCCCCACAAACTATGGGATATGGAGGATTCTTAACTTACTGTGGGGTATAATTAACAAATATGGGGAATGATGAATAAATTATTAAGAATTCCTCACATTGGTTAAGAATCCCCCATATTCCATTACGGTATTTTGTGGACGATCCTTAATAAAAGTGGAGAACTCCTAACTAACTGTGGGGTATAATTAACAAATATGGGGAGTGATGAACAAATTGTTAAGAATCTCTCACATTGGTTAGGAATCCCCCATATTCCATTGGGGTATTTTGTGGGGGATCCTTAACAAAAGTGGGGAACTCTTAAAATTTTGTGAGGGATTCTTAACAAAATTCGGGTGATTTTAACAAATAAGGGGAATAATGAACAAATGTGCAACATGGGTGATGACAACTATTGTAGGGGAATCTCCTACAATTGTAAAGAATCCTCCACAGTTTTTCTAAAGTCCCCCATAAACTGTTGTATATGAGGGATTATTTAACAAAAGTGGGGGATTCTTAGCAAACTGTGGGGGTTTTAGCAGTTATGGGGAATAATGAACAAATGTGCAATATGGTCGATGGCAACTATTGTAAGGGAATCCCCCACAATTGTAAAGAATTCCTCACAGTTTGTCTAGAGTCCACCACAAACTGTTGTAGATGGGGGATTATTAACAAACTATGGGGTATAATTAACAAACATGAAGAATGATGAACAAATTGTTAAGAATCCCTCATACTAGTTAAGAATCCCCCATATTCCATTGGGGTATTCTGTCGGGGATCCTTAACAAACAGTGGGGGATTCTTTTAAATTGGAGGGTGATTTTACGCATATATGGGGAATAGTGAACAAATATGCAACATTGGAGATGACAACTATTGTAGGGAAATTCCCCACAATTGTCAAGAATCTCCCACAGTTGTCTTGAGTCCCCCACAAACTATGCGATATGGAGGATTCTTGACTGACTGTGGGGTATAATTAACAAATATGGGGAATGATGAATAAATTGTTAAGAATCCCTCACATTGGCTAAGAATACCCCATATTCCATTGGGATATTTTGTGGGGGATCCTTAACGAAAGTGGAGGATTCTTAACTAACTGTGGGGTATAATTAACAAAAATGGGGAATGATGAAAAAATTATTAAGAATCTCTCACATTGGTTAAGAATCCCCCATATTCCATTGGGGTATTTTGTGGGGGATCCTTAACAAAAGTGGGGGACTCGTAAAATTTTGTGGGGGATTCTTAACAAACTTCGGGTGATTTTAGCAAATATGGGGAATAATGAACAAATATGCAACATGGGAGATGACAACTATTGTAGGGGAATCCCCTTCAATTGTAAAGAATCCTCCAAAGTTTGTCTAGAGTCCCCCATAAACTTTTATATATGGGGGATTATTTAACAAAAGTGTGGGTTTCTTAGCAAACTGTGGGGGGGTTTAGCAAATATGGGGAATAATAAACAAATATGCAACATGGGAGATGACAATTATTGTAGTGGAATCCCCCACAATTGTAAAGAATCCCTCACAGTTTGTCTAGAGTCCCCCAAAAACTGTTGTATATGGGGGATTCTTAACAAACTGTGGGGTATAATTAACAAACATGGAGAATGATGAACAAATTGTTAAGAATATCTCATATTGGTTAAGAATGCCCCATATTCCATTGGGGTATTCTGTGGAGGATCCTTAACAAACAGTGGGGGATTCTTATAAATTTGTGGGGGATTCTAAACAAACTGTGGGTGATTTTAAGCATATATGGGGAATAATGAACAAATAGGCAACATTGGAGAAGACAACTATCGTAGGGAAATTCGCCACAATTGTCAAGAATCCCTCACAATTGTCTTGAGTCCCCCACAAACTAGGGGATATGGAGGATTCTTGACTGACTGTGGGGTATAATTATCAAATATGGGGAATGATGAATAAATTGTTAAGAATCCCTCACATTGGCTAAGAATACCCCATATTCCATTAGGATATTTTGTGGGGGATCCTTAACGAAAGTGGAGGATTCCTTACTAACTGTGGGGTATAATTAACAAATATGGGGAATGATGAAAAAATTGTTAAGAATCCCTCACATTGGTTAAGAATCCCTCATATTCTATTGGGGTATTTTGTGGGGGATCCTTAACAAAAGTGGGGGACTCTTAAAATTTTGTGGGAGATTCTTAACAAACTTCGGGTGATTTTAGCAAATATGGGGAATAATGAACAAATATGTAACATTGGAGATGGCAACTATTGTAAGGAAATTCCCCACAATTGTCAAGAATCCCCCACAGTTGTCTTGAGTCCTCCACAAACTATGGGATATGGAGGATTCTTGACTAACTGTGGGGTATAATTAACAAATATGGGGAATGATGAATAAATTGTTAAAATTCCTCACATTGGTTAAGAATCCCCCTTATTCCATTCGGGTATTTTGTGGAGAATCCTTAATAAAAGTGGAGGATTCCTAACTAACTGTGGGGTATAATAAACAAATATGGGGAATGATAAACAAATTTTTAAGAATCCCTCACATTGGTTAAGAATCCCCAATATTCCATTGGGGTATTTTGTGGGGGATACTTATCAAAAGTGGGGGATTCTTAAAAATTTGTGGGGGATTCTTAACAAACTGTGGGTTGTTTTAGCATATATGGGGAATAATGAACAAATATGCAACATAGGAGATGACAACTATGGTAGGGGAATCCCCAACAATTGTAAAGAATTCCCCACAGTTTGTCTAGAGTCCCCCACAAACTGTTGTATATGGGGGATTCTACAACAAAAGTGGGGGATTCTTAACAAACTGTGAGGGGTTTTAGCAAATATGGGGAATAACGAACAAATATGCAACATGGAAGATGACAACTATTGTAGGGGAATCCCCCACCATTGTAAAGAATCCCCAACAGTTTGTCTAGAGTCCCCCAAAAACTGTTGTATATGGGGGATTCTTAACAAACAGTGGGGTATAATTAACAAACATGATGAATGATGAACAAATTGTTAAGAATCCCACATATTGGTAAAAAAATCCCCCATATTCCATTGGGGTATTCTGTGGGGGATCTTTAATAAACAGTGGGGGATTCTTATAAATTTGTGGGGGATTCTAAACAAGCTGTGGGTGATTTTCTGCATATATCGGGAATAATGAACAAATATGCAACATGGTCGATGACAACTATTGTATGGGAATCTCCCACAATTGTAAAGAATCCATCACAGTTTGTCTAGAGTCCCCCACAAACTGTTGTAGATGGGGGATTATTAACAAACTATGGGGTATAATTAACAAACATGGAGAATGATGAACAAATTGTTAAAAATCCCTCGTACTGGTTAAGAATCCCCCATATTCCATTGGGGTATTCTGTGGGGGATACTTAACAAACAGTGGGGGATTATTATAAATTGGTGGGGGATTCTAAACAAACTGTGGGGGATTTTAAGTAAATATGGGAAAAAATGAACAAATATGCAATATGGGAGATGACAACTATTGTAGGAGAATTCCCCACAATTGTCAAGAATCCACCACAGTTGTCTTGAGTCCCCCACAAACTATGGGATATGGAGGATTCTTAACTTACTGTGGGGTATAATTAACAAATATGGGGAATGATGAATAAATTATTAAGAATTCCTCACATTGGTTAAGAATCCCCCATATTCCATTACGGTATTTTGTGGACGATCCTTAATAAAAGTGGAGAACTCCTAACTAACTGTGGGGTATAATTAACAAATATGGGGAGTGATGAACAAATTGTTAAGAATCTCTCACATTGGTTAGGAATCCCCCATATTCCATTGGGGTATTTTGTGGGGGATCCTTAACAAAAGTGGGGAACTCTTAAAATTTTGTGGGGGATTCTTAACAAAATTCGGGTGATTTTAACAAATAAGGGGAATAATGAACAAATGTGCAACATGGGTGATGACAACTATTGTAGGGGAATCTCCTACAATTGTAAAGAATCCTCCACAGTTTTTCTAAAGTCCCCCATAAACTGTTGTATATGAGGGATTATTTAACAAAAGTGGGGGATTCTTAGCAAACTGTGGGGGTTTTAGCAGTTATGGGGAATAATGAACAAATGTGCAATATGGTCGATGGCAACTATTGTAAGGGAATCCCCCACAATTGTAAAGAATTCCTCACAGTTTGTCTAGAGTCCACCACAAACTGTTGTAGATGGGGGATTATTAACAAACTATGGGGTATAATTAACAAACATGAAGAATGATGAACAAATTGTTAAGAATCCCTCATACTAGTTAAGAATCCCCCATATTCCATTGGGGTATTCTGTCGGGGATCCTTAACAAACAGTGGGGGATTCTTTTAAATTGGAGGGTGATTTTACGCATATATGGGGAATAGTGAACAAATATGCAACATTGGAGATGACAACTATTGTAGGGAAATTCCCCACAATTGTCAAGAATCTCCCACAGTTGTCTTGAGTCCCCCACAAACTATGCGATATGGAGGATTCTTGACTGACTGTGGGGTATAATTAACAAATATGGGGAATGATGAATAAATTGTTAAGAATCCCTCACATTGGCTAAGAATACCCCATATTCCATTGGGATATTTTGTGGGGGATCCTTAACGAAAGTGGAGGATTCTTAACTAACTGTGGGGTATAATTAACAAAAATGGGGAATGATGAAAAAATTATTAAGAATCTCTCACATTGGTTAAGAATCCCCCATATTCCATTGGGGTATTTTGTGGGGGATCCTTAACAAAAGTGGGGGACTCGTAAAATTTTGTGGGGGATTCTTAACAAACTTCGGGTGATTTTAGCAAATATGGGGAATAATGAACAAATATGCAACATGGGAGATGACAACTATTGTAGGGGAATCCCCTTCAATTGTAAAGAATCCTCCAAAGTTTGTCTAGAGTCCCCCATAAACTTTTATATATGGGGGATTATTTAACAAAAGTGTGGGTTTCTTAGCAAACTGTGGGGGGGTTTAGCAAATATGGGGAATAATAAACAAATATGCAACATGGGAGATGACAATTATTGTAGTGGAATCCCCCACAATTGTAAAGAATCCCTCACAGTTTGTCTAGAGTCCCCCAAAAACTGTTGTATATGGGGGATTCTTAACAAACTGTGGGGTATAATTAACAAACATGGAGAATGATGAACAAATTGTTAAGAATATCTCATATTGGTTAAGAATGCCCCATATTCCATTGGGGTATTCTGTGGAGGATCCTTAACAAACAGTGGGGGATTCTTATAAATTTGTGGGGGATTCTAAACAAACTGTGGGTGATTTTAAGCATATATGGGGAATAATGAACAAATAGGCAACATTGGAGAAGACAACTATCGTAGGGAAATTCGCCACAATTGTCAAGAATCCCTCACAATTGTCTTGAGTCCCCCACAAACTAGGGGATATGGAGGATTCTTGACTGACTGTGGGGTATAATTATCAAATATGGGGAATGATGAATAAATTGTTAAGAATCCCTCACATTGGCTAAGAATACCCCATATTCCATTAGGATATTTTGTGGGGGATCCTTAACGAAAGTGGAGGATTCCTTACTAACTGTGGGGTATAATTAACAAATATGGGGAATGATGAAAAAATTGTTAAGAATCCCTCACATTGGTTAAGAATCCCTCATATTCTATTGGGGTATTTTGTGGGGGATCCTTAACAAAAGTGGGGGACTCTTAAAATTTTGTGGGAGATTCTTAACAAACTTCGGGTGATTTTAGCAAATATGGGGAATAATGAACAAATATGTAACATTGGAGATGGCAACTATTGTAAGGAAATTCCCCACAATTGTCAAGAATCCCCCACAGTTGTCTTGAGTCCTCCACAAACTATGGGATATGGAGGATTCTTGACTAACTGTGGGGTATAATTAACAAATATGGGGAATGATGAATAAATTGTTAAAATTCCTCACATTGGTTAAGAATCCCCCTTATTCCATTCGGGTATTTTGTGGAGAATCCTTAATAAAAGTGGAGGATTCCTAACTAACTGTGGGGTATAATAAACAAATATGGGGAATGATAAACAAATTTTTAAGAATCCCTCACATTGGTTAAGAATCCCCAATATTCCATTGGGGTATTTTGTGGGGGATACTTATCAAAAGTGGGGGATTCTTAAAAATTTGTGGGGGATTCTTAACAAACTGTGGGTTGTTTTAGCATATATGGGGAATAATGAACAAATATGCAACATAGGAGATGACAACTATGGTAGGGGAATCCCCAACAATTGTAAAGAATTCCCCACAGTTTGTCTAGAGTCCCCCACAAACTGTTGTATATGGGGGATTCTACAACAAAAGTGGGGGATTCTTAACAAACTGTGAGGGGTTTTAGCAAATATGGGGAATAACGAACAAATATGCAACATGGAAGATGACAACTATTGTAGGGGAATCCCCCACCATTGTAAAGAATCCCCAACAGTTTGTCTAGAGTCCCCCAAAAACTGTTGTATATGGGGGATTCTTAACAAACAGTGGGGTATAATTAACAAACATGATGAATGATGAACAAATTGTTAAGAATCCCACATATTGGTAAAAAAATCCCCCATATTCCATTGGGGTATTCTGTGGGGGATCTTTAATAAACAGTGGGGGATTCTTATAAATTTGTGGGGGATTCTAAACAAGCTGTGGGTGATTTTCTGCATATATCGGGAATAATGAACAAATATGCAACATGGTCGATGACAACTATTGTATGGGAATCTCCCACAATTGTAAAGAATCCATCACAGTTTGTCTAGAGTCCCCCACAAACTGTTGTAGATGGGGGATTATTAACAAACTATGGGGTATAATTAACAAACATGGAGAATGATGAACAAATTGTTAAAAATCCCTCGTACTGGTTAAGAATCCCCCATATTCCATTGGGGTATTCTGTGGGGGATACTTAACAAACAGTGGGGGATTATTATAAATTGGTGGGGGATTCTAAACAAACTGTGGGGGATTTTAAGTAAATATGGGAAAAAATGAACAAATATGCAATATGGGAGATGACAACTATTGTAGGAGAATTCCCCACAATTGTCAAGAATCCACCACAGTTGTCTTGAGTCCCCCACAAACTATGGGATATGGAGGATTCTTAACTTACTGTGGGGTATAATTAACAAATATGGGGAATGATGAATAAATTATTAAGAATTCCTCACATTGGTTAAGAATCCCCCATATTCCATTACGGTATTTTGTGGACGATCCTTAATAAAAGTGGAGAACTCCTAACTAACTGTGGGGTATAATTAACAAATATGGGGAGTGATGAACAAATTGTTAAGAATCTCTCACATTGGTTAGGAATCCCCCATATTCCATTGGGGTATTTTGTGGGGGATCCTTAACAAAAGTGGGGAACTCTTAAAATTTTGTGGGGGATTCTTAACAAAATTCGGGTGATTTTAACAAATAAGGGGAATAATGAACAAATGTGCAACATGGGTGATGACAACTATTGTAGGGGAATCTCCTACAATTGTAAAGAATCCTCCACAGTTTTTCTAAAGTCCCCCATAAACTGTTGTATATGAGGGATTATTTAACAAAAGTGGGGGATTCTTAGCAAACTGTGGGGGTTTTAGCAGTTATGGGGAATAATGAACAAATGTGCAATATGGTCGATGGCAACTATTGTAAGGGAATCCCCCACAATTGTAAAGAATTCCTCACAGTTTGTCTAGAGTCCACCACAAACTGTTGTAGATGGGGGATTATTAACAAACTATGGGGTATAATTAACAAACATGAAGAATGATGAACAAATTGTTAAGAATCCCTCATACTAGTTAAGAATCCCCCATATTCCATTGGGGTATTCTGTCGGGGATCCTTAACAAACAGTGGGGGATTCTTTTAAATTGGAGGGTGATTTTACGCATATATGGGGAATAGTGAACAAATATGCAACATTGGAGATGACAACTATTGTAGGGAAATTCCCCACAATTGTCAAGAATCTCCCACAGTTGTCTTGAGTCCCCCACAAACTATGCGATATGGAGGATTCTTGACTGACTGTGGGGTATAATTAACAAATATGGGGAATGATGAATAAATTGTTAAGAATCCCTCACATTGGCTAAGAATACCCCATATTCCATTGGGATATTTTGTGGGGGATCCTTAACGAAAGTGGAGGATTCTTAACTAACTGTGGGGTATAATTAACAAAAATGGGGAATGATGAAAAAATTATTAAGAATCTCTCACATTGGTTAAGAATCCCCCATATTCCATTGGGGTATTTTGTGGGGGATCCTTAACAAAAGTGGGGGACTCGTAAAATTTTGTGGGGGATTCTTAACAAACTTCGGGTGATTTTAGCAAATATGGGGAATAATGAACAAATATGCAACATGGGAGATGACAACTATTGTAGGGGAATCCCCTTCAATTGTAAAGAATCCTCCAAAGTTTGTCTAGAGTCCCCCATAAACTTTTATATATGGGGGATTATTTAACAAAAGTGTGGGTTTCTTAGCAAACTGTGGGGGGGTTTAGCAAATATGGGGAATAATAAACAAATATGCAACATGGGAGATGACAATTATTGTAGTGGAATCCCCCACAATTGTAAAGAATCCCTCACAGTTTGTCTAGAGTCCCCCAAAAACTGTTGTATATGGGGGATTCTTAACAAACTGTGGGGTATAATTAACAAACATGGAGAATGATGAACAAATTGTTAAGAATATCTCATATTGGTTAAGAATGCCCCATATTCCATTGGGGTATTCTGTGGAGGATCCTTAACAAACAGTGGGGGATTCTTATAAATTTGTGGGGGATTCTAAACAAACTGTGGGGGATTTTAAGCATATATGGGGAATAATGAACAAATAGGCAACATTGGAGATGACAACTATTGTAGGAGAATTCCCCACAATTGTCAAGAATTCCCCACAGTTGTCTTGAGTCCCCCACAAACTATAGGATATGGAGGATTCTTAACTAACTGTGGGGTATAATTAACAAATATGGGGAATGATGAATAAATTGTTAAAATTCCTCACATTGGTTAAGAATCCCCCATATTCCATTGGGGTATTTTGTGGAGGATCCTTAAAAAAAGTTGAGGATTCATAACTAACTGTGGGGTATAATTAACAAATATGGGAAATGATGAACAAATTATTAAGAATCCCTCACATTGGTTAAGAATCCCCCATATTCCATTGTGGTTTTATATGGAGGATCCTGAACAAACAATGGGGGATTCTTATAAATTGGTGGGGGATTCTAAACAAACTGTGGGGGATTTTAAGCAAATATGGGAAATAATGAACAAATATGCAATATGGGAGATGACAACTATTGTAGGAGAATTCACCACAATTGTCAAGAATCCCCCATAGTTGTCTTCAGTCCTCCACAAACTATGGGATATGGAGGATTCTTAATTAACTGTGGGGTATAATTAACAAATATGGGGAATGATGAATAAATTGTTAAAATTCCTCACATTGGTTAAGAATCCCCCATATTCCATTCGGGTATTTTGTGGAGAATCCTTAATAAAAGTGGAGGATTCCTAACTAACTGTGGGGTATAATTAACAAATATGGGGAATGATGAACAAATTTTTACGAATCCCTCATATTGGTTAAGAATCCCAAATATTCCATTGGGGTATTTTGTTGGGGATAGTTATCAAAAGTGGGGGATTCTTAAAAATTTGTGGGGATTCTTAACAAACTGTGGGTTGTTTTAGCATATATGGGGAATAATGAACAAATATGCAACATAGGAGATGACAACTATGGTAGAGGAATCCCCAACAATTGTAAAGAATTCCCCACAGTTTGTCTAGAGTCCCTCACAAACTGTTGTATATGGGGGATTCTACAACAAAAGTGGGGGATTCTTAACAAACTGTGGGGGGTTTTAGCAAATATGGGGAATAACGAACAAATATGCAACATGGGAGATGACAACTATTGTAGGGTAATCCACCACCATTGTAAAGAATCCAAAACAGTTTGTCTAGAGTCCCCCACAAACTGTTGTATATGGGGGATTCTTAACAAACTGTGGGGTATAATTAACAAATATAAAGAATGATGAACAAATTGTTAAGAATCCCTATTATTGGTTAAAAATCCCCCATATTCCATTGGGGTATTCTGTGGGGGATCCTTAACAAACAGTGGGGGATTCTTATAAATTTGTGGGAGATTCTAAACAAACTATGGATGATTTTAAGCATATATCGGGAATAATGAACAAATATGCAACATGGTCGATAGCAACTATTGTAGGGGAATCCCCCACAATTGTAAAGAATCCCTCACAGTTTGTCTAGAGTCCCCTACAAACTGTTGAAGATGGGGGATTATTAACAACTTATGGGGTACAATTAACAAACATGGAGAATGATGAACAAATTGTTAAAAATCCCTAATACTGGTTAATAATCCCCCATATTCCATTGGGGTATTCTGTGGGGGATCCTTAACAAACAGTGGGGGATTCTTATAAATTGGTGGGGGATTCTAAACAAACTGTGGGGGATTTTAAGCAAATATGGGAAATAATGAACAAATATGCAATATGGGATATGACAACTATTGTAGGAGAATTCCCCACAATTGTTAAGAATCCCCCATAGTTGTGTTCAGTCCCCCACAAACTATGGGATATGGAGGATTCTTAACTAACTGTGGGGTATAATTAAGAAATATGGGGAATGATGAATAAATTGTTAAAATTCCTCACATTGGTTAAGAATCCCCCATATTCCATTTGGGTATTTTGTGGAGAATCCTTAATAAAAGTGGAGGATTCCTAACTAACTGTGGGGTATAATTAACAAATATGGGGAATGATGAACAAATTTTTAAGAATCCCTCACATTGGTTAAGAATCCCCAATATTCCATTGGGGTATTTTGTGGGGGATACTTATCAAAAGTGGGGTATTCTTAAAAATTTGTGGGGGATTCTTAACAAACTGTGGGTTGTTTAAGCATATATGGGGAATAATGAACAAATATCCAACATAGGAGATGACAACTATGGTAGGGGAATCCCCAACAATTGTAAAGAATTCCCCACAGTTTGTCTAGAGTCCCTCACAAACTGTTGTATATGGGGGATTCTACAACAAAAGTGGGGGATTCTTAACAAACTGTGGGGGGTTTTAACAAATATGGGGAATAACGAACAAATATACAACTATTGTAGGGGAATCCCCCACCATTGTAAAGAATCCCCCACAGTTTGTCTAGAGTCCCCCACAAAATGTTGTATATGGGAATTCTTAACAAACTGTGGGGTATAATTAACAAACATGAAGAATGATGAACAAATTGTTAAGAATCCCACATATTGGTTAAGAATTCCCCATATTCCATTGGGGTATTCTGTGGGGGATCCTTAACAAACAGTGGGGGATTATTATAAATTGGTGGGGGATTCTAAACAAACTGCGGGGGATTTTAAGCAAATATGGGAAATAATGAACGAATATGCAATATGGGAGATGACAACTATTGTAGGAGAATTCCCCACAATTGTCAAGAATCCCCCATAGTTGTCTTCAGTCCCCCACAAACTATGGGATATGGAGGATTCTTAACTAACTGTGGGGTATTTTATGGGGGATACTTATCAAAAGTGGGGGATTCTTAAAAATTTGTGGGGGATTCTTAACAAATTATGGGTTGTTTTAGCATATATGGGGAATAATGAACAAATATGCAACATAGAAGAGGACAACTATTGTAGGGGAATCCCCAACAATTGTAAAGAATTCCCAACAGTTTGTCTAGAGTCCCCCACAAACTGTTGTATATGGGGGATTCTACAACAAAAGTGGGGGATTCTTAACAAAATGTGGGGGGTTTTAGCAAATATGGGGAATAATGAACAAATATGCAACATGGGAGATGAAAACTTAGGTAGGGGAATCCCCCACCATTGTAAAGAATCCCCAACAATTTTTCTAGAGTCCCCCACAAACTGTTGTATAAGAGGGATTCTTAACAAATTGTGGGGTATAATTAACAAACATGAAGAATGATGAACAAATTGTTAAGAATCCATCATATTGGTTAAAAATCCCCCATATTCCATTGGGGTATTCTGTGGGGGATCCTTAACAAACAGTGGAGTTTCTTATAAATTTGTGGGGGATTCTAAACAAACTGTGGGTGATTTTAAGCATATATCGGGAATAATGAACAAATATGCAACATTGTCGATGACAACTATTGTAGGGGAATCCCCCACAATTGTAAAGAATCCCTCACAGTTTGTCTAGAGTCCCCCACAAACTGTTGTAGATGGGGGATTATTAACCAACTATGGGGTATAATTAACAAACATGGAGAATGATGAACAAATTGTTAAGAATCCCTCATACTGGTAAAGAATCCCCCATATTCCATTGGGGTATTCTGTAGGGGATCCTTAACAAACAGTGGGGGATTATTATAAATTGGTGGGGGATTCTAAACAAACTGTGGGGGATTTTAAGCAAATATGGGAAATAATGAACAAATATGCAATATGGGAGATGACAACTATTGTACGAGAATTCCCCACAATTGTCAAGAATCCCCCACAGTTGTCTTGAGTCTCCCATAAACTATGGGATATGGAGGATTCTTAACTAACTGTGGGGTATAATTAACAAATATGGGGAATGATGAACAAATTGTTAAGAATCCCGCATATTGGTTAAAAATCTCCAATATTCCATTGGGGTATTCTGTGGTGGATCATTAACAAACAGTGGGGGATTCTTATAAATTTGTGGGGGATTCTAAACAAACTGTGGGTGATTTTAAGCATATATCGGGAATAATGAACAAATATGCAACATGGTCGATGACAACTATTGTAGGGTAATCCCCCACAATTGTAAAGAATCCCTCACAGTTTGTCTAGAGTCCCCCACAAACTGTTGTAGATGGGGGATTATTAACAAACTATGGGGTATAATTAACAAACATGGAGAATGATGAACAAATTGTTAAGAATCCCTCATACTGGTTAAGAATCCCCCATATTCCATTGGGGTATTCTGTGGGGAATCTTTAACAAACAGTGGGGGATTCTTATAAATTTATGGGGGATTCCAAACAAACTGTGGGTGATTTTAAGCATATATGGGGAATAGTGAACAAATATGCAACATTGGCGATGACAACTATTGTAGGGAGATTCCCCACAGTTGTCAAGAATCCCCCACAGTTGTCTTGAGTCCCCCACAAACTATGGGATATGGAGTATTCTTGACTGACTGTGGGGTATAATTAACAAATATGGGAAATGGTGAATAAATTGTTAAGAATTCCTCACATTGGCTAAGAATACCCCATATTCCATTGGGATATTTTGTGGGGGATCCTTAACGAAAGTGGAGGATTCTTAACTAACTGTGGGGTATAATTAACAAATATGGGGAATGATGAAAAAATTGTTAAGAATCCCTCACATTGGTTAAGAATCCCTCATATTCCATTGGGGTATTTTGTGAGGGATCCTTAACAAAAGTGGGGGATTCTTATAAATTTGTGGGGGATTCTAAACAAACTGTGGGTGATTTTAAGCATATATCGGGAATAATGAACAAATATGCAACATGGTTGATGACAACTATTGTAGGGGAATCCCCCACAATTTTAAAGAATCCCTCACAGTTTGTCTATTGTCTCCCACAAACTGTTGTATATGGGGGATTCTTAACAAACTGTGGGGTATAATTAACAAACAGGGAGAATGATTTACAAATTGTTAAGAATCCCTCTTATTGGTTAAGAATTCCCCATATTCCATTGGGGTATTCTGTGGGGGATCCTTAAAAAACAGTGGTGGATTCTTATAAATTGGTGGGGGATTCTAAACAAACTGTGGAAGATTTTAAGCAAATATGGGAAATAATGAACAAATATGCAATATGGGAGATGACAACTATTGTAGAAGAATTCCCCACAATTGTAAAGAATCTCCGTCTGTTGTCTTGAGTCCCCAAAAACTATGGTATATAGACAATTCTTAACTAACTGTGGGGTATAATTAACAAATATGGGAATTGATGAATAAATTGTTAAAATTCCTCACATTGGTTAAGAATCCCTCATATTTCTTTGGGGTATTTTGTGGAGGATCCTTAATAAAAGTGGAGGATTCCTAACTAACTGTGGGGTACAAGTAACAAATATGGGAAATGATTAACAAATTGTTAAGAATCCCTCACATTGGTTAAGAATCCGCCATATTCCATTGGGGTATTTTGTGGGGGATCCTTAACAAAAGTGGGGGATTCCTAAAAATTTGTGGGGGATTCTTAACAAACTTCGGGTGATTTTAGCAAATATGGGAAATAATGAACAAATATGCAAAATGGGAGATGACAACTGTTGTAGGGGAATCCCCCACAATTGTAAAGAATCCTCCACAGTTTGTCTACAGTCCCCCCATAAACTATTGTATATGGGGGATTATTTAACAAAAGTAGGGGATTCTTAGCAAACTGTGGGGGGTATTAGCTAATATAGGGAATAATGAACAAATATGCAACATGGGAGATGACAACTATTGTAGGGGAATCCCCCACAATTGTAAAGAATCCCTCACAGTTTGTCTAGAGTCCACCACAAACTGTTGTATATGGGGGGTTCTTAACAAACTGTGGGGTATAATTAACAAACATGGAGAATGATGAACAAATTGTTAAGAATCCCTCATATTGGTTAAGAAATCCCCATATTCCATTGGGGTATTCTGTGGAGGATCCTTAACAAACAATGGGGGATTCTTATAAATTTGTGGGGGATTCTAAATAAACTGTGGGTGATTTTAAGCATATATGGGGAACAATGAACAAATAGGCAACATTAGAGAAGACAACTATCGTAGGGAAATTCCCCACAATTGTCAAGAATCCCCCACAATTGTCTTGAGTCCCCCACAAACTATGGGATATGGAGGATTTTTTACTGACTGTGGGGTATAATTAACAAATATGGGGAATGATGAATAAATTGTTAAGAATCCCTCACATTGGCTAAGAATACCCCATATTCCATTGGGATATTTTGTGGGGGATCCTTAACGAAAGTGGAGGATTCTTAACTAACTGTGGGGTATAATTAACAAATATGGGGAATGATGAAAAAATTGTTAAGAATCCCTCACATTGGTTAAGAATCCCTCATATTCTATTGGGGTAATTTGTGGGGGATCCTTAACAAAAGTGGGGGACTCTTAAAATTTTGTGGGAGATTCTTAACAAACTTCGGGTGATTTTAGCAAATATGGTGAATAATGAACAAATATGTAACATTGAAGATGACAACTATTGTAGGGGAATCCCCCACAATTGTAAAGAATCCCCCTCAGTTTGTGTAGAGTCCCCCACAAACTGTTGTATATGGGGATTCTTAACAAACTATGGGGTACAATTAACAAACATGAAGAATGATGAACAAATTGTTAAGAATCCCTCATGTTGGTTAAGAATCCTCCATATTCCATTGTGGTATTCTGTGGGGGATCCTTAACAAACAGTGGGGGATTCTCATAAATTGGTGGGGGATTCTAAACAAACTGTGGGGAATTTTAAGCAAATATGGGAAATAATAAACAAATATGCAATATGGGAGATGACAACTATTGTAGGAGAATTCCCCACAATTGTCAAGAATCCCTGTCAGTTGTCTTGAGTCCCCCACAAACTATGGGATATAGATAATTCTTAACTAACTGTGGGGTATAATTAACAAATATGGGAAATGATGAATAAATTGTTAAAATTCCTCACATTGGTTAAGAATCCCCCATATTCCTTTGGGGTATTTTGAGGAGGATCCTTAATAAAAGTGGAGGATTCGTAACTAACTGTGGGATAGAAGTAACAAATATGGGAAATGATGAACAAATTGTTAAGAATCTATCACATTGGTTAAGAATCCCCCATATTCCATTGGGGTATTTTGTGGGGGATCCTTAACAAAAGTGGGGGATTCTTAACAAACTTCGGGTGATTTTAGCAAATATGGGAAATAATGAACAAATATGCAAAATGGGAGATGACAACTGTTGTAGGGGAATCCCCCACAATTGTAAAGAATCCTCCATAGTTTGTCTAGAGTCCCCCATAAACTATTGTATATGAGGGATTATTTAACAAAAGTAGGGGATTCTTAGCAAACTGTGGAGGGTTTTAGCAAATATGGGGAATAATGAACAAATATGCAACATGGGAGATGACAACCATTGTAGGGGAATCCCCCACAATTGTAAAGAATCTCTCACAGTTTGTCTAGAGTTCCCCACATACTGTTGTTTATGGGGATTCTTAACAAACTGTGGGGTATAATTAACAAACATGGAGAATGATGAACAAATTGTTAATAATCCCTCATATTGGTTAAGAAATCCCCATATTCCATTGGGGTATTCTGTGGGGGATCCTTAACAAATAGTGGGTGATTCTTATAAATTTGTGGGGGATTCTAAACAAACTGTGGGTGATTTTAAGCATATATGGGGTATAATGAACAAATAGGCAACATTGGAGATGACAACTATCGTAGTGAAATTCCCCACAATTGTCAAGAATCCCCCACAGTTGTCTTGAGTCCCCCACATACTATGGGATGTGGAGGATTTTTGACTGACTGTGGGGTATAATTAACATATATGGGGAATGATGAATAAATTGTTAAGAATCCCTCACATTGGCTAAGAATATCCCATATTCCATTGGGGTATTTTGTGGAAGATCCTTAACAAAAGTGGAGGATTCTTAAATAACTGTGGGGTATAATTAACCAATATGGGGAATGATGAACAAATTGTTAAGAATCCCTCACATTGGTTAAGAATCCCCCATATTCCATTGGGGAATTTTGTAGGGATCCTTAACAAAAGTTGGGGACTCTTAAAATTTTGTGGGTGATTCTTGACAAACTTCGGGTGATTTTAGCAAATATGGGGAATAATGAACAAATATGAAACATGGGAGATGACAACTATTTTATGGGAATCCCCTACCATTGTAAAGAATCCCCCTCAGTTTGTGTAGAGTCCCCCACAAACTGTTGTATATGGGGATTCTTAACAAACTATGGGGTATAATTAACAAACATGAAGAATGATGAACAAATTGTTAAGAATCCCTCATGTTGGTTAAGAATCCTCCATATTCCATTGTGGTATTCTGTGGGAGATCCTTAACAAATAGTGGGGGATTCTTATAAATTGGTGGGGTATTCCAAACAAACTGTGGGTGATTTTAAGCAAATATGGAAAATAATGAACAAATATGCAATACGGGAGATGACAACTATTGTAGGAGAATTCCCCACAATTGTAAAGAATACCCCACAGTTGTCTTGAGTCCCCCACAAACTATGGGATATGGAGGATTCTTAACTAACTGTGGGGTATAATTAACAAATATGGTGAATAATGAACAAATTGTTAAGAATCCCTCACATTGGTTAAGAATCCCCAATATTCCATTGGGGTATTTTGGGTGGATACTTAACAAAAGTGGGGTATTCTTAAAAATTTGTGGGGTATTCTTAACCAACTGTGGGTTGTTTTAGCATATATGGGGAATAATGAACAAATATGCAACATAGGAGATGACAACTACTGTAGGGGAATTCCCCACAAATGTGGGGGGTTCTTAGCAAACTGTGGGGGGTTTTAGCAATTATGGGAAATAATGAACAAATGTGGAACATGGTCGATGACAACTATTGTAGGGGAATCCCCCACAATTGTAAAGAATCCCTCACAGTTTGTCTAGAGTCCCCCACAAACTGTTGTATATGGGGGATTCTTAACAAACTGTGAGGTATAATTAACAAACATGGAGAATGATGAACAAATTGTTAAGAATCCCTCATATTGGTTAAAAATCCCCATATTCCATTGGGGTATTCTGTGGGGGATCCTTAACAAACAGTGGGGGATTCTTATAAATTTATGGGGGATTCTAAACAAACTGTGGGTGATTTGATGCATATATGGGGAATAATGAACAAATATGCAACATTGGAGATGACAACTATTGTAGGGAAATTCCCCACAATTGTCAAGAATCCCCCACAATTGTCTTGAGTCCTCCAAAAACTATGGGATATGGAGGATTCTTGACTGACTTTGGGGTATAATTAACAAATATGGGGAATGATGAATAAATTGTTAATATCCCTCACATTGGCTAAGAATACCCCATATTCCATTGGGATATTTTGTGGAGAATCCTTAATAAAAGTGGAGGATTCCTAACTAACTGTGTGGTATAATTAACAAATATGGGGAATGATGAACAATTTGTTAAGAATCCCTAACATTGGTTAAGAATCCCCAATATTCCATTGGGGTATTTTGTGGGGGATCCTTAACAAAAGTGGGGGATTCTTAAAAATTTGTGGGGTATTCTTAACAAACTGTGGGTTGTTTTAGCATATATGGGGAAGAATGAACAAATATGCAACATAGGAGATGACAACTATTGTAGGGGAATTCCCCACCATTGTAAAGAATCCCCCACAGTTTGTCTAGAGTCCCCCACAAACTGTTGTATATGCGGGATTCTTAACAAACTGTGGGAAATAATTAACAAACTTGAAGAATGATGACCAAATTGTTAAGAATCCCTCATAGTGGTAAAAAATCCCCCATATTTCATTGTGGTATTCTGTGGGGGATCTATTACATATAGTGGGGGATTCTTATAAATTGGTGGGGGATTCCAAAAAAACTGTGGGTGATTTTAAGCAAATATGGGAAATAATGAACAAATATGCAATATGGGAGTTGACAACTATTGTCCGAGAATTCCCCACAATTCTTAAGAATCCCCCACAGTTGTCTTGAGTCCCCCACAAACTATGGGATATGGGGGATTCTTAACTAACTGTGGGGTATAATTATCAAATATAGGGAATGATAAATAAACTGTTAAAATTCCTCACATTGGTTAGGAATCCCCATATTCCATTGGGGTATTTTGTGGAGAATCCTTAATAAAAGTGGAGGATTCCTAACTAACTGTGGGGTATAATTAACAAATATGGGGAATGATGAACAAATTGTTAAGAATCCCTCACATTGGTTAAGAATCCCCAATATTCCATTGGGGTATTTTGTGGGTGATCCTTAACAAAAGTGGGGGATTCTTAAAAATTTGTGGGGGATTCTTAACAAACTGTGGGTTGTTTTAGCATATATGGGGAAGAATGTGACGCCCCGCAAAAATAAGCGTATTTCCATTGAAAAATTAAATAAATCACACTTGATTCTTTAAAATAGAAATACAAAATTTCTTTAAAACTCCCAGCAGGTCCATATTCTCCACGGATCTCCTATATCATCCTTAACTTTATCTCCCTTCTAGGCTTCGGTTACCGGCACTGCCTGCATCTAAAAACCATACCGGGAAGTATACAATATGACATGAATAATAAAGGCTCAAAAGGATAATGACAATCAAATACATAGAACGACATCAAATCAATTGACCAGTCTCACAACCCAACTGCTCACACTAGCCAAACGCTCATACCAATAGCATCATACCAGGTTCCTCTTGATCACATAGCAAGAGACACCTCACCTCACCTCACCCGTCTCCAGTACGTCGGTCCCTGAGGCCTGTTGGACTGTTGGTAGGTGCTCCTTGCTCATGACCCTTTAGTCCCATAGCACTTAGCAATAAACACATACTCATTGATTCCAAATGAAAACACAACATAACTGCAAAAAGAGTACAAGTAGAGATAACAAAGAAATACTCCGGAGAATTTAGAAAGCATATTGTACACAACCCGGTACCTATAAATGATGTTGAGCAACTCCCAAACACTTCTCTTCTTCTTCTTCTTCTTCTTCTAACTCGAGGTGTATGTATATCTATAATTGTGTATATATATATAAATCTCTCTCTATGTGACTCTCTCAAGCTCTCTATGCTAGAAGTGTAGAATGTGTGTGTTTGAGAGAGTATTTGAGTGTATAAATAGCTAAGCTTCCACTTGGAGACAATGGCCTAACAATCCACTTATTAACCACTAACTTCTAATTAATGGGTAGTTTATAAGGAATATGCAAGATGATGTAAACATACACTAATGCACATATAACTCCACTAATATTAGTGTATAAATAACCAAACATAATGGCCTAACAATCTAATTATTAACCACTAACTTCTAATTAATTGGTAGTTTATAAGGAATATGCAAGATGATGTAAACATACACTAATACACCTATAACTCCACTAATATTAGTGTATAAATAACCAAACATAATGGCCTAACAACCTAATTATTAACCACTAACTTCTAATTAATTGATAGTTTATAAGGAATATGCAAGATGATGTAAACATACACTAATGCACCTATAACTCCACTAATATTAGTGTATAAATAACCAAGCATAATGGCCTAACAACCCACTATCTTCTAATTAATTGGTAGTTTATAAGGAATATGCAAGATGATGTAAACATACACTAATGCACCTATAACTCCACTAATATTAGTGTATAAATAACCAAACATAATGGCCTAACAACCTAATTATTAAAAGAGAAAATATTAGATTTAATTTCTGATACACTAAAACTGCTACTGTAATCCTCGTTTTCTGCCCAAACGGTGCAGAATCTGAGAAAATTGCATTAGACGAAAAGTGTGCAGAATCGAGTTTTGCTTGGGACAACGCGGGCAGAACCTTAAATTTCCTTCGTTTTCCTAACAAAAATCTGAAAACAAAATTCTGCTACTGTTAAAATAAAAGCAGACAATGTATTTTTAATTTTAAATATGACAATGCAAGAAAATACAGGTTATTACACCCTTCCTCCCTTAAACAGGATTTCGTCCCCGAAATCTAGAGATAAAAGCATTTGGTAAATAACTTCATAAATTTCTTAAAATAATGTTTAAAACAAATATAGTATATTTTGTTTTATAAATTTTTTTTTTTTTTTTTTTTTCTTTCAACCTTCTCTGACTCCTCCCAGGCGATGTAGACTATCTAACCTTGACTTAGTCCTACATTTCCGGCTGGGGACAGGCTCTGATACCATTTGGGACGCCCCGCAAAAATAAGCGTATTTCCATTGAAAAATTAAATAAATCACACTTGATTCTTTAAAATAGAAATACAAAATTTCTTTAAAACTCCCAGCAGGTCCATATTCTCCACGGATCTCCTATATCATCCTTAACTTTATCTCCCTTCTAGGCTTCGGTTACCGGCACTGCCTGCATCTAAAAACCATACCGGGAAGTATACAATATGACATGAATAATAAAGGCTCAAAAGGATAATGACAATCAAATACATAGAACGACATCAAATCAATTGACCAGTCTCACAACCCAACTGCTCACACTAGCCAAACGCTCATACCAATAGCATCATACCAGGTTCCTCTTGATCACATAGCAAGAGACACCTCACCTCACCTCACCCGTCTCCAGTACGTCGGTCCCTGAGGCCTGTTGGACTGTTGGTAGGTGCTCCTTGCTCATGACCCTTTAGTCCCATAGCACTTAGCAATAAACACATACTCATTGATTCCAAATGAAAACACAACATAACTGCAAAAAGAGTACAAGTAGAGATAACAAAGAAATACTCCGGAGAATTTAGAAAGCATATTGTACACAACCCGGTACCTATAAATGATGTTGAGCAACTCCCAAACACTTCTCTTCTTCTTCTTCTTCTTCTTCTAACTCGAGGTGTATGTATATCTATAATTGTGTATATATATATAAATCTCTCTCTATGTGACTCTCTCAAGCTCTCTATGCTAGAAGTGTAGAATGTGTGTGTTTGAGAGAGTATTTGAGTGTATAAATAGCTAAGCTTCCACTTGGAGACAATGGCCTAACAATCCACTTATTAACCACTAACTTCTAATTAATGGGTAGTTTATAAGGAATATGCAAGATGATGTAAACATACACTAATGCACATATAACTCCACTAATATTAGTGTATAAATAACCAAACATAATGGCCTAACAATCTAATTATTAACCACTAACTTCTAATTAATTGGTAGTTTATAAGGAATATGCAAGATGATGTAAACATACACTAATACACCTATAACTCCACTAATATTAGTGTATAAATAACCAAACATAATGGCCTAACAACCTAATTATTAACCACTAACTTCTAATTAATTGATAGTTTATAAGGAATATGCAAGATGATGTAAACATACACTAATGCACCTATAACTCCACTAATATTAGTGTATAAATAACCAAGCATAATGGCCTAACAACCCACTATCTTCTAATTAATTGGTAGTTTATAAGGAATATGCAAGATGATGTAAACATACACTAATGCACCTATAACTCCACTAATATTAGTGTATAAATAACCAAACATAATGGCCTAACAACCTAATTATTAAAAGAGAAAATATTAGATTTAATTTCTGATACACTAAAACTGCTACTGTAATCCTCGTTTTCTGCCCAAACGGTGCAGAATCTGAGAAAATTGCATTAGACGAAAAGTGTGCAGAATCGAGTTTTGCTTGGGACAACGCGGGCAGAACCTTAAATTTCCTTCGTTTTCCTAACAAAAATCTGAAAACAAAATTCTGCTACTGTTAAAATAAAAGCAGACAATGTATTTTTAATTTTAAATATGACAATGCAAGAAAATACAGGTTATTACAAAGAATGAACAAATATGCAACATAGAAGATGATAACTATTGTAGGGGAATCCCAAACAATTGTAAAGAATTCCCCACAGTTTGTCTAGAGTCCCCCACAACTTGTTGTATATGGGGGATTCTTAACAAACTGTGGGGGTTTTAGCAAATATGGGGAATAACGAACAAATATGCAACATGGGAGATGACAACTATTGTAGGGGAATTCCCCACCATGGTAAAGAATCCCCCACAGTTTGTCTAGAGTCCCCCACAAACTGTTGTATATGCGGGATTCTTAACAAACTATGGGGTATAATTAACAAACATGAATAATGATGAATAAATTGTTAAGAATCCCTCATATTGGTTAAGAATCCCCCATGTTCCATTGTGGTATTCTGTGGGGGATCCTTAACAAACAGTGGGGGATTCTTATAAATTGGTGGGGGATTCCAAACAAACTATGGGTGATTTTAAGCAAATATAGGAAATAGTGAACAAATATGTAATATGGGAGATGACAACTATTGTAGTAGAATTCTCCATAATTAGCAAGAATGCCCCACAGTTGTTTTTAGTCCCCCACAAACTATGGGATATGGAGGATTCTTAACTAACTGTGGGGTATAATTAACAAATATGGGGAATGATGAATAAATTGTTAAAATTCCTCACATTGGTTAATAATCCCCCATATTCCATTGGGGTATTTTGTAGAGAATCCTTAATAAAAGTGGAGGATTCCTAACTAACTGTGGGGTATAATTAACAAATATGGGGAATGATAAACAAATTGTTAAGAATCCCTCACATTGGTTAAAAATCCCCAATATTCCATTGGGGTATTCTGTGGGGGATCCTTAACAAACAGTGGGGGATTCTTATAAATTGGTGGGGGATTCTAAACAAACTGTGGGTGATTTTAAACATATATGGGGAATAATGAACAAATAGGCGACATTGGAGATGACAACTGTTGTAAGAGAATTCCCCACAATTGTCAAGAATCCAACACAGTTGTCTTGAGTCCCCCACAAACTATGAGATATGGAGGATTCTTAACTGACTGTGGGGTATAATTAACAAATATGGGGAATGATGAATAAATTGTTAAGAATCCCTCACATTGGCTAAGAATACCCCATATTCCATTGCGGTATTTTGTGGAGGATCGTTAATAAAAGTGGAGAATTCTTAACTAACTGTGGGGTATAATTAAAAAATATGGGGAATGAATAACAAATTGTTAAGAATCCCTCACATTGGTTAAGAATCCCCCATATTCCATTGGGGTATTTTGTGGGGGAACCTTAACAAAAGTTGGGGACTCTTAAAATTTTGTGGGGGATTCTTAACAAACTTCGGGTGATTTTAGCAAATATGGGGAATAATGAACAAATATACAACATAGGAGATGACAACTATTGTAGGGTAATCCCCCACCATTGTAAAGAATCCCCCACAAACTGTTATATATGGGGATTCTTAAAAAAACTATGGGGTATAATTAACAAACTTGAAGAATGATGACCAAATTGTTAAGAATCCCTCATAATGGTAAAGAATCCCCCATATTCCATTGTGGTATTCTGGTGGGGATCCATTACATATAGTGGGGGATTCTTATAAATTGGTGGGGGATTCCAAACAAACTGTGGGTGATTTTAAGCAAATATGGGAAATAATGAACAAATATGCAATATGGGAGTTTACAATTATTGTACGAGAATTCCCCACAATTCTTAAGAATCCTCCACAGTTGTCTTGAGTCCCCCACAAACTATGGGATATGGAGGATTCTTAACTAACTGTGGGGTATAATTATCAAATATAGGGAATGATGAATAAATTGTTAAAATTCCTCACATTGGTTAGGAATCCCCCATATTCCATTGGGGTATTTTGTGGAGAATCCTTAATAAAAGTGGAGGATTCCTAACTAACGGTGGGGTATAATTAACAAATATGGGGAATGATGAACAAATTGTTAAGAATTCCTCACATTGGTTAAGAATCCCCAATATTCCATTGGGGTATTTTGTGGGGGAATCCTTAATAAAAGTGGGGGATTCTTAAAAATTTGCGGGGGATTTTTAACAAACTGTGGGTTGTTTTAGCATATATGGGGAAGAATGAACAAATATGCAACATAGGAGATGACAACTATTGTAGGGGAATCCCCAACAATTGTAAAGAATTCCCCACAGTTTGTCTAGAGTCCCCCACAACTTGTTGTATATGGGGGATTCTTAACAAACTGTGGTGGTTTTTAGCAAATATGGGGAATAACGAACAAATATGCAACATGGGAGATGACAACTATTGTAGGGGAATCCCCCACCATTGTAAAGAATCCCCCACAGTTTGTCTAGAGTCTCCCACAAACTGTTGTATATGGGGATTCTTAACAAACTGTGGGGTATAATTAACAAACATGAATAATGATGAACAAATTGTTAAGAATCCCTCATATTGGTTAAGAATCCCTATATTCCGTTGAGGAATTCAGTGGGGGATCCTTAACAAACAGTGGGGGATTCTTATAAATTGGTGGGGGATTCCAAACAAACTATGGGTGATTTTAAGCAAATATGGGAAATAGTGAACAAATATGCAATATGGGAGATGACAACTATTGTAGGAGAATTCCCCATAATTTTCAAGAATGCCCCACAGTTGTCTTGAGTCCCCCACAAACTATGGGATATGGAGGATTCTTAACTAACTGTGGGGTATAATTAACAAATATGGGGAATGATGAATAAATTGCTAAAATTCCTCACATTGGTTAAGAATCACCCATATTCCATTGGGGTATTTTGTGGAGAATTCTTAATAAAAATGGAGGATTCCTAACTAACTGTGGGTTATAATTAAAAAATATGGGGAATGATGAACAAATTGTTAAGAATCCCTCACATTGGTTAAGAATCCTCAATATTCCATTGGGGTATTTTGTGGGGGATACTTAACAAAAGTGGTGTATTCTTAAAAATTTGTGAGGGATTTTTAACAAACTGTGGGTTGTTTTAGCATATATGGGAAATAATGAACAAATTTGCAACATAGGAGATGACAACTATTGTAGGGGAATTCCCAACAATTGTAAAGAATTCCCCACAGTTTGTCTAGAGTCCCCCACAAATTGTTGTATATGGAGGATTTTTCAACAAAAGTGGGGGATTCTTAACAAACTATGAGGGGTTTTAGCAAATATGGGGAATAATTAACAAATATGCTACATGGGAGATGACAACCATTGTAGTGGAATCCCCCACCATTGTAAAGAATCCCCCACAGTTTGTCTAGAGTCCCCCATAAACTGTTGTATATGGGGGATTCTTAACAAACTGTGGGGATATAATTAACAAACATGAAGAATAATGAACAAATTGTTCAGAACCCCTCATATTGGTTTAGAATCCCCCATATTCCATTGGGGTCTTCTATGGGGGATCCTTAACAAACAGTGGGGGATTATTATAAATTGGTGGGGGATTCTAAATAAACTGTGGGGGATTTTAAGCAAATATGGGAAATAATGAACAAATATCCAATATGGGAGATGACAACTATTGTAGGAGAATACTCCACAATTGTTAAGAATCCCCCACAGTTGTCTTGAGTCCCCCACAAACTATGGGATATGGAGGATTCTTAACTAACTATGGGGTAAAATTAACAAATGTGGGGAATGATGAATAAATTGTTAAAATTCCTCACATTGGTTAATAATCCCCCATATTCCATTGGGGTATTTTGTGGAGAATCCTTAATAAAAGTGGAGGATTCCTAACTAACTGTGGGGTATAATTAACAAATATGGGTAATGATTAACAAATTGTTAAGAATCCTTCACATTGGTTAAGAATCCCCAATATTCCATTGGGGTATTTTGTGGAGGATACTTAACAAAAGTGGGGTATTCTTAAAAATTTGTGGGGGATTCTTAACAAACTGTGGGTTGTTTTCTCATATATTGGGAATAATGAACAAATATGCAACATAGGAGATGACAACTATTGTAGGGGAATTCCCCACCATTGTAAAGAATCCTCCACAGTTTGTCTAGAGTCCCCCACAAACTGTTGTATATGCGGGATTCTTAACAAACTATGGGGTATAATTAACAAACATGAATAATGATGAATAAATTGTTAAGAATCCCTCATATTGGTTAAGAATCCCCCATATTCCATTGTGGTATTCTGTGGGGGATCCTTAACAAACAGTGGGGGATTCTTATAAATTGGTGGGGGATTCCAAACAAACTATGGGTGATTTTAAGCAAATATAGGAAATAGTGAACAAATATGTAATATGGGAGATGACAACTATTGTAGTAGAATTCTCCATAATTAGCAAGAATGACCCACAGTTGTCTTTAGTCCACCACAAACTATGGGATATGGAGGATTCTTAACTAACTGTGGGGTATAATTAACAAATATGGGGAATGATGAATAAATTGTTGAAATTCCTCACATTGGTTAATAATCCCCCATATTCCATTGGGGTATTTTGTAGAGAATCCTTAATAAAAGTGGAGGATTCCTAACTAACTGTGGGGTATAATTAACAAATATGGGGAATGATAAACAAATTGTTAAGAATCCCTCACATTGGTTAAAAATCCCCAATATTCCATTGGGGTATTTTGTGGGGGATACTTAACAAAAGTGGAGTATTCTTAAAAATTTGTGGGGGATTCTTAACAAACTGTGGGTTGTTTTAGCATATATTGGGAATAATGAACAAATATGCAACATCGGAGATGACAACTATTTTAGGAGAATTCCCAATAATTGTAAAGAATTCCCCACAATTTGTCTAGAGTCCCCCACAAACTTTTGTATATGGGGGAATTTTCAACAAAACTGGGGGATTCTTAACAAACTGTGGGGGGTTTTAGCAAATATGGGGAATAACGAACAAATATGCTACATGGGAGATGAAAACTATTGTAGGGGAATCCCCCACAATTGTAAGGAATCCCTCACAATTTGTCTAGAGTCCCCCACAAACTGTTGTATATGGGGGATTCCTAACAAACTGTGGGGTATAATTAACAAACATGGAGAATGATGAACAAATTGTTAAGAATCCCTCATATTGGTTAAGAATCCCCATATTCCATTGGGGTATTCTGTGGGGGATCCTTAACAAAAAGTGGGGGATTCTTATAAATTGGTGGGGGATTCTAAACAAACTGTGGGTGATTTTAAACATATATGGGGAATAATGAACAAATAGGCGACATTGGAGATGACAACTGTTGTAAGAGAATTCCCCACAATTGTCAAGAATCCAACACAATTGTCTTGAGTCCCCCACAAACTATGAGATATGGAGGATTCTTGACTGACTGTGGGGTATAATTAACAAATATGGGGAATGATGAATAAATTGTTAAGAATCCCTCACATTGGCTAAGAATACCCCATATTCCATTGCGGTATTTTGTGGAGGATCGTTAATAAAAGTGGAGAATTCTTAACTAACTGTGGGGTATAATTAAAAAATATGGGGAATGAATAACAAATTGTTAAGAATCCCTCACATTGGTTAAGAATCCCCCATATTCCATTGGGTTATTTTGTGGGGGATTCTTAACAAAAGTTGGGGACTCTTAAAATTTTGTGGGGGATTCTTAACAAACTTCGGGTGATTTTAGCAAATATGGGGAATAATGAACAAATATACAACATAGGAGATGACAACTATTGTAGGGTAATCCCCCACCATTGTAAAGAATCCCCCACAAACTATTGTATATGGGGATTCTTAAAAAAACTATGGGGTATAATTAACAAATTTGAAGAATGATGACCAAATTGTCAAGAATCCCTCATAATGGTAAAGAATCCCCCATATTCCATTGTGGTATTCTGGTGGGGATCCATTACATATAGTGGGGGATTCTTATAAATTGGTGGGGGATTCCAAACAAACTGTGGGTGATTTTAAGCAAATATGGGAAATAATGAACAAATATGCAATATGGGAGTTTACAATTATTGTACGAGAATTCCCCACAATTCTTAAGAATCCCCCACAGTTCTCTTGAGTCCCCCACAAACTATGGGATATACAGGATTCTTAACTAACTGTGGGGTATAATTATCAAATATAGGGAATGATGAATAAATTGTTAAAATTCCTCACATTGGTTAGGAATCCCCCATATTCCATTGGGGTATTTTGTGGAGAATCCTTAATAAAAGTGGAGGATTCCTAACTAACGGTGGGGTATAATTAACAAATATGGGGAATGATGAACAAATTGTTAAGAATTCCTCACATTGGTTAAGAATCCCCAATATTCCATTGGGGTATTTTGTGGGGGATCCTTAATAAAAGTGGGGGATTCTTAAAAATTTGCGGGGGATTTTTAACAAACTGTGGGTTGTTTTAGCATATATGGGGAAGAATGAACAAATATGCAACATAGGAGATGACAACTATTGTAGGGGAATCCCCAACAATTGTAAAGAATTCCCCACAGTTTGTCTAGAGTCCCCCACAACTTGTTGTATATGGGGGATTCTTAACAAACTGTGGTGATTTTTAGCAAATATGGGGAATAACGAACACATATGCAACATGGGAGATGACAACTATTGTAGGGGAATCCCCCACCATTGTAAAGAATCCCCCACAGTTTGTCTAGAGTCTCCCACAAACTGTTGTATATGGGGATTCTTAACAAACTGTGGGGTATAATTAACAAACATGAATAATGATGAACAAATTGTTAAGAATCCCTCATATTGGTTAAGAATCCCTATATTCCGTTGAGGTATTCAGTGGGGGATCCTTAACAAACAGTGGGGGATTCTTATAAATTGGTGGGGGATTCCAAACAAACTATGGGTGATTTTAAGCAAATATGGGAAATAGTGAACAAATATGCAATATGGGAGATGACAACTATTGTAGGAGAATTCCCCATAATTTTCAAGAATGCCCCACAGTTGTCTTGAGTCCCCCACAAACTATGGGATATGGTGGATTCTTAACTAAGTGTGGGGTATAATTAACAAATATGGGAAATGATGAATAAATTGCTAAAATTCCTCACATTGGTTAAGAATCCCCATATTCCATTGGGGTATTTTGTGGAGAATTCTTAATAAAAATGGAGGATTCCTAACTAACTGTGGGTTATAATTAAAAAATATGGGGAATGATGAACAAATTGTTAAGAATCCCTCACATTGGTTAAGAATCCCCAATATTCCATTGGGGTATTTGTGGGGGATACTTAACAAAAGTGGGGTATTCTTAAAAATTTGTGGGGAATTTTTAACAAACTGTGGGTTGTTTTAGCATATATGGGATATAATGAACAAATATGCAACATAGGAGATGACAACTATTGTAGGGGAATTCCCAACAATTGTAAAGAATTCCCCACAGTTTGTCTAGAGTCCCCCACAAATTGTTGTATATGGAGGATTTTTCAACAAAAGTGGGGGATTCTTAACAAACTGTGGGGGGTTTTAGCAAATATGGGGAATAATTAACAAATATGCTACATGGGAGATGACAACCATTGTAGTGGAATCCCCCACCATTGTAAAGAATCCCCCACAGTTTGTCTAGAGTCCCCCACAAACAGTTGTATATTGGGGATTCTTATAAAACTGTGGGGATGTAATTAACAAACATGAAGAATAATGAACAAATTGTTCAGAACCCCTCATATTGGTTTTGAATCCCCCATATTCCATTGGGGTCTTCTATGGGGGATCCTTAACAAACAGTGGGGGATTATTATAAATTGGTGGGGGATTCTAAATAAACTGTGGGGGATTTTAAGCAAATATGGGAAATAATGAACAAATATCCAATATGGGAGATGACAACTATTGTAGGAGAATACCCCACAATTGTTAAGAATCCCCCACAGTTGTCTTGAGTCCCCCACAAACTATGGGATATGGAGGATTCTTAACTAACTATGGGGTATAATTAACAAATATGGGGAATGATGAATAAATTGTTAAAATTTCTCACATTGGTTAATGATCCCCCATATTCCATTGGGGTATTTTGTGGAGAATCCTTAATAAAAGTGGAGGATTCCTAACTAACTGGGGGGGTATAATTATCAAATATGGGTAATGATTAACAAATTGTTAAGAATCCTTCACATTGGTTAAGAATCCCCAATATTCCATTGGGGTATTTTGTGGGGGATACTTAACAAAAGTGGGGTATTCTTAAAAATTTGTGGGGGATTCTTAACAAACTGTGGGTTGTTTTAGCATATATTGGGAATAATGAACAAATATGCAACATAGGAGATGACAACTATTGTAGGGGAATTCCCAACAATTTTAAAGAATTCCCCACAGTTTGTCTAGAGTCCCCCACAAACTTTTGTATATGGGGGATTTTTCAACAAAAGTGGGGGATTCTTAACAAACTGTGGGGGATTTTAGCAAATATGGGGAATAACGAATAAATATGCTACATGGGAGATGACAACTATTGTAGAGGAATCCCCCACCATTGTAAAGAATCCCCCACAGTTTGTCTAGAGTCCCCCACAAACTGTTGTATATGCGGGATTCTTAACAAACTGTGGGGGTATAATTAACAAACAAGAAGAATGATGAACAAATTGTTAAGAATCCCTCATATTGGGTAAGATCCCCCATATTCCATTGGGGTATTCTGTGGGGATCCTTAACAAACAGTGGGGGATTATTATAAATTGGTGGGTGATTCTAAACCAACTGTGGGGGATTTTAAGCAAATATGGGAAATAATGAACAAATATGCAATATGGGAGATGACAACTGTTGTAAGAGAATTCCCCACAATTGTCAAGAATCCCCCACATTTGTCTTGAGTCTCCCACAAACTATGGGATATGGAGGATTCTTCACTAACTGTGGGGTATAATTAACAAATTTGGAGAATGATGAATAAATTGTCAAGAATTCCTCACATTGGTTAAGAATCCCCCATATTCCATTGCGGTATTTTGTGGAGGATCCTTAATAAAAGTGGAGAATTCCTAACTAACTGTGGGGTATAATTAAAAAAATGGGGAATGATGAACAAATTGTTACGAATCCCTCACATTGGTTAAGAATCCCCCATATTCCATTGGGGTATTTTGTGGGGGATCCTTAACAAAAGTTGGGGACTCTTAAAATTTTGTGGGGGAATCTTAACAAACTTCGGGTGATTTTAGCAAATAAGGGGAATAATGAACAAATATGCAACATGGGAGATGACACTTGTTGTTGGGGAATCTCCCACAATTGTAAAGAATCCTCCACAGTTTGTCTAGAGTCCCCCATAAACTGTTGTAGATGGGGGATTATTTAACAAGAGTGGGGGATTCTTAGCAAACTGTGGGGGATTTAGCAAATATGGGGAATAATGAACAAATATGAAACATGGTCGATGACAACAATTGTAGGGGAATCCCCCACAATTGTAAAGAATCCCTTACAGTTTGTCTAGAGTCCCCCACAAACTATTATATATGGGGGATTCTTAACAAACTGTGGGGTATAATTAACAAACATGGAGAATGATGAACAAATTGTTAAGAATCCCTCATATTGGTTAAGAATCCCCCATATTCCATTGGGGTATTCTGTGGGGGATCCTTAACAAACAGTGGGGGATTCTTATAAATTTGTGAGGGATTCTAAACAAACTGTGGGTGATTTTAAACATATATGGGGAATAATGAACAAATAGGCAACATTGGAGATGACAACTATCGTAGGGAAATTCCCCACAATTGTCAAGAATCCCCCACAATTGTCTTGAGTCCCCAACAAACTATGAGATATGGAGGATTCTTGACTGACTGTGGGGTATAATTAACAAATATGGGGAATGATGAATAAATTGTTAAGAATCCCTCACATTGGCTAAGAATACCCCATATTCCATTGGGGTATTTTGTGGGCAATCCTTAACAAAAGATGAGAATTCTTAATTAACTGTGGGGTATAATTAATAAATATGGGGGAATGATGAACAAATTATTAAGAATCCCTCACATTGGTTAAGAATCCCCCATATTCCATTGGGGTATTTTGTGGGGGATCCTTAACAAAAGTTGGAGACTCTTAAAATTTTGTGGGGGATTCTTAACAAACTTCGGGTGATTTTAGCAAATATGGGGAATAATGAACAAATATACAACATAGGAGATGACAACTATTGTAGGAGAATCCCCCACAGTTTGTCTAGAGTCCCCCACAAACTGTTGTATATGGGGATTCTTAACAAACTATGGGGTATAATTAACAAACTTGAAGAATGATGACCAAATTGTTAAGAATCCCTCATAATGGTAAAGAATCCCCCATATTCCATTGTGGTATTCTGTGGGGGATCCATTACATATAGTGGGGGATTCTTATAAATTGGTGGGGGATTCCAAACAAACTATGGGTGATTTTAAGCAAATATGGGAAATAATGAACAAATATGCAATATGGGAGTTTACAACTATTGTACGAGAATTCCCCACAATTCTTAAGAATCCCCCACAGTTGTCTTGAGTCCCCCACAAACTATGGGATATGGAGGATTCTTAACTAACTGTGGGGTATAATTATCAAATATAGGGAATGATTAATAAATTGTTAAAATTCCTCACATTGGTTAGGAATCCCCCATATTCCATTGGGGTATTTTGTGGAGAATCCCTAATAAAAGTGGAGGATTCCTAACTAACGGTGGGTTATAATTAACAAATTTGGGGAATGATGAACAAATTGTTAAGAATCCCTCACGTTGGTTAAGAATCCCCAATATTCCATTGGGGTATTTTGTGGGGGATCCTTAACAAAAGTGGAGGATTCTTAAAAATTTGCGGGGGATTTTTAACAAACTGTGGGTTGTTTTAGCATATATGGGCAAGAATGAACAAATATGCAACATAGGAGATGACAACTATTGTAGGGGAATCCCCAACAATTGTAAAGAATTCCCCACAGTTTGTCTAGAGTCCCCCACAACTTGTTGTATATGGGGGATTGTTAACAAACTGTGGGGGGTTTTAGCAAATATGGGGAATAACGAACAAATATGCAACATGGGAGATGACAACTATTGTAGGGGAATCCCCCACCATTGTAAAGAATCCCCCACAGTTTGTCTAGAGTCCCCCACAAACTGTTGTATATGGGGATTCTTAGCAAACTGTGGGGTATAATTAACAAACATGAATAATGATGAACAAATTGTTAAGAATCCCTCATATTGGTTAAGAATCCCCATATTCCGTTGTGGTATTCAGTGGGGGATCCTTAACAAACAGTGGGGGATTCCTATAAATTGGTGGGGGATTCCAAACAAACTATGGGTGATTCTAAGCAAATATGGGAAATAGTGAACAAATATAAAATATGGGAGATGACAACTATTGTAGGAGAATTCCCCATAATTGTCAAGAATGCCCCACAGTTGTCTTGAGTCCCCCACAAACTATGGGATATGGAAGATTCTTAACTAACTGTGGGGTATAATTAACAAATACGGGGAATGATGAATAAATTGTTAAGAATTCCTCACATTGGTTAAGAATCCCCCATATTCCATTGCGGTATTCTGTGGAGGATCCTTAATAAAAGTGGAGAATTCCTAACTAACTGTGGGGTATAATTAAAAAATATGGGGAATGATGAACAAATTGTTAATAATCCCTCACATTGGTTAACAATCCCCCATATTCCATTGGGATATTTTGTGGGGGATACTTAACAAAAGTGGGGGACTCTTAAAATTTTGTGGGGGATTCTTAACAAACTTCGGGTGATTTTAGCAAATAAGGGGAATAATGAACAAATATGCAACATGGGAGATGACAACTGTTGTAGGGATATCTCCCACAATTGTAAAGCATCCTCCACAGTTTGTCTAGAGTCCCCCATAAACTGTTGTAGATGGGGGATTATTTAACAAAAGTGGGGGATTCTTAGCAAACTGTGGGGGTTTTAGCAAATATGGGGAATAATGAACAAATGTGCAACATGGTCGATGACAACTATTGTAGGGGAATCCCCCACAATTGTAAAGAATCCCTCACAGTTTGTCTAGAGTCCCCCATAAACTGTTGTATATGGGGGATTCTTAACAAACTGTGGGGTATAATTAACAAACATGGAGAATGATGAAAAAATTATTAAAAATCCCTCATATTGGTGTATTCTGTAGGGGATCCTTAACAAACAGTGGGGGATTATTATAAATTGGTGGGGGATTATAAACAAACTGTGGGGGATTTTAAGCAAATATGGGAAATAATGAACAACTATTCAATATGGGAGATGACAACTATTGTAGCAGAATTCCCCACAACTGTCAAGAATCCCCTACAGTTGTGTTGAGTCCCCCACAAACTATGGGATATGGAGGTTTCTTAACTAACAGTGGGGTATAATTAACAAAAATGGGGAATGATGAATAAATTGTTAAAATTCCTCACATTGGTTAAGTATCCACCATATTCCTTTGGGGTATTTTGTGGAGGATCCTTAATAAAAGTGGAGGATTCCTAACTCACTGTGGGGTATAATTAACAAACATGGAGAAAGATGAACAAATTGTTAAGAATCCCTCATATTGGTTAAGAATCCCTCATATTCCGTTGGGGTATTCTGTGGGGGATCCTTAACAAAAAGTGGGGAATTCTTATAAATTTGTGGGGGATTCTAAAAAAACTGTGGGTGATTTTAAGCATATATGGGGAATAATGAACAAATAGGGAACATTGGAGATGACAACTATCGTAGGGAAATTCCCCGCAATTGTCAAGATTCCCCCACAGTTGTCTTGAGTCCCCCACAAACTATGGGATATGGAGGATTCTTGACTGACTGTGGGGTATAATTAACAAATATGGGGAATGATGAATAAATTGTTAAGAATTCCTCACATTGGCTAAGAATACCTCATATTCCATTGGGGTATTTTGTGGGAGATCCTTAACAAAAGTGGAGGATTCTTAACTAACTGTGGGGTAAAATTAACAAATATAGGGAATGATGAACAAATTGTTAAGAATCCCTCACATTGGTTAAGAATCCCCCATATTCCATTGGGGTATTTTGTGGGGGATCCTTAACAAAAGTGGGGGACTCTTAAAATTTTGTGGGGGATTCTTAACAAACTTCGGGTGATTTTAGCAAATAAGGGGAATAATGAACAAATATGCAACATGGGAGATGACAACTGTTGTAGGGAAATCTCCCACAATTGTAAAGCATCCTCCACAGTTTGTCTAGAGTCCCCCATAAACTGTTGTAGATGGGGGATTATTTAACAAAAGTGGGGGATTCTTAGCAAACTGTGGGGGTTTTAGCAAATATGGGGAATAATGAACAAATGTGCAACATGGTCGATGACAACTATTGTAGGGGAATCCCCCACAATTGTAAAGAATCCCTCACAGTTTGTCTAGAGTCCCCCACAAACTGTTGTATATGGGGGATTCTTAACAAACTGTGGGTTATAATTAACAAACATGGAGAATGATGAACAAATTGTTAAGAATCCCTCATAATGGTTAAGAATCAATCATATTCCGTTGGGGTATTCTGTGGGGGATCCTTAACAAATAGTGGGGGATTCTTATAAATTTTTGAGGGATTCTAAACAAACTGTGGGTGATTTTAAGCATATATGGGGAATAATAAACAAATAGGCAACATTGGAGATGACAACTATCGTAGGGAAATTCCCCGCAATTGTTAAGATTCCCCCACAGTTGTCTTGAGTCCCCCACAAACTATGGGATATGGAGGATTCTTGACTGACTGTGGGGTATAATTAACAAATATGGGGAATGATGAATAAATTGTTAAGAATTCCTCACATTGGCTAAGAATACCCCATATTCCATTGTGGTATTTTGTGGGGGATCCTTAACAAAAGTTGGGAACTCTTAAAATTTTGTTGGAGATTCTTAACAAACTTTGGGTGATTTTAGCAAATATGGGGAATAATGAACAAATACACAACATGGGAGATGACAACTATTGTAGGGGAATCCCCCATCATTGTAAAGAATCCCCCATAGTTTGTCTAGAGTCCCCCACAAACTGTTGTATATGGGGATTCTTAACAAACTATGGGGTATAATTAACAAACATGAAGAATGTTGAACAAATTGTTATGAATCCCTCATATTGGTTAAGATTCCCCCATATTCCATTGTGGTATTCTGTGGGGGATCCTTTACAAACAGTGGGGGATTCTTATAAATTGGTGGGGGATTCCAAACAAACTGTGGGTGATTTTAAGCAAATATGGGAAATAATGAACAAATATGCAATATGGGAGATGACAACTGTTGTAGAAGAATTCCCCACAATTGTCAAGAATCCCTCACAGTTGTCTTGAGTCCCCCACAAACTATGGGATATGGAGGATTCTGAACTAACTATGGGGTATAATTAAGAAATATGGGGAATGATGAATAAATTGTTAAAATTCCTCACATTGGTTAAGAATTCCCCATATTCCATTGGGGTATTTTGTGGGGGATCCTTAACAAAAGTGGGGGATTCTTAAAAATTTGTGGGGGACTAACAAACTTCAGGTGATTTTAGCAAACATGGGGAATAATGAACAAATATGCCACATGGGAGATGACAACTGTTGTAGGGGAATCCCCCACAATTGTAAAGAATCCTCCACAGCTTGTCTAGAGTCCCCGATAAACTATTGTATATGGGGGATTATATAACAAAAGTGTGGGATTCTTAGCAAACTGTGGGGGGTTTTAGAAAATATGGGGAATAATGAACAAATATGCAACATGGGAGATGACAACAACTGTAGGGGAATCCCCCACAATTGTAAAGAATCCCTCACAATTTGTCTAGAGTCCCCCACAAACTGTTGTATATGGGGATTCTTAACAAACTATGGGGTATAATTAACAAACTTGAAGAATGATGAACAAATTGTTAAGAATCCCTCATATAGGTAAAGAATCCCCCATATTCCATTGTGGTATTCTGTGGGGGATCCATTACAATTAGTGGGGGATTCTTATAAATTGGTGGGGGATTCCAAACAAACTATGGGTGATTTTAAGCAAATACGGGAAATAATGAACAAATATGCAATATGAGAGATGACAACTATTGTACGAGAATTCCCCACAATTGTCAAGAATCCCCCACAGTTGTCTTGAGTCCCCCACAAACTATGGGATATGGAGGATTCTTAACTGACTGTGGGGTATAATTAACAAATATGGGGAATGATGAATAAATTGTTAAGAATCCCTCACATTGGCTAAGAATACCCCATATTCCATTGGGGTATTTTGTGGGAGATCTTTAACAAAAGTGGAGGATTCTTAACTAACTGTGGGGTATAATTAACAAATATGGGGAATGATGAACAAATTGTTAAGAATCCCTCACATGGGTTAAGAATCCCCCATATTCCATTGGGGTATTTTGTAGGGGATCTTTAACAAAAGTTGGGGACTCTTAAAATTTTGTGGGGGATTCTTAACAAACTTCGGGTGATTTTAGCAAATAAGGGGAATAATGAACAAATATGCAACATGGGAGATGACAACTGTTGTAGGGAAATCTCCCACAATTGTAAAGCATCCTCCACAGTTTGTCTAGAGTCCCACATAAACTGTTGTAGATGGGGGATTATTTAACAAAAGTGGGGGATTCTTAGCAAACTGTGGGGGTTTTAGCAAATATGGGGAATAATGAACAAATGTGCAACATGGTCGATGACAACTATTGTAGGGGAATCCCCCACAATTGTAAAGAATCCCTCACAGTTTGTCTAGAGTCCCCCACAAACTGTTGTATATGGGGGATTCTTAACAAACTGTGGGTTATAATTAACAAACATGGAGAATGATGAACAAATTGTTAAGAATCCCTCATAATGGTTAAGAATCAATCATATTCCGTTGGGGTATTCTGTGGGGGATCCTTAACAAACAGTGGGGGATTCTTATAAATTTTTGAGGGATTCTAAACAAACTGTGGGTGATTTTAAGCATATATGGGGAATAATAAACAAATAGGCAACATTGGAGATGACAACTATCGTAGGGAAATTCCCCGCAATTGTTAAGATTCCCCCACAGTTGTCTTGAGTCCCCCACAAACTATGGGATATGGAGGATTCTTGACTGACTGTGGGGTATAATTAACAAATATGGGGAATGATGAATAAATTGTTAAGAATTCCTCACATTGGCTAAGAATACCCCATATTCCATTGTGGTATTTTGTGGGGGATCCTTAACAAAAGTTGGGAACTCTTAAAATTTTGTTGGAGATTCTTAACAAACTTTGGGTGATTTTAGCAAATATGGGGAATAATGAACAAATATACAACATGGGAGATGACAACTATTGTAGGGGAATCCCCCATCATTGTAAAGAATCCCCCATAGTTTGTCTAGAGTCCCCCACAAACTGTTGTATATGGGGATTCTTAACAAACTATGGGGTATAATTAACAAACATGAAGAATGTTGAACAAATTGTTATGAATCCCTCATATTGGTTAAGATTCCCCCATATTCCATTGTGGTATTCTGTGGGGGATCCTTTACAAACAGTGGGGGATTCTTATAAATTGGTGGGGGATTCCAAACAAACTGTGGGTGATTTTAAGCAAATATGGGAAATAATGAACAAATATGCAATATGGGAGATGACAACTGTTGTAGGAGAATTCCCCACAATTGTCAAGAATCCCTCACAGTTGTCTTGAGTCCCCCACAAACTATGGGATATGGAGGATTCTGAACTAACTATGGGGTATAATTAAGAAATATGGGGAATGATGAATAAATTGTTAAAATTCCTCACATTGGTTAAGAATTCCCCATATTCCATTGGGGTATTTTGTGGGGGATCCTTAACAAAAGTGGGGGATTCTTAAAAATTTGTGGGGGACTAACAAACTTCAGGTGATTTTAGCAAACATGGGGAATAATGAACAAATATGCCACATGGGAGATGACAACTGTTGTAGGGGAATCCCCCACAATTGTAAAGAATCCTCCACAGCTTGTCTAGAGTCCCCGATAAACTGTTGTATATGGGGGATTATATAACAAAAGTGTGGGATTCTTAGCAAACTGTGGGGGGTTTTCGAAAATATGGGGAATAATGAACAAATATGCAACATGGGAGATGACAACAACTGTAGGGGAATCCCCCACAATTGTAAAGAATCCCTCACAATTTGTCTAGAGTCCCCCACAAACTGTTGTATATGGGGATTCTTAACAAACTATGGGGTATAATTAACAAACTTGAAGAATGATGAACAAATTGTTAAGAATCCCTCATATTGGTAAAGAATCCCCCATATTCCATTGTGGTATTATGTGGGGGATCCATTACAAATAGTGGGGGATTCTTATAAATTGGTGTGGGATTCCAAACAAAATGTGGGTGATTTTAAGCAAATATGGGAAATAATGAACAAATATATAATATGGGAGATGACAACTATTGTACGAGAATTCCCCACAATTCTCAAGAATCCCCCACAGTTTTCTTGAGTCCCCCACAAACTATGGGATATGGAGGATTCTTAACTAACTGTGGGGTATAATTAACAAATATAGGGACTGATGAATAAATTGTTAAAATTCCTCACATTGGTTAGGAATCCCCCATATTCCATTGGGGTATTTTGTGGAGAATCCTTAATAAAAGTGGAGGATTCCTAACTTACTGTTGGGTAAAATTAACAAATATGGGGAATGATGAACAAATTGTTAAGAATCCCGCACATTGGTTAAGAATCCCCAATATTCCATTGGGGTATTTTGTGGGAGATCCTTAACAAAAGTGGGGGATTCTTAAAAATTTGTGGGGGATTCTTAACAAACTGTGGGTTGTTTTAGCATATATGGGGAAGAATGAACAAATATGCAACATAGGAGATGACAACTATTGTAGGGGAATCCACAACAATTGTAAAGAATTCCCCACAGTTTGTCTAGAGTCCCCCACAACTTGTTGTATATGGGAGATTCTTAACAAACTGTGGGGGTTTTTAGCAAATATGGGGAATAACGAACAAATATGCAACATGGGAGATGACAACTATTGTAGGGGAATCCCTGTCACGCCCCGGAGTAGGCCAAAAATAGGGAAAATAAAAATTTTCCTTTATGGGTTCGCAGACACGTGACTAGTTTGATAACCGTTCTTTCCTTCTAACGCCGCACCATGCAATCATAAGGGAAATGGTAGGGCATAAGAATGATCTAAACTTATCAGAGTATAAATACAACAGCGGAAATTAAACAAGGGTTACAATAACTTTAATCTTAATACAAGAGGCCATACTAAATAATTTATACAATCTTAAAACTTGAGGAACTGTCTATTAGGTCTTGGGCAAGGCTTTATTCTCCTTGGCTCCTCGGTACAGCATCCTGAACTCTTCTATCTATCTCCAAACCTGCAACACTCTGGGCATACAAATGCCCAGGGCGTAACATGCCGTCAGCCTTGGAACAAGGCTGAGTGAGAGTCTCAACCGCACAATAATCAGTAATACAGAATATCTCTCAACTCACGTCAAAGTTTAGTTCTTTAAAGTATGGTTATTTTCTTATCAAAAGACGCATTCTCACCACGGGCATAGCAGAGGTCTCAACAAGAAAGGTAAACAGATAATCATAACATCATAGAATACATTCTTCTTATTATAAACTTGTGCGTTCAAATGCATGATCAATAAAATTCATTCCCAACTCTTTTCAAAGACACTTGCTTTTAAAACAGATATTTTCAAAACCATTTTATTTTAAGACCAAAACTTTCCAAAACCAAATCATTTGAACCAAATCATTTTCTCATCAACTCAATCTGATCATTCGCTTTCTCTTTCCCATCCACTTGACAACACCCGGTATATCAAGGATGATAACATACTATCACAGCCAATTCATACTCATTCCCTTGATAGGCCACCGGACGTCTTCACGGCGCACACTATCTGTAAACAATGAAACTGGCACATGGGACGTCTTCAACCATGTGTATACTCTCACCGGTCGTCTACACGGCTGAGAAGTATATTAGAGCACTAGCAGGACGTCTTCAACGATACATGGGACGTCTTCAACCACGTATGCGCATCACCGGACGTCTTCAACGGCGAGAGGCGCGCTAGGAACCCTAACCGTTCATGTCCACCCGGCTCGTCAGCCGTTTATCCATAGGATCCAGAAATCACATCTCATCTCATTCACATTCTCATCAAACACCTCTCTTTCTCACATAACGCATGCTAACACATGTCATGAAATGCACGTGTGTCCTTTATCAATATGCACATGCAAAACCACTTTCCTTTCTTTTTATTATTAACATGGCATGCGTATTTATTCAGTCAACAACATCGTAAAACGTGCATTTAACAATTAGTAGCAGAAACGTAACATATAGAGCATGGATCATATAACATGGATTTGATACCGATAAACATATAGATAAAACCCTTGACATGCTCACGTATGCGATAGCACTACCATAACATGCTTTACATAGTCTTACAATTATTGGAATACATTTAGTATCATAAATCAGCATATCACATATACAAATTTCCATACAGGCAACTTTTAACATCTTATATTCATCTTATTAGGATTAGAGTGAGGTTAGGAAACTCACCTCGAGTCACCAATCCTCGAAAAGCGGATAACCTTCAAGTTCTACAATAATAAATAGAATAAACAGTAATAACGTATGAGTACAACTATAGGGGCAAAATGGTAATTTTACCAAATGAGGTCATAAACCTCAAGGTAGTGATCTACGTGTCATTCTAAATCCAACGCCATTGACTAGACTCAAATCGGAGTCCGTCGCGTTTTTCGAGGTAATATGCAAGGCTTACTACACTAATTCAGGCCATAAAAAGACAGACTGTATTTTGACCGAGTCGAAAAGTCACCAAACTTTATGGGAATGTTCTAGACATTATTCTAAGACTCTGGGAATTGACCGCGTAATTTTCGGAGTCCTAGATTATTTATTATGAATTATTGAAGATAATATATGCCAGAAAATACCCGAAATGGGATTTAAATATGTAATTATAATTATACAGAGAAATCAGTACTTAAAAGTATTTTTATTAAATACTAGATATTAAAATATACTACTAGTATTTATTTCATAATTTTCGGAGCTCGTTTGGTATTTTTAATAATTAATATACTCATAAAATAGCTCCTTATTAATTATTAAAAATACTGGACTATAATATTATAACTTTATAACTTACATTATATAATAAAATAGTCCCAGGGTCATTACCCTAATTTTCTAGAATTTATAAATACATATAGGTATTTATTAACTATTTAAAACTATTTAAAACTAATATTTATTATTTATATTAACCATATAAATAATAAACATACTATATTTATAATATAATAATGATATATATATATATAGAATATTAAAATAATATTCTATAATGTTAAAAACCTTAATGGTATCATTATAAATTTATTTATAATTGTTAAAACCCTTTTAAACTAATAATAATAATAATAATAATAATAATAAATATATTCTGAGACCCGACGGGTCAAACCCGAACCGACCCGACCTAAACGGGTAACCCGTTTACTCACTCAAAGAAATCCAAAACGTGACCCGATGGGTCAGACCCGACCCGACCAGATTCTAAATGGATTACCCATTTATACTCACAAAAGAAACCTACCCTATAACCCATTCGGGTTGGATCTAAACCCGAACCGGGAATCCATTTCTACACACAAACTTATCCTACCCGTTAACCCAAACCCTAAACCAAACCCGAACCCAATTACAGACACAAACTAACCCGTCCTAGCAACCCAACCGGGTCAAACCTAACCCCGAACCCGAAACCTAACTCCTCTCACTAACTAACCCAGCCCGCTAGCCCAAATCCTAACCTAACCCGAACCAAACCCTGACCCAAACCTAGACACAACACGACCCACACCTAATACCCAAAACCCGACCCGAACTCAGCCCGACGTCAAAACGACGTCGTGCTACTTAAAGTACCCACGGGTTTTAAAAACCCACACCCGACCCGCTATCCTACCCATTTACACACTCAGGCCTACCCTACCCAAACCCGACCCGGACCCGCCTGTTATAACCCGAACCCAAACGGGTCGTCATCTTTTTCTCCGGCGAGCCCCGACGCCGCCGGCGAGTGCGATCTCGCCGGAAAACTTCCAGGCCTCATATCTCTCTCATCTCTTAATAAAAATTGACGAGACCAACGCCATTCGAACCGGTTCCTCCTCCTCTACATCATACTATAAGCTCAAAACCTGGTTTGTTCGTTTGGTGGTCCTGCATGGCCAATCAAACGGTTCCTAAATCAAAAACTGTTCAATGGGGATCCTACTGGGTTCACTAGGGTCTATTTGGTATGATCAAAAAGGGTTTTGATCATACTTCAAGATTCAAGCTTAAGCTTGAGCTTTAATGGCTGCCGGAGCAGTCCCAGAGCTTAGGGCTCTGTTTGGCAGCTTGCATGTAGGTCTGGGGGTGTCTAAGGGACATGCAGAGGTTGCAGAAATGAAATGGGGTGGGTTTTACCTCAGGGAGATCAGATCTCTCTCTCTCTTTCTTCGATTTCTTCTTTCTTCTTCTTCTCTCTCCTCTGCTCTGCTTCTTCTGTCTTTTCTGGGCAGCTAAGGGAGTGTGTGTGTATAGTGAGAGGTAGGGAGAGCACAGGGGAGAGTGTAGTGAGGATGGGTGTGTGTATAAATCGAGAGTGGTGGGGGAGGTTTGAGTGATCTCTCTCCCTTCTCAAGCTCTCTCTCTCTCTCGGTCTCTCTCTCTCTATACAGTCTGCATAGGCAGATTGTGGGGGTGGTGAGAATGATATGAGGGTGAGAGGGTGCATTTATAGAGGGAAGGTGAAGGAGATTAGGTTGTGTGCAATAGGTGCACCAATGCATACCTATACATGTGTGTTTGTGTGTGTTCAAAGGTAGATTGGGGTGGGGTCCACATAATCACCAAGTGGCAGTGTGGGTCCCATACTCAGGCTGTGCATATGGATGTGCTCTTGAGTCCCACAGTACGTGCATGTGTATGTTGTGTGTATCCAAGGGTAGATTATTAGGGTGGGGTCCACCTAGGGAGGAAGTGTGGGTCCCACATAACTCCTAAATACATTGTGGGTCCCACTCACAGGTAAGTACCTTATGGCATGAGTCAGTGCTCCAATAGATAAGCATTACTTGTGAAATGAGTCACAAATGTAAATTGTGCAGGTACGGGCTGTGTACAGGTTTCTGTATAAGTCATCTATATTTCTAACTATTAGACTACACACGTTAAGTTTACGTCTATTCTAATAAACACTAGTTTATTACTAACGTCGTCGTCGTTAGGACTTTAACTGAAAATCACATCCAAGGGTTTCTTATTAAGAAAGAATCCTAATGGACCTTCTATAACTACACTACGGTGATGTCACCAATTTGATATTCCTGTGTGGAATTTGTAGAAAAAATCTGGGTGCTAAAATCCCCCACCATAGTAAAGAATCCCCCACAGTTTGTCTAGAGTCCCCCACAAACTGTTGTATATGCGGGATTCTTAACAAACTGTGGGGTATAATTAACAAATATGGGGAATGATGAACAAATTGTTAAGAATCCCTCACATTGGTTAAGAATCCCCCCATATTCCGTTGGGGTATTTTGTGGGGGATCCTTAACAAAAGTGGGGGACTCTTAAAATTTTGTGGGGGATTCTTAACAAACTTCGGGTGATTTTAGCAAATATGGGGAATAATGAACAAATATGCAACATGGGAGATGACAACTGTTGTAGGGGAATCTCCCACAATAGTAAAGAATCCTCCACAGTTTGTCTAGAGTCCCCCATAAACTGTTGTATATGGAGGATTATTTAACAAAAGTGGGGGATTCTTAGCAAACTGTGGGGGGTTTTAGCAAATATGGGGAATAATGAACAAATATGCAACATGGTCGATGACAACTATTGTAGGGGAATCCCCCACAATTGTAAAGAATCCATCACAGTTTGTCTAGAGTCCCCCACAAACTGTTGTACATGGGGGATTCTTAACAAACTGTGGGGTATAATTAACAAACATGGAGAATGATGAACAAATTGTTAAGAATCCCTCATATTGGTCAAGAATCCCCCATATTCCATTGGGGTATTCTGGGGGGGGGGGGATCCTTAACAAACAGTGGAGGATTCTTATAAATTTGTGGGGGATTCTAAACAAACTGTGGGTGATTTTAAGCATATATGGGGAATAAAGAACAAATAGGCAACATTGGAGATGACAACTATGTAGGAAAATTCTCCACAATTGTCAAGAATCCCCCACAGTTGTCTTGAGTCCCCCACAAACTATGGGATATGGAGGATTCTTGACTGACTGTGGGGGTATAATTAACAAATATAGGGAATGATGAATAAATTGTTTAGAATCCCTCACATTGGCTAAGAATACCCCATATTCCATTGGGGTATTTTGAGGGAGATCCTTAACAAAAGTGGAGGATTCTTAACTAACTGTGGGGTATAATTAACAAATATGGGGAATGATGAACAAATTGTTAAGAATCCCTCACATTGGTTAAGAATCCCCCATATTCCACTGGGGTATTTTGTGGGGGATCCTTAACAAAAGTTGGGGACTCTTAAAATTTTGTGAGGGATTCTTAACAAACTTCGTGTGATTTTAGCAAATATGGGGAATAATGAACAAATATACAACATGGGAGATGACAACTATTGTAGAGGAATCCCCCACCATTGTAAAGAATACCCCACAGTTCGTCTAGAGTCCCCCACAAACTGTTGTATATGGGGATTCTTAACAAACTATTGAGTATAAGTAACAAACATGAAGAATGATGAACAAATTGTTATGAATCCCTCATATTGGTTAAGATTCCCCCATATTCCATTGTGGTATTCTGTGGGGGATCATTTACAAACAGTGGGGGATTCTTATAAATTGGTGGGGGATTCCAAACAAACTGTGGGTGATTTTAAGCAAATATGGGAAATAATGAATAAATATGCAATATGGGAGATGACAACTATTGTAGGAGAATTCCCCACAATTGTCAAGAATCCCCCACAGTTGTCTTGAGTCCCCCACAAACTATGGGATATGGAGGATTCTTGACTGACTGTGGGGGTATAATTAACAACTATAGGGAATGATGAATAAATTGTTATGAATCCCTCACATTGGCTAAGAATACCCCATATTCCATTGGGGTATTTTGAGGGAGATCCTTAACAAAAGTGGAGGATTCTTAACTAACTGTGGGGTATAATTAACAAATATGGGGAATGATGAACAAATTGTTAAGAATCCCTCACATTGGTTAAGAATCCCCCATATTCCATTGGGGTATTTTGTGGCGGATCCTTAACAAAAGTTGGGGACTCTTAAAATTTTGTGAGGGGTTCTTAAAAAACTTCGTGTGATTTTAGTAAATATGGGGAATAATGAACAAATATGCAACATAGGAGATGACAACTATTGCAGGGGAATCCCCCACCATTGTAAAGAATCCCCCACAGTTTGTCTAGAGTCCCGCACAAACTGTTGTATATGGGGATTCTTAACAAACTATTGAGTATAAGTAACAAACATGAAGAATGATGAACAAATTGTTAAGAATCCCTCATATTGGTTAAAAATCCCTCATATTCCATTGTGGTATTCTGTGGGGGATCCTTAACAAACAGTGGGGGATTCTTATAAATTGGTGGGAGATTCCAAACAAACTGTAGGTGATTTTAAGCAAATATGGGAAATAATGAACAAATATGCAATATGGGAGATGGGAACTATTGTAGGAGAATTCCCCACAATTCTCAAGAATCCCCCACAGTTGTCTTGAGTCCCCCACAACCAATGGGTTATGGAGGATTCTTAACTAACTGTGGGGTATAATTAACAAATATGGGAAATGATGAATAAATTGTTAAAATTCCTCACATTGGTTAAGAATCCCCCATATTTGATTGGGGTATTTTGTGGAGGATCTTTAACAAAAGTAGGGGATTCTTAAAAATTTGTGAGGGATTCTTAACAGATTATGGGTTGTTTTAGCATATACGGGGAATAATGAACAAATTTGCAACATAGGAGATGACAACTATTGTCGGGAAATCCCCAAGAATTGTAAAGAATTCCCCACAGTTTGTCTAGAGTGCCCCACAAACTGTTGTATATGGGGGATTATTTAACAAAAGTGGGGGATTCTTAGCAAACTGTGGGGGTTTTAGCAAATATGGGGAATATTGAACAAATATGCTACATGAGAGATGACAACTATGGTAGGGGAATCTCCCACAATTGTAAAGAATTTCTCACACTTTATCTAGAGTCCCCCACAAACTGTTGTATATGGGGGATTCTTAACAAACTGTGGAGTATAATTAACAAATATGGAGAATGATGAACAAATTGTTAAGAATCCCTCATATTGGTTAAGAATCCCCCATATTCCATTGGGGTATTCTGTGGGTGATTCTTAACAAACAGTGGGGGATTCTTATAAATTTGTGGGGGATTCTAAACAAACTGTGGGTGATTTTAAGCATATATGGGGATAATGAACAAATATGCAACATTGGAGATGGCAACTATTGTAGGGAAATTCCCCACAATTGTCAAGAATCCCCCACAGTTGTCTTGAGTCCCTCACAAACTATGGGATATGGAGGATTCTTGACTGACTGTTGGGTATAATTAACAAATATGGGAAATGATGAATAAATTGTCAAAAATCCCTCACATTGGCTAAGAATACCCATATTCCATTGGGGTATTTTGTGGGGGATCCTTAACAAAAGTGGAGGATTCTTAACTAACTGTGGGGTATAATTAACAAATATGGGAAATGATGAACAAATTGTTAAGAATCCCTCACATTGGTTAAGAATCCCCGATATTCCATTGGGGTATTTTGTGGGGGATCCTTAACAAAAGTGGGGGATTCTTAAAAATTTGTAGGAGATTCTTAACAAACTTTGGGTTGTTTTAGCAAATATGGGGAATGATGAACAAATATGCAACATAGGAGAAGACAACTATTGTAGGGGAATCCCCCACAATTGTAAAGAATTCCCCACAGTTTGTCTAGAGTCACCCACAAACTGTTGTATATGAGGGATTTTTCAACAAAAGTGGGGGATTCTTAACAAACTGTGGGGGATTCTTATAAATTTGTGGGGGATTCTAAACAAACTGTGGGGGATTTTAAGCAAATATGGGAAATAATGAACAAATATGCAATATGAGAAATGACAACTATTGTAGGAGAATTCCCCACAGTTGTCAAGAATCCCCACAGTTGTGTTGAGTCCCCCACAAACTATGGGATATGGAGGATTCTTAACTAACTGTGGGGTATAATTAACAAATATGGGGAATGATGAATAAATTGTTAAAAGTTCCTCACATTGGTTAGGAATCCCCCATATTCTATTGGGGTATTTTGTGAAGGATCCTTAATAAAAGTGGAGAATTCCTAACTAACTGTGGGTTATAATTAAAAAATATGGAGAATGATGAACAAATTGTTAAGAAACATTCACATTGGTTAAGAATCCCCCCATATTCCATTGGGGTATTTTGTGGGGGATCCATAACACAAGTGGGGGACTCTTAAAATTTTGTGGAGGATTCTTACCAAACTTTGGTTGATTTTAGCAAATATGGGGAATAATGAACAAATATGCAACATGGGAGATGACAACTATTGTAGGGGAATCACCCACAATTGTAAACAATCCCTCACAGTTTGTCCAGAGTCCCCCACAAACTGTTGTATATGGGGGATTCTTAACAAACTGTGGGGTATAATTAACAAAATGGAGAATGATGAACAAATTGTTAAAAATCTCTCACATTGGTTATGAATCCCCCATATTCCATTGGGTTATTCTTTGGGGGATCCTTAACAAACAGTGGGGTATTCTGATAAATTTGTGGGGGATTCTAAACAAACAGTGGGGGATTTTAAGCAAATATGGGAAATAATGAACAAATATGCAACATGGGAGATGACAACTATTGTAGGTGAATTCCCCACAATTGTCAAGAATCCCCACAGTTGTCTTGAGTCCCCCACAAACTACGGGATTTGGAAGATTCTTGACTAACTGTGGGGTATAATTAACAAATATGGGGAATGATAAATAAATTGTTAAGAATCCCTCACATTGGTTAAGAATACCCCATATTCCATTGGGGCTTTTTGTGGGGGTTCCTTAACAAAAGTGGAGGATCCTTAACTAACTGTGGGGTATAATTAACAAATATGGGGAATTCTTAAAAAACTGTGGGGGATTCTTAACAAACTGTGGGTGGTTTTAGCAAATATGGGGAATAATGAACAAATATGCAACCTAGGAGATGACAACTATTGTAGGGGAATCCCTCACAATTGTAAAGAATCTCACAAAGTTTGTCTAGAGTCCCCCATAAATTGTTGTATATGGGGGATTCTTTAACAAAAGTGGGGGATTCTTAACAAATTGTGGGGGGTTTTTGCAAATATGGGGAATGATAAACAAATATGCAAAATGGGAGATGACAACTATTGTAGGGGTATCCACCACAATTGTAAAGAAATCCCCACAGTTTGTCTAGAGTCACCCACAAACTGTTGTATATGAGGGATTTTTCAACAAAAGTGGAGGATTCTTAACAAACTGTGGGGGATTCTTATAAATTTGTGGGGGATTCTAAACGAACTGTGGGGGATTTTAAGCAAATATGGGAAAATAATGAACAAATATGCAATATGAGAAATGACAACTATTGTAGGAGAATTCCCCACAATTGTCAAGAATCCCCCACAGTTGTGTTGAGTCCCCCACAAACAATGGGATATGGAGGATTCTTAACTAACTGTGGGGTATAATTAACAAATATAGGGAATGATGAATAAATTGTTAAAAGTTCCTCACATTGGTTAGGAATCCCCCATATTCTATTGGGGTATTTTGTGAAGGATCCTTAATAAAAGTTGAGAATTCCTAACTAACTGTGGGGTATAATTAAAAAATATGGAGAATGATGAACAAATTGTTAAGAAACATTCACATTGGTTAAGAATCCCCCCATATTCCATTGGGGTATTTTGTGGGGGATCCATAACAAAAGTGGGGGACTCTTAAAATTTTGTGGAGGATTCTTAACAAACTTTGGTTGATTTTAGCAAATATGGGGAATAATGAACAAATATGCAACATGGGAGATGACAACTATTGTAGGGGAATCACCCACAATTGTAAAGAATCCCTCACAGTTTGTCCAGAGTCCCCCACAAACTGTTGTATATGGGGGATTCTTAACAAACTGTGGGGTATAATTAACAAACATGGAGAATGATGAACAAATTGTTAAAAATCCCTCACATTGGTTATGAATCTCCCATATTCCATTGGGTTATTCTTTGGGGGATCCTTAACAAACAGTGGGGTATTCTGATAAATTTGTGGGGGATTCTAAACAAACAGTGGGGGATTTTAAGCAAATATGGGAAATAATGAACAAATATGCAACATGGGAGATGACAACTATTGTAGGTTAATTCCCCACAATTGTCAAGAAACCCCACAGTTGTCTTGAGTCCCCCACACACTATGGGATATGGAGGATTCTTGACTGACTGTTGGGTATAATTAACAAATATGGGGAATGATAAATAAATTGTTAAGAATCCCTCACATTGGTTAAGAATACCCCATATTCCATTAGGGCTTTTTGTGGGGGTTCCTTAACAAAAGTGGAGGATCCTTAACTAACTGTGGGGTATAATTAACAAATATGGGGAATTCTTAAAAAACTGTGGGGGATTCTTAACAAACTGTGGGTGGTTTTAGCAAATATGGGGAATAATGAACAAATATGCAACCTAGGAGATGACAACTATTGTAGGGGAATCCCTCACAATTGTAAAGAATCCCACAAAGTTTGTCTAGAGTCCCCCATAAATTGTTGTATATGGGGGATTCTTTAACAAAAGTGGGGGATTCTTAACAAATTGTGGGGGGTTTTTGCAAATATGGGGAATAATAAACAAATATGCAAAATGGGAGATGACAACTATTGTAGGGGAATCCCCCACAATTGTAAAGAATCCCCCATAGTTTGTCTAGAGTCCCCCACAAACTGTTGTATGTGGTGGATTATTTAATTAAAGTGGGGGATTCTTAACAAACTGTGGTGGGTTTTAGCCAATATGGGGAATAATCAACAAATATGTAATATGGGAGATGACAACTATTGTAGGGGAATCCCCCACAATTGCAAAGAATCCTCCACAGTTTGTCTAGTGTCCTCCACAAACTGTTGTATATGGGGCATTCTTAACAAACTGTGGGGTATAATTAACAAACATGGAGAATGATGAACAAATTGTTAAGAATCCCTCATATTGGTTAAGAATCCCCCGTATTCCATTGGGGTATTCTGTGGGGATCCTTAACAAATAGTGGGGGATTCTTATAAATTTGTGGAGAATTCTAAACAAACTGTGGGGGATTTTAAACAAATATGGGAAATAACGAACAAATATGCAACATGGGAGATGACAACTATTGTAGGGAATTCCCCACAATTGTCAAGAATTCCCCACAGTTGTCTTGAGTCCCCTACAAACTAAGGGATATGGAGGATTCTTAACTAACTGTGGGGAATAATCAACAAATATGGGAATGATGAATAAATTGTTAAGAATCTCTCACATTGGTTATGAATCCTCCATATTCCATTGGGGTATTTTGTGGGGGATCCTTAACAAAAGTGGAGGATTCTTAAGTAACTGTGGGGTATAATTAACAAATATGGGGAATGATGAACAAATTGTTAAGAATCCCTCACATTGTTTAAGAATCTCCCATATTCCATTGGGGTATTTTGTGGGGGATCCTTAACAAAAGTGGGGGATTCTTAACAATGGTGGGGGATATTGAACAGCAACATGGGAAATGACAACTATTGTAGGTGAATCCCCCACAATTGTAAAGAATCCCTTACAGTTTGTCTAGAGTTCCCCACAAACTGTTGTATATGGTGGATTATTTAATTATAGTGGGGGATTCTTAACAAACTGTGGTGAGTTTTAGCAAATATGAGGAATAATCAACAAATATGTAACATGAGAGATGACAACTATTGTAGGGGAATCCCCCACAATTGCAAAGAATCCTCCACAGTTTGTCTAGTGTCCTCCACAAACTGTTGTATATGGGGCATTCTTAACAAACTGTGGGGTATAATTAACAAACATGGCGAATGATGAACAAATTGTTAAGAATCCCTCATATTGGTTAAGAATCCCCCATATTCCATTGGGGTATTCTGTGGGGATCCTTAACAAATAGTGGGGGATTCTTATAAATTTGTGGGGGATTCTAAACAAACTGTGGGGGATTTTAAACAAATATGGGAAATAATGAACAAATATGCAACATGGGAGATGACAACTATTGTAGGGAATTCCCCACAATTGTCAAGAATTCCCCACAGTTGTCTTGAGTCCCCTACAAACTAAGGGATATGGAGGATTCTTAACTAACTGTGGGGAATAATCAACAAATATGGGGAATGATGAATAATAATTAAGAATCCCTTACATTAGTTAAGAATCCCCCATATTCCGTAGGGGTATTTTGTGGGGATCCTTAACAAAAGTGGAGGATTCTTAACTAATCGTGGGGTATAATTAACAAATATGGGGAATGATGAACAAATTGTTAAGAATCCCTCACATTGGTTAAGAATCCCTCATATTCCATTGGGGTATTTTGTGGGGGATTCTTAACAAAAGTGGGAGATTCTTATAAATTTGTGGAGAATTTTATACAAACTCTGTGGGATATTAAGCAAATATGGGGAATAATGAACAAATATGCAATATGGGAGATGACAACTATTGTAGGGAAATTGCCCACAATTGTCAAGAATCGCCCACAGTTGTCTTGAGTCCCCCACAAACTATGGGGTATGGAGGATTCTTAACTAACTGTGGGGTATAGTTAACAAATATGGGGAATGATGAATAAATTGTTAAGAATCTCTTACATTGGTTAAGAATCCTCCATGTTCCATTGGGGTATTTTGTGGGGGATCCTTAACAAAAGTGAAGGATTCTGATGTAACTGTGGGGTATAATTAACAAATATGGGGAATGATGAACAAATTGTTAAGAATCCCTCACATTGTTTAAGAATCCCCCATATTCCATTGGGGTACTTTGTTGGGGATCCTTAACAAAAGTGGGGGATTCTTAACAATGCTGGGGGATATTGAACAGCAACATGGAAAATGACAACTATTGTAGGGGAATCCCCCACAATTGTAAAGAATCCCCCACAGTTTCTCCAGAGTCCCCCACAAACTGCTGTATATGGGGTATTCTTTAACAAAAGTGGGGGATTCTTAACAAACTGTGGGGGATTTTAGCAAATATGGGGAATATTGAACAAATGTGTAACATGGGAGATGACAACTATTGTAGGGGAATCCCCCACAATTGTAAAAAATCCCCCACAGTTTGTCTAGAGTCCCCCAAAACTGTTGTATATGGGGGATTCTTAACAAACTGTGGGGTATAATTAACAAACATGGAGAATGATGAACAAATTGTTAATAATCCCTCATATTGGTTAAGAATACCCCATATTACATTGGGGTATTCTGTGGGGATCCTTAACAAACAGTGGGGAATTCTTATAAATTTGTGGGGAATTCTAAACAAACAGTGGGAGATTTTAAGCAAATATGGGGAATAATGAAAAAATATGCAACATGGAAGATGACAACTATTGTAGAGGAATCCCCCACAATTGTAAAGAATCCCTTATAGTTTGTCTAGAGTCCCCCACAAACTGTTGTATATGGTGGATTATTTAATTAAAGTGGAGGGATTCTTAACAAACTGTGGTGGGTTTTAGCAAATATGGGGAATAATCAACAAATATGTAACATGGGAGATGACAACTATTGTAGGGGAATCCCCCACAAATGCAAAGAATCCTCCACAGTTTGTCTAGTGTCCTCCACAAACTGTTGTATATGGGGCATTCTTAACAAACTGTGGGGTATAATTAACAAACATGGAGAATGATGAACAAAATTTTAAGAATCCCTCATATTGGTTAAGAATCCTCCATATTCCATTGGGGTATTCTGTGGGGATCCTTAACAAATAGTGGGGGATTCTTATAAATTTGTGGGGGATTCTAAACAAACTGTGGGGGATTTTAAACAAATATGAGAAATAATGAACAAATATGCAACATGGGAGATGACAACTATTGTAGGGAATTCCCCACAATTGTCAAGAATTCCCCACAGTTGTCTTGAGTCCCCTACAAACTAAGGGATATGGAGGATTCTTAACTAACTGTGGGGAATAATCAACAAATATGGGGAATGATGAATAATAATTAAGAATCCTTACATTAGTTAAGAATCCCCCATATTCCATAGGGGTATTTTGTGGGGGATCCTTAACAAAAGTGGAGGATTCTTAAATAATTGTGGGGTATAATTAACAAATATGGGGAATGATGAACAAATTGTTAAGAATCCCTCACATTGGTTAAGAATCCCTCATATTCCATTGGGGTATTTTGTGGGGGATTCTTAACAAAAGTGGGAGATTCTTATAAATTTGTGGGGAAATTTAAACAAACTCTGTGGGATATTAGGCAAATATGGGGAATAATGAACAAATATGCAATATGGGAGATGACAACTATTGTAGGGGAATTGCCCACAATTGTCAAGAATCCCCCACAGTTGTCTTGAGTCCCCCACAAACTATGGGGTATGGAGGATTCTTAACTAACTGTGGGGTATAATTAACAAATATGGGGAATGATGAATAAATTGTTAAGAATCTCTTACATTGGTTAAGAATCCTCCATATTCCATTGGGGTATTTTGTGGGGGATCCTTAACAAAAGTGGAGGATTCTTATGTAACTGTGGGGTATAATTAACAAATATGGGGAATGATGAACAAATTGTTAAGAATCCCTCACATTGTTTAAGAATCCCCCATATTCCATTGGGGTATTTTGTTGGGGATGCTTAACAAAAGTGGGGGATTCTTAACAATGGTGGGGGATATTGAACAGCAACATGGGAAATGACAACTATTGTAGGGGAATCCCCCACAATTGTAAAGAATCCCCCACAGTTTGTCCAGAGTCCCCCACAAACTGCTGTATATGGGGTATTCTTTAACAAAAGTGGGGGATTCTTAACAAACTGTGGGGGATTTTAGCAAATATGGGGAATATTGAACAAATGTGTAACATGGGAGATGACAACTATTGTAGGGGAATCCCCCACAATTGTAAAAAATCCCCCACAGTTTGTCTAGAGTCCCCCAAAACTGTTGTATATGGGGGATTCTTAACAAACTGTGGGGTATATTTAACAAACATGGAGAATGATGAACAAATTGTTAATAATCCCTCATATTGGTTAAGAATACCCCATATTACATTGGGGTATTCTGTGGGGATCCTTAACAAACAGTGGGGAATTCTTATAAATTTGTGGGGAATTCTAAACAAACAGTGGGAGATTTTAAGCAAATATGGGGAATAATGAACAAATATGCAACATGGAAGATGACAACTATTGTAGAGGAATTCCCCACAATTGTAAAGAATCCCTTACAGTTTGTCTAGAGTCCCCCACAAACTGTTGTATATGGTGGATTATTTAATTAAAGTGGGGGGATTCTTAACAAACTGTGGTGGGTTTTAGCAAATATGGGGAATAATCAACAAATATGTAACATGGGAGATGACAACTATTGTAGGGGAATCCCCCACAAATGCAAAGAATCCTCCACAGTTTGTCTAGTGTCCTCCACAAACTATTGTATATGGGGCATTCTTAACAAACTGTTGGGTATAATTAACAAACATGGAGAATGATGAACAAAATTTTAAGAATCCCTCATATTGGTTAAGAATCCTCCATATTACATTGGGGTATTCTGTGGGGATCCTTAACAAATAGTGGGGGATTCTTATAAATTTGTGGGGGATTCTAAACAAACTGTGGGGGATTTTAAACAAATATGGGAAATAATGAACAAATATGCAACATGGGAGATGACAACTATTGTAGGGAATTCCCCACAATTGTCAAGAATTCCCCACAGTTGTCTTGAGTCCCCTACAAACTAAGGGATATGGAGGATTCTTAACTAACTGTGGGGAATAATCAACAAATATGGGGAATGATGAATAATAATTAAGAATCCCTTACATTAGTTAAGAATCCCCCATATTCCATAGGGGTATTTTGTGGGGGATCCTTAACAAAAGTGGAGGATTCTTAAATAATTGTGGGGTATAATTAACAAATATGGGGAATGATGAACAAATTGTTAAGAATCCCTCACATTGGTTAAGAATCCCTCATATTCCATTGGGGTATTTTGTGGGGGATTCTTAACAAAAGTGGGAGATTCTTATAAATTTGTGGGGAATTTTAAACAAACTCTGTGGGATATTAGGCAAATATGGGGAATAATGAACAAATATGCAATATGGGAGATGACAACTATTGTAGGGGAATTGCCCACAATTGTCAAGAATCCCCCACAGTTGTCTTGAGTCCCCCACAAACTATGGGGTATGGAGGATTCTTAACTAACTGTAGGGTATAATTAACAAATATGGGGAATGATAAATAAATTGTTAAGAATCTCTTACATTGGTTAAGAATCCTCCATATTCCATTGGGGTATTTTGTGGGGGATCCTTAACAAAAGTGGAGGATTCTTATGTAACTGTGGGGTATAATTAACAAATATGGGGAATGATGAACAAATTGTTAAGAATCCCTCACATTGTTTAAGAATCCCCCATATTCCATTGGGGTATTTTGTGGGGGATCCTTAGCAAAAGTGGGGGATTCTTAACAATGGTGGGGGATATTGAACAGCAACATGGTAAATGACAACTTTTGTAGGGGAATCCCCCACAATTGTAAAGAATCCCCCACAGTTTGTCCAGAGTCCCCCACAAACTGTTGTATATGGGGTATTCTTTAACAAAAGTGGGGGATTCTTAACAAACTGTGGGGGATTTTAGCAAATATGGGGAATATTGAACAAATGTGTAACATGGGAGATGACAACTATTGTAGGGGAATCCCCCACAATAGTAAAAAATCCCCCACAGTTTGTCTAGAGTCCCCCAAAACTGTTGTATATGGGGGATTCTTAACAAACTGTGGGGTATAATTAACAAACCTGGAGAATGATGAACAAATTGTTAATAATCCCTCATATTGGTTAAGAATACCCCATATTCCATTGGGGTATTCTGTGGGGATCCTTAACAAACCGTGGGGAATTCTTATAAATTTGTGGGGATTTCTAAACAAACAGTGGGAGATTTTAAGCAAATATGGGGAATAAGGAACAAATATGCAACATGGGAGATGACAACTATTGTAGGGAAATCCCCCACAATTGTAAAGAATCCCTTACAGTTTGTCTAGGGTCCCCCACAAACTGTTGTATATGGTGGATTATTTAATTAAAGTGGGGGATTCTTAACAAACTGTGGTGAGTTTTAGCAAATATGGGGAATAATCAACAAATATGTAACATGGGAGATGACAACTATTGTAAGGGAATCCCCCACAGTTGCAAAAAAACCTCCATAGTTTGTCTAGTGTCCACCACAAACTGTTGTATATGGGGCATTCTTAACAAACTGTGGGGTATAATTAACAAACATGGAGAATGATGAACAAATTGTTAAGAATCCCTCATATTGGTTAAGAATCCCCCATATTCCATTGGGGTATTCTGTGGGGATCCTTAACAAATATTGGGGGATTCTCATAAATTTGTGGGGGATTCTAAACAAACTGTGGGGGATTTTAAACAAATATGGGAAATAATGAACAAATATGCAACATGGGAGATGACAACTATTGAAGGGAATTCCCCACAATTGTCAAGAATTCCCCACAGTTGTCTTGAGTCCCCTACAAACTAAGGGATATGGAGGATTCTTAACTAACTGTGGGGAATAATCAACAAATATGGGGAATGATGAATAATAATTAAGAATCCCTTACATTAGTTAAGAATCCCCCATATTCCGTAGGGGTATTTTGTGGGGGATCCTTAACAAAAGTGGAGGATTCTTAACTAATTGTGGGGTATAATTAACAAATATGGGGAATGATGAACAAATTGTTAAGAATCCCTCACATTGGTTAAGAATCCCTCATATTCCATTGGGGTATTTTGTGGGTGATTCTTAACAAAAGTGGGAGATTCTTATAAATTTGTGGAGAATTTTAAACAAATTCTGTGGGATATTAAGCAAATATGGGGAATAATGAACAAATATGCAATATGGGAGATGAGAACTATTGTAGGGGAATTGCCCACAATTGTCAACAATCCCCCACAGTTGTCTTGAGCCCCCCACAAAATATGGGGTATGGAGGATTCTGAACTAACTGTGGGGTATAATTAACAAATATGGGGAATGACGAATAAATTGTTAAGAATCTCTCACATTGGTTAAGAATCCTCCATATTCCATTGGGGTATTTTGTGGGGGATCCTTAACAAAAGTGGAGGATTCTTAAGTAACTGTGGGGTATAATTAACAAATATGGGGAATGATGAACAAATTGTTAAGAATCCCTCACATTGTTTAAGAATCCCCCATATTCCATTGGGGTATTTTGTGGGGGATCCTTAACAATAGTGGGAGATTCTTAACAATGGTGGGGGATATTGAACAACAACATGGGAAATGACAACTACTGTAGCGAAATCCCCCACAATTGTAAAGAATCCCCCACAGTTTGTCCAGAGTCCCGCACAAACTGCTGTATATGGGGTATTCTTTAACAAAAGTGGGGGATTCTTAACAAACTGTGGGGGATTTTAGCAAATATGGGGAATATTGAACAAATGTGTAACATGGGAGATGACAACTATTGTAGGGGAATCCCCCACAATAGTAAAAAATCCCCCACAGTTTGTCTAGAGTCCCCCAAAACTGTTGTATATGGGGGATTCTTAACAAACTGTGGGGTATAATTAACAAACCTGGAGAATGATGAACAAATTGTTAATAATCCCTCATATTGGTTAAGAATACCCCATATTCCATTGGGGTATTCTGTGGGGATCCTTAACAAACCGTGGGGAATTCTTATAAATTTGTGGGGATTTCTAAACAAACAGTGGGAGATTTTAAGCAAATATGGGGAATAAGGAACAAATATGCAACATGGGAGATGACAACTATTGTAGGGAAATCCCCCACAATTGTAAAGAATCCCTTACAGTTTGTCTAGGGTCCCCCACAAACTGTTGTATATGGTGGATTATTTAATTAAAGTGGGGGATTCTTAACAAACTGCGGTGAGTTTTAGCAAATATGGGGAATAATCAACAAATATGTAACATGGGAGATGACAACTATTGTAAGGGAATCCCCCACAGTTGCAAAAAAACCTCCATAGTTTGTCTAGTGTCCACCACAAACTGTTGTATATGGGGCATTCTTAACAAACTGTGGGGTATAATTAACAAACATGGAGAATGATGAACAAATTGTTAAGAATCCCTCATATTGGTTAAGAATCCCCCATATTCCATTGGGGTATTCTGTGGGGATCCTTAACAAATAGTGGGGGATTCTCATAAATTTGTGGGGGATTCTAAACAAACTGTGGGGGATTTTAAACAAATATGGGAAATAATGAACAAATATGCAACATGGGAGATGACAACTATTGAAGGGAATTCCCCACAATTGTCAAGAATTCCCCACAGTTGTCTTGAGTCCCCTACAAACTAAGGGATATGGAGGATTCTTAACTAACTGTGGGGAATAATCAACAAATATGGGGAATGATGAATAATAATTAAGAATCCCTTACATTAGTTAAGAATCCCCCATATTCCGTAGGGGTATTTTGTGGGGGATCCTTAACAAAAGTGGAGGATTCTTAACTAATTGTGGGGTATAATTAACAAATATGGGGAATGATGAACAAATTGTTAAGAATCCCTCACATTGGTTAAGAATCCCTCATATTCCATTGGGGTATTTTGTGGGGGATTCTTAACAAAAGTGGGAGATTCTTATAAATTTGTGGAGAATTTTAAATAAATTCTGTGGGATATTAAGCAAATATGGGGAATAATGAACAAATATGCAATATGGGAGATGAGAACTATTGTAGGGGAATTGCCCACAATTGTCAACAATCCCCCACAGTTGTCTTGAGCCCCCCACAAAATATGGGGTATGGAGGATTCTGAACTAACTGTGGGGTATAATTAACAAATATGGGGAATGACGAATAAATTGTTAAGAATCTCTCACATTGGTTAAGAATCCTCCATATTCCATTGGGGTATTTTGTGGGGGATCCTTAACAAAAGTGGAGGATTCTTAAGTAACTGTGGGGTATAATTAACAAATATGGGGAATGATGAACAAATTGTTAAGAATCCCTCACATTGTTTAAGAATCCCCCATATTCCATTGGGGTATTTTGTGGGGGATCCTTAACAATAGTGGGGGATTCTTAACAATGGTGGGGGATATTGAACAACAACATGGGAAATGACAACTACTGTAGCGAAATCCCCCACAATTGTAAAGAATCCCCCACAGTTTGTCCAGAGTCCCGCACAAACTGCTGTATATGGGGTATTCTTTAACAAAAGTGGGGGATTCTTAACAAATTGTGGGGGATTTTAGCAAATATGGGGAATATTGAACAAATGTGTAACATGGGAGATGACAACTATTGTAGGGGAATCCCCCACAATAGTAAAAAACCCCCCACAGTTTGTCTAGAGTCCCCCAAAACTGTTGTATATGGGGGATTCTTAACAAACTGTGGGGTATAATTAACAAACATGGAGAATGATGAACAAATTGTTAATAATCCCTCATATTGGTTAAGAATATCCCATATTCCATTGGGGTATTCTGTGGGGATCCTTAACAAACAGTGGGGAATTCTTATAAATTTGTGGGGAATTCTAAACAAACAGTGGAAGATTTTAAGCAAATATGGGGAATAATGAACAAATAGGCAACATGGGAGATGACAACTATTGTAGGGGAATCCCCCACAATTGTAAAGAATCACTTACAGTTTGTCTAGAGTCCCCCACAAACTGTTGTATATGGTGGATTATTTAATTCGAGTGGGGGATTCTTAACAAACTGTGGTGGGTTTTAGCAAATATGGGGAATAATCAACAAATATGTAACATGGGAGATGACAACTATTGTAAGGGAATCCCCCACAGTTGCAAAAAAACCTCCATAGTTTGTCTAGTGTCCACCACAAACTGTTGTATATGGGGCATTCTTAACAAACTGTGGGGTATAATTAACAAACATGGAGAATGATGAACAAATTGTTAAGAATCCCTCATATTGGTTAAGAATCCCCCATATTCCATTGGGGTATTCTGTGGGGATCCTTAACAAATAGTGGGGGATTCTCATAAATTTGTGGGGGATTCTAAACAAACTGTGGGGGATTTTAAACAAATATGGGAAATAATGAACAAATATGCAACATGGGAGATGACAACTATTGAAGGGAATTCCCCACAATTGTCAAGAATTCCCCACAGTTGTCTTGAGTCCCCTACAAACTAAGGGATATGGAGGATTCTTAACTAACTGTGGGGAATAATCAACAAATATGGGGAATGATGAATAATAATTAAGAATCCCTTACATTAGTTAAGAATCCCCCATATTCCGTAGGGGTATTTTGTGGGGGATCCTTAACAAAAGTGGAGGATTCTTAACTAATTGTGGGGTATAATTAACAAATATGGGGAATGATGAACAAATTGTTAAGAATCCCTCACATTGGTTAAGAATCCCTCATATTCCATTGGGGTATTTTGTGGGGGATTCTTAACAAAAGTGGGAGATTCTTATAAATTTGTGGAGAATTTTAAACAAATTCTGTGGGATATTAAGCAAATATGGGGAATAATGAACAAATATGCAATATGGAAGATGAGAACTATTGTAGGGGAATTGCCCACAATTGTCAACAATCCCCCACAGTTGTCTTGAGCCCCCCACAAAATATGGGGTATGGAGGATTCTGAACTAACTGTGGGGTATAATTAACAAATATGGGGAATGACGAATAAATTGTTAAGAATCTCTCACATTGGTTAAGAATCCTCCATATTCCATTGGGGTATTTTGTGGGGGATCCTTAACAAAAGTGGAGGATTCTTAAGTAACTGTGGGGTATAATTAACAAATATGGGGAATGATGAACAAATTGTTAAGAATCCCTCACATTGTTTAAGAATCCCCCATATTCCATTGGGGTATTTTGTGGGGGATCCTTAACAATAGTGGGGGATTCTTAACAATGGTGGGGGATATTGAACAACAACATGGGAAATGACAACTATTGTAGCGAAATCCCCCACAATTGTAAAGAATCCCCCACAGTTTGTCCAGAGTCCCGCACAAACTGCTGTATATGGGGTATTCTTTAACAAAAGTGGGGGATTCTTAACAAATTGTGGGGGATTTTAGCAAATATGGGGAATATTGAACAAATGTGTAACATGGGAGATGACAACTATTGTAGGGGAATCCCCCACAATAGTAAAAAAACCCCCCACAGTTTGTCTAGAGTCCCCCAAAACTGTTGTATATGGGGGATTCTTAACAAACTGTGGGGTATAATTAACAAACATGGAGAATGATGAACAAATTGTTAATAATCCCTCATATTGGTTAAGAATATCCCATATTCCATTGGGGTATTCTGTGGGGATCCTTAACAAACAGTGGGGAATTCTTATAAATTTGTGGGGAATTCTAAACAAACAGTGGAAGATTTTAAGCAAATATGGGGAATAATGAACAAATAGGCAACATGGGAGATGACAACTATTGTAGAGGAATCCCCCACAATTGTAAAGAATCCCTTACAGTTTGTCTAGAGTCCCCCACAAACTGTTGTATATGGTGGATTATTTAATTAGAGTGGGGGATTCTTAACAAACTGTGGTGGGTTTTAGCAAATATGGGGAATAATCAACAAATATGTAACATGGGAGATGACAACTATTGTAGGGGAATCCCCCACAATTGTAAAGAATCCTCCACAGTTTGTCTAGTGTCCTCCACAAACTGTTGTATATGGGGCATTCTTAACAAACTGTGGGGTATAATTAACAAACATGGAGAATGATGAACAAATTGTTAAGAATCCCTCATATTGGTTAAGAATCCCACATATTCCATTGGGGTATTCTGTGGGGATCCTTAACAAATAGTGGGGGATTCTCATAAATTTGTGGGGGATTCTAAACAAACTATGGGGGATTTTAAACAAATATGGGAAATAATGAACAAATATGCAACATGGGAGATGACAACTATTGTAGGGAATTCCCCACAATTGTCAAGAATTCCCCACAGTTGTCTTGAGTCCCCTACAAACTAAGGGATATGGAGGATTCTTAACTAACTGTGGGGAATAATCAACAAATATGGGGAATGATGAATAATAATTAAGAATCCCTTACATTAGTTAAGAATCCCCCATATTCCGTAGGGGTATTTTGTGGGGGATCCTTAACAAAAGTGGAGGATTCTTAACTAATTGTGGGGTATAATTAACAAATATGGGGAATGATGAACAAATTGTTAAGAATCCCTCACATTGGTTAAGAATCCCTCATATTCCATTGGGGTATTTTGTGGGGGATTCTTAACAAAAGTGGGAGATTCTTATAAATTTGTGAAGAATTCTAAACAAACTCTGTGGGATATTAAGCAAATATGGGGAATAATGAACAAATATGCAATATGTGAGATGACAACTATTGTAGGGAAATTGCCCACAATTGTCAAGAATCCCCACAGTTGTCTTGAGTCCCCCACAAACTATGGGGTATGGAGGATTCTTAACTAACTGTGGGGTATAATTAACAAATATGGGGAATGATGAATAAATTGTTAAGAATCTCTTACATTGGTTAAGAATCCACCATATTCCATTGGGGTATTTTGTGGGGGATCCTTAACAAAAGTGGAGGATTCTTATGTAACTGTGGGGTATAATTAACAAATTTGGGGAATGATGAACAAATTGTTAAGAATCCCTCACATTGTTTAAGAATCCCCCATATTCCATTGGGGTATTTTGTTGGGGATCCTTAACAAAAGTGGGGGATTTTTAACAATGCTGGGGGATATTGAACAGCAACATGGAAAATGACAACTATTGTAGGGGAATCCCCCACAATTGTAAAGAATCCCCCACAGTTTGTCCAGAGTCCCCCACAAAACTGTTGTATATGGGGTATTCTTTAACAAAAGTGGGGGATTCTTAACAAATTGTGGGGGATTTTAGCAAATATGGGGAATATTGAACAAATGTGTAACATGGGAGATGACAACTATTGTAGGGGAATCCCCCACAATTGTAAAAAATCCCCCAAAGTTTGTCTAGAGTCCCCCAAAACTGTTGTATATGGGGGATTCTTAACAAACTGTGGGGTATAATTAACAAACATGGAGAATGATGAACAAATTGTTAATAATCCCTCATATTGGTTAAGAATACCCCATATTACATTGGGGTATTCTGTGGGGATCCTTAACAAACAGTGGGGAATTCTTATAAATTTGTGGGGAATTCTAAACAAACAGTGGGAGATTTTAAGCAAATATGGGGAATAATGAATAAATATGCAACATGGGAGATGACAACTATTGTAGGGGAATCCCCCACAATTGTAAAGAATCCCTTACAGTTTGTCTAGAGTCCCCCACAAACTGTTGTATATGGTGGATTATTTAATTAAAGTGGGGGATTCTTAACAAACTGTGGTGGGTTTTAGCAAATATGGGGAATAATCAACAAATATGTAACATGGGAGATGACAACTATTGTAGGGGAATCCCCCACAATTGTAAAGAATCCTCCACAGTTTGTCTAGTGTCCTCCACAAACTGTTGTATATGGGGCATTCTTAACAAACTGTGGGGTATAATTAACAAACATGGAGAATGATTAACAAATTGTTAAGAATCCCTCATATTGGTTAAGAATCCCACATATTCCATTGGGGTATTCTGTGGGGATCCTTAACAAATAGTGGGGGATTCTCATAAATTTGTGGGGGATTCTAAACAAACTATGGGGGATTTTAAACAAATATGGGAAATAATGAACAAATATGCAACATGGGAGATGACAACTATTGTAGGGAATTCCCCACAATTGTCAAGAATTCCCCACAGTTGTCTTGAGTCCCCTACAAACTAAGGGATATGGAGGATTCTTAACTAACTGTGGGGAATAATCAACAAATATGGGGAATGATGAATAATAATTAAGAATCCCTTACATTAGTTAAGAATCCCCCATATTCCGTAGGGGTATTTTGTGGGGGATCCTTAACAAAAGTGGAGGATTCTTAACTAATTGTGGGGTATAATTAACAAATATGGGGAATGATGAACAAATTGTTAAGAATCCCTCACATTGGTTAAGAATCCCTCATATTCCATTGGGGTATTTTGTGGGGGATTCTTAACAAAAGTGGGAGATTCTTATAAATTTGTGAAGAATTTTAAACAAACTCTGTGGGATATTAAGCAAATATGGGGAATAATGAACAAATATGCAATATGTGAGATGACAACTATTGTAGGGAAATTGCCCACAATTGTCAAGAATCCCCCACAGTTGTCTTGAGTCCCCCACAAACTATGGGGTATGGAGGATTCTTAACTAACTGTGGGGTATAATTAACAAATATGGGGAATGATGAATAAATTGTTAAGAATCTCTTACATTGGTTAAGAATCCACCATATTCCATTGGGGTATTTTGTGGGGGATCCTTAACAAAAGTGGAGGATTCTTATGTAACTGTGGGGTATAATTAACAAATATGGGGAATGATGAACAAATTGTTAAGAATCCCTCACATTGTTTAAGAATCCCCCATATTCCATTGGGGTATTTTGTTGGGGATCCTTAACAAAAGTGGGGGATTTTTAACAATGCTGGGGGATATTGAACAGCAACATGGAAAATGACAACTATTGTAGGGGAATCCCCCACAATTGTAAAGAATCCCCCACAGTTTGTCCAGAGTCCCCCACAAAACTGTTGTATATGGGGTATTCTTTAACAAAAGTGGGGGATTCTTAACAAACTGTGGGGGATTTTAGCAAATATGGGGAATATTGAACAAATTTGTAACATGGGAGATGACAACTATTGTAGGGGAATCCCCCACAATTGTAAAAAATCCCCCACAGTTTGTCTAGAGTCCCCCAAAACTGTTGTATATGTTGGATTCTTAACAAACTGTGGGGTATATATAATTAACAAACATGGAGAATGATGAACAAATTGTTAATAATCCCTCATATTGGTTAAGAATACCCCATATTCCATTGGGGTATTCTGTGGGGATCCTTAACAAACAGTGGGGAATTCTTATAAATTTGTGGGGAATTCTAAACAAACAGTGGGAGATTTAAAGAAAATATGGGGAATAATGAACAAATATGCAACATGGGAGATGACAACTATTGTAGGGGAATCCCCCACAATTGTAATGAATCCCTTACAGTTTGTCTAGAGTCCCCCACAAACTGTTGTATATGGTGGATTATTTAATTAAAGTGGGGGATTCTTAACAAACTGTGGTGAGTTTTAGCAAATATGGGGAATAATCAACAAATATGTAACATGGGAGATGACAACTATTGTAGGGAAATCCCCCACAATTGCAAAGAATCCTTCACAGTTTGTCTAGTGTCCTCCACAAACTGTTGTATATGGGGCATTCTTAACAAACTGTGGGGTATAATTAACATACATGGAGAATGATGAACAAATTGTTAAGAATCCCTCATATTGGTTAAGAATCCTCCATATTCCATTGGGGTGTTCTGTGGGGATCCTTAACAAATAGTGGGGGATTCTTATAAATTTGTGGGGGATTCTAAACAAACTGTGGGGGATTTTAAACAAATATGGGAAATAATGAACAAATATGCAACATGGGAGATGACAACTATTGTAGGGAATTCCCCACAATTGTCAAGAATTCCCCACAGTTGTCTTGAGTCCCCTACAAACTAAGGGATATGGAGGATTCTTAACTAACTGTGGGGAATAATCAACAAATATGGGGAATGATGAATAATAATTAAGAATCCCTTACATTAGTTAAGAATCCCCCATATTCCGTAGGGGTATTTTGTGGGGAATCCTTATCAAAAGTGGAGGATTCTTAACTAATTGTCGGGTATAATTAACAAATATGGGGAATGATGAACAAATTGTTAAGAATCCCTCACATTGGTTAAGAATCCCTCATATTCCATTGGGGTATTTTGTGGGGGATTCTTAACAAAAGTGGGAGATTCTTATAAATTTGTGGGGAATTTTAAACAAACTGTGGGATATTATGCAAATATGGGGAATAATGAACAAATATGTAATATGGGAGATGACAACTATTGTAGGGAAATTGCCCACAATTGTCAAGAATCCCCCACAGTTGTCTTGAGTCCCCAACAAACTATGGGGTATGGAGGATTCTTAACTAACTGTGGGGTATAATTAACAAATATGGGGAATGATGAATAAATTGTTAAGAATCTCTTACATTGGTTATGAATCCTCCATATTCCATTAGGGTATTTTGTGGGGGATCCTTAACAAAAGTGGAGGATTCTTATGTAACTGTGGGGTATAATTAACAAATATGGGGAATGATGAACAAATTGTTAAGAATCCCTCACATTGTTTAAGAATCCCCCATATTCCATTGGGGTATTTTGTGGGGGATCAGTAACAAAAGTGGGGGATTCTTAACAATGGTGGGGGATATTGAACAGCAACATGGGAAATGACAACTATTGTAGGGGAATCCCCCACAATTGTAAAGAATCCCCCACAGTTTGTCCAGAGTCCCCCATAAACTGTTGTATATGGGGTATTCTTTAACAAAAGTGGGGGATTCTTAACAAACTGTGGGGGATTTTAGCAAATATGGGGAATATTGAACAAATGTGTAACATGGGAGATGACAACTATTGTAGGGGAATCCCCCACAATTGTAAAAAATCCCCACAGTTTGTCTAGAGTCCCCCAAAACTGTTGTATATGTTGGATTCTTAACAAACTGTGGGGTATAATTAACAAACATGGAGAATGATGAACAAATTGTTAATAATCCCTCATATTGGTTAAGAATACCCCATATTCCATTGGGGCATTCTGTGGGGATCCTTAACAAACAGTGGGGAATTCTTATAAATTTGTGGGGGATTCTAAACAAACAGTGGGAGATTTTAAGCAAATATGGGGAATAATGAACAAATATGCAATATGGGAGATGACAACTATTGTAGGGTAATTCCCCAAAATTGTCAAGAACCCCCACAGTTGTCTTGAGTCCCCCCCACAAACTATGGTATATGGAGGATTCTTAACTAACTGTGGGTTATAATTAACAAATATGGGGAATGATGAATAAATTGTTAAGAATCCCTCACATTGGTTAAGAATCCCCCATATTCCATTGGGGTATTTTGTGGGGGATCCTTAACAAAAGTGGGGGATTGATAAAAATATGTGGGGGATTCTTAACAAACTGTGGGGTGTTTTTAGCAAATATAGAAAATAATTAACAAATATGAAACATGGGAGATGACAACTATTGTAGGGGAATCCCCCACAATTGTAAAGAATCCCCTACAGTTTGTTTAGAGTACCCCACAAACTGTTGTATATGGGGATTCTTAACAAACTGTGGGATATAATTAACAAACATGGAGAATGATGAACAAATTGTTAAGAATCCCTCACATTGGTTAAGAATCCCCCATATTCCATTGGGGTATTCTGTGGGTGATCCTTAACAAATAGTGGAGGATTCTTAACTGATTGTGGGGTATAATTAACAAATATGGGGAGTGATGAACAAATTGTTAAGAATCCCTCACATTGCTTAAGAATCCCCATATTCCATTGGGGTATTTTGTGGGGGATTCTTAACAAAAGTGGGGGATTCTTAAAAATTTGTGGTGGATTCTTAACAAAACAGTGGGGGATTCTTATAAATTTGTGCGGGATTCTAAACAAACTGTGGGGGATTTTGAGCAATTATGGGGAATAATGAACAAATATGCTATATGGGAGATGACAACTGTTGTAGGAGAATTCTCCACAATTGTAAAGAATCCCCCACAGTTGTCTTGAGTCCCCCACAAACTATGGGATATGGAGGGTTCTTAACTAACTGTGGGGTATAATTAACAAATATGGGGAATGATGAATAAATTGTTAAGAATCTCTCACATTGTTTAAGAATCCCCCATATTCCATTGGGGTATTTTGTGGGGGATCCTTAACAAAAGTGGGGGATTGTTAACAAACTGTGGGTGCTAATGAACAGAAACATTGGGAGATGACAACTATTGTAGGGGAATCCCCCACACTTGTAAAGATTCTCCCACAATTGTAAAGATTCCCCCACAGTTTGTCTAGAGTCCCCCATAAACTGTTGTATATGGGATAATCTTTAACAAAAGTGGGGGATTCTTAACAAACTGTGGGGGTTTTAGCAAATATGAGGAATAATGAACAAATATGTAACATGGGAGATGACAACTATTGTAGGGGAATCACCCACAATTGTAAAGAATCCCCCACAGTTTGTCTAGAGTCCCCCACAAACTGTTGTATATGGGGGATTCTTAACAAACTCTGGGGTATAATTAACAAACATGGAGAATGATGAACAAATTGTTAAGAATCCCTCATATTGGTTAAGAATCCCCCATATTCCATTGGGGTATTCTGTGGGGATCCTTAACAAACAGTGGGGGATTCTTATAAATTTGTGGGGAATTCTAAACAAACTGTGGGAGATTTTAAACATATATGGGGAATAATGAACAAATATGCAACATGGGAGAAACAACTTTTGTAGGGGAATTCCCCAAAATTGTCAAGAATCCCCCACAGTTGTCTTGAGTCCCCCACAAACTATGGGATATGGAGGATTCTTAACTATCTGTGGGGTATAATTAACAAATATGGGGAATGATGAATAAATTGTTAAGAATCCCTCACATTGGTTAAGAATCCCCATATTCCATTGGGGTATTTTGTGGGGGATCCTTAACAAAAGTGGGGGATTGTTAAACATATGTGGGGGATTCTTAACAAACTGTGACACGACTGAAACGTTGTGCGCTCTTGTGCAACACCCAAGTGTAGGTGATCGTGCAAGTAATACTGGATAAGTCCAGGTCAATCTCACAGGAAAGGAATAGGGAGAATGTCTACTAAGTTATAACCTAAAGAAAAGAAAATAAAAATGAATAATTGGAGGTGTACTAACAAATCCTAATTAATTAAATTAAACTAAATAATAAACTAAAGCATAAAGCAACATAACTAATGAAACAGATAAACTAAGGATGTTGGAAACACGAGAATCCACATTGATCCTAACCATCTACCATGCATATTCATCAACGCTCTATGGAGTACATCCCTTTTCAGTATTCCGTATTTTTCTAAAGATATAGAGTCAATGGCCCTTTGATGACCGGGACTACATCATCACAAGTGATTTAAAATACTTAGAAGACGGTTTAAAACAATGGTTATTATTTGCACTCTAAATGGTGTTAGCATTCAAAGTGGTTTTCTAAAGTCATTGAAGAAAATAGCCTTAAGGCTTTATGTTCTAAAAACTGTTGTGACAAACTGAGCTTATAGGGACAATTTGATGACAGATTTCTAAAACAAAAATTCATGGAATACTTAAAAGAATCATCTCAGGATTTAACATGTTCGATCGATCGAAGCGCTCTCGATCGATCGGACATCTTCATCCTTCAATCGATCGAAATGCCTTCGATCGCTTGACTATGGCCCTGGTTCGATCGATCGAAATACCTTCGATCGATCGAGCCTAGGTTTTCTAAAGATTGCATGGCAGAGGTTGGGAATCAATGTTTCATCACATATTCCCAACGTCTAAACTATGAAAACATGATTAAACTAATACAGAAATAACAAAACATAGCAATCATTAATATCTAAAGCATTAAACAATCAAATAAAGAAAAAGGAGAAAAAAAACCTGAAGAAAATATGAATATAACTTGTAATCAACATCAATCTTGAGTTTAACAATGGAAAAGGAGGAAGAAAACTTGAATCTAACCTAATCTACATCTAATCTAACCCTAAAACTGCTGTTTTCTGCGTTCTGGAGCGTCCTCCCTTCGTCTGGCGTCAAAACGACTTATATATAGGGTTCCCGTAGAGTTTACGCAACTTTTGGGTGAATATAAAGTTAGATCGATCGAGCTTAGTTCGATCGATCGAAGGTTCGATCGATTGAATTCTGCTCAATCGATTGAACTCTCTGATTTTGACAGCTCTGCGCACCAATGGGAGAATGGCCATAACTTTTCACTCGGATCTTGGATTGACCTCTTGTTTACGGCCACACGACCGTAACTCAAAGATCTACATTTTATATCTCTGGGAAAATCTTCCAAATCTGAAGTATTTATTGTCAAAATTGGCATTTTCTCAGCTGCTTATGCTGTTCTATCCACCAGAATCACTTTTCTTTAGCTTCACTTCATTGATTTACATCCTAATACCTATAAAACAATGCATAAACATATGGTTTAGCATTAACACAATAAAAAGAACATTGTTATTAGAATGCATCTAAGTGTAGGGACTTTGGGGATAAAAGTATGCATAAAAGACCATATAATACGCTATGAACATGCACTTTTCACCTCGAATCAGGAGGTTTTAGCAAATATAGGAAATAATGAACAAATATGCAACATGGGAGATGACAACCATTGTAGGGGAATCCCCCACAATTGTAACGAATCCCCTACAGTTTGTTTAGAGTCCCCCACAAACTGTTGTACATGGGGGATTCTTAACAAACTGTGGGCTATAATTAACAAACATGGAGAATGATGAACAAATTGTTAAGAATCCCTCACATTGGTTAAGAATCCCCCATATTCCATTGGGGTATTCTGTGGGTGATCCTTAACAAATAGTGGAGGATTCTTAACTGATTGTGGGGTATAATTAACAAATATGGGGAATGATGAACAAATTGTTAAGAATCCCTCACATTGCTTAAGAATCCCCCATATTCCATTGGGGTATTTTGTGGGGGATTCTTAACAAAAGTGGGGGATTCTAAAAAATTTGTGGTGGATTCTTAACAAACAGTGGGGGATTCTTATAAATTTGTGCGGGATTATAAACAAACTGTGGGGGATTTTGAGCAATTATGGGGAATAATGAACAAATATGCTATATGGGAGATGACAACTGTTGTAGGAGAATTCTCCACAATTGTAAAGAATCCACCACAGTTGTCTTGAGTCACCCACAAACTATGGGATATGGAGGATTCTTAACTAACTGTGGGGTATAATTAACAAATATGGGGAATGATGAATAAATTGTTAAGAATCTCTCACATTGTTTAAGAATCCCCCATATTCCATTGGGGTATTTTGTGGGGGATCCTTAACAAAAGTGGAGGATTCTTATGTAACTGTGGGGTATAATTAACAAATATGGGGAATAATGAACAAATATGAAACATGAGAGATGACAACTATTGTAGCGGAATTCCCCAAAATTGTCAAGAATCCCCCACAGTTGTCTTGAGTCCCCCACAAACTATGGGATATGGAGGATTCTTAACTAACCATGGGGTACAATTAACAAATATGAGGAATGATAAATAAATTGTTAAGAATCCCTCACATTGCTTAAGAATCCCCCATATTCCATTGGGGTATTTTGTGGGAGATCCATAACAAAAGTGGGGGATTGTTAAAAATATGTGGGGGATTCTTAAGAAATTGTGGGGGTTTATTAGCAAATATAGGAAATAATGAACAAATATGCAACATGGGAGAGGACAACAATTGTAGGGGAATCCCCCACAAATGTAAAGAATCCCCTACAGTTTATTTACGGTCCCCCACAAGCTATTGTAGATGGGGGATTCTTAACAAACTGTGGGGTATAATTAACAAACATGGAGAATGATGAACAAATTGTTATGAATCCCTCACATTGGTTAAGAATCCCCATATTCCATTGGGGTATTCTGTGTGGGATCCTTAACAAACAGTGGAGGATTCTTAACTAATTGTGAGGTATAATTAACAAATATGGGGAATGATGAACAAATTGTTAAGAATCTCTCACATTGCTTAAGAATCCACCATATTCCATTGGGGTATTTTGTGGGGGATTCTTAACAAAAGTGGGGAATTCATAAAAATTTGTGGGGGATTCTTAACAAACAGTGGTGGATTCTTATAAATTTGTTGTGGATTCTAAATAAACTGTGGGGGAATTTAAGCAAATATGGGGAAAACTGAACAAATATGCAATATGGGAGATGACAACTATTGTAGGAGAATTCCCCACAATTGTCAAGAATCCCCCACAGTTGTCTTGAGTCCCTACAAACTATGGGATATGGAGGATTCTTAACTAACTGTGGGGTATAATTAACAAATATGGGGAATGATGAATAAATTGTTAAGAATCTCTCACATTGGTTAAGAATCCCCCATATTCCATTGGGGTATTTTGTGGGAGATCCATAACAAAAGTGGGGGATTGTTAAAAATATGTGGGGGATTCTTAAGAAATTGTGGGGGTTTATTAGCAAATATAGGAAATAATGAACAAATATGCAACATGGGAGAGGACAACAATTGTAGGGGAATCCCCCACAATTGTAAAGAATCCCCTACAGTTTATTTACGGTCCCCCACAAGCTATTGTAGATGGGGGATTCTTAACAAACTGTGGGGTATAATTAACAAACATGGAGAATGATGAACAAATTGTTATGAATCCCTCACATTGGTTAAGAATCCCCATATTCCATTGGGGTATTCTGTGTGGGATCCTTAACAAACAGTGGAGGATTCTTAACTAATTGTGAGGTATAATTAACAAATATGGGGAATGATGAACAAATTGTTAAGAATCTCTCACATTGCTTAAGAATCCACCATATTCCATTGGGGTATTTTGTGGGGGATTCTTAACAAAAGTGGGGAATTCATAAAAATTTGTGGGGGATTCTTAACAAACAGTGGTGGATTCTTATAAATTTGTTGTGGATTCTAAATAAACTGTGGGGGATTTTAAGCAAATATGGGGAAAACTGAACAAATATGCAATATGGGAGATGACAACTATTGTAGGAGAATTCCCCACAATTGTCAAGAATCCCCCACAGTTGTCTTGAGTCCCTACAAACTATGGGATATGGAGGATTCTTAACTAACTGTGGGGTATAATTAACAAATATGGGGAATGATGAATAAATTGTTAAGAATCTCTCACATTGGTTAAGAATACCCCATATTCCATTGGGGTATTTTGTGGGGGATCCTTAACAAAAGTGGAGGATTCTTAAGTAGTTGTGGGGTATAATTAACTAATATGGGGAATGATGAACATATTGTTAAGAATCCCTCACATTGGTTAAGAATCCCCCATATTCCATTGGGTTATTTTGTGGGGGATCCTTAACAAAAGTGGGGGATTGTTAACAAACTGTGGGTGGTTTTAGCAAATATGAGGAATAATGAACAGCAACATGGGAGATGACAACTATTGTAGGGGAATCCCCCACAATTGTAAAGAATCCCCTACAGTTTGTTTAGAGTCCCCCACAAACTGTTTTACATGAGGGATTCTTAACAAACTGTGGGCTATAATTAACAAACATGGAGAATGATGAACAAATTGTTAAGAATCCCTCACATTGGTTAAGAATCCCCCATATTCAATTGGGGTATTCTGTGGGGTATCCTTAACAAACAGTGGAGGATTCTTAACTGTTTGTGGGGTATAATTAACAAATATGGGGAACGATGAACAAATTGTTAAGAATCCCTCACATTGCTTAAGAACCCCCCATATTCCATTGGGATATTTTGTGGGGAATTCCTAACAAAAGTGGGGATTCTTAAAAATTTGTGGGGGATTCTTAACAAACAGTTGGGGATTCTTATAAATTTGTGGGGGATTCTAAACAAACTGTGAGGGATTTTAAGCAAATATGGGGAATAATGAACAAATATGCAATATGGGAGATGACAACTGTTGTAGGAGAATTCCCCACAATTGTCAAGAATCCCCCACAGTTGTCTTGAGTCCCCCACAAACTATGGGATATGGAGGATTCTTAACTAACTGTAGGGTATAATTAACAAATATGGGGAATGATGAATAAATTGTTAAGAATCTCTCACATTGGTTAATAATCCCCATATTCCATTGGGGTATTTTGTGGGAGATCCTTAACAAAAATGGAGGATTCTTAAGTAACTGTGGGGTATAATTAACAAATATGGGGAATGATGAACAAATTGTTACGAATCCCTCACATTGCTTAAGAATCCTCCATATTCCATTGGGGTATTTTGTGGGGGATCCTTAACAAAAGTGGGGGATTGTTAACAAACTGTGGGTGGTTTTAGCAAATATAAGGAATAATGAAAAGCAACATGTGAGATGACAACTATTGTAGGGAAATCCCCCACAATTGTAAAGAATCCCGCACAGTTTGTCTAGAGTCCCCCACAAACTTTTGTATATGGGGTATTCTTTAACAAAAGTGGGGTATTCTTAACAAACTGTGGGGGGGTTTTTGCAAATATGGGGAATAATGAACAAATATGTGACATGGGAGATGACAACTATTATAGGGGAATCCCCCACAAAAGTAAAGAATCCCCCACAGTTTGTCTAGAGTCCCCCACAATCTGTTGTATATGGGGGATTCTTAACAAACTGTGGGGTATAATTAACAAACATGGAGAATGATGAATTCTGCTCAATCCATTGAACTCTCTGATTTTGACAGCTCTGCGCACCAATGGGAGAATGGCCATAACTTTTCACTCGGACCTTGGATTGACCTCTTGTTTACGGCCACGCGACCGTAACTCAAAGATCTACATTTTATATCTCAGGGAAAATCTTCCAAATCTGAAGTATTTATTGTCAAAATTGGCATTTTCTCTGCTGCTTATGCTGTTCTATCCACCAGAATCACTTTTCTTTAGCTTCACTTCATTGATTTACATCCTAATACCTATAAAACAATGCATAAACATATGGTTTAGCATTGACACAATAAAAAGAACATTGTTATTAGAATGCATCTTAGTGTAGGGACTTTGGGGATAAAAGTATGCATAAAAGACCATATAATACGCTATAAACATGCACTTTTCACCTCGAATCAGGGGGTTTTAGCAAATATAGGAAATAATGAACAAATATGCAACATGGAAGATGACAACTATTGTAGGGGAATCCCCCACAAAAGTAAAGAATCCCCCACAGTTTGTCTAGAGTCCCCCACAAACTGTTGTATATGGGGGATTCTTAACAAACTGTGGGGTATAATTAACAAACATGGAGAATGATGAACAAATTGTTGAGAATCCCTCATATTGGTTAAGAATCCCCCATATTCCATTGGGGTATTGTGTGGGGATCCTTAACAAACAGTGGGGGATTCTTATAAATTTGTGGGGAATTCTAAACAAACTGTGGGAGATTTTAAGCAAATATGGGGAATAATGAACAAATATGAAACATGAGAGATGACAACTATTGTAGCGGAATTCCCCAAAATTGTCAAGAATCCCCCACAGTTGTCTTGAGTCCCCCACAAACTATGGGATATGGAGGATTCTTAACTAACCATGGGGTACAATTAACAAATATGAGGAATGATAAATAAATTGTTAAGAATCCCTCACATTGCTTAAGAATCCCCCATATTCCATTGGGGTATTTTGTGGGAGATCCATAACAAAAGTGGGGGATTGTTAAAAATATGTGGGGGATTCTTAAGAAATTGTGGGGGTTTATTAGCAAATATAGGAAATAATGAACAAATATGCAACATGGGAGAGGACAACAATTGTAGGGGAATCCCCCACAATTGTAAAGAATCCCCTACAGTTTATTTACGGTCCCCCACAAGCTATTGTAGATGGGGGATTCTTAACAAACTGTGGGGTATAATTAACAAACATGGAGAATGATGAACAAATTGTTATGAATCCCTCACATTGGTTAAGAATCCCCATATTCCATTGGGGTATTCTGTGTGGGATCCTTAACAAACAGTGGAGGATTCTTAACTAATTGTGGGGTATAATTAACAAATATGGGGAATGATGAACAAATTGTTAAGAATCTCTCACATTGCTTAAGAATCCACCATATTCCATTGGGGTATTTTGTGGGGGATTCTTAACAAAAGTGGGGAATTCATAAAAATTTGTGGGGGATTCTTAACAAACAGTGGTGGATTCTTATAAATTTGTGGTGGATTCTAAATAAACTGTGGGGGATTTTAAGCAAATATGGGGAAAACTGAACAAATATGCAATATGGGAGATGACAACTATTGTAGGAGAATTCCCCACAATTGTCAAGAATCCCCCACAGTTGTCTTGAGTCCCTACAAACTATGGGATATGGAGGATTCTTAACTAACTGTGGGGTATAATTAACAAATATGGGGAATGATGAATAAATTGTTAAGAATCTCTCACATTGGTTAAGAATACCCCATATTCCATTGGGGTATTTTGTGGGGGATCATTAACAAAAGTGGAGGATTCTTAAGTAGTTGTGGGGTATAATTAACTAATATGGGGAATGATGAACATATTGTTAAGAATCCCTCACATTGGTTAAGAATCCCCCATATTCCATTGGGGTATTTTGTGGGGGATCCTTAACAAAAGTGGGGGATTGTTAACAAACTGTGGGTGGTTTTAGCAAATATAAGGAATAATGAACAGCAACATGGGAGATGACAACTGTTGTAGGGGAATCCCCCACAATTGTAAAGAATCTCCTACAGTTTGTTTAGAGTCCCCCACAAACTGTTGTACATGGGGGATTCTTAACAAACTGTGGGCTATAATTAACAAACATGGAGAATGATGAACAAATTGTTAAGAATCTCTCACATTGGTTAAGAATCCCCCATATTCAATTGGGGTATTCTGTGGGGTATCCTTAACAAACAGTGGAGGATTCTTAACTGATTGTGGGGTATAATTAACAAATATGGGGAACGATGAACAAATTGTTAAGAATCCCTCACATTGCTTAAGAACCCCCCATATTCCATTGGGATATTTTGTGGGGGATTCCTAACAAAAGTGGGGATTCTTAAAAATTTGTGGGGGATTCTTAACAAACAATGGGGGATTCTTATAAATTTGTGGGGAATTCTAAACAAACTGTGGGAGATTTTAAGCAAATATGGGGAATAATGAACAAATATGAAACATGAGAGATGACAACTATTGTAGCGGAATTCCCCAAAATTGTCAAGAATCCCCCACAGTTGTCTTGAGTCCCCCACAAACTATGGGATATGGAGGATTCTTAACTAACCATGGGGTAAAATTAACAAATATGAGGAATGATAAATAAATTGTTAAGAATCCCTCACATTGCTTAAGAATCCCCCATATTCCATTGGGGTATAAAGTGGGAGATCCATAACAAAAGTGGGGGATTGTTAAAAATATGTGGGGGATTCTTAAGAAATTGTGGGGGTTTATTAGCAAATATAGGAAATAATGAACAAATATGCAACATGGGAGAGGACAACAATTGTAGGGGAATCCCCCACAATTGTAAAGAATCCCCTACAGTTTATTTACGGTCCCCCACAAGCTATTGTAGATGGGGGATTCTTAACAAACTGTGGGGTATAATTAACAAACATGGAGAATGATGAACAAATTGTTATGAATCCCTCACATTGGTTAAGAATCCCCATATTCCATTGGGGTATTCTGTGTGGGATCCTTAACAAACAGTGGAGGATTCTTAACTAATTGTGAGGTATAATTAACAAATATGGGGAATGATGAACAAATTGTTAAGAATCTCTCACATTGCTTAAGAATCCACCATATTCCATTGGGGTATTTTGTGGGGGATTCTTAACAAAAGTGGGGAATTCATAAAAATTTGTGGGGGATTCTTAACAAACAGTGGTGGATTCTTATAAATTTGTGGTGGATTCTAAATAAACTGTGGGGGATTTTAAGCAAATATGGGGAAAACTGAACAAATATGCAATATGGGAGATGACAACTATTGTAGGAGAATTCCCCACAATTGTCAAGAATCCCCCAAAGTTGTCTTGAGTCCCTACAAACTATGGGATATGGAGGATTCTTAACTAACTGTGGGGTATAATTAACAAATATGGGGAATGATGAATAAATTGTTAAGAATCTCTTACATTGGTTAAGAATACCCCATATTCCATTGGGGTATTTTGTGGGGGATCATTAACAAAAGTGGAGGATTCTTAAGTAGTTGTGGGGTATAATTAACTAATATGGGGAATGATGAACATATTGTTAAGAATCCCTCACATTGGTTAAGAATCCCCCATATTCCATTGGGGTATTTTGTGGGGGATCCTTAACAAAAGTGGGGGATTGTTAACAAACTGTGGGTGGTTTTAGCAAATATAAGGAATAATGAACAGCAACATGGGAGATGACAACTATTGTAGGGGAATCCCCCACAATTGTAAAGAATCCCCTACAGTTTGTTTAGAGTCCCCCACAAACTGTTGTACATGGGGGATTCTTAACAAACTGTGGGCTATAATTAACAAACATGGAGAATGATGAACAAATTGTTAAGAATCCCTCACATTGGTTAAGAATCCCCATATTCAATTGGGGTATTCTGTGGGGTATCCTTAACAAACAGTGGAGGATTCTTAACTGATTGTGGGGTATAATTAACAAATATGGGGAACGATGAACAAATTGTTAAGAATCCCTCACATTGCTTAAGAACCCCCCATATTCCATTGGGATATTTTGTGGGGGATTCCTAACCAAAGTGGGGATTCTTAAAAATTTGTGGGGGATTCTTAACAAACAGTGGGGGATTCTTATAAATTTGTGGGGAATTCTAAACAAACTGTGGGAGATTTTAAGCAAATATGGGGAATAATGAACAAATATGAAACATGAGAGATGACAACTATTGTAGCGGAATTCCCCAAAATTGTCAAGAATCCCCCACAGTTGTCTTGAGTCCCCCACAAACTATGGGATATGGAGGATTCTTAACTAACCATGGGGTACAATTAACAAATATGAGGAATGATAAATAAATTGTTAAGAATCCCTCACATTGCTTAAGAATCCCCCATATTCCATTGGGGTATTTTGTGGGAGATCCATAACAAAAGTGGGGGATTGTTAAAAATATGTGGGGGATTCTTAAGAAATTGTGGGGGTTTATTAGCAAATATAGGAAATAATGAACAAATATGCAACATGGGAGAGGACAACAATTGTAGGGGAATCCCCCACAATTGTAAAGAATCCCCTACAGTTTATTTACGGTCCCCCACAAGCTATTGTAGATGGGGGATTCTTAACAAACTGTGGGGTATAATTAACAAACATGGAGAATGATGAACAAATTGTTATGAATCCCTCACATTGGTTAAGAATCCCCATATTCCATTGGGGTATTCTGTGTGGGATCCTTAACAAACAGTGGAGGATTCTTAACTAATTGTGGGGTATAATTAACAAATATGGGGAATGATGAACAAATTGTTAAGAATCTCTCACATTGCTTAAGAATCCACCATATTCCATTGGGGTATTTTGTGGGGGATTCTTAACAAAAGTGGGGAATTCATAAAAATTTGTGGGGGATTCTTAACAAACAGTGGTGGATTCTTATAAATTTGTGGTGGATTCTAAATAAACTGTGGGGGATTTTAAGCAAATATGGGGAAAACTGAACAAATATGCAATATGGGAGATGACAACTATTGTAGGAGAATTCCCCACAATTGTCAAGAATCCCCCACAGTTGTCTTGAGTCCCTACAAACTATGGGATATGGAGGATTCTTAACTAACTGTGGGGTATAATTAACAAATATGGGGAATGATGAATAAATTGTTAAGAATCTCTCACATTGGTTAAGAATACCCCATATTCCATTGGGGTATTTTGTGCGGGATCATTAACAAAAGTGGAGGATTCTTAAGTAGTTGTGGGGTATAATTAACTAATATGGGGAATGATGAACATATTGTTAAGAATCCCTCACATTGGTTAAGAATCCCCCATATTCCATTGGGGTATTTTGTGGGGGATCCTTAACAAAAGTGGGGGATTGTTAACAAACTGTGGGTGGTTTTAGCAAATATAAGGAATAATGAACAGCAACATGGGAGATGACAACTATTGTAGGGGAATCCCCCACAATTGTAAAGAATCCCCTACAGTTTGTTTAGAGTCCCCCACAAACTGTTGTACATGGGGGATTCTTAACAAACTGTGGGCTATAATTAACAAACATGGAGAATGATGAACAAATTGTTAAGAATCCCTCACATTGGTTAAGAATCCCCCATATTCAATTGGGGTATTCTGTGGGGTATCCTTAACAAACAGTGGAGGATTCTTAACTGATTGTGGGGTATAATTAACAAATATGGGGAACGATGAACAAATTGTTAAGAATCCCTCACATTGCTTAAGAACCCCCCATATTCCATTGGGATATTTTGTGGGGGATTCCTAACAAAAGTGGGGATTCTTAAAAATTTGTGGGGGATTCTTAACAAACAGTTGGGGATTCTTATAAATTTGTGGGGGATTCTAAACAAACTGTGAGGGATTTTAAGCAAATATGGGGAATAATGAACAAATATGCAATATGGGAGATGACAACTGTTGTAGGAGAATTCCCCATAATTGTCAAGAATCCCCCACAGTTGTCTTGAGTCCCCCACAAACTATGGGATATGGAGGATTCTTAACTAACTGTAGGGTATAATTAACAAATATGGGGAATGATGAATAAATTGTTAAGAATCTCTCACATTGGTTAATAATCCCCATATTCCATTGGGGTATTTTGTGGGAGATCCTTAACAAAAGTGGGGGATTGTTAAAAATATGTGGGGGATTCTTAAGAAATTGTGGGGGTTTATTAGCAAATATAGGAAATAATGAACAAATATGCAACATGGGAGAGGACAACAATTGTAGGGGAATCCCCCACAATTGTAAAGAATCCCCTACAGTTTATTTACGGTCCCCCACAAGCTATTGTAGATGGGGGATTCTTAACAAACTGTGGGGTATAATTAACAAACATGGAGAATGATGAACAAATTGTTATGAATCCCTCACATTGGTTAAGAATCCCCATATTCCATTGGGGTATTCTGTGTGGGATCCTTAACAAACAGTGGAGGATTCTTAACTAATTGTGGGGTATAATTAACAAATATGGGGAATGATGAACAAATTGTTAAGAATCTCTCACATTGCTTAAGAATCCACCATATTCCATTGGGGTATTTTGTGGGGGATTCTTAACAAAAGTGGGGAATTCATAAAAATTTGTGGGGGATTCTTAACAAACAGTGGTGGATTCTTATAAATTTGTGGTGGATTCTAAATAAACTGTGGGGGATTTTAAGCAAATATGGGGAAAACTGAACAAATATGCAATATGGGAGATGACAACTATTGTAGGAGAATTCCCCACAATTGTCAAGAATCCCCCACAGTTGTCTTGAGTCCCTACAAACTATGGGATATGGAGGATTCTTAACTAACTGTGGGGTATAATTAACAAATATGGGGAATGATGAATAAATTGTTAAGAATCTCTCACATTGGTTAAGAATACCCCATATTCCATTGGGGTATTTTGTGGGGGATCATTAACAAAAGTGGAGGATTCTTAAGTAGTTGTGGGGTATAATTAACTAATATGGGGAATGATGAACATATTGTTAAGAATCCCTCACATTGGTTAAGAATCCCCCATATTCCATTGGGGTATTTTGTTGGGGATCCTTAACAAAAGTGGGGGATTGTTAACAAACTGTGGGTGGTTTTAGCAAATATAAGGAATAATGAACAGCAACATGGGAGATGACAACTATTGTAGGGGAATCCCCCACAATTGTAAAGAATCCCCTACAGTTTGTTTAGAGTCCCCCACAAACTGTTGTACATGGGGGATTCTTAACAAACTGTGGGCTATAATTAACAAACATGGAGAATGATGAACAAATTGTTAAGAATCCCTCACATTGGTTAAGAATCCCCCATATTCAATTGGGGTATTCTGTGGGGTATCCTTAACAAACAGTGGAGGATTCTTAACTGATTGTGGGGTATAATTAACAAATATGGGGAACGATGAACAAATTGTTAAGAATCCCTCACATTGCTTAAGAACCCCCCATATTCCATTGGTATATTTTGTGGGGGATTCCTAACAAAAGTGGGGATTCTTAAAAATTTGTGGGGGATTCTTAACAAACAGTTGGGGATTCTTATAAATTTGTGGGGGATTCTAAACAAACTGTGAGGGATTTTAAGCAAATATGGGGAATAATGAACAAATATGCAATATGGGAGATGACAACTGTTGTAGGAGAATTCCCCACAATTGTCAAGAATCCCCCACAGTTGTCTTGAGTCCCCCACAAACTATGGGATATGGAGGATTCTTAACTAACTGTAGGGTATAATTAACAAATATGGGGAATGATGAATAAATTGTTAAGAATCTCTCACATTGGTTAATAATCCCCCATATTTGATTGGGGTATTTTGTGGGAGATCCTTAATGGAGGATTCTTAAGTAACTGTGGGGTATGATTAACAAATATGGGGAATGATGAATAAATTGTTACGAATCCCTCACATTGCTTAAGAATCCTCCATATTCCATTGGGGTATTTTGTGGGGGATCCTTAACAAAAGTGGGGGATTGTTAACAAACTGTGGGTGGTTTTAGCAAATATAAGGAATAATGAACAGCAACATGGGAGATGACAACTATTGTAGGGGAATACCCCACAATTGTAAAGAATCCCCCACAGTTTGTCTAGAGTCCCCCACAAACTTTTTTATATGGGGTATTCTTTAACAAAAGTGGGGTATTCTTAACAAACTGTGGGGGTTTTTTGCAAATATGGGGAATAATGAACAAATATGTAACATGGGAGATGACAACTATTATAGGGGAATCCCCCACAAATGTAAAGAATCCCCCACAGTTTGTCTAGAGTCCCCCACAAACTGTTGTATATGGGGATTCTTAACAAACTGTGGGGTATAATTAACAAACATGGAGAATGATGAACAAATTGTTAAGAATCCCTCATATTGGTTAAGAATCCCCCATATTCCATTGGGGTATTTTGTGGGGATCCTTAACAAATAGTGGGGGATTCTTATAAATTTGTGGGGAATTCTAAACAAACTGTGGGAGATTTTAAGCAAATATGGGGAATAATGAACAAATATGAATCATGAGAGATGACAACTATTGTAGCGGAATTCCCCAAAATTATCAAGAATCCCCCACAGTTGTCTTGAGTCCCCCACAAACTATGGGATATGGAGGATTCTTAACTAACCATGGGGTACAATTAACAAATATGGGGAATGATAAATAAATTGTTAAGAATCCCTCACATTGGTTAAGAATCCCCCATATTCCATTGGGGTATTTTGTGGGAGATCCATAACAAAAGTGGGGGATTGTTAAAAATATGTGGGGGATTCTTAAGAAATTGTAGGGGTTTATTAGCAAATATAGGAAATAATGAACAAATATGCAACATGGGAGAGAACAACAATTGTAGGGGAATCCCCCACAATTGTAAAGAATCCCCTACAGTTTGTTTAGAGTCCCCCACAAGCTATTGTAGATGGGGGATTCTTAACAAACTGTGGGGTATAATTAAAAGCATGGAGAATGATGAACAAATTGTTATGAATCCCTCACATTGGTTAAGAATCCCCATATTGCATTGGGGTATTCTGTGTGGGATCCTTAACAAACAGTGGAGGATTCTTAACTAATTGTGGGGTATAATTAACAAATATGGGGAATGATGAACAAATTGTTAAGAATCTCTCACATTGCTTAAGAATCCACCATATTCCATTGGGGTATTTTGTGGGGGATCCTTAACAAAAGTGGGGGATTGTTAACAAACTGTGGGTGGTTTTAGCAAATATAAGAAATAATGAACAGCAACATGGGAGATGACAACTATTGTAGGGGAATCCCCCACAATTGTAAAGAATCCCCTACAGTTTGTTTAGAGTCCCCCACAAACTGTTGTACATGGGGGATTCTTAACAAACTGTGGGCTATAATTAACAAACATGGAGAATGATGAACAAATTGTTAAGAATCCCTCTCATTGGTTAAGAATCCCCCATATTCAATTGGGGTATTCTGTGGGGTATCCTTAACAAACAGTGGAGGATTCTTAACTGATTGTGGGGTATAATTAACAAATATGGGGAACGATGAACAAATTGTTAAGAATCCCTCACATTGCTTAAGAATCCCCCATATTCCATTGGGGTATTTTGTGGGAGATCCATAACAAAAGTGGGGGATTTTTAAAAATATGTGGGGGATTCTTAAGAAATTGTGGGGGTTTATTAGCAAATATAGAAAATAATGAACAAATATGCAACATGGGTGAGGACAACAATTGTAGGGGAATCCCCCACAATTGTAAAGAATCCCCTACAGGTTGTTTAGAGTCCCCCACAAGCTATTGTAGATGGGGGATTCTTAACAAACTGTGGGGTATAATTAACAAACATGGAGAATGATGAACAAATTGTTATGAATCCCTCACATTGGTTAAGAATCCCCATATTCCATTGGGGTATTCTGTGTGGGATCCTTAACAAACAGTGGAGGATTCTTAACTAATTGTGGGGTATAATTAACAAATATGGGGAATGATGAACAAATTGTTAAGAATCTCTCACATTGCTTAAGAATCCACCATATTCCATTGGGGTATTTTGTGGGGGATTCTTAACAAAAGTGGGGAATTCATAAAAATTTGTGGGGGATTCTTAACAAACAGTGGTGGATTCTTATAAATTTGTGGTGGATTCTAAATAAACTGTGAGGGATTTTAAGCAAATATGGGGAAAAATGAACAAATATGCAATATGGGAGATGACAACTATTGTAGGAGAATTCCCCACAATTGTCAAGAATCCCCCACAGTTGTCTTGAGTCCCTACAAACTATGGGATATGGAGGATTCTTAACTAACTGTGGGGTATAATTAACAAATATGGGGAATGATGAATAAATTGTTAAGAATCTCTCACATTGGTTAAGAATCCCCCATATTCCATTGGGGTATTTTGTGGAGGATCCTTAACAAAAGAGGAGGATTCTTAAGTAGTTGTGGGGTATAATTAACAAATATGGGGAATGATGAACATATTGTTAAGAATCCCTCACATTGGTTAAGAATCCCCCATATTCCATTGGGGTATTTTGTGGGGGATCCTTAACAAAAGTGGGGGATTGTTAACAAACTGTGGGTGGTTTTAGCAAATATAAGGAATAATGAACAGCAACATGGGAGATGACAACTATTGTAGGGGAATCCCCCACAATTGTAAAGAATCCCCCACAGTTTGTCTAGAGTCCCCCACAAACTTTTGTATATGGGGTATATTCTTTAACAAAAGTGGGGTATTCTTAACAAACTGTGGGGGGTTTTTGCAAATATGGGGAATAATGAACAAATATGTAACATGGGAGATGACAACTATTATAGGGGAATCCCCCACAAATGTAAAGAATCCCCCACAGTTTGTCTAGAGTCCCCCACAAACTGTTGTATATGGGGGATTCTTAACAAACTGTGGGGTATAATTAACAAACATGGAGAATGATGAACAAATTGTTAAGAATCCCTCATATTGGTTGAGAATCCCTCATATTCCATTGGGGTATTTTGTGGGGATCCTTAACAAACAGTGGGGGATTCTTATAAATTTGTGGCGAATTCTAAACAAACTGTGGGAGATTTTAAGCAAATATGGGGAATAATGAACAAATATGAAACATGAGAGATGACAACTATTGTAGCGGAATTCCCCAAAATTGTCAAGAATCCCACACAGTTGTCTTGAGTCCCCCACAAACTATGGGATATGGAGGATTCTTAACTAACCATGGGGTACAATTAACAAATATGGGGAATGATAAATAAATTGTTAAGAATCCCTCACATTGGTTAAGAATCCCCCATATTCCATTGGGGTATTTTGTGGGAGATCCATAACAAAAGTGGGGGATTGTTAAAAATATGTGGGGGATTCTTAAGAAATTGTGGGGGTTTATTAGCAAATATAGGAAATAATGAACAAATATGCAACATGGGAGAGGACAACAATTGTAGGGGAATCCCCCACAATCGTAAAGAATCCCCTACAGTTTGTTTAGAGTCCCCCACAAGCTATTGTAGATGGGGGATTCTTAACAAACTGTGGGGTATAATTAACAAACATGGAGAATGATGAACAAATTGTTATGAATCCCTCACATTGGTTAAGAATCCCCATATTCCATTGGGGTATTCTGTGTGGGATCCTTAACAAACAGTGGAGGATTCTTAACTAATTGTGCGGTATAATTAACAAATATGGGGAATGATGAACAAATTGTTAAGAATCTCTCACATTGCTTAAGAATCCACCATATTCCATTGGGGTATTTTGTGGGGGATTCTTAACAAAAGTGGGGAATTCATAAAAATTTGTGGGGGATTCTTAACAAATAGTGGTGGATTCTTATAAATTTGTGGTGGATTCTAAATAAACTGTGGGGGATTTTAAGCAAATATGGGGAAAACTGAACAAATATGCAAGATGGGAGATGACAACTATTGTAGGAGAATTCCCCACAATTGTCAAGAATCACTGTAGACACCCCATTTTGTCGGCTATCAGATTTAGGAGACCCATAGCTTGGTGGATCACAATGATCGTAAAAGACTCAAAAGGACTCTCGGAAGTCAGCTCTATCTCTCAGAATGCTCAGAATGACCAAAATGCCCTTGAAAGTCCGAAAACTCCCAGATTTGGTCCCAAAGTTCTGAAAACATGCTACGTCATAAGAAAAGTGATAAAATGAGTTTTTAAATAAAACCAGAAGAAATCGTCAGCTCCCAGAGACCCCCGGAAGTCCCGGAAGTTCCCCGAAAGTCCCCGTTGACCGGTTTGACCAAGGTTTGACCAGGTTTGACCAGAGTTTGACCAAGTTTGACCGAAATTATCCGAATTCACCAGGACCATTCTAAATCATGAGAAAAGTATTAAAACAAGTTCCAAAAGAAAATCGAGCGAAAACATCAGCTCCTGGGAGCTCCCAGAGGTTCCCAGAACTTCCCGGGAATCCCAGGTTTGACCGGTTTGACCAAGATTTGACTTTGGAATCGGGGCACCGAAACAATTTTCAAATATTTTTCATGAATACTAGAGGTCAATAGCTTTCCAACGGTATGTCGCACATAATTTCTGGATTTAAAACGAATTTATTATGAATTTCCAAAGGCGAAAAAGGCGATCAAATCGGCTTTTATCGCGAATACCGCAAAACATTTCAAAGTGACCTATCCCCGAACTATTTTTTATGTAAAGTAGACCCCATTACCTTTCCAACGGTATATCACAACCTCAATTTGGAGTTCGTATGCATTTTCTGTGAATTTCGGACGAAATAGGGCCTTTTCGCGAATACCGGAACTTCGGGGGGCCTAAACAGCATTATCCAGACGAAGGGAGGAGCAGTGCCGCCGCGGCAGTGGCCCAGTGCCGCCGCGGCACTCCCCTCCAGAACAGTAAGTTTTTGTAAATACTTTTGTGGTCCCATTTTGATTAATTAAAATCCAAAACGACGTGGTTTCATGATTTCAGATGTTTGGGACCAATGGGAGTACTTTCTAAATCCCAAAAACACCCCAAGTTGGCCTATATAAACACCCCATTACTCCTCATTTTGGGGGGAGTCAAATGCAAGTTTAGAGAAAGTTTGGGAGAGAAAGTGTAGAGATAAGGTTAGAGTGGAGAGAAAAGAAGCTTTCTTCTTTGATTTTTCAAAACAAAAGTGAGTTCTAACTTTGTTTTTACTTCATTACTTCCATTTACTTCAACATTCAATACTCCCAACCACCATTTTAGTGAGCATTCAAGAGTGTGGAAGCTTCTTCCATGTCTAGTGTCATTACATATGAGTGATACACCAATCTACAAGTCTCATGCTTCATGAATATCATCTATTAATTATCATCTACTTGCTTGATTATATATATGTTCATCTCTCCTTATCTCATTTCTTTTTCTTTTCTTTATTTACTTACTAGTTCATCATCATCTAAGTGATGACATGAAGTTTGGGGTGAGTGAATCCTTATGGATAGTAGCTCTTGACCTCAAAAACATGTTTGATAGATGATGATCATAACCTCAATACTTCCAAGGTATTCTTGGAATGTATTGAAGTTATGCCCAAAAATAAAATAAATCTCTCCAACAATCTTGGAGGTTCTTAAATGATGAGTTTGATGTAGGTATTCTAAGTGGCTATGATCCTTATTGAGTGTTGAAAACATGTTTTCAAAACACCTATTTCAAAACCCCTCTCAATCCCTCTCATTTGGTTTCAAGAAACAAAACTTTGTTTTCTCCAAAATCTTCAAAACAATGAGTCAAAACAGTGAGTGAGTTGAGTTCAAAGATTTTTCTAGAACACAATACTCAACATATGAATACAAGGCCACTTGGAAAGTCTTCCCAACTCATTGGAGAATACCCATGATTTTTGGTTTGACTTGGAAGTACTTGGAAATGGTCCATTTGGGTCCCAACATTCCTTCCAAACATTCTGTTTTTACTGTCACAGCAGCTAGGTCAACTTACGACCTCTTTTCCAGAAAACTTTTCCAAAAGGGGTGGTCCTAACTTATTTTTCCTTTAAAATTCAATGTCTTAGGAAACTCTCTGTATAAAATGGGCCTCTAGATCATTCTTTTTCATTTTCTAAGATTTTCTAACATTTCAGACGACAGTACGAACTCTGTTTCTGAGTGACCTCTATTGTTTATGTAATTTCTCTCAATCTGTGATAGCTATTCAAGATTGGCCTTTTGGGTTGTGTTCTAGACAAAATAAGGAACATCTCCATAAAAAATCATGCATTGAAAACTTTCCTAACCCCTCTTTTCAAATTCCAAAAGATCATGCTACTGTTCTGTCCACTATTCACAGCAAGTACACTTTAACTTTCATTCTTTGATTTGAGGCTTATATGCATTCCAAATTAGTTCATATCCTAGGAAGTGGTTCATACTACATTTGTATATATCCCATGTTGATTTCATTCATTCATTCTTTCCCATTTTAGACTTCTAAGCCATTCTAGAAATCCATGTACACAAAACACACTACAACCTTTGCACATTTTTAGATACATACATTGCATTCATGCAAGATTTGGGGTTTTTGTAACTCTTAATCTAAGGAGATTATAAGGAATGAACTCGATCACTCGTTCATGCTTCCCCTTGATCCATTCATCCTTTCTCATCCGTCCCGGGGATTGAGAGGTCTTCTTTTATCAAAGAATAACATACATCATTCTAGCCTTGCTAAGCATATTTTGATTTCTTCGCTTATTTGTTTCAATAACAATTCATGTCCCCCTTTAGATTAGGAAGTCTTGATTATTTGATACATGATTAGACGATCTTTCCTAGGTTTATTTGTGTGATCTTTCACTTTACATTGCATGATATTTGGCCTAGATCTTATGAATGATATCTTATATTTTGATCTTCCAATTTCAAATCTCCTTATGTGATGTAATATACTATCATAGTATTATTTGTCGAACCATACATAGTATAAGATGATTATTTGGATGCTAATTGAGGCCCGTCGAAAGACGGGGCGAGTTGAGGGTGTTTTAGTCGCGACAAAGGCTCCTTCCTCTCTCGTACCAAAACCCCGAACCAAGTTCTTTGGTTACGAAGGGCCGGTGCCCTTTATCCATTTGGGTGAGTCAAAATTAGGTTTCTTGGTTCCTTAAAGACCAAGTGGCGACTCTGTATCTGTTTTCAACAGACCTTTCATTTTCTTTCCTTGATTCAAATCAATTTCAAAACAATCTCGAACGAGAGAAGTGGTCCGAAGCCCGGTATCCACAATCTGGCGACTCTGCTGGGGATTTTTATTTTAAAAACAAAATAATACAGAGGTTTGACTCATAAGAAGCATCCTTAAAATCATCTTTTTACTGTGTTTGGTTCACCGCATTGCACTCTTGCATTTCCCCCCTCCGACTGTGTCTGAAACGCGGCGCTGACATTGTTCAGGTCTTGCTGTGCCAGGGCACAAGTCACCGTTGATACTGTACCTTCCAAGGTATATCAAAAAGAGTAAAAACCTCCGTACTGTTTCCCCGACGGTATATTGGAACTCTCGTCAACGGACCCTCTTTGACTAAACCCAGCCTTTGCATATAGATTCCTGTAGAACCTTTCATAGGACTGTTCATTTATCTTTTCAGATAGGACAATGTGATATAGCTGTTGTATGCCCTGACGGGATTACCTGCGCGGTGTAGACGCTTATGTGGCATAGAACAGAACCTCTTTCTTATGATTCCCAAGGCAATCACTCACATGTAGTCACATTGAGTTGACCTGCCTAAGCATCATGACAAGGATGTCTGCTCCATGCTCGCAAAGATATACACCGCAAACCTTGTTTGTCGGTCTTGAGACATAGGAGTATGAAAACCTGCTAGAAAGTATGATCACTATAACCGTACTTACCAGTTTCCCGGAAACTCTGTCCAAATATCCCAGATATAACTACATTAACCAGTTTCTCCCAGAAACTCTGTATCCCAGATATGACCATATTGACCAGTTTCTCCCAGAAACTCTGTCCGAATATCCCAGATATAACTACATTAACCAGTTTCTCCCAGAAACTCTGTCCAAATATCCCAGATACAACCACATTGACCAGTTTCTCCCAGAAACTCTGTCCAAATATCCCAGATATAACTACATTAACCAGTTTCTCCCAGAAACTCTGTCCAAATATCCCAGATACAATCACATTGACCAGTTTCTCCCAGAAACTCTGTCCGAATATCCCAGATATGACCATATTGACCAGTTTCCCACAGAAACTCTGTCCAAAATTTCTGGAGTATCTCGGAAATCCATGTCATCCCTTGGTGATCATACTAGAAAGTAAGGTTAGCACACTCTGTATGGCTAGGACCTTATTTGTTTAGCTGCCATCTGTTAGAAATAGGAGCATCATATAGACTAGGGCTTACATCCGCATGTTTGTCCCATTTGCATGCACCATTCCCCATCAATTTGCACGCACTATTTCGAGTCGGTCCACATCACTATCTTTGTCTGCCTAGAGTCACCACTGTCAAAGATCTAATCTAGCCCTTTCAAAATATGTCAGGTCAGTATAGATTCCCAAGGTCAGCAGTCAGGGTCTTATTCGTGGGTCAGAAGTGCGGATAATCGGTTAATCAGAATCAGTCCGACAGCTTACGTCAGTATGAATAGGGAAGAGTTGGAAAGCAAGGTTACTGAATTGGGAGCGACTATAAGCCAACAATCAGACAGTCTAGCCCAAGTCCTAAAATTCATGGAAGAACTGAAGCAGCAACAGCCGCGACCTCCGCCCGAGTTTCCGCCACCAGGGTTTGAACCTCCTCTACATGAGAATAATGGGGAGGAAAACTGGTTTCAAGGGGTCCCACCGCTTACGTATGAGAAAAAGCTCCAAGAAAAATTGGACAAGGTCGATAAACTGGAAAGCGTACTCAGAAAAAGCAAGGGTATCGACGATTACATGTTGGATCTGGAAGGCCTCTTCGAGCCTGTCAAGCTGAAACTGCCAGAGAATTTCAAAATGCCTGCCATCGATCGCTTTGATGGAACGGGAAACCCGAAAAGCCACGTGAAGCTATGTATGAGTATCTTCCAGTCCATGGGTTGCACCCACGAGCACATTGCGATGCTATTCCCGCAAACTCTGGCAAAATCTGCACTATCGTGGTTCCTAACCTTGGAAGCCTCCAAAACCCGGGCCTGGGAGGACATTGTTCGAGTCTTTGTCGATCATTACTCTTACAATCAAGAGTTGGACGTCACCGTCAGGGATTTGGAAACAACCCGGCAAAGTAACAATGAATCCTTCGCTGCATTTCTGAGCAGATGGAGGAACAAGGTAGCCCAAATGACCCACCGGCCAATCGAGAAAGAACAGGTAAGGATGCTCATCCGGAATCTGCAGCCGCTCTATCATGAGAAATTATTCTACCAGTCCATCTCCACCTTTGAGGAGTTGTTTGAAGTCGGAACCCGAATCGAAGATGCTATCAGGGAGGGGAAGATCAAGAAGGAAGACCCTCCGAGTCAGCCAAGAAGGCCCAACTACTCCCGGAATCCCCCGGATGTCAATGCCCTTAGCGGCCAACCCATGGCATATCCTCCAAGGCCATACCAACCCTCCAACCAGGCAAATTCCTCCAACCGCCCTTTCCAGAAAAAGCCCCTTCGCAGTTTTGCCAAGCTAGAAATCTCTCTCTCCTCAGCCCTAGATCGCCTCCTCAAAAAAGGCCATCTCCAATTACTCCAGCCTCGAAATACCCCGCTCCCGCCTAACTGCGATATGTCCAAGCGATGTACTTACCACCAAGCCCCCGGCCATAACACTGATGATTGCATACGCCTCCGCCACGACATCCAAGACCTCATCGACCAGAATATCATCGAGCCGCCACCAAAGCAGCCTCATATCACCCAAAATCCCCTACCAAACCACCAAAATGTCAACCTCATTGAGTCCAGTCCCGTACCCTTCAACCCTGCTACTTATATCACCCCCCTAGGACAACCCTTGCTTTACATTGACATCCCGGATTCTGAGGGGATTCATCTGATCGAAGGGGAGAATGACGAGTGGCAGCAGCAGCTTGACGACGAGCAGGACTTGTTCTTCCTGGAAGAGCATGACCTAGGGGCGGTAGACCTCAAATGGTATGATCCTAACGACGAGAGTGATGCTTCCATCTGGAACGAGCCAGAAAAGCCATTTGTGGGAACGGATTGTGATTGGTTTAAAAAGGATGGGACTGTAGAAGGGCCTACTCCTGCTGAGATTGATCACCTAACCAGGTCAGGCCGCCATTATCAGCCTCCACAGCCTGCCACCGAAGCCATCGAAAAAGGTCCAGTTAAAGACAAGGGGAAGGGCAAGATGGATGAGGTCATCGAAGAAGACAATGAGCTGATCAAGCAGCTAAAGAAAACCCAAGCGCATCTCTCGATGTGGGATATTATGGTGACATCTTATAAGCACAGGCAAGCCGTGTTAAATGCCTTGGCTGGGATTGAAGTCCCCATCGACGCCGCGCCAGAGGACATGGTAACTTTCTTGGGTGCACTTACCCCCGACCCCATCATTACATTCTCCGACGAGGACCTGCCGCCAGAGGGATCCGCGCATAACAAGGCGTTATACATTACTGTGGGATGTAAGGAGCAACAGGTGCCGTTTTGTCTAGTCGATACAGGTTCTGCTTTAAATGTTTGTGCCTTAAGAACTGCCACTGCTTTGGGGGTCAGTATCCTCGACATCACGCCATCTGTGCAATCCGTGAGGGCCTATGACAACACTAGAAGATATGTGATGGGAACTGTTTCTCTCCAAATCCGGGTAGGATCTTTGGTGAGCACCGAGATTTTTCAAGTCATGGACATACCTGCCTCGTTCAATCTGCTAATTGGGAGACCCTGGCTTCACGCCAACAAAGCTGTATCATCCACTGTGCATCAAATGATCAAGTACATTAATGAGAGGGAGGTAAAGGTCATCCTCGGTAATAGTTGGGGAAGTGAGGCCTTCCCGAATTACGCTCCCATTTTTGAAGTCCAAATACCTGAACTGGAAGAAGGAGAAATCGGAGGATTCTTCATGGAAGAAGTTCATGTGATCGAAGACGAAGACCGATTCCCTGAGGTCCACTCCGCAGTCGTCAACATTGTCCGTAAGATGAACTACTTCCCCGGAATGGGGTTGGGTCGGCGCCAGCAAGGAATTCGGGAATTCCCGCAGATCAAAGGACAACAAGGCACTTTCGGATTGGGGTACAAGCCCACTGATGAGGACGTCGAGCTACAAAGGCCATGGAAGAAGAGGGTAAAGGGTCTCCCGCCATACCGCAAGACTTTAAATGGACAATTCGTCAAGGAAGGGGATGATTTCCCTTACTTCGGGTTCCCTGAACCATGGATCCATCGAACCACCGGGAGAAGGCACCCTGGGCTTGAAATCTTCGCTGACTGCGAGAGGCCCCCATATCAAGACCCGTTCTACCCCGAAGAAGTTGAAAAGACCCCAGAGGAAGACTGGTTAAAATACCTTGACACTGAGGCGATCAAGAAGATGTGGGAAGAATCCGCTGAAGAGGAAGAGAAGAAGAGGGCCAAGAGCCAAGATGATCAGATCAAGCCTGCTGAGGAGGGTCTGAGCAACCAGGCTGTAGAGTCATCTGTCTGTGTCTCCCAATCCCCTATCCCCCCAAAGTCTGTACTACCAGTTATCGAGTCTGTACTGGAGTCGGCTGCTGTAAGCCCACCACTATCCAATGTAATCACTTCACCTGTCATGAATGAAATGAAAGACGATTCTGCTTACTCCTCTGTGTCTGACACTTGTGAATGCACAGATCCCTCCGAGGATCTCCCAATCGAACTAAAGCAACTAATTGAAAAACCACCTGCTTATGAAATAATCGAAGATACTTTATCAGTTAACTTAGGTGAAATAGATAATCCACAGATTGTGCAAATTGGCTCAACCCTTAATAAAGAAGAAAAAGAAAAATTAACCCTCTTGCTAAAAGAGTTCAAAGATGTTTTTGCTTGGTCTTACGAAGACATGCCTGGGGTCGATCCCGACATCGTCCAACATCATATTCCTCTCCTCCCTAATTCTAAACCTGTCAAGCAGAAACTGAGGCGCATGAGATCGGAATGGGCACTCAAGGTTAAAGAAGAGGTGGAGAAGCAGTTCAAGGCAGGGTTTATCATTGTCACCGAATACCCGGAATGGGTTGCCAACATCGTGCCAGTCCCGAAGAAGGATGGGAAAGTTCGTGTGTGCGTCGACTTTCGTGATCTAAACAAGGCCAGTCCCAAGGATGACTTCCCGCTTCCCCACATTGACGTTTTGGCAGACAACACCGCAGGACATGAGCTACTGTCTTTCATGGATGGCTTCTCAGGGTATAATCAGATTCTAATGGCGCCAGAAGATCGGGAAAAAGACGACGTTCACCACCCCTTGGGGAACCTACTGTTATAGAGTAATGCCCTTTGGGCTCAAGAACGCGGGGGCAACGTACCAAAGAGCTGCCACCACTCTGCTGCATGATATGATTCACAAAGAGGTAGAAGTATATGTAGACGACATGATTGTAAAATCCAAGGATAGAGAAGGGCACCTGGTAGCGCTGGAAAAGTTCTTCGAAAGGTTGCGCAAATACAAGATGAGGCTGAATCCAAAGAAATGCACTTTCGGCGTAACCTCCGGTAAACTCCTGGGTTTTCTCATCACACAAAGGGGAATAGAGGTGGATCCCTCTAAGATCAAGGCAATCCTCGAAATGACGTCACCACGGAATGAAAAAGAAGTAAGGGGGTTCCTCGGAAGAATCCAGTTCATCAGCCGCTTCATTTCTAAGCTCACAGCTACATGCGATCCTCTGTTCCGATTGTTGAGAAAAGGGGAGAAGTTCCAATGGGATGACCAATGCCAAGCCGCTTTCGACAAAATAAAAGCCTACCTTCAAAATCCACCTGTCCTTTCACCACCCACCCCTCATAAGCCCTTATTCCTTTACCTGTCTGTCTCCGAAAATGCCATGGGTTGCATGCTAGCCCAAGAAGGAGAAGAAAGCCACTCCGAAAAAGCCATATATTACCTCAGCAAGAGGATGACTGGGTATGAGCTCAACTATTCTACCCTCGAAAAAACGTGTTGGGCCTTGGTTTGGTGCACCCGCCGACTAAGGCACTACATGCTGGCCTTTCCGATTGTGCTCATATCCCGCATGGATCCTCTAAAATACCTTCTCGAAAAACCCGCCCTGACCGGTCGTATATCCCGTTGGTTACTTCTATTATCCGAGTTCGATATCAAGTATGTTACGAGCAAGTCAGTAAAAGGGAGAACCGTAGCTGAGCATCTCGCAGAACATGCCATTGACTCCGAAGAAAGTGGGGACTTTCCGTTTCCAGACGAGAGCATCATGGAAATCAAGGAAGAACAGTGGAAGTTGTACTTCGATGGAGCAGCCAATGTGAAGGGATACGGAGTGGGGATGATTCTCGTATCACCAAGCGGGGACCACACTCCGTTGGCAGTCAAGCTCAATTATAACTCCACCAACAACACCGCTGAGTGTGAAGCATGCATTCTGGGAATGGAAGCAGCCTTAGAGCTGAAAGTTCAGAAGTTGGATGTCTTCGGGGATTCAAACCTCATCATATCACAAGCCAGAGGAGAATGGAAAATAAAAGAAGAAAGGTTGAAGCCCTATCATGATCATCTCGACCAACTCAAGAGGCAGTTCGAAAATATCACCTTCCTCTACTTGCCCAGAGAAGAGAACCAACTGGCAGATTCCTTGGCCACTCTAGCATCGATGATCAAAATTCCTGTGGGAGTCAGGATGATGCCCTTGGTAATTGAGCAGAGGTACGAGCCTTCGTTCAGCATGATCGCCACAATCGAAGAAGAAGAGAATGAAACACCGTGGTACCAGGACATCTGGAATTTCATAGAAAAGGGGATGTATCCCCAAGAATCCACCGAGAGAGACAAAAGGGCAATTCGAAGATTCGCAGCGCAATTCATCATTTGCAGCGGGAAACTGTTGAAGAAAGGATACAACGGTCACAACCTGACTTGCTTGTTTGGGAAGAGCTCCAGAAGAATGATGGAAGAAATACACGAAGGGGTATGCGGCCCACACATGAACGGCCACATGCTGGCCAAGAAAATCGTGAGACAAGGATACTACTGGACAACATTGGAAAAAGATTGTTGCGAATACGTGAGAAAGTGTCACAAGTGCCAGATTCATGCAAACATGATGCACGTGCCACCATCCCTTTTGTACAGCATGACTTCACCTTGGCCATTCTCAACCTGGGGAATCGATATTATTGGTGAAATCGTTCCGAAGGCCTCAAATGGAAATCGGTACATCCTGGTAGCCATAGATTACTTCACAAAATGGGTAGAAGCTGCATCTTACACCAAGTTGGGGGCCAAGGAAGTGGCCAAATTCATCAAGAGAAATCTCATCTGCCGTTATGGAGTTCCTCATGAGATTATTTCGGATAACGGAAGTCATTTCAAGGTCGAAGTCAGGGACCTGTTCAAGGAATACAAAATCACCTATCACAAGTCATCGCCATACCGACCACAGACCAATGGGGCAGTCGAAGCTGCAAACAAGAATGTCAAGGCCATACTGCAAAAATCAGCGGATACCTACAAAGACTGGCATGAAAAGCTACCATTTGCACTTTGGGGATACAGAACATCGATAAGAACGTCCACAGGAGCGACTCCTTACTCACTAGTGTATGGGATGGAAGCGGTACTGCCGGTGGAGATAGAATTACCATCCCTACGCGTAATGGCAGAGTGTGAAATTTCTGAATCAGATTGGTTGAGAGAAAGGTATGAAGAATTGGCCCTCATAGATGAAAAGCGTCTGGCGGCAGTCGACCATGTCCGAATCTATCAGAAGAGGATAGCCCGTGCCTTCAACAAAAGGGTTCGCCCAAGGAAGATTGTCAAGGGCGACCTTGTCCTTAAGGAGTTGCGAGCTCCGATCTTTGATCCCCGTGGGAAGTTTAAGCCAAAATGGGTCGGCCCTTATATCGTCAAGACTGTTCTTTCCGGAGGAGCAACTTATCTCATGGACCTCGATGGTGTCGAATTCAAAGAACCGATCAACATGGATCGCCTCAAAAAGTACTATGCTTGACTATCCAATAACCATTCCTTTCAAGCCTTGCCTTGAACTACGCTCGACCTGATTCCCACTCGGGGATACGTAGGCAACCACATCGGTTCGGTCAACACCATCATAATCAAACCAATTTCCTTCAAGCCTTGCCTTGAACTACGCTCGACCTGATTCCCACTCGGGGATACGTAGGCAACCACATCGGTTCGGTCAACACCATCATAATCAAACCAATTTCCTTCAAGCCTTGCCTTGAACTACGCTCGACCTGATTCCCACTCGGGGATACGTAGGCAACCACATCGGTTCGGTCAACACCATCATAATCAAACCAATTTCCTTCAAGCCTTGCCTTGAACTACGCTCGACCTGATTCCCGCTCGGGGATACGTAGGCAACCACATCGGTTCGGTCGCTCCACCAACAAAAATAACCTTTCCTTTCAAAACCTTGACCCGAACTACGTTGGACCTGATCCCCGCTCGGGGGTACGTAGGCAGACTTTCAAAAAGAAAAAGAAGGATGGCTCGCTAGGTCGAAAATCCGAAAGGACGCCTAGGCAAAAATTAGAGCTAAATCCAAAGTGAGCAATAACAAAAGAGAGAAAATAGCTCGCTAGGTCACCTCCTTGGTGCCTAGGCAAAAATTATGAGCACGTGAGAAAATAAAGTCGCGGTCCTTACCATAACCCAAAAACCACCCTCCACACTAGGGGCAAACTTCGGCCACTCGCCTCGTTTGCCTGAACCTCTTCTAAACTAGGGGCAAACGTCGGTCATCTACCTCGTTTGCCTCACAACCATATATATCCCAAACTAGGGGCAAACTTCGGCTACCCGCCTCGTTTGCCTCTAACAACCCCAGCATGCTCAAGCAAGTACCAAAAGCAACAACTAATTGAAATCTCAAGTTACAACATGTTTTCAGAAAGCTAAAATGCATAAAATGAGATTTCCAAAATAACCAAGGTTCACCGATAAACAAACTTTGAATATTACATAAGCAGGAATAATCAAAGGAATAAAAAAGTCTTTCAAAAAGCAACCACATGTTCAAAGACGCTTGGAGGAATGAGCAGAATCAGTCAGGACTAGTTTTGTCTTAGTGTATTTTATTTCTTCAAAGGTCTTTAGAAGAAGGCCTTTACTCGGTCAGTCCAACCATCAATAAAAGCAGTAATAGTGGTAGCTCTGATCCTGGAAGCAAAGACCCTCTCAGTAAACCCTCGGGGAACCTCCTGAACCTGTCCATACTGTCTGGCCAAACGGCGAGGATGATAGAAAGAAGTCTCTCTCAGACCCATCAACAACACTCTCTGGTGACCCCTGAGGCTCGTGATGATAGCATAGAGGCCCCAACGCCTCACGATCCAGCAAATGTCAGCCTCAGATAAGGTGCTCATCAGGCCCACCCAATCGGCAAAGGTATAGTGAGAATGAAGCACGGCCCGACGAAAGTAAACTAGTGGTATACGGCCCGTCCACAGCTGAAGGCGCTCGTAAAGCCAAGCCTGTAACACCAAAGGCGCCCCAGAAAGAAGAGGAGTCCCTTGATTGAAGGCATTATCCAAACCGTTCAGAGTTTCAGCTAGAACCATGGCCATGGGATTCCTGCTAAGTTTCAGCCCAAGGCACACATGCACCAAGTCAACGGAAGTGCTCGAGAACAGGAAGTGCGAAGTCATGCACAATATCAAAGCGGCCCCACGGGAAGCATCATACATGCTGGGATTCCCAGGACTGGCATACCAGGCAAAAATAGAAGCAATGTTGAGAACCTCACCTTGAATCAGCCGGCGGGAAAAAGTGACAGAGCAATTCAGGTATTCAGCCAAGGCTCGCGTAGGGCTGAGGGTATCAGCAGAAGGGAGAATCAAGTCGGAGTCAGAATCATAGCCGAGAATAGCGCAGAACTCCTCAAGCATGGGGCATATTTCCAGGCCGTTGAAGTTGAAGACATGGTTCACTGGGTCCCAGTGAGCAATGGCAGCACGCAAGAACTCTGTATTCAGGGTCATCTGGCGAAGAGAAAACAGCTCGGTCAAGCCATAGCTGAAGAGGTTGATCCGCTCCACGCCATCCGTAATGTTCAGCCAAGCTGTGAGATGAGCAGGATCATACAAAGCCATATTTTCTGTCGCGGCTCTAGCAAAATTCAAAATTTCGGCAGCACCTCTCCGTTTCACGGACTATCCCACCTACAAGGCAAAAGCATTCACTATCACAAAACTGCCCATCGCAGTAACATCCAGCAATCACAATGCACATATATCAACAAGCACACAACTGCGCCTCTAAACCGGAAGATATCCGGCCTAGGAGGCAAAACATCATAATACTCTGGCAAAAGGTCACAAATTGTGCTACACATCGTCCTACACTGTCCTAATAATCATATCCTCAGTACAACCCAATCGAAAACAGGAAAACAAAATAAAATAATAATCCCCGCTTAGGAAGCCTCATTCCTCCTCTTCTTCGTCCTCCGTCGGACCACCCGGAGTGTACGTCGGCGACGGCCTCCTCCTACCGCCTCTACATCTTGGACCAGTCCTCGATGAGCCAGCCCCGCCTCCACGATACTGCACACACAAATAAAAATGAGGGCAATCAGTAAGGGGACAACAAAAAGTACAAAAACAGAGTCGAGTCAGAGACTTACCAAGGACGCCATCTGATTGGCGGCAAATTGCCGCATACCATCCATCTGTCAAAATAAAAATCCAGGGTTAGAACCTTGTAACCTTAAGAAAGTGCAAAATTAGAGACATACCCGGTGGTCTCGTGTAAGGACCAGGGACCGTAGGCTAGCCGCCAAGGCGTGACCCTCCTCAGCGTAACTCCAAGGAACATTGAGGACGCCCGCTGGCTGAGTAGGGTACCCACATTTGACTCGCGGCACCTCCATCATTTGGGGAGTGCCATCAGCGCCTAGAACATTGACAGTCCAATCCCAAGGAGGGATAGGGTCGGGAGCCTGAGGAGCCTGTCTCCTGTACATCTCGCGAAGCTAAAGGCACAGAATAAGTTAGGAAAAGATAAATCAAAAACATGGACAATGAATATAAACAAAAAATACCAAAGAATTCACCTCCAGGAGTGGGAAGTTAGGCATCAGGAAACGGCCACGGTAAGCCTCATAACTGGTCTCAGAAAGAAAATGATCCCAAACATCGGTGCCAGCTAAAGCTGCCAGCAGAGCATCTCCAGAAAGGTCACTAGCATCCATCACAGGAGGATCATGAGGGACGCGATACTGGGAACCACCAACCACCTGCCGAGACACCCGCTCACCAAGGAACCACTGCCTGCACTCAGTACTCTCCAGCAGAAGGCGGCAAGAGGTAAGAGATTTAACCGCTTGTATCTCCTCAGTGGCGGCATAAGCGACGCCCTCCCAGGGCGTCCAATCAACACTAGAGGCTGTCAACCCAGTTAAGAAGTTTCGAAGCAAAACAATCCGATGGGCCCCGCTCTTCACCCCAACAACGTCCCTCCGCCATCTCAAGCCTCGTGGGAATAGAGGCACAGGAGCCATACCATCCTCATCCTCGCCTGACTCGTCCGCTGGGGAGGGAGCCAACATCTTCAAGTATTCAAAACTCCAAAGCTGCACAGACAAAGGAGAAATCAGAACAGGTATGAAAATCAAAGAGATGGAAAATAAAAGAAGAAGCAGTGCATACCTCCCAAGCTCGCCAGAATCCCCCAGTAGATTTAACATCGCCCCGAGAGACCTCCCCCATATGCTTGTAGAGATGAGTCAGGGCAGCACCGCCCCAGTTGTAGGAGGGGATCTCACCAATGGTCGCCAGGCAAGAAAGGAGCCTCAAGCTCACCCGGTCGTTCCTTGTCGCAAAGATGGAGCACCCGAGGACATACAGAAGGTAAACCCTCAAAAGCTGGGAATTGTTCAGATTGTGATTACCTCTACCATAGGCCCGGTAAAGCCAGCCGCAGGGGAACCAATGCCTCTCCAAGTTGGGGGGAACAGCCCCAATCAACATCTCCACCGCCTCCGGGTCAATCTCATAAAAATAGTCCAGAACCAGGCGCTTCCCGCCGACCCTCAAGCCCGTGATCATGGAGAAATCAAAAGGCGTCATAGTCATCTCTCCGAACGGCAGGTGGAAAGTATTGGTAGTGTCCCACCACCTCTCGGCCAGTGCATAGAAGTGAGCCAGATCGTTGCTACTTTTCGAAACCAAGCGGACGAAGCCTCCGAACCCGGCATCATCAACCATCCTCTTAACGGTGGGCGAAAGCTGGGTATACCATAAGAAAGCATGGGCAAGGCTACCATGGCCTTTTAAGGCCACTTCCGGCACCTGCACACAACAAAGGCGACAAAAGATGCACAAAATCACTATTCACAACCCGAGAGCAAAAATTCACAAAATCAACATTTGAGCACAAGTCGAGCTTCTAACGGTCTCTAAGTGCACACTACGGCTCACAAAACTAGCATAATACATAAAAGTGGTCCTAAAATGTCGAAAGTTTCACATACCAAGCTCGCTAGAGCCGCGGCCGAAAGGTGGTGTTGGGGGTCTCGCAAAATCACGTCCGGGGTGTGCATCTCGGCCTTCATTCGTCCTTTGGCCTTCTTAGACGGTCTCCTTGAGCTCGAAGCCATGGATCTACAAGAAAAATGGAAGTCACATTTTAACTTTCTTCTTGAAAATTTGGGCAAACCAAAACACCAATCAAAAATCCAACTACGGAGAAAGATTACTCACCTGAGCACGCACAAGCTGCGTTTTGGTGAATTTTGGCTTCAAAAACACCTCAAAATGGCCAAGAATGAGCTTGGAAAGCTCAAAAACCCGACATATAAGAAGATGAAGTCCGGCCACCCAGTGCCGCCGCGGCACTGCTCCCCGTGGGCCCCGCGTTGCTCCGTTTCGCCCCGTTTTGGCCCGTTTTGGCCTTTTTCGGCCCGTTTTTGGCCCCGATCAGCCCCGATGGCCCGTTCCAGTCAAGATTTATGAGGTTTTACCCCAAGCAGACTAAAAGTTGTCAGAACTACCTCCAGCAGGCAAAAACTGGGAAAAATCGGCTCCCGAAGACCCGAATCGGTCGTTTCAGGACAATCGTCGCGAATTCCGATAATTCTGGTAACTGATCCTGGTTTTTAGTTATTGCACCGAAGAAAGAAAAGAGATTCCCCGTGAACCCTGCATCATCCTCCGAGGACAAAAGCAGACAGATACCAGCTCCCAGAGACCCCGACAGGCTCTCTTAGATTGAGCACCAAAAGAGATTCCCCGTGAACCCTGCATCATCCTCCGAGGACAAAAGCAGACAGATACCAGCTCCCAGAGGCCCTGACAGGCTCTCTTGGATTGAGCACCAAAAGAGATTCCCCGTGAACCCTGCATCATCCTCCGAGGACAAAAGCAGACAGATACCAGCTCCCAGAGACCCCGACAGGCTCTCTTAGATTGAGCACCAAAAGAGATTCCCCGTGAACCCTGCATCATCCTCCGAGGACAAAAGCAGACAGATACCAGCTCCCAGAGGCCCTGACAGGCTCTCTTGGATTGAGCACCAAAAGAGATTCCCCGTGAACCCTGCATCATCCTCCGAGGACAAAAGCAGACAGATACCAGCTCCCAGAGACCCCGACAGGCTCTCTTAGATTGAGCACCAAAAGAGATTCCCCGTGAACCCTGCATCATCCTCCGAGGACAAAAGCAGACAGATACCAGCTCCCAGAGGCCCTGACAGGCTCTCTTGGATTGAGCACCAAAAGAGATTCCCCGTGAACCCTACATCATCCTCCGAGGACAAAAGCAGACAGATACCAGCTCCCAGAGGCCCTGACAGGCTCTCTTGGATTGAGCACCAAAAGAGATTCCCCGTGAACCCTGCATCATCCTCCGAGGACAAAAGCAGACAGATACCAGCTCCCAGAGGCCCTGACAGGCTCTCTTGGATTGAGCACCAAAAGAGATTCCCCGTGAACCCTGCATCATCCTCCGAGGACAAAAGCAGACAGATACCAGCTCCCAGAGACCCCGGCAGGCCCGAAAGATTCGATCAAAAGGAGCAGTTGAAGAGAGATCCTAGAAAGTATCGCTTCATCCCCAGCAGATTCAGATTAATCCTCAGCGGGTTTATACACCGTCAGTAGTCCATTGTCGACTCGTCATCGTCGGTCCATCGCTCTCATCACACCATTAGGGCCTCCATGTTCATCATAGGACGTCCCAGGATTTCACGTTCGTCCCATGACTTCCATGTCAGCCTCTTAATTTCCGGAGCCCCTGTGTCCGTCAGTTATTTGCCAAAAGACATCTTCGGTCATAGTCCTCTGAGACCCCACATCCAGTTACACTCGCTCGCAAAGCACACTTCCAGAAGTTTGCCCCTAAAACCCGAGTCTTCTAGACTTCAATGCCCTTATCTGAGTCACCCACCACGTCACGATCACAAACACTAGCACAACACTAGCCCACTCGGAGTGGCACACCCCTTGGCACCTGCTCATCCTAGGATCAGAAAACTAGGCATGATAGGACTCATGTATGAGATCATATCACATCCACACACAGCATATCATCCTCATATAGCATAGCATCCGCCTGATTGTTGTGTATGTGCATATGTGATTTATCCCTTCGTGTCCTGAACTACGTCCTGGTCTGATTCCCCTTGGGATACGTAGGCAGCTCACGCGGAGCACGACCAGCATCATCCTTCCATCTTTTGCAACGCTGTTTGTCCTAAATCTATAGCCTCCAAAAAGTCCTGTCTCTTCAAAACTTTGGCACTCGCTTGCGACATGCGTTGCCTCGCAAGTTCCTGCCAAAGAGGGGCAAACTGTAGACACCCCATTTTGTCGGCTATCAGATTTAGGAGACCCATAGCTTGGTGGATCACAATGATCGTAAAAGACTCAAAAGGACTCTCGGAAGTCAGCTCTATCTCTCAGAATGCTCAGAATGACCAAAATGCCCTTGAAAGTCCGAAAACTCCCAGATTTGGTCCCAAAGTTCTGAAAACATGCTACGTCATAAGAAAAGTGATAAAATGAGTTTTTAAATAAAACCAGAAGAAATCGTCAGCTCCCAGAGACCCCCGGAAGTCCCGGAAGTTCCCCGAAAGTCCCCATTGACCGGTTTGACCAAGGTTTGACCAGGTTTGACCAGAGTTTGACCAAGTTTGACCGAAATTGTCCGAATTCACTAGGACCATTCTAAATCATGAGAAAAGTATTAAAACAAGTTCCAAAAGAAAATCGAGCGAAAACATCAGCTCCTGGGAGCTCCCAGAGGTTCCCAGAACTTCCCGGGAATCCCAGGTTTGACCGGTTTGACCAAGATTTGACTTTGGAATCGGGGCACCGAAACAATTTTCAAATATTTTTCATGAATACTAGAGGTCAATAGCTTTCCAACGGTATGTCGCACATAATTTCTGGATTTAAAACGAATTTATTATGAATTTCCAAAGGCGAAAAAGGCGATCAAATCGGCTTTTATCGCGAATACCGCAAAACATTTCAAAGTGACCTATCCCCGAACTATTTTTTATGTAAAGTAGACCCCATTACCTTTCCAACGGTATATCACAACCTCAATTTGGAGTTCGTATGCATTTTCTGTGAATTTCGGACAAAATAGGGCCTTTTCGCGAATACCGGAACTTCGGGGGGCCTAAACAGCATTATCCAGACGAAGGGAGGAGCAGTGCCGCCGCGGCAGTGGCCCAGTGCTGCCGCGGCACTCCCCTCCAGAACAGTAAGTTTTTGTAAATACTTTTGTGGTCCCATTTTGATTAATTAAAATCCAAAACGACGTGGTTTCATGATTTCAGATGTTTGGGACCAATGGGAGTACTTTCTAAATCCCAAAAACACCCCAAGTTGGCCTATATAAACACCCCATTACTCCTCATTTTGGGGGGAGTCAAATGCAAGTTTAGAGAAAGTTTGGGAGAGAAAGTGTAGAGATAAGGTTAGAGTGGAGAGAAAAGAAGCTTTCTTCTTTGATTTTTCAAAACAAAAGTGAGTTCTAACTTTGTTTTTACTTCATTACTTCCATTTACTTCAACATTCAATACTCCCAACCACCATTTTAGTGAGCATTCAAGAGTGTGGAAGCTTCTTCCATGTCTAGTGTCATTACATATGAGTGATACACCAATCTACAAGTCTCATGCTTCATGAATATCATCTATTAATTATCATCTACTTGCTTGATTATATATATGTTCATCTCTCCTTATCTCATTTCTTTTTCTTTTCTTTATTTACTTACTAGTTCATCATCATCTAAGTGATGACATGAAGTTTGGGGTGAGTGAATCCTTATGGATAGTAGCTCTTGACCTCAAAAACATGTTTGATAGATGATGATCATAACCTCAATACTTCCAAGGTATTCTTGGAATGTATTGAAGTTATGCCCAAAAATAAAATAAATCTCTCCAACAATCTTGGAGGTTCTTAAATGATGAGTTTGATGTAGGTATTCTAAGTGGCTATGATCCTTATTGAGTGTTGAAAACATGTTTTCAAAACACCTATTTCAAAACCCCTCTCAATCCCTCTCATTTGGTTTCAAGAAACAAAACTTTGTTTTCTCCAAAATCTTCAAAACAATGAGTCAAAACAGTGAGTGAGTTGAGTTCAAAGATTTTTCTAGAACACAATACTCAACATATGAATACAAGGCCACTTGAAAAGTCTTCCCAACTCATTGGAGAATACCCATGATTTTTGGTTTGACTTGGAAGTACTTGGAAATGGTCCATTTGGGTCCCAACATTCCTTCCAAACATTCTGTTTTTACTGTCACAGCAGCTAGGTCAACTTACGACCTCTTTTTCAGAAAACTTTTCCAAAAGGGGTGGTCCTAACTTATTTTTCCTTTAAAATTCAATGTCTTAGGAAACTCTCTGTATAAAATGGGCCTCTAGATCATTCTTTTTCATTTTCTAAGATTTTCTAACATTTCAGACGACAGTACGAACTCTGTTTCTGAGTGACCTCTATTGTTTATGTAATTTCTCTCAATCTGTGATAGCTATTCAAGATTGGCCTTTTGGGTTATGTTCTAGACACAATAAGGAACATCTCCATAAAAAATCATGCATTGAAAACTTTCCTAACCCCTCTTTTCAAATTCCAAAAGATCATGCTACTGTTCTGTCCACTATTCACAGCAAGTACACTTTAACTTTCATTCTTTGATTTGAGGCTTATATGCATTCCAAATTAGTTCATATCCTAGGAAGTGGTTCATACTACATTTTTATATATCCCATGTTGATTTCATTCATTCATTCTTGCCCATTTTAGACTTCTAAGCCATTCTAGAAATCCATGTACACAAAACACACTACAACCTTTGCACATTTTTAGATACATACATTGCATTCATGCAAGATTTGGGGTTTTTGTAACTCTTAATCTAAGGAGATTGTAAGGAATGAACTCGATCACTCGTTCATGCTTCCCCTTGATCCATTCATCCTTTCTCATCCGTCCCGGGGATTGAGAGGTCTTCTTTTATCAAAGAATAACATACATCATTCTAGCCTTGCTAAGCATATTTTGATTTCTTCGCTTATTTGTTTCAATAACAATTCATGTCCCCCTTTAGATTAGGAAGTCTTGATTATTTGATACAGGATTAGACGATCTTTCCTAGGTTTATTTGTGTGATCTTTCACTTTACATTGCATGATATTTGGCCTAGATCTTATGAATGATATCTTATATTTTGATCTTCCAATTTCAAATCTCCTTATGTGATGTAATATACTATCATAGTATTATTTGTCGAACCATACATAGTATAAGATCATTATTTGGATGCTAATTGAGGCCCGTCGAAAGACGGGGCGAGTTGAGGGTGTTTTAGTCGCGACAAAGGCTCCTTCCTCTCTCGTACCAAAACCCCGAACCAAGTTCTTTGGTTACGAAGGGCCGGTGCCCTTTATCCATTTGGGTGAGTCAAAATTAGGTTTCTTGGTTCCTTAAAGACCAAGTGGCGACTCTGTATCTGTTTTCAACAGACCTTTCGTTTTCTTTCCTTGATTCAAATCAATTTCAAAACAATTTCGAACGAGAGAAGTGGTCCGAAGCCCGGTATCCACAATCACCCACAGTTGTCTTGAGTCCCTACAAACTATGGGATATGGAGGATTCTTAACTAACTGTGGGGTATAATTAACAAATATGGGGAATGATGAATAAATTGTTAAGAATCTCTCACATTGGTTAAGAATCCCCCATATTCCATTGGGGTATTTTGTGGGGGATCCTTAACAAAAGTGGAGGATTCTTAAGTAGTTGTGGGGTATAATTAACAAATATGGGAAATGATGAACATATTGTTAAGAATCCCTCACATTGGTTAAGAATCCCCCATATTCAATTGGGGTATTTTGTGGGGGATCCTTAACAAAAGTGGGGGATTGTTAACAAACTGTGGGTGGTTTTAGCAGATATAAGGAATAATGAACAGCAACATGGGAGATGACAACTATTGTTGGGGAATCCCCCACAATTGTAAAGAATCCACTACAGTTTGTTTAGAGTCCCCCACAAATTTTTGTACATGGGGGATTCTTAACAAACTGTGGGCTATAATTAACAAACATGGAGAATGATGAACAAATTGTTAAGAATCCCTCACATTGGTTAAGAATCCCCATATTCAATTGGGGTGTTCTGTGGGGTATCCTTAACAAACAGTGGAGGATTCTTAACTGATTGTGGGGTATAATTAACAAATATGGGGAACGATGAACAAATTGTTAAGAATCCCTCACATTGCTTAAGAACCCCCCATATTCCATTGGGATATTTTGTGGGGGATTCCTAACAAAAGTGGGGGATTTTTAAAAATTTGTGGGGGATTCTTAACAAACAGTTGGGGATTCTTATAAATTTGTGGGGGATTCTAAACAAACTGTGAGGGATTTTTAGCAAATATGGGGAATAATGAACAAATATGCAATATGGGAGATGACAACTGTTGTAGGAGAATTCCCCACAATTGTCAAGAATCCCCCACAGTTGTCTTGAGTCCCCCACAAACTATGGAATATGGAGGATTCTTAACTAACTGTAGGGTACAATTAACAAATATGGGGAATGATGAATAAATTGTTAAGAATCTCTCACATTGGTTAATAATCCCCCATATTCCATTGGGTATTTTGTGGGAGATCCTTAACAAAAATGGAGGATTCTTAAGTAACTGTGGGGTATAATTAACAAATATGGGGAATGATGAACAAATTGTTACGAATCCCTCACATTGCTTAAGAATCCTCCATATTCCATTGGGGTATTTTGTGGGGGATCCTTAACAAAAGTGGGGGATTGTTAACAAACTGTGGGTGGTTTTAGCAAATATAAGGAATAATGAACAGCAACATGGGAGATGACAACTATTGTAGGGGAATCCTCCACAATTGTAAAGATTCCCCCACAGTTTGTCTAGAGTCCCCCACAAACTTTTGTATATGGGGTATTCTTTAACAAAAGTGGGGTATTCTTAACAAACTGTGGGGGGTTTTTGCAAATATGGGGAATAATGAACAAATATGTAACATGGGAGATGACAACTATTATAGGGGAATCCCCCACAAATGGAAAGAATCCCCCACAGTTTGTCTAGAGTCCCCCACAAACTGTTGTATATGGGGGATTCTTAACAAACTGTGGCGTATAATTAACAAACATGGAGAATGATGAACAAATTGTTAAGAATCCCTCATATTGGTTAAGAATCCCCCATATTCTATTGGGGTATTTTGTGGGGATCCTTAACAAACAGTGGGGGATTCTTATAAATTTGTGGGGAATTCTAAACAAACTGTGGGAGATTTTAAGCAAATATGGGGAATAATGAACAAATATGAAATATGAGAGATGACAACTATTGTAGCGAAATTCCCCAAAATTATCAAGAATCCCCCACAGTTGTCTTGAGTCCCCCACAAACTATGGGATATGGAGGATTCTTAACTAACCATGGGGTACAATTAACAAATATGGGGAATGATAAATAAATTGTTAAGAATCCCTCACATTGGTTAAGAATCCCCCATATTCCATTGGGGTATTTTGTGGGAGATCCATAACAAAAGTGGGGGATTGTTAAAAATAAGTGGGGGATTCTTAAGAAATTGTGGGGGTTTATTAGTAAATATAGGAAATAATGAACAAATATGCAACATGGGAGAGGACAACAATTGTAGGGGAATCCTCCACAATTGTAAAGAATCCCCTACAGTTTGTTTAGAGTCCCCCACAAGCTATTGTAGATGGGGGATTCTTAACAAGCTGTGGGGTATAATTAACAAACATGGAGAATGGTGAACAAATTGTTATGAATCCCTCACATTGGTTAAGAATCCCCATATTCCATTGGGGTATTCTGTGTGGGATCCTTAACAAACAGTGGAGGATTCTTAACTAATTGTGGGGTATAATTAACAAATATGGGAAATGATGAACAAATTGTTAAGAATCTCTCACATTGCTTAAGAATCCACCATATTCCATTGGGGTATTTTGTGGGGGATTCTTAACAAAAGTGGGGAATTCATAAAAATTTGTGGGGGATTCTTAACAAACAGTGGTGGATTCTTATAAATTTGTGGTGGATTCTAAATAAACTGTGGGGGATTTTAATCAAATATGGGGAAAACTGAACAAATATGCAATATGGGAGATGACAACTATTGTAAGAGAATTCCCCACAATTGTCAAGAATCCCCCACAGTTGTCTTGAGTCCCTACAAACTATGGGATATGGAGGATTCTTAACTAACTGTGTGGTATAATTAACAAATATGGGGAATGATGAATAAATTGTTAAGAATCTCTCACATTGGTTAAGAATCCCCCATATTCCATTGGGGTATTTTGTGGGGGATCCTTAACAAAAGTGGAGGATTCTTAAGTAGTTGTGGGGTATAATTAACAAATATGGGGAATGATGAACATATTGTTAAGAATCCCTCACATTGGTTAAGAATCCCCCATATTCCATTGGGGTATTTTGTGGGGGATCCTTAACAAAAGTGGGGGATTGTTAACAAACTGTGGGTGGTTTTAGCAAATATAAGGAATAATGAACAGCAACATGGGAGATGACAACTATTGTTGGGGAATCCCCCACAATTGTAAAGAATCCCCTACAGTTTGTTTAGAGTCCCCCACAAACTGTTGTACATGGGGGATTCTTAACAAACTGTGGGCTATAATTAACAAACATGAAGAATGATGAACAAATTGTTAAGAATCCCTCACATTGGTTAAGAATCCCCCATATTCAATTTGGGTATTCTGTGGGGTATCCTTAACAAACAGTGGAGGATTCTTAACTGATTGTGGGGTATAATTAACAAATATGGGGAACGATGAACAAATTGTTAAGAATCCCTCACATTGCTTAAGAATCCCCCATATTCCATTGGGGTATTTTGTGGGAGATCCATAACAAAAGTGGGGGATTGTTAAAAATATGTGGGGGATTCTTAAGAAATTGTGGGGGTTTATTAGCAAATATAGAAAATAATGAACAAATATGCAACATGGGAGAGGACAACAATTGTAGGGGAATCCCCCACAATTGTAAAGAATCCCCTACAGGTTGTTTAGAGTCCCCCACAAGCTATTGTAGATGGGGGATTCTTAACAAACTGTGGGGTATAATTAACAAACATGGAGAATGATGAACAAATTGTTATGAATCCCTCACATTGGTTAAGAATCCCCATATTCCATTGGGGTATTCTGTGTGGGATCCTTAACAAACAGTGGAGGATTCTTAACTAATTGTGGGGTATAATTAACAAATATGGGGAATGATGAACAAATTGTTAAGAATCTCTCACATTGCTTAAGAATCCACCATATTCCATTGGGGTATTTTGTGGGGGATTCTTAACAAAAGTGGGGAATTCATAAAAATTTGTGGAGGATTCTTAACAAACAGTGGTGGATTCTTATAAATTTGTGGTGGATTCTAAATAAACTGTGAGGGATTTTAAGCAAATATGGGGAAAAATGAACAAATATGCAATATGGGAGATGACAACTATTGTAGGAGAATTCCCCACAATTGTCAAGAATCCCCCACAGTTGTCTTGAGTCTCTACAAACTATGGGATATGGAGGATTCTTAACTAACTGTGGGGTATAATTAACAAATATGGGAAATGATGAATAAATTGTTAAGAATCTCTCACATTGGTTAAGAATCCCCCATATTCCATTGGGGTATTTTGTGGAGGATCCTTAACAAAAGAGGAGGATTCTTAAGTAGTTGTGGGGTATAATTAACAAATATGGGGAATGATGAACATATTGTTAAGAATCCCTCACATTGGTTAAGAATCCCCCATATTCCATTGGGGTATTTTGTGGGGGATCCTTAACAAAAGTGGGGGATTGTTAACAAACTGTGGGTGGTTTTAGCAAATATAAGGAATAATGAACAGCAACATGGGAGATGACAACTATTGTAGGGGAATCCCCCACAATTGTAAAGAATCCCCCACAAACTTTTGTATATGGGGTATTCTTTAACAAAAGTGGGGTATTCTTAACAAACTGTGGGGGGTTTTTCCAAATATGGAGAATAATGAACAAATGTGTAACATGGGAGATGACAACTATTATAGGGGAATCCCCCACAAATGTAAAGAATCCCCCACAGTTTGTCTAGAGTCCCCCACAAACTGTTGTATATGGGAGATTCTTAACAAACTGTGGGGTATAATTAACAAACATGGAGAATGATGAACAAATTGTTAAGAATCCCTCATATTGGTTGAGAATCCCTCATATTCCATTGGGGTATTTTGTGGGGATCCTTAACAAACAGTGGGGGATTCTTATAAATTTGTGGGGAATTCTAAACAAACTGTGGGAGATTTTAAGCAAATATGGGGAATAATGAACAAATATGAAACATGAGAGATGACAACTATTGTAGCGGAATTCCCCAAAATTGTCAAGAATCCCACACAGTTGTCTTGAGTCCCCCACAAACTATGGGATATGGAGGATTCTTAACTAACCATGGGGTACAATTAACAAATATGGGGAATGATAAATAAATTGTTAAGAATCCCTCACATTGGTTAAGAATCCCCCATATTCCATTGGGGTATTTTGTGGGAGATCCATAACAAAAGTGGGGGATTGTTATAAATATGTGGGGGATTCTTAAGAAATTGTGGGGGTTTATTAGCAAATATAGGAAATAATGAACAAATATGCAACATGGGAGAGGACAACAATTGTAGGGGAATCCCCCACAATCGTAAAGAATCTCCTACAGTTTGTTTAGAGTCCCCCACAAGCTATTGTAGATGGGGGATTCTTAACAAACTGTGGGGTATAATTAACAAACATGGAGAATGGTGAACAAATTGTTATGAATCCCTCACATTGGTTAAGAATCCCCATATTCCATTGGGGTATTCTGTGTGGGATCCTTAACAAACAGTGGAGGATTATTAACTAATTGTGGGGTATAATTAACAACTATGGGGAATGATGAACAAATTGTTAAGAATCTCTCACATTGCTTAAGAATCCACCATATTCCATTGGGGTATTTTGTGGGGGATTCTTAACAAAAGTGGGGAATTCATAAAAATTTGTGGGGGATTGTTAACAAACAGTGGTGGATTCTTATAAATTTGTGGTGGATTCTAAATAAACTGTGGGAGATTTTAAGCAAATATGGGGAAAAATGAACAAATATGCAATATGGGAGATGACAACTATTGTAGGAGAATTCCCAACAATTGTCAAGAATCCCCCACAGTTGTCTTGAGTCCCTACAAACTATGGGATATGGAGGATTCTTAACTAACTGTGGGGTATAATTAACAAATATGGGGAATGATGAATAAATTGTTAAGAATCTCTCACATTGGTTAAGAATCCCCCATATTCCATTGGGGTATTTTGTGGGGGATCCTTAACAAAAGAGGAGGATTCTTAAGTAGTTGTGGGGTATAATTAACAAATATGGGGAATGATGAACATATTGTTAAGAATCCCTCACATTGGTTAAGAATCCCCCATATTCCATTGGGGTATTTTGTGGGGGATCCTTAACAAAAGTGGGGGATTGTTAACAAACTGTGGGTGGTTTTAGCAAATATAAGGAATAATGAACAGCAACATGGGAGATGACAACTATTGTAGGCGAATCCCCCACAATTGTAAAGAATCCCCCACAGTTTGTCTAGAGTCCCCCACAAACTTTTGTATATGGGGTATTCTTTAACAAAAGTGGGGTATTCTTAACAAACTGTGGGGGGTTTTTCCAAATATGGAGAATAATGAACAAATATGTAACATGGGAGATGACAACTATTATAGGGGAATCCTCCACAAATGTAAAGAATCCCCCACAGTTTGTCTAGAGTCCCCCACAAACTGTTGTATATGGAGGATTCTTAACAAACTGTGGGGTATAATTAACAAACATGGAGAATGATGAACAAATTGTTAAGAATCCCTCATATTGGTTGAGAATCCCTCATATTCCATTGGGGTATTTTGTGGGGATCCTTAACAAACAGTGGGGGATTCTTATAAATTTGTGGGGAATTCTAAACAAACTGTGGGAGATTTTAAGCAAATATGGGGAATAATGAACAAATATGAAACATGAGATATGACAACTATTGTAGCGGAATTCCCCAAAATTGTCAAGAAACCCCCACAGTTGTCTTGAGTCCCCCACAAACTATGGGATATGGAGGATTCTTAACTAACCATGGGGTACAATTAACAAATATGGGGAATGATAAATAAATTGTTAAGAATCCCTCACATTGGTTAAGAATCCCCCATATTCCATTGGGGTATTTTGTGGGAGATCCATAACAAAAGTGGGGGATTGTTAAAAATATGTGGGGGATTCTTAAGAAATTGTGGGGGTTTATTAGTAAATATAGGAAATAATGAACAAATATGCAACATGGGAGAGGACAACAATTGTAGGGGAATCCCCCACAATCGTAAAGAATCCCCTACAGTTTGTTTAGAGTCCCCCACAAGCTATTGTAGATGGGGGATTCTTAACAAACTGTGGGGTATAATTAACAAACATGGAGAATGATGAACAAATTGTTATGAATCCCTCACATTGGTTAAGAATCCCCATATTCCATTGGGGTATTCTGTGTGGGATCGTTAACAAACAGTGGAGGATTCTTAACTAATTGTGGGGTATAATTAACAAATATGGGAAATGATGAACAAATTGTTAAGAATCTCTCACATTGCTTAAGAATCCACCATATTTCATTGGGGTATTTTGTGGGGGATTCTTAACAAAAGTGGGGAATTCATAAAAATTTGTGGGGGATTCTTAACAAACAGTGGTGGATTCTTATAAATTTGTGGTGGATTCTAAATAAACTGTGGGGGATTTTAATCAAATATGGGGAAAACTGAACAAATATGCAATATGGGAGATGACAACTATTGTAGGAGAATTCCCCACAATTGTCAAGAATCCCCCACAGTTGTCTTGAGTCCCTACAAACTATGGGATATGGAGGATTCTTAACTAACTGTGTGGTATAATTAACAAATATGGGGAATGATGAATAAATTGTTAAGAATCTCTCACATTGGTTAAGAATCCCCCATATTCCATTGGGGTATTTTGTGGGGGATCCTTAACAAAAGTGGAGGATTCTTAAGTAGTTGTGGGGTATAATTAACAAATATGGGGAATGATGAACATATTGTTAAGAATCCCTCACATTGGTTAAGAATCCCCCATATTCCATTGGGGTATTTTGTGGGGGATCCTTAACAAAAGTGGGGGATTGTTAACAAACTGTGGGTGGTTTTAGCAAATATAAGGAATAATGAACAGCAACATGGGAGATGACAACTATTGTTGGGGAATCCCCCACAATTGTAAAGAATCCCCTACAGTTTGTTTAGAGTCCCCCACAAACTGTTGTACATGGGGGATTCTTAACAAACTGTGGGCTATAATTAACAAACATGGAGAATGATGAACAAATTGTTAAGAATCCCTCACATTGGTTAAGAATCCCCCATATTCAATTGGGGTATTCTGTGGGGTATCCTTAACAAACAGTGGAGGATTCTTAACTGATTGTGGGGTATAATTAACAAATATGGGGAACGATGAACAAATTGTTAAGAATCCCTCACATTGCTTAAGAATCCCCCATATTCCATTGGGGTATTTTGTGGGAGATCCATAACAAAAGTGGGGGATTGTTAAAAATATGTGGGGGATTCTTAAGAAATTGTGGGGGTTTATTAGCAAATATAGAAAATAATGAACAAATATGCAACATGGGAGAGGACAACAATTGTAGGGGAATCCCCCACAATTGTAAAGAATCCCCTACAGGTTGTTTAGAGTCCCCCACAAGCTATTGTAGATGGGGGATTCTTAACAAACTGTGGGGTATAATTAACAAACATGGAGAATGATGAACAAATTGTTATGAATCCCTCACATTGGTTAAGAATCCCCATATTCCATTGGGGTATTCTGTGTGGGATCCTTAACAAACAGTGGAGGATTCTTAACTAATTGTGGGGTATAATTAACAAATATGGGGAATGATGAACAAATTGTTAAGAATCTCTCACATTGCTTAAGAATCCACCATATTCCATTGGGGTATTTTGTGGGGGATTCTTAACAAAAGTGGGGAATTCATAAAAATTTGTGGGGGATTCTTAACAAACAGTGGTGGATTCTTATAAATTTGTGGTGGATTCTAAATAAACTGTGAGGGATTTTAAGCAAATATGGGGAAAAATGAACAAATATGCAATATGGGAGATGACAACTATTGTAGGAGAATTCCCCACAATTGTCAAGAATCCCCCACAGTTGTCTTGAGTCTCTACAAACTATGGGATATGGAGGATTCTTAACTAACTGTGGGGTATAATTAACAAATATGGGGAATGATGAATAAATTGTTAAGAATCTCTCACATTGGTTAAGAATCCCCCATATTCCATTGGGGTATTTTGTGGAGGATCCTTAACAAAAGAGGAGGATTCTTAAGTAGTTGTGGGGTATAATTAACAAATATGGGGAATGATGAACATATTGTTAAGAATCCCTCACATTGGTTAAGAATCCCCCATATTCCATTGGGGTATTTTGTGGGGGATCCTTAACAAAAGTGGGGGATTGTTAACAAACTGTGGGTGGTTTTAGCAAATATAAGGAATAATGAACAGCAACATGGGAGATGACAACTATTGTAGGGGAATCCCCCACAATTGTAAAGAATCCCCCACAAACTTTTGTAAATGGGGTATTCTTTAACAAAAGTGGGGTATTCTTAACAAACTGTGGGGGGTTTTTCCGAATATGGAGAATAATGAACAAATATGTAACATGGGAGATGACAACTATTATAGGGGAATCCCCCACAAATGTAAAGAATCCCCCACAGTTTGTCTAGAGTCCCCCACAAACTGTTGTATATGGGGGATTCTTAACAAACTGTGGGGTATAATTAACAAACATGGAGAACGATGAACAAATTGTTAATAATCCCTCATATTGGTTGAGAATCCCTCATATTCCATTGGGGTATTTTGTGGGGATCCTTAACAAACAGTGGGGGATTCTTATAAATTTGTGGGGAATTCTAAACAAACTGTGGGAGATTTTAAGCAAATATGGGGAATAATGAACAAATATGAAACATGAGAGATGACAACTATTGTAGCGGAATTCCCCAAAATTGTCAAGAATCCCCCACAGTTGTCTTGAGTCCCCCACAAACTATGGGATATGGAGGATTCTTAACTAACCATGGGGTACAATTAACAAATATGGGGAATGATAAATAAATTGTTAAGAATCCCTCACATCGGTTAAGAATCCCCCATATTCCATTGGGGTATTTTGTGGGAGATCCATAACAAAAGTGGGGGATTGTTAAAAATATGTGGGGGATTCTTAAGAAATTGTGGGGGTTTATTAGTAAATATAGGAAATAATGAACAAATATGCAACATGGGAGAGGACAACAATTGTAGGGGAATCCCCCACAATCGTAAAGAATCCCCTACAGTTTGTTTAGAGTCCCCCACAAGCTATTGTAGATGGGGGATTCTTAACAAACTGTGGGGTATAATTAACAAACATGGAGAATGATGAACAAATTGTTATGAATCCCTCACATTAGTTAAGAATCCCCATATTCCATTGGGGTATTCTGTGTGGGATCCTTAACAAACAGTGGAGGATTCTTAACTAATTGTGGGGTATAATTAACAAATATGGGGAATGATGAACAAATTGTTAAGAATCTCTCACATTGCTTAAGAATCCACCATATTCCATTGGGGTATTTTGTGGGGGATTCTTAACAAAAGTGGGGAATTCATAAAAATTTGTGGGGGATTCTTAACAAACAGTGGTGGATTCTTATAAATTTGTGGTGGATTCTAAATAAACTGTGGGGGATTTTAATCAAATATGGGGAAAACTGAACAAATATGCAATATGGGAGATTACAACTATTGTAGGAGAATTCCCCACAATTGTCAAGAATCCCCCACAGTTGTCTTGAGTCCCTACAAACTATGGGATATGGAGGATTCTTAACTAACTGTGGGGTATAATTAACAAATATGGGAAATGATGAATAAATTGTTAAGAATCTCTCACATTGGTTAAGAATCCCCCATATTCCATTGGGGTATTTTGTGGGGGATCCTTAACAAAAGTGGAGGATTCTTAAGTAGTTGTGGGGTATAATTAACAAATATGGGGAATGATGAACATATTGTTAAGAATCCCTCACATTGGTTAAGAATCCCCCATATTCCATTGGGGTATTTTGTGGGGGATCCTTAACAAAAGTGGGGGATTGTTAACAAACTGTGGGTGGTTTTAGCAAATATAAGGAATAATGAACAGCAACATGGGAGATGACAACTATTGTTGGGGAATCCCCCACAATTGTAAAGAATCCCCTACAGTTTGTTTAGAGTCCCCCACAAACTGTTGTACATGGGGGATTCTTAACAAACTGTGGGCTATAATTAACAAACATGGAGAATGATGAACAAATTGTTAAGAATCCCTCACACTGGTTAAGAATCCCCCATATTCAATTGGGGTATTCTGTGGGGTATCCTTAACAAACAGTGGAGGATTCTTAACTGATTGTGGGGTATAATTAACAAATATGGGGAACGAGGAACAAATTGTTAAGAATCCCTCACATTGCTTAAGAACCCCCCATATTCCATTGGGATATTTTGTGGGGGATTCCTAACAAAAGTGGGGGATTCTTAAAAATTTGTGGGGGATTCTTAACAAACAGTTGGGGATTCTTATAAATTTGTGGCGGATTCTAAACAAACTGTGAGGGATTTTAAGCAAATATGGGGAATAATGAACAAATATGCAATATGGGAGATGACAACTGTTGTAGGAGAATTCCCCACAATTGTCAAGAATCCCCCACAGTTGTCTTGAGTCCCCCACAAACTATGGGATATGGAGGATTCTTAACTAACCATGGGGTACAATTAACAAATATGGGGAATGATAAATAAATTGTTAAGAATCCCTCACATCGGTTAAGAATCCCCCATATTCCATTGGGGTATTTTGTGGGAGATCCATAACAAAAGTGGGGGATTGTTAAAAATATGTGGGGGATTCTTAAGAAATTGTGGGGGTTTATTAGTAAATATAGGAAATAATGAACAAATATGCAACATGGGAGAGGACAACAATTGTAGGGGAATCCCCCACAATCGTAAAGAATCCCCTACAGTTTGTTTAGAGTCCCCCACAAGCTATTGTAGATGGGGGATTCTTAACAAACTGTGGGGTATAATTAACAAACATGGAGAATGATGAACAAATTGTTATGAATCCCTCACATTGGTTAAGAATCCCCATATTCCATTGGGGTATTCTGTGTGGGATCCTTAACAAACAGTGGAGGATTCTTAACTAATTGTGGGGTATAATTAACAAATATGGGGAATGATGAACAAATTGTTAAGAATCTCTCACATTGCTTAAGAATCCACCATATTCCATTCGGGTATTTTGTGGGGGATTCTTAACAAAAGTGGGGAATTCATAAAAATTTGTGGGGGATTCTTAACAAACAGTGGTGGATTCTTATAAATTTGTGGTGGATTCTAAATAAACTGTGGGGGATTTTAATCAAATATGGGGAAAACTGAACAAATATGCAATATGGGAGATTACAACTATTGTAGGAGAATTCCCCACAATTGTCAAGAATCCCCCACAGTTGTCTTGAGTCCCTACAAACTATGGGATATGGAGGATTCTTAACTAACTGTGGGGTATAATTAACAAATATGGGGAATGATGAATAAATTGTTAAGAATCTCTCACATTGGTTAAGAATCCCCCATATTCCATTGGGGTATTTTGTGGGGGATCCTTAACAAAAGTGGAGGATTCTTAAGTAGTTGTGGGGTATAATTAACAAATATGGGGAATGATGAACATATTGTTAAGAATCCCTAACATTGGTTAAGAATCCCCCATATTCCATTGGGGTATTTTGTGGGGGATCCTTAACAAAAGTGGGGGATTGTTAACAAACTGTGGGTGGTTTTAGCAAATATAAGGAATAATGAACAGCAACATGGGAGATGACAACTATTGTTGGGGAATCCCCCACAATTGTAAAGAATCCCCTACAGTTTGTTTAGAGTCCCCCACAAACTGTTGTACATGGGGGATTCTTAACAAACTGTGGGCTATAATTAACAAACATGGAGAATGATGAACAAATTGTTAAGAATCCCTCACACTGGTTAAGAATCCCCCATATTCAATTGGGGTATTCTGTGGGGTATCCTTAACAAACAGTGGAGGATTCTTAACTGATTGTGGGGTATAATTAACAAATATGGGGAACGAGGAACAAATTGTTAAGAATCCCTCACATTGCTTAAGAACCCCCCATATTCCATTGGGATATTTTGTGGGGGATTCCTAACAAAAGTGGGGGATTCTTAAAAATTTGTGGGGGATTCTTAACAAACAGTTGAGGATTCTTATAAATTTGTGGCGGATTCTAAACAAACTGTGAGGGATTTTAAGCAAATATGGGGAATAATGAACAAATATGCAATATGGGAGATGACAACTGTTGTAGGAGAATTCCCCACAATTGTCAAGAATCCCCCACAGTTGTCTTGAGTCCCCCACAAACTATGGGATATGGAGGATTCTTAACTAACTGTAGGGTATAATTAACAAATATGGGGAATGATGAATAAATTGTTAAATATCTCTCACATTGGTTAATAATCCCCCATATTCCATTGGGGTATTTTGTGGGAGATCCTTAACAAAAATGGAGGATTCTTAAGTAACTGTGGGGTGTAATTAACAAATATGCTGAATGATGAACAAATTGTTACGAATCCCTCACATTGCTTAAGAATCCTCCATATTCCATTGGGGTATTTTTTGGGGGATCCTTAACAAAAGTGGGGGATTGTTAACAAACTGTGGGTGGTTTTAGCAAATATAAGGAATAATGAACAACAACAGGGGAGATGACAACTATTGTAGGGGAATCCCCCACAATTGTAAAGAATCCCCCACAGTTTGTCTAGAGTCCCCCACAAACTTTTGTATATGGGGTATTCTTTAACAAAAGTGGGGTATTCTTAACAAACTGTGGGGGGTTTTTGCAAATATGGGGAATAATGAACAAATATGTAACATGGGAGATGACAACTATTATAGGGGAATCCCCCTCAAATGTAAAGAATCCCCCACAGTTTGTCTAGAGTCCCCCACAAACTGTTGTATATGGGGGATTCTTAACAAACTATGGGGTATAATTAACAAACATGGAGAATGATGAACAAATTGTTAAGAATCCCTCATATTGGTTAAGAATCCCCCATATTCATTAGGGTATTCTGTGGGGATCCTTAACAAACAGTGGGTGATTCTTATAAATTTGTGGGGGATTCTAAACAAACTGTGGGGGATTTTAAACAAATATGGGGAATATTGAACAAACATGCAACATGGGAGATGACAACCATTGTAGGGGAATTCCCCAAAATTGTCAAGAATCCCCACAGTTGTCTTGAGTCCCCCACAAACTATGGGATATGGAGGATTCTTGACTAATTATGGGGTATAATTAACAAATATGGGGAATGATAAATAAATTGTTAAGAATCTCTCACATTGGTTAAGAATACCCCATATTCCATTGGGGTATTTTGTGCGGAATCCTTAACAAAAGTGGAGGATTCTTAACTAACTGTAGGGTATAATTAACAAATATGGGGAATGATGCAAAAATTGTTAAGAATTCTTCACATTGGTTAAGAATCCCCCATATTCCATTGGGGTATTTTGTGGGGGATCCTTAACAAAAGTGGGGGATTCTTAAAAATTTGTGGGGATTCTTAACAAACTGTGGGTTGTTTTAGCACATATGGGGAATAATAAACAAATATACAACATAGGAGATGACAACTATTGTAGGGGAATCCCCTACAATTGTAAGGAATTCCCCACAGTTTGTCTAAAGTCCCCCAAAAACTGTTGGACATGGGGATTCTTCAACAAAAGTGGGGGATTCTTAACAAATGTGGGGGGTTTTAGCAAATATGGGGAATAACGGACAAATATGCAACATGAGAGATGACAACTATTGTAGGGAAATCCCCCACCATTGTAAAGAATCCCCACTAGTTTGTCTAGAGTCCCCCACAAACTGTTGTATACGGGGGATTCTTAACAAACTGTGGGGTATAATTAACAAACATGAAGAATGATGAACAAATTGTTAAGAATCCCTCATATTGGTTAAGAATCCCCCATATTCCATTGTGGTATTCTGTGGGGGATCCTTAACAAACAGTGGGGTATTCTTATAAATTGGTGGGGGATTCAAAACAAACTGTGGGGGATTTTAAGTAAATATGGGAAATGACAATTATTGTAGGAGAATTCCCCACAGTTGTCAAAAATCCCCCACAGTTGTCTTGAGTTCCCCACAAACTATGGGATATCGAGGATTCTTAACTAACTGTGGGGTATAATTAACAAATATGGGGAATGATGAATAAATTGTTAAGAATTCCTCAAATTGGTTAAGAATCTCCCATATTCCATTGGGGTATTTTGTGGAGGATCCTTAATAAAAGTGGAGAATTCCTAACTTACTGTGAGGTATAATTAACAAATATGGGGAATGATGAACAAATTGTTAAAAATCCCTCACAATGGTTAAGAATCCCCCATATTCCGTTGGGGTATTTTGTGAGGGATCCTTAACAAAAGTGGGAGACTCTTAAAATTTTGTGGGGGATTCTTAACAAAAGTTCGGGTGATTTTAGCAAATATGGGGAATAATGAACAAATATGCAACATGGGAGAGATAACAACTATTGTAGGGGAATACCCCACAATTGTAAAGAATCCTCCACAGTTTGTCTAGAGTCCCCCATAAACTGTTGTATAAGGGGGATTATTTAACAAAAGTGGTGGATTCTTAGCAAACTGTGGGGGGTTTTAGCAAATATGGGGAATAATGAACAAATATGTAACATGGGAGATGACAACTATTGTAGAGGGATCCCCTACAATTGTAAAGAATCCCTCACATTTTGTCTAGAGTCCCCCACAAACTGTTGTATATGGGGATTCTTAACAAATTGTGGGGGATAATTAGCAAACATCGAGAATGATGAACAAATTGTTAAGAATCCCTCATATTGGTTAACAATCCCCCATATTCCATTGGGGTATTTTATTGGGGATCCTTAACAAACAGTGGGGGATTCTTATAAATTTGAGGGGGATTCTAAACAAATTTCGGGTGATTTTAGCAAATATGGGGAATAATGAACAAATATGCAACATGGGAGATGACAACTATTGTAAGGGAATCCCCCACAATTGTAAAGAATCCTCCGCAGTTTGTCTAGAGTCCCCCATAAACTGTTGTATATAGGGGATTATTTAACAAAAGTGGGGGATTCTTAGCAAACTGTGGGGGGTTTTAGCAAATATGGGGAATAATGAACAAATTTGCAACTTGGGAGATGATAACTATTGTAGGAGGATCCCCCACAATTGAAAAAAATCCCTCACAGTTTGTCTAGAGTCCCCCACAAACTGTTGTATATGGGGTATTCTTAACAAACTGTGGGGTTATAATTAACAAACATGGAGAATGATGAACAAATTGTTAAGACTCCCTCATATTGGTTAAGAATCCCCCGTATTCCATTAGGCTATTCTGTGGGGGATCCTTAACAAACAGTGGGGGATTCTTATAAATTTGTTGGGGATTCTAAACAAATTGTGGGTGATTTTATGCATATATGGGGAATAATGAACAAATATGCAACATGGGAGATGACAACCATTGTAGGGGAATTCCTTACAATAGTCAAGAATCCCCCACAGTTGTCTTGAGTCCCCCACAAACTATGGGATATGGAGGATTCTTGACTAACTATGGGGTAAAATTAACAAATATGGGGAATGATGAATAAATTTTTAAGAATCCCTCACATTGGTTAAGAATACCCCATATTCCATTGGGGTATTTTGTGGGGAATCCTTAACAAAAGTGGAGGATTCTTAACTAACTGTGGGGTATAATTAACAAATATGGGGAATGATGCACAAATTGTTAAGAATTCTTCACATTGGTTAAGAATCCCCCATATTCCATTGGGGTATTTTGTGGGGGATCCTTAACAAAAGTGGGGGATTCTTAAAAATTTGTGGGGATTCTTAACAAACTGTTGGTTGTTTTTAGCAAATATGGGGAATAATAAACAAATATACAACATAGGAGATGACAACTATTGTAGGGGAATCCCCTACAGTTGTAAAGAATTCCCCACAGTTTGTCTAAAGTCCCCCAAAAACTGTTGGTCATGGGGATTCTTCAACAAAAGTGGGGGATTCTTAACAAATGTGGGGGGTTTTAGCAAATATGGGGAATAACGGACAAATATGCAAAATGGGATATGACAACTATTGTAGGGGAATCCCCAACAATTGTACAGAATTCCTCACAAACTGTTGTATATGGGGGATTACTTAACAAAAGTGGGGGATTCTTAACAAACTGTGGGGGGTTTTAGCAAATATGGGCAATAACGAACAAATATGCAACATGGGAGATGACAACTATTATATGGGAATCCCCTACCATTATAAAGAGTCCCCACAGTTTGTCAAGTGTCCCCCACAAACTGTTGTATATGGGGATTCTTAACAAACTGTGGGGTTATAATTAACAAACATGGAGAATGATGAACAAATTGTTAAGAATCCCTCATATTGGTTAAGAATCCCCCATATTCCATTAGGGTATTCTGTGGTGGATCCCTAACAAACAGTGGAGGATTCTTATAAATTTGTGGGGGATTCTAAACAAACTGGGGGTGATTCTATGCATATATGGGGAATAATGAACAAATATGTAACATGGGAGATGACAACTATTATAGAGGAATTCCCCACAATTGTCAAGAATCTCCCACAGTTGTCTTGAGTCCCCCACAAACTATGGGATATGGAGGATTCTTAACTAACTGTAGGGTATAATTAACAAATATGGGGAATGATGAATAAATTGTTAAGAATACCTCACATTGGTTAAGAATACCCCATATTCCATTGGGGTATTTTTGGGGAATCCTTAACAAAAGTGGAGGATTCTTAACTAACTATGGGGAATAATTAACAAATATGGGGAATGATGAACAAATTGTTAAGAATCCCCCATATTCCATTGGGGTATTTTGTGGGGGATCCTTAAAAAAAGTGGGGGATTCTCAAAAATTTGTGGGGGATTCTTAACAAACTGTGGGTTGTTTTAGCAAATCTGGAGAATAATGAACAAATATGCAACATAGGAGATGACAACTATTGTAAGCGAATCCCCCACAATTGTAAAGAATTCCACACAGTTTGTCTAAAGTCCCCCACAAACTGTTGTATATGGGGGATTTTTCAACAATTGTGAGGGATTCTTAACAAACTGTGGGTTGTTTTAGCACATATGGGGAATAGTGAACAAATATGTAACATAGGAGATGACAACTATTGTAAGGGAATCCCCAACAATTGTACAGAATTCCCCACAGTTTGTCTAGAGTCCCCCACAAACTGTTGTATATGGGGGATTCTGCAACAAAAGTGGGGGATTCTTAACAAACTGTGGTGGGTTTTAGAAAATATGTGCAATAACAAACAAATATGCAACATGGGAGATGACAACTATTGTAGGGGAATCCCCCACCATTGTAAAGAGTCCCCCCACAGTTTGTCTAGAGTCCCTCACAAACTGTTGTATATGGGGGATTCTTAACGAACTGTGGGGTATAATTAACAAACATGAATAATGATGAACATATTGTTAAGAATCCCTCATATTGGTTAAGAATCTCCCATATTCCATTGGGGTATTCTGTGGGTGATCCTTAACAAAGAGTGGGGGATTCTTAAAAATTGGTGGGGGATTCAAAACAAACTGTGGGGGATTTTAAGCAAATATGGGAAATAATGAACAATTATGCAATATGGGAAATGACAACTATTGTAGGAGAATTCCCCACAATTGTCAGGAATCCCACACAGTTGTCTTGAGTCCCCCACAAACTATGGGATAAGGAGGATTCTTAACTAACGATGGGGTATGATTAACAAATATGTGGAATGATGAATAAATTGTTAAGAATTGCTCACATTGGTTAAAAATCCCCCATATTCTATTGGGGTATTTTGTTGAGGATCCTTAATAAAAGTGGAGGATTCCTAAATAACTGTGGGGTATAATTAACAAATATGGGGAATGATGAACAAATTGTTAAGAATCCCTCACATTGGTTAAGAATCCTCCATATTCCATTGGGGTATTTTGGGGGACTCTTAAAATTTTGAGGGGGATTCTTAACAAACTTTGGGTGATTTTAGCAAATATGGGAATAATGAACAAATATGCAACATGGGAGATGACAACTATTGCAGGGGGAATCCCCCACAATTGTAAAGAATCCTCCACAGTTTGTCTAGAGTCCCTCATAAACTGTTTTATATAGGGGATTATTTAACAAAAGTGGGGGATTCTTAGCAAACTGTGGGGGGTTTTAGCAAATATGGGGAATAATGAACAAATATGCAACATGAGAGATAACAACTATTGTAGGAGAATCCCCCACAATTGTAAAGAATCCCTCACAATTTGTCTAGAGTCCCCCACAAACCTTTGTATATGGGGGATTATTAACAAACTGTGGGGTTGTAATTAACAAACACGGAGAATGATGAAAAAATTGTTAAGAAACCCTCATATTGGTTAAGAATCCCCCATATTCATTAGGGTATTCTGTGGGGGATTCTTATAAATTTGTGGGGGATTCTAAATAAACTGTAGGGGATTTTAAACAAATATGGGGAATATTGAACAAATATGCAACATGGGAGATGACAACCAATGTAGGGGAATTCCCCAAAATTGTCAAGAATCCCCCACAGTTGTCTTGAGTCCCCCACAAACTATGGGATATGGAGGATTCTTGACTAACTATGGGGTATAATTAACAAATATGGGGAATGATAAATAAATTGTTAAGAATCTCTCACATTGGTTAAGAATACCCCATATTCCATTGGGGTATTTTGTGGGGAATCCTTAACAAAAGTGGAGGATTCTTAACTAACTGTAGGGTATAATTAACAAATATGGGGAATGATGCACAAATTGTTAAGAATTCTTCACATTGGTTAAGAATCCCCCATATTCCATCGGGGTATTTTGTGGGGGGATCCTTAACAAAAGTGGGGGATTCTTAAAAATTGGTGGGGATTCTTAACAAACTGTGTGTTGTTTTAGCAAATATAGGGAATAATAAACAAATATACAACATAGGAGATGACAACTATTGTAGGGGAATCCCCTACAATTGTAAAGAATTCCCCACAGTTTGTCTAAAGTCCCCCAAAAACTGTTGGACATGGGGATTCTTCAACAAAAGTGGGGGATTCTTAACAAATGTGGGGGGTTTTAGCAAATATGGGAATAACGGACAAATATGCAACATGGGAGATGACAACTATTGTAGGGAAATCCCCCACCATTGTAAAGAATCCCCACTAGTTTGTCTAGAGTCCCCCACAAACTGTTGTATATGGGGGATTCTTAACAAACTGTGGGGTATAATTAACAAACATGAAGAATAATGAACAAATTGTTAAGAATCCCTTATATTGGTTAAGAATCCCCCATATTCCATTGTGGTATTCTGTGGGGGATCCTTAACAAACAGTGGGGTATTCTTATAAATTGGTGGGGGATTCTAAACAAACTGTGGGGGATTTTAAGTAAATATGGGAAATGACATTTATTGTAGGAGAATTCCCCACAGTTATCAAAAATCCCCCACAGTTGTCTTGAGTCCCCCACAAACTATGGGATATCGAGGATTCTTAACTAACTGTGGGGTATAATTAACAAATATGGGGAATGATGAATAAATTGTTAAGAATTCCTCAAATTGGTTAAGAATCCCCCATATTCCATTAGGGTATTTTGTGGAGGATCCTTAATAAAAGTGGAGAATTCCTAACTTACTGTGAGGTATAATTAACAAATATGGGGAATGATGAACAAATTGTTAAAAATCCCTCACAATGGTTAAGAATCCCCCATATTCCGTTGGGGTATTTTGTGAGGGATCCTTAACAAAAGTGAGAGACTCTTAAAATTTTGTGGGGGATTCTTAACAAAAGCTCGGGTGATTTTAGCCAATATGGGGAATAATGAACAAATATGCAACATGGGAGATAACAACTATTGTAGGGGAGTACCCCACAATTGTAAAGAATCCTCCACAGTTTGTCTAGAGTCCCCCATAAACTGTTGTATAAGGGGGATTATTTAACAAAAGTGGGGGATTCTTAGCAAACTGTGGGGGGTTTTAGCAAATATGGGGAATAATGAACAAATATGTAACATGGGAGATGACAACTATTGTAGAGGGATCCCCCACAATTGTAAAGAATCCCTCACATTTTGTCTAGAGTCCCCCACAAACTGTTGTATATGGGGATTCTTAACAAACTGTGGGGTATAATTAGCAAACATCGAGAATGATGAACAAATTGTTAAGAATCCCTCATATTGGTTAACAATCCCCCATATTCCATTGGGGTATTTTATTGGGGATCCTTAACAAACAGTGGGGGATTCTTATAAATTTGAGGGGGATTCTAAACAAATTTCGGGTGATTTTAGAAAATATGGGGAATAATGAACAAATATGCAACATGGGAGATGACAACTATTGTAAGGGAATCCCCCACAATTGTAAAGAATCCTCCGCAGTTTGTCTAGAGTCCACCATAAACTGTTGTATATAGGGGATTATTTAACAAAAGTGGGGGATTCTTAGCAAACTGTGGGGGGTTTTAGCAAATATGGGGAATAATGAACAAATTTGCAACTTGGGAGATGATAACTATTGTAGGAGGATCCCCCACAATTGAAAAAAATCCCTCACAGTTTGTCTAGAGTCCCCCACAAACTGTTGTATATGGGGTATTCTTAACAAACTGTGGGGTTATAATTAACAAACATGGAGAATGATGAACAAATTGTTAAGACTCCCTCATATTGGTTAAGAATCCCCCGTATTCCATTAGGCTATTCTGTGGGGGATCCTTAACAAACAGTGGGGGATTCTTATAAATTTGTTGGGGATTCTAAACAAATTGTGGGTGATTTTATGCATATATGGGGAATAATGAACAAATATGCAACATGGGAGATGACAACCATTGTAGGGGAATTCCCCACAATTGTCAAGAATCCCCCACAGTTGTCTTGAGTCCCCCACAAACTATGGGATATGGAGGATTCTTGACTAACTATGGGGTAAAATTAACAAATATGGGGAATGATGAATAAATTTTTAAGAATCCCTCACATTGGTTAAGAATCCCTCACATTGGTTAAGAATACCCCATATTCCATTGGGGTATTTTGTGGGAATCCTTAACAAAAGTGGAGGATTTTTAACTAACTGTGGGGTATAATTAACAAATATGGGGAAAGATGAACAAAATTGTTAAGAATCCCTCACATTGGTTAAGAATCCCCCATATTCCATTGAGGTATTTTGTGGGGGATCCTTAACAAAAGTGGGGGATTCTTAAAAATTTGTGGGGGATTCTTAACAAACTTCGGGTGATTTTAGCAAATATGGGTAATAATGAACAAATATGCAACATGGGAGATGACAACTGTTGTAGGGGAATCCCCACAATTGTAAAGAATCCTCCACAGTTTGTCTAGGGTCCCCCATAAACTGTTGTATATGGGGGATTATTTAACAAAAGTAGGGGATTCTTAGCAAACTGGGGGGGTGGGGTTAGCAAAATATGGGGAATAATGAACAAATATGCAACATGGTATATGACAACTACTGTAGGGGAATCCCCCACAATTGTAAAGAATCCCTCACAGTTTGTCTAGAGTCCCCCACAAACTGTTGTATATGGGGGATTCTTAACAAACTGTGGGGTATAATTAACAAACATGAAGAATGATGAACAAATTGTTAAGAATCCCTCATATTCAATTGGGGTATTCTGTGGGGGATCCTTAACAAACAGTGTGGGATTCTAAACAAACTGTGGGAGATTTTAAGCAAATATGGGAAATTATGAACAAATATGTAATATGGGAGATGACAACTATTGTAGGGGAATTCCCCACAATTGTCAAGAATTTCCCACAGTTTTTTTGAGTCCCCCACAAACTATGGGATATGGAGGATTCTTAACTAACTGTGGGGTATAATCAATAAATATAGGGAATGATGAATAATAATTAAGAATCCCTCACATTGGTTAAGAATCCCCCATATTCCATTGGGGTATTTTGTGGGGGATCCTTAACAAAAGTGGAGGATTCTTAACTTATTGTGGGGTATAGTTAACAAATATGGGGAATGATGAACAAATTGTTAAGAATTCCTTACATTGTTTAAGAATCTCCCATATTCCATTGGGGTATTTTGTGGGGGATTCATAACAAAAGTGGGGGATTCTTAAAAATTTGTGGGGGATTCTTAACAAACAGTGGGGGATTCTTATAAATTTGTGAGGGATTTTAAACAAATCGTGGGGGATTTTAAGCAAATATGGGAAATAATGAACAAATATGCAATATGGGAGATGACAACTATTGTAGGGGAATTGCCCACAATTGTCAAGAATCCCCCACAGTTGTCTTGAGTCCCCCACAAACAATGGGTTATGGAGGATAAGAATCCCGCACATTGGTTAAGAATCCCCCATATTCCATTGGGGTATTTTGTGGGGGATCCTTAAGAAAAGTGGAGGATTCTTAACTAACTGTGGGGTATAATTAACAAATATGGGGAATGATGAACAAATTGTTAAGAATTTCTCACATTGGTTAAGAATTCCCCATATTCCATTGGGGTATTTTGTGGGGGATCCTTTACAAAAGTGGGGGATTGTTAACAAACTGTGGGTGGTTTTAGCAAATATAAGGAATAATGAACAAATATGCAACATGGGAGGTGACAACAATTGTAGGGGAATCCCCCACAATTGTAAAGAATCCCCCACAGTTTGTCTAGAGTCCCCACAAACTGTTGTATATAGGGGATTCTTTAACAAAAGTGGGGGATTCTTAACAAACTGTGGGGGATTTTAGCAAATATGGGGAATAATGAACAAATATGCAAAATGGGAGATGACAATTATTCTAGGGGAATCCACCACAATTGTAAAGAATCCCCCAAAGTTTGTCTAGAGTCCCCCACAAACTGTTGTATATGGGGAATTCTTAACAGACTGTGGGGTATAATTAACAAACATGGAGAATGATGAACAAATTGTTAAGAATCCCTCACAAACTATGGTTAAGAATCCCCTATATTCCATTGGGGTATTCTTTGGGGATCCTTAACAAAAAGTGGGGGATTCTAAACAAACTGTGGGAGATTTTAAGCAAATATGGGGAATAATGAACAAATATACAATATGGGAGATGACAACTATTGTAGGGGAATTCCCCACAATTGTCAAGAATTTCCACAGTTGTCTTGAGTCTCCCACAAACTATGGGATATGGAGGATTCTTAACTAACTGTGGGGTATAATCAACAAATATGTGGAATGATGAATAAATTGTTAAGAATCCCTCATATTGGTTAAGAATCCCCATATTCCATTGGGGTATTTTGTGGGGGATTCTTAACACAAGTGGGGGATTCTTAAAAAATTGTGGGGAATTCTTAACAAACATTGGCGGATTCTTATAAATTTGTGGGGGATTCTAAACAAACTATGGGGGATTTTAAGTAAATATGGGGAATAATGAACAAATATGCAATATGGGAGATGACAACTATTGTAGGGGAATTGCCCACAATTGTCAAGAATCCCCCACAGTTATCTTGAGTCCCCCACAAACTATGGGATATGGAGGATTCTTAACTAACTGTGGGGTATAATTAACAAATCACTACACCATATGGCCTCATTACTAACGGATATTTCCGTTGGAAAAAACATTACTAACGTATATATCCGTTAGTAATATTACTAACGGATTTACTAACGGATATATCCGTTAGTAAAAATAATTTTTCTAACGGATATATCCGTTAGAAAACTCGTTATAACGGTAAGTTTTTTCAACAAATTTTAGAAGATTTATATTAAATACTAACGGTTTGTAAACAATTTCTAACGGATATATCCTTTAGTAATTTCCATAAAAAAAAAATACTAACGGATTTCCTAACGGGTATATCCGTTAGAAATAATTAAATCAACATTAAAAGAAATGATTGATTTATATGCTTCCCAATTTTTGTTTGCACCTACTTAACAAGCATCATAATTGTACCAAAATAGCCACCGAATTATTTAATGTCATCATGTGTCAACAAAATAGAGAATAGAAAATTGCATGAACAATTAAACCTACTTTACAAAAGTTCCTCCCAAAAATCTCTCAAAGAATCCAACTAAATGTCTAATACACACAGGAGTCTAGTTCCTACCATGATGTGGGAAATAATTCCAGCAAGTAATATATGATGTCAAAAACAAAGGAGGAAGGACACATTTAAGGAGAGAAACAAAGATGTATAGTAAATGTATCTACAAAAGCAAAATTGGGTTGTCCAACCAAAGATCATGCTCCAAACCATCTTTTACATTGTCCGCATCTTCTCTACTCCACTCTGCAGCGTGACAAAATGGATAAGAGTCATATTTGGGCATTACAAATTGCTATAGTTGATACAACAAATTGAAAAGAGTGCCATGGAATTGTTAATTTTTTTTTACCTAAACACATGTGGAAATCATGCTATTAAAGTACAACGCCAACACAACGTAAAATAGCAAATGGCATAAGATTTAATGAGTATTTGCAATAAATAAATCCAAAGACAAAGGCTTTGTTTGGTTCTTAGATTTAGTGATACTAATCACTAATTTTAATGCAACACTTGTTTAACTATTTAAAATATTGACAAAAAAAAGTTTGTTATGCAACACTAGTTTTTTTGTTGGACCTATGTCTATACAGGAACCATAAAATACCCCTAGTGACAGCTTTTAAACGAGCCTAATTAATGAGCTTTTTCACGAACCTTAATCAAACGTGTTCGCGAGCTTGATCACGACCTTTCATGTGTGCTCAAGCTTGGCTCGTTTATTAAACGAGCCGAACCGAGCCATAATCGAGCCGTGCCATGAACCATTGTTGAGCAGCTCAATTTATATACACCCCTAGTGATAGCTAATATAGAATTTTCATTCCCAGGTTATGAACTCTGTGAAATGCCTAATGAAGATGGATACCACAACTAGAAAACATAACAAATTAATATTGAATCATATAATGGATTAACAAAGTGGCTATTCAGATTCAACCAATGATTTCTAGCAAGGTTTAAGAAAATTCATAGCTTTTAAATTTCTTAGAAAATGTTTATTATAGTCAGTCAACAATAGCCATCTATAGAATTTTCAAGTTCCATGTAGCTTTCCCCAGCTAGAAATAAAAAAATATGATATTTAGGCACTTGGAGTTCTCATTTAGCATGTCAACAAACTAGTTGACTAATTTGGAATTCAAACAACAAATGGTCTAAAATGCTAGACCTACTCCATGGATTTGATACAAAGACTTGCAATGGCCAATTATTAATAATTTGATGAATCTTATTATATTATGGAAAAGACTTGGCTTGGGTTTTCATTAGCAATCTCCATTGACTGCTTGCTTGATGGCATGATTTAGCAGAAAGTGCTCTTTCTTTTGAGCAGGACATGTAAAGTTCTAGAAAGTGTTGCATATAGCATAGAAATACAACTTCTACATGAGTACTCAATTCTAAGTATTTTAACAAGAAGAGGTGATTAGTGTCTGATATTGCGTTTGTATTTCATTATTAACACACGTAGTGTCCAAAAAAAAATAATAAAGAAAAAATAAAGAAAAAAAGAAAAAAAAATGTGTATCTAAGGTTCTCAACATGCAGTAGAGCAACCAAACTAAACGGATCAAAGCTCGTTCTTCAACAATTACTATAGAATCAGAAAATGAGATAAACCACCCCACATATTTGCAATCAAAATAATATTAACTGAATAGTATAATCATATCACTACCATGATCTGAGCATATTTATAGTCCCAAAATTTGGTTTGTTCATAAGAGATGTCATGAGATTACTTTGGCCTAGATACAAATGAGGTTAGTGGTTAGTGGTTACCTTACCTATACAACATATGTAAATGTGTTCCCCAATTGAGCTCTCTACCATTTGTTATTCATACTTGAGTTGTCCATGTCTGCCATTAAAACAAAAATAATAAAAAAGAGTTGCTCACTCAAATGGTTCTGAATTCATCATCATTGTGTAAATAGCAATTTCAATGAAACTAAGGGACACATATCATCCCATCAAAAAAAGGCACATATCATAATCAAGGACAACTCATTAGCTAGCAGCTAAAATTATGATATGAATTGATGACATTGCACGTGCTGCCTGTGCGTGTGCGTGTGTGCATTGCACGTGTGCTGTGCTGTGCTGCACAGTGGGCTGCTGTGCTGCGCAGAGTGGGCAGTGCGCGTGCTGTGTTGTGCTAATGTGCACATGACTGCTATGCTGCTTTGCACGTGGGCTACTGTGCAGTGCACGTAGGCTGCTGTGCACATGCAGTGCTGTGTTATGCTGCTGTGCACGTGAGCTGTGTGCTGTGCCTGTGTGCATTGTGCTGTGTGCACACGTGCATTCCATGAAGAAAATCTGCTGTGCATGTAGGCTGCCTTGAGAGTTCAATTCTAGCCAAGAATGATATTAGTTTCGGGAACTAATACCTAATATGACTAAGGACACACAAATAAACAAAGTGACATTAAGCAAAAATAGTAAATTAGTAACAGCTCACCCATAATTTAAATTGCAATCCCATCAATTATTATGTAAAAAAATCTACAAAGCTAAATCTCTTATTACTATTTGGTATACCAATACAAAGCATACACAGTTGAAATATACATGAATATAATAGAATACCAGGAAAAAAATACAAAAACAAAAAAAATAAATCAATTAAGGCTTAGTTTGGCCCTCATTGTGGTGCTTTTCCTTTTTGAATGCACAATATCATGTTAATTCATTTGGTAACTAGTTTATGAGCTTTGCAAAAATTGAACTTAGGGCTTTTTTGGGGGAGCTTTTAAAAGCTCTAGGTTGCCTTTTGGTTTCATGATGTCTTTTTGAAGAGTAGTGTGTCACTTGTATAAAATTATCAAACAACTTAGTAATAAATTTCATAAGCTCCTTTTGAAAAGCCGCGTGGGGGCCAAACTAAGCCTAACACAGGCCAACTTTAGTACATTCAGCAAGTGTACCCCTAGATTATGCAATTGACAAAGAGTTTACTTTCTTAGTAAACAGAAATCCACAAAGTTCCCTCCAGGACAAATGAAGAAAATGATACAAAGCTTGTAACAACCTGAAAATTCATAAACATTTAATTGCATTGCTATATATAAATTCAATTTGTATTATTGCTTTCATTTTAATTTCAATTCTCACATGTTTATTTCTTAATTCTTGACTTAATTACTGTTGAAATTCTTATTGGGGTCAAACGGTAAATTTAATAAATTTAGTAATGCCTGTATTGGATTTTAAAACTGTATTTCAAAACGGTGAAAATAAACTCTATTAACTCAAACTGTATTTTTATAAAACCGGAAAATTGTTTTTTTCGATAAAAGGAATTTTCTGTATTTTTGTGGTGAACACCGCGCCCCGAAAATACCAGTTTACTTCCAAAACTGTCCGTGCCGTATTAAACTTCCACAGATTTTGGAAGTGATGTAAAGCTAGATGTGACATACACTTTACTTTCCATTTATGGCAAGTGATCATTGGCTTGTGCCTTTTTTGTTTTTACCTATTTTGTGTGTGTGTTTGTTGTGCCATAATCATTTATTCCCAAACAACCAACTATTGACCCCTAGGAACCTATAGTGACCTTTAGCAATCTGTAGAGTTATGTGATGTGTATATCTGTGTTTATATGTTTGATTTTGTGCTGTGTATTGGTTTGATTTTAAATAAAATGAATTAGTAGAGTAAAGATTACATTACACAACTTGGAGCCCAAGTTGTGAGTTCTATATATTCACACTCCCTCTCATTAAACACATTCTGGAAATACAATTACAGAGAGTTAGAGAAAGCTTCATATAGACAGAATTATTTTAGAGAGAACTTCCCAATTTCATAGTCAAGCTTGGGTTTGGAATTTCTTATATTGCTATCCTTTCTCAACCAATTCCTTCTATCTATATCAAGGTGAGTATTTATAACTCACTAAGAATGTTAATTATACTTGTTTGCTATGTATATGATTGTAATTTATAATCCACCATTGCTAATTTCGTCCATGGAAGCTTGAGCTTCAAAATCATAATTTTCAAACCTTAATCAAAACTTGTTTTTAGAGTTGATTATGAAAGATTATACCTTATAGCTGATATGTTCGAAGTTTTAGAACACAACTCATTCACATGGAAAAGTATATAAGAAAATAAGTTTTGACATGTTTTAGTTTTTCATAAAATTGGAGAGCCATAATTTGAATCATGAGAAATTGATTATAGATTCATGATCCTTACGAAAAATCGAAGAGAAACATATATTATAAGGCTTAGTATCCTTGGATTTGCAAAATGGGTCAATTAGACCCCTGAAATCTGAAACAGAGCAGTTTCTGCGAGGAAGATGAAGCCTCCGCTTCATCTCGCGCGCGCGATCGCGCGAGCGGCCCGCGGAGCGACCCCTCGCACGAGCGAGCCGCGGGCGCGAGCCGCGTGGTTTCAGGCAGACAGAAAAGTTTTTATATAGAAATAAAAAAAATAGGCAGGTCGTGCGAGCGAGGGTCGCGCGAGAGACCTTTCGCGCGAGCGACCCGCGTGCGCGAGGTGGCTAATTTCAGGCAGAACGAAAGGTTTTTATAATAAAATGAAAAATGGGCACATCGTGCGAGCGACTCGCGCGAGCGACATTTCGTGCGGGCGGCCCGCGCGCGCTACTTCTGGCAGTGTCTAGTTTTGTTTATTTTCTGCTAAGGGACTTTTTGGTTCAACTTTTAAGTACTGTTAGGGTTCTGTTTGGGGAAAACTATTAAGACAGAATCCCAATTGATTATGTTTGAACGAATAGAACGTTGTATTATGACTTATCAATCCCCGTATGTACGTTGTTCCTTTAATTCAGCGATTTACTTTGTGTTTAAGGTCATGTCATTCATGTGGGGTCAGTGGCACATGCATGTGGGTGTCAGTCAGTGTGGAAAAGAGTAATGGTCAGTGTGGAAAAAAATATGAGTTTGAGATTGAGATTGCGGTTGTGGTTGTGGTTGTGGTTGAGGTTGAGATTGCGGCGAGGGTATCTTTGAAATGCGACGGTGGCAAATATGGACACTCCCTGACGCCCATGGAAGCGTTAAAGTGTGTGACGCCGAACTTGGACACTCCCTGGCACCCATGGTAGTGCTAAAGTGTGGCCTACGGACACTCCCTGATACCCGAGTCTGGATACTGCATGAGGTTGCTCCGGTATTTGCATGGCGGATTAGGTAGTCAAAGTGTGAGGCAATGGACACTCCCTGGTACCCCGGACCAATGTGTGAGGCAAACTGGACACTCCCTGGCGCTCCGTTGCTAAAGTGTGGCTATCTTAGTGTTTCAAAGATACTGGAGTGAGGTATTGGGTTGTTGTGTCTGTCGAGAGAAAAGAGTCGGTAAGATGAGTGTGGTGCATTGTCTCATACACGATCATATGTTTTCATGAATGAACGACATTTTAATACTTTCCCCGTTGGTTTATAATTGAATTCTTTCTATGGTGAAACCGTTGATTTTTACAAGACGTGAAAAGAAAGAATTTGTAAATGGGTATGTTTTACATTCAAAGTTATGTTTTTAATACTCACCAGCTTCTCGAAGCTGACGACGTTGATGCGTCCTGGACATTCTTGTTCAGGCTTTTCAGGTTATGATCAGGAAGGACCTTATGACTACGCTAACTGAGAACGGCTGCTTTTGGAATGAGAAACTGTTTATTTATCATATGATTTAAGTTACATGTTTTAAGTTATGAACCATTTTGTAATAAGGATGACTGTAATAGACCTTAAGTTATTATTTTGTTTTGTTTCAAGGCGGTCTGTGCTTTAGTTGACCTCGTGTCATAATATGTAATAAGTTAGAAAAATTTTGTAAGCCTTGATTGCTCTGCTCTGATTATTATGTTTTGTTGTTCGACGTTTGGGACGGTATCGATCCTTCAAATTGTCGCGACCTACGGGTCCATAAAGGAAATTAAACGCTTTCCTTATTTATGCTACGTCAGGGCGTGACAAAGCTTCAGCTTGATTTTTACTAGAGCCATGACAGACCACAGTACCCAGTTTCTGAATCTAGATCTTGATCGGCATATGAACTGAGGGTTCTAGAAAGTTCATTTATAATACTCATTCCTCCTTACAATGGTTTCAAGTAGGAGGAACAACAAACAAAGGAAGGAAGGACAACGAACATTTGCAGTATGAGTGACCCAACAGTGTCTAAAATTCTGCATTGTGTCTTTATGTGTCTGAAAGCATATTGCCCACTGCAAATCATGCCTGTTTGTGTGTCTTTATGTGTCTTTTTGCTTGATAAGTGACTGTTTTGGTGCTGTTTTAGTGCAGAGTTGTGTAGAAATTGTGCAGAATTTTGGTGTTTTTGCTTGATACCTGACTGTTTGTGTGCATTATGGGCAGAGTTTGTGTGCAGGAATCTATGTTGTTTGTACGGCGCCTTTCAGTGAGTCTTGAATTTGTGCAGTTTTTTGTGGGCTGCTGTTTGCTCTATTTCTGCAGAAATTTGGGGTGCATGTTTGGGGTTTTTTAAGGACATGCTTGGATTCTATGGTTTAGGGACGTTTTAGATTTGGTTGTTGGAAACCATACGGCTTGTCTCCTGATGTAATTTCCTTGGACTATGTCCATTTTATACAAACTTGTTTACTGAGCAAAAAAAAAAAAGTGTCTGAAAGCAATTTATCTACTAGCAGGATAGAAAAGATGAAGCACATCTAGACTACATATTGAAAGGCAGGTTTTGAAGTAAGTAATAGAAATGATCAGTAATTCTTACAGAATTTGTTACCTTACACCAACTATCTTTTGGAATTCTTCTTCCATAGAGCGAATTGTATAGCTGTGAAAATCTTATTTTGATGTAAGGTTGTGGTTCTGCAATGAAGAAGGGAAAAAATTGTAAATAGTAAGCTAAGAATAGCAACATTTTACCAACTCTTATACATATTAAATTGAGTTACACTATGTAATTAAAGGACCAATTCACACAAACAATGGTAGCCCAAAAGATAACAAGATTTAAAATGTCACGCCCCGACGTAGCATAAATATGGAAAGCGTTTAATTTCCTTTATGGACCCGTAGGTCGCGACAGTTTGAAGGATCGATTCCGTCCCAAAAACTTCTAACAACATAAAACTATTAATCAGAGTAGGGCAAACAGGGCTCATAAAAATTTTTCTAACTTATTACAACTTATGGTACGGGGTTAACTAAGGCACAGACCGCCTTAAAATAAAACAATAACTTAAAGTCTATTACAGTCATCCTTATTACAAAACCAAATCATATCTTAAAGCACATAAACATAAAGCATATAAAAGTAAATTCTCTTCTCAGCAGTTGATCTCAATTAGCATAGTCATATGGTTCATCCTGATTATAACCTGCAAAGCCTGAACACGAATGTCCAGGACGCATCAACGCCGTCAGCTTCAAGAAGCTGGTGAGTATTAAAAACATAACTCTGAATGTAAAACATACTCATTTACCTTTTTCCCATTTCCATTTAAATACCACAAGTTTATATTTATGATAAAAAAGCTCGTTTTAGAAAACAACCACAACATTATTTAAAAGATAATTTCACACATATGTGACGGTGTATGAGAACAATGCACCATCTCATCTATCCGACTCTTTTCTCTCGACAACACCCAACAACCCTCTATCCTACTCCTGGTATCTTTGAAATACTAAGATAGCCACACTTTAGCAACGGGGCGCCAGGGAGTGTCCAGTTTGCCTCACACTTTGGTCCGGGGTACCAGGGAGTGTCCAATGCCTCACACTTTGAATACCCTAACCGCCATGCAAATACCGGGGCAACCCCCACACAGGTATCCAGACTCGAGTCATTCAGGGAGTGTCTATAGGCCACACTTTAGCACTTCCATGGGTGCCAGTGAGTGTCCAAGTTCGGCTTCACACACTTTAACGCTTCCATGGGCGTCAGGGAGTGTCCATTTTTGCCACCTTCGCATTTCAAAGACACCCTCATCCTCTTTTTCAACTCCAACCACAATCACATCCACAACCACAACCATAACCATAGCCACAATTACAACCACAACCACAACCACAACCACAACTCAAACTCATACTCTTTCCACACAATCATTACTCTTTTCCACACTATCATTACTCTTTTACACACTACCAACACTCACCATGCATGTACAACTGACTCCACATGAATGTCATCAAACTTTAAACATAAAGGAATTCACAGAATTAAAGAAACAATACGCGTACGGGGATTGAAAATTCGTAATTCATTGCCTTAATCATTTTAAACATAACTAATAGCATTCTAAAAACTGCTACTGAAATCCTCATTTTCTGTCCAAATGGTGCAGAATCTGAGAAAATTGCATTAGACGAAAAGTGTGCAGAATCGAGTTTTGCTTGGGACAACGCGGGCAGAACCTTAAATTTCATTCGTTTTCCTAACAAAAATCTGAAAACAAAATTCTGCTACTGTTAAAATTAAAAGAGAAAATATTAGATTGAATTTCTAATATACTTTTTCTGCTACTGTAATCCTCATTTTCTGCCCAAACGGTGCAAAATCTGAGAAAATTGCATTAGACGAAAAGTGTGCAGAATCGAGTTTTACTTGGGACAACGCGGGCAGAACCTTAAATTTCATTCGTTTTCCTAACAAAAATCTGAAAACAAAATTCTGCTACTGTTAAAATTAACTACCTAAATCAGTAAATAAAGAATGAGTTACATTTTGAGTGAGTTAGTAATACTCACCGTGATATAGATTGAAGAAATTGTTGAGACAGAAATATAATTACGAAATTCCCGAATTCCAAGCTTTGGCTATGGAGGATTGAGCTCTTCTCTCTCTCTACGAAATTGAAGAACTCTCTGCACTCTCTAAACTCTTTGTGAATTCTGAAATGTGTTGTGATGGAAGTGCAGAATGTGTAGTGTGGTTGGGTGTATATATAATCAAATACCCACTAAGAAAACATTGGCCTAACCCTCCACCCAATCTCCATTAACCTCCATATAATACCATGAATGTGCAGATATGATGTGTATACACTCCCCTTTATTCTCCACTACTGAAAGTAAGAGGTAGGTGGAGATGAGGTGGGTCAATGTGTGTTTGGGTAATCTAGCTTATGGCATAAGGACAACACACATACTACAACATTTGCCAAACAAGACCTAAGGGAAAAGCATCAGCATTCATAATTGAGTATAAATAAATTTGTTCAATCATTTACTTCCAAAATTCTGTGGAAGTTTAACACTGCGCGGACAGTTTTAAACCTACACTGGTATTTTCGTGACACGGTGTTTATCACAAAAATACAGAGAATTCATTTTAACGTTAGAAATAGTTTTCTGATTTTATAAAAATACAGTTTGAGTTTAAAAGAAATAATTCCACCGTTTTGAAATACAGTTTTGAATTTTAACACAGGTATTGCAAGTTTTTATGAAAATTGCATTTTGACCCCAAAAGTAATTTCAATTAGTCAAGAATTAAACTTTTCACATAAGAATCGAAATTAACATATAAACAGACAATATATATTAAATTTTAAATATGATAATGCAAATGATAATGAAAATAAATTTTAATTATGATCATGCAGGAAAATGCAGGTTATTACACCCTTCCCCCCTTAAACAGGATTTCGTCCCCGAAATCAAGACTAACTAGTCATGAAACAACTCCGGGTACTTCTTCCTCATATCAGCTTCAACTTCCCACGAGGCTTCATTCTCGTCGTGGTGATTCCACTGAACCTTCACCAACGGAATATCCTTATTCCTCAGCTTCTTGATACTCTGATCCAAAATCTTCGCAGGTCTCTCCTTGTAAGAAACGCTATGACTCGTCTCAATGTCGTCATAACTAACCACATGCGAGGGATCTCGTATGTATTTCCTCAACATACTCACGTGAAACACGTTGTGAACCCCAGACATCTTTGGTGGTAACGCCAGTTGATAGGCCACTTTCCCGATACGTTCCAAAATCTCAAACGGTCCAATGAAACGCGGAGCTAACTTCCCTCTCTTGAGACCAAAACGTACTACTCCTCGTGTTGGTGAAACCTTAAGAAGTACGTGATCTCCCACACTAAACTCCAGATCTTTTCGGCGTCGATCAGCATAACTCTTATACCGGCTCTGAGCGGTTCTCATCCTTTCTTTGACCAAGGAAATCTTCTCGTTGGTTTCTCTAACCAAATCTGGTCCCAACAATTCTGTGTCCCCAACCTCTGCCCAACATAATGGAGAACGACATGGTCGTCCGTACAGTGCTTCGAACGGAGCCATACCGATACTCGTATGATAACTATTGTTATAGGCAAATTCAACCAACGGCAAGTGTGTCTCCCAAGATTCTTCAAAATCGATCACACAAGCCCTAAGCATATCTTCCATGATCTGATTCACACGCTCAGTTTGTCCATCTGTCTGAGGGTGAAAAGCAGTACTCATCTTGAGCGAGGTTCCCATAGCTTCTTGCAAACTTTCCCAAAATCCAGAAGTAAAACGTGCGTCACGGTCTGACACAATCGACACAGGTGCACCGTGAAGTCGCACAACTTGTTGTATGTACATCCGGCTCATCTTTTCCACCGGGTATGTCATACTGTAAGCAATAAAATGAGCTGACTTCGTCAATCGATCCACAATTACCCAAATAGCGTCATGATTCTGTTGCGACCGGGGCAATCCTACTACAAAATCCATCGTAATGTGCTCCCACTTCCAACCAGGAATAGGTAGCGGTTGCAACAATCCTGACGGTCTCTGATGTTCGGCCTTGACTTGCTGACACGTCAAACACTTGGATACAAACTCGGCCACATCCTTCTTCATGCCTTCCCACCAGAAATTTCTCTTCAAATCTTTATACATCTTAGTTCCTCCCGGGTGAACTGTATACCTTGATTTATGTGCTTCTTCCAGAATATCTTTTCTCAAATTCCCACAATCTGGTACACATAATCTGTCTCTGCATCGATACCCTCCGTCACTCCCCACCTTCCATTCGGTCGGGTCTTTTTCTGACATTTTTACAAACCATGTCTGAAACTTCTCATCTTCTTTCTGAGCTTCAATAACGCGGTCGATAAGAACAGGCTGTAGGATAAGACATCCAAAAAGTTGTCCTTCTCCTCTTTCAGCACTCTGTACATCGAACTCCACCAACGTCTCCAAAGCTCGCCACTCTCTAACCATTAAGGAGGCGATCGTCTCCCGAGTCTGCCTACTCAAAGCATCAGCGACCACATTAGCTTTACCAGGGTGGTATTCCAACGTGAAGTCGTAATCTTTGATCAACTCCATCCATCTGCGCTGCCTCATGTTCAACTCTTTCTGTGTGAACAAATACTTCAGACTCTTGTGATCGGAGAACAAATCAAACTTCTCACCGTAGAGATAATGTCTCCAAATCTTGAGTGCAAAAACCACTGCTGCCAACTCCAAATCATGAATAGGATAGTTCAACTCATTCGGCTTCAGCTGCCTGGATCCATAGGCTATAACTCTGTCATCTTGCATAAGTACACACCCTAGTCCTTGATATGATGCGTCACTAAAGATAGTGAACTTCTCACCAGGCTTGGGTATTGCTAGTACTGGTGCGGTAGTGAGTCTCTCTTTCAACTCTAGAAAGGCTCGCTCATGCTTCTCTGTCCATTCGAATTTCAAATTCTTCTTTGTCAACCCAGTCAATGGTGCAGCTATCTTGGAGAATCCCTCAACAAATCTCCTGTAATAGCCTGCGAGTCCAAGAAAACTCCGAACTTCTGTAGGGTTGCTTGGCCTAACCCAGTTGGATACAGCATCGGTCTTGGACGAATCCACAGAAATTCCTTGAGATGACACCTTGTGTCCCAAAAATTTCACTTCTTGCAACCAGAACTCACACTTACTGAACTTGGCATACAAGTGGTGGTCCTTAAGCGTCTGCATCGTAATCCGAAGATGTTGCTCGTGTTCTTCTCTTGACTTAGAATAGATCAAAATATCATCAATAAAGATGATGACAAACTGATCTAAATAAGGCTTGAATACTCTGTTCATCAGATCCATAAACACTGCCGGGGCGTTCGTTAATCCAAACGGCATCACCAGAAATTCATAATGACCATATCGGGTTCTGAAAGCAGTCTTAGGTATGTCTTCCTTCCGTACCCTCAACTGATGATACCCCGACCTTAGGTCTATCTTGGAAAATATCGTAGCTCCTTGTAGTTGATCAAATAAATCGTCGATCCGAGGCAAAGGATACTTGTTCTTGATTGTCACTCGATTCAATTCTCTGTAGTCGATACACAGCCTGAGCGTCCCGTCCTTCTTCTTCACAAATAACACCGGTGCTCCCCAAGGCGATGTACTTGGACGTACAAAACCTAGGTTCTCGAGCTCTTGTACTTGTCCCTTTAATTCTAGCAGTTCTGTGGGGGCCATTCTGTAGGGAACCTTGGTAATTGGTACGGTACCCGGTATAAGCTCAATACAGAACTCTATACTTCTCTCGGGCGGTAATCCAGAAATGTCTTGAAATACTTCTTCGAAGTCCTTGACTACAGGTATAGATGATGCTGTCACCTCTGTACTGACGACTTCGATGTTGGCTAAACATCTTGTGAGGAACATATCTCCCGAAGGGTTACATTGAAAATCAAAGGGTTGATTCTCATTGTCGGAGAATGTAATTCTCTTCCTCGCGCAATCCAACTTCACTTGATTCTGAGACAGCCAATCCATTCCTAGGATTATGTCGAACTCCTTCATCGATAGGACGATCAACCTTGCAGGGATTTCTCGGTCTCCAATCCATAGAGGACAATCCTTGCATACATGTCCTAAACTGACCGCAGCTCCTATTGGTGATGTAGCCTTCAAAGCTTTCTCTAAGCGATGAGGTAAGATACCCAATCTCCGAATTGTATTAATGGATATGAATGAAAGAGCAGCACCCGTATCAAATAATACTCTAACATGGGAGTTAAATAGAGTCAATGTACCTTCCACTGCTTGCTGATCAGGTTGAACTTCTCCAAGATCTCCATCTTCATATGCAGCTCCATCATCACCCGCGGCATCAGGAATAACAGCATTCAAGCGGGTCTGACCCTGTTGTCCATAAGTCGCTTGCTTAGGAGCAGTGCAGAACCTGCTGATGTGACCTGGTTCACCACAGTTGAAGCAGACTATTCCTGGCTGAGTAGCACGCCTTGGTGCCCTGCAGTCCCGAGCCACATGTCCAGGGTTGCCACAGTTGAAGCACTTTACACCACTACTTCCTTCTCCTACTCGGGGTTGAGTCGGATGGGTAATAGCTTGTGCCTTCTTGCTCCCATCAAAGTTCCTCTTCTGTCCTTGGGTACGATTCATTGGTGGTCTATTCCCAAAATTACCCCTCTGAGGCGGTCGGAATTCGAATTGTTTACGGTATACTCGAGCATCCTCTTCCAGGTCGGTAGCCAGGCCGACTAGTCCTTCAAACGATTTGTCTAGGTGGCCGAGAGTCAGGCGACGAATCTGCGGTGCCAACCCTTGGTTATACTTCCGGATCTTCTTCTCCTCAGTATCAACCATGTGCGGGGCAAACCGTGACAGCCTCTCAAACTGTGTGGTATACTCTTGCACCGTCTTGGTTCCTTGCGTCAGATCCATGAATTCCTTCTCTCTTCTGTGCCTCTCCGTAGCCGGGAAGTACTTCTCCAGAAATCTTCCTTTGAACGCTGTCCACGTCATCCCCATCGCAGCTGTGTTTCCGATAGTGGCTATGACCGAGTCCCACCAATCTGCAGCGGCGTCGGTCAGTTGAAAAGTAGCCAATCTCCTTTTGTCCATCTCGTTGCATTGGACAGCTTCGAACATGCGATCCATCTGTCTTAACCATTGCTCCGCCTTCCAGGGATCCGTGGTACCCGCAAATTGCTCGGGTCTGAGCGCACAGAATCTTTCCAGCAGCTTATCTCCCGTCTGGCGGTCTCGTTGGTTTTCATTCGCATTACTAACCCTCTCGAGACGTCTAATAAAAGCTTCAAATATTCCCGTGGGGTCGGCAGCCTCGGGCGCTCCTTCAATCAGATTTCTGTTCCTCCTTGGTCTTCCAGCCATTCTATGCATGATAGGGGTAGTAGAATGAGAAACATGCATGCAACAGTACTATGACGAAAATTTTCAAAGTAGTATATATCACTATAACACATACTCGTATTATCACATAAGCATACAATAAAATATATATTGAGTACATATAACACGTATTCGAACTAGGGCTGTCTAATAGCAAAGAGGTTGTATTCTTATCCTCTAGACTCTGGTTGTGGGCCATACTGACTTTTCCAAGATTTGACTTAGGAAGTTCGTCAGTGCCTAAGCTATTAATGAGGGCTATGGTATGCTTTAACTCCTTAGAAACTCGGCTACTATATGTCTGTAGGGGCATCATAAGTTATGGTTATCTCGGCTAATCCTAAATGGATATGTCTGAAGGTATATGAAAATTGTTATCATTCTTGTCGATGTGACAAGACAAACGGGTAATCATTTCTATGATAAAACCAACTTAGAATTTTAGTTTCTGAACAAAGGGTAATCCGTACTAAACTAACACTAGAACTTGGTTGTATAGCTTAGTAAAACTTAAGGGTAACCTATGTCACTAATCTATGGCGTGAATAACTGAGCCTGGTCAATCTAGAAAACCTATGGCTCTGATACCACTAAATCCTGTCACGCCCCGACGTAGCATAAATATGGAAAGCGTTTAATTTCCTTTATGGACCCGTAGGTCGCGACAGTTTGAAGGATCGATTCCGTCCCAAAAACTTCTAACAACATAAAACTATTAATCAGAGTAGGGCAAACAGGGCTCATAAAAATTTTTCTAACTTATTACAACTTATGGTACGGGGTTAACTAAGGCACAGACCGCCTTAAAATAAAACAATAACTTAAAGTCTATTACAGTCATCCTTATTACAAAACCAAATCATATCTTAAAGCACATAAACATAAAGCATATAAAAGTAAATTCTCTTCTCAGCAGTTGATCTCAATTAGCATAGTCATATGGTTCATCCTGATTATAACCTGCAAAGCCTGAACACGAATGTCCAGGACGCATCAACGCCGTCAGCTTCAAGAAGCTGGTGAGTATTAAAAACATAACTCTGAATGTAAAACATACTCATTTACCTTTTTCCCATTTCCATTTAAATACCACAAGTTTATATTTATGATAAAAAAGCTCGTTTTAGAAAACAACCACAACATTATTTAAAAGATAATTTCACACATATGTGACCGTGTATGAGAACAATGCACCATCTCATCTATCCGACTCTTTTCTCTCGACAACACCCAACAACCCTCTATCCTACTCCTGGTATCTTTGAAATACTAAGATAGCCACACTTTAGCAACGGGGCGCCAGGGAGTGTCCAGTTTGCCTCACACTTTGGTCCGGGGTACCAGGGAGTGTCCAATGCCTCACACTTTGAATACCCTAACCGCCATGCAAATACCGGGGCAACCCCCACACAGGTATCCAGACTCGAGTCATTCAGGGAGTGTCTATAGGCCACACTTTAGCACTTCCATGGGTGCCAGTGAGTGTCCAAGTTCGGCTTCACACACTTTAACGCTTCCATGGGCGTCAGGGAGTGTCCATTTTTGCCACCTTCGCATTTCAAAGACACCCTCATCCTCTTTTTCAACTCCAACCACAATCACATCCACAACCACAACCATAACCATAGCCACAATTACAACCACAACCACAACCACAACCACAACTCAAACTCATACTCTTTCCACACAATCATTACTCTTTTCCACACTATCATTACTCTTTTACACACTACCAACACTCACCATGCATGTACAACTGACTCCACATGAATGTCATCAAACTTTAAACATAAAGGAATTCACAGAATTAAAGAAACAATACGCGTACGGGGATTGAAAATTCGTAATTCATTGCCTTAATCATTTTAAACATAACTAATAGCATTCTAAAAACTGCTACTGAAATCCTCGTTTTCTGTCCAAATGGTGCAGAATCTGAGAAAATTGCATTAGACGAAAAGTGTGCAGAATCGAGTTTTGCTTGGGACAACGCGGGCAGAACCTTAAATTTCATTCGTTTTCCTAACAAAAATCTGAAAACAAAATTCTGCTACTGTTAAAATTAAAAGAGAAAATATTAGATTGAATTTCTAATATACTTTTTCTGCTACTGTAATCCTCATTTTCTGCCCAAACGGTGCAAAATCTGAGAAAATTGCATTAGACGAAAAGTGTGCAGAATCGAGTTTTACTTGGGACACCGCAGGCAGAACCTTAAATTTCATTCGTTTTCCTAACAAAAATCTGAAAACAAAATTCTGCTACTGTTAAAATTAACTACCTAAATCAGTAAATAAGGAATGAGTTACATTTTGAGTGAGTTAGTAATACTCACCGTGATATAGATTGAAGAAATTGTTGAGACAGAAATATAATTACGAAATTCCCGAATTCCAAGCTTTGGCTATGGAGGATTGAGCTCTTCTCTCTCTCTACGAAATTGAAGAACTCTCTGCACTCTCTAAACTCTTTGTGAATTCTGAAATGTGTTGTGATGGAAGTGCAGAATGTGTAGTGTGGTTGGGTGTATATATAATCAAATACCCACTAAGAAAACATTGGCCTAACCCTCCACCCAATCTCCATTAACCTCCATATAATACCATGAATGTGCAGATATGATGTGTATACACTCCCCTTTATTCTCCACTACTGAAAGTAAGAGGTAGGTGGAGATGAGGTGGGTCAATGTGTGTTTGGGTAATCTAGCTTATGGCATAAGGACAACACACATACTACAACATTTGCCAAACAAGACCTAAGGGAAAAGCATCAGCATTCATAATTGAGTATAAATAAATTTGTTCAATCATTTACTTCCAAAATTCTGTGGAAGTTTAACACTGCGCGGACAGTTTTAAACCTACACTGGTATTTTCGTGACACGGTGTTTATCACAAAAATACAGAGAATTCATTTTAACGTTAGAAATAGTTTTCTGATTTTATAAAAATACAGTTTGAGTTTAAAAGAAATAATTCCACCGTTTTGAAATACAGTTTTGAATTTTAACACAGGTATTGCAAGTTTTTATGAAAATTGCATTTTGACCCCAAAAGTAATTTCAATTAGTCAAGAATTAAACTTTTCACATAAGAATCGAAATTAACATATAAACAGACAATATATATTAAATTTTAAATATGATAATGCAAATGATAATGAAAATAAATTTTAATTATGATCATGCAGGAAAATGCAGGTTATTACATAAAAAATATATTACTACTACTAAGTGAGGGATACAAGGATCTTTCTCAATATCTCCATATCAATACATGGAAATGCTCACAGCTTTAAATCATCAATTAGCATATGAAGAGATCTTCAAACTCATTAGACGAAGACATGGTGAAATACATCGGACTTAGATTCGGTTTGGATTAGCTTTTAAACTAATCAATTTTTGGAATATGAGATTTTAAAAAGCTACAAATTTTTACTTTTTAAAAAAAGTTGTTTTTAGCTTTACAAAGGAATCAGCTTTTTTAAAAAGCTGTGAAAAAGATAATCCAAATGGTCCCCAAAAAAAGCTATCCATAACGGGCTCTTAAGAAGTTGCATCTAATCTATGTAATAATAAGTAACAAAAGAAATTGTAAAGTTAACAGACACCCCCACCTTCACAATAATGATGGCTATGACTCCAAACACAATAAGCAAGAGCAAGGCCATGATACACCGATCAGTTGCAACCTAATTAAGAAATTCAAGCAACACAGAGACTAGGTGTTAAATATAAAGAGAGTAGGAGGATGTGAAAATTTCAGAGATTGACCTGCCTACCAATTTCCTTGACCAGTTGAGAAGCTTTCTTGATCGAGAAGTAGACAGAGTCCAACTTATTGACAATCTTACCCATTTCTTCAGTCTGAAACAAAAAATGATATAATATTCAGTTCCAAAGTTTCTACGACAAAATTTGCCTTGAAATCTACTTTATCTTTTCTGCATACTCATACACACATGGGCCTTGAGCACTGCTGCAGTCTCTGTTCCAACATTGATTGTGTCCTGGACAATCTATAGAAAACAGAATTTTCGAAATCAAGCTTTATGAAAATTTGAAATATCTCCCAAAACTAAATTGAATGGATAATTTAGCAATTCCCATCTTGTTTTAATTAATTCGATGTCTACTTGTTTTCAGCAGACACAAGAAGGAAGGGTGGGGGTTTGTAAATGCTTTGAACAGCAGGGTTTATGCTCCACTTGGTACAAAAGTGACTTTTTTTCACAGTACATATATCAATATTGATTATTCAATATACACAAAGAGGGAAAAAAGAACAAATGAGGGTAGAGACAATAGTATAGCTATGCAACATTCCTTAGTACAGAACTCCTTCATCTGCATAAATACGACACAACATTCCTTAGTACAGAACTTTTACTACAGGATTTAAGCAATAATTTGCAAGAATTAACCAGAGATATAATTTTTGAAATGAAGACCAACCAACCATTGATTTCTTTTTCTCACCAGCAACTTCTTGTTGTCTGGATCATTTTGATGCTCCAAGTCCTTCATTTCTCTATCAAACTCTTTAATAAGCCTGGAGAAACAACACATGATAATTGTTACTCTTTCTTATCAATTTCGTTGTGCCAGGTTAGCCCCAATTTAATCTAAAACATATGGATGCAGTACACCACGCCTACAGATCGTATGCAACTGAAAAGCCCATGGGAACTTGAACTTGGAAGGCCAAGTTGACTATATAACTTTCAACACATGATCACATTCAGCATTTTAACTCAAGAGAACTGCAAATGCAAACTAATAATCAGTGTACCTCTTACAGTCCCTCATCTTCTCCGTGAGCTCTTCCAACTACCTACTCTGCCAGTTTGAGTCCTTAATCTTCTCCAATTTTTGCAAAGTGGTGGGTCGGGCGGACCAATACGGCCCACTTTAGACCGCTATTCTCATGTAACATCTATGTTCCAGTTTAACCCATAATAAAAAAAGGGTTAATTACACTCACCTCCCCTGTGTTTTGCCTTAATTATATAGACATCCTTGGCATTTTGGGAACTAAGTTTCACTCCTCAAGTACTTAGATAAAACATTAATCTGATTATGTAAACCTACTACATAGTACATCGATATCTATTTTCCAATATCCCTAAGAAGTATATTAGTATAGTTAATATTTCCACCTTCCAACTCCTTGAATCACAACTGCCACAACCCATGTGTCCTATCAATAATGTTAATTAATTGTAAACTGATCTCACATAGAGTGCTCAAACTAAATAGCTGAGCTGCAGTTGAAAACCCTGCGCTTGGTGAAGCTCTAATCTGGAAGAAGCAAAGAAAAATTAGAAAGAAAGATAGACGAATGGAACTAAAACTTGCAGACAACATTAAGCAAATCTAACATCAAAGAATCATAAAGAAAAAAAAATCCCAATTACAAAGTTCTAGAACACATCAACAGTTTGCATCAGGATGAGAAGAGAGAGAAATAATGAAGGCTTGCCACATCAGATTTTTTCGTACAAAGAGATCATGCTGATGTGGCAAGTTGTAGAGGCTTGGCTTGCTTCATCCTTTATATATATATAATAGATAGATTCCTTCGAGGGAGAGAGAGAGAGAGAGAGAGAGAGAGAGAGAGAGAGAGATTATGAGAGATTCACATCTCTCTTACACCAATCAAGTATTCCATCTGTGGCACAAGCAAATTTTTGGAAAATTGATTTATATTACAACTCAATAAGTGGCTTACCTTTAATCAGTCTGAATGGTATGTCCCTACCATTTTTTTGGAAAAAAGAGTTCACCTCCTATGGATTAACTATTACTACACCAAACAAGAAAAATGTATACTGAAATTTCTTGCTGAAGCTAATTCAAGAGAATTAATAGATATAATAGTGGTTTAATTTGACTAAGGAGGCACATAACAATGATCAAACATTCTTGATGTATTTATTCAAGATGACATGGCAGCATTTAGAGTTCCACAAGATAGAAAATTAGAAATTCAAGTTTTGAATGCCAGTGCTAATGGCACTATTTGGGCTTCTTTTAGTTATATGTATAAAACGTGATCTCAAGGTTCTTTTCCAATAGGTGATTTCAGTAAAATACACTATCAAAGCCCTGCTTGCACTGAATAGTAAGAAACATCAAGTAATAGAAGGGTGGTCATAAACATTGAACCACATGCCAGGATATTGTGATCTGATGATGCACAGCAAACAAATAGCATTGGAGAAAGAAGATCGAGTCAAATTAAGGTTGCTTTGATAACACAGTAAAAAAAAAGGTCCAAGATGTGAGGAGTGACTTAAGAGGAAGCACACTAGTCACTAATATTCACTCACCATGCTAAGAAAATGTTTGATAAATACGTTGGTTATAGAAAAGTATGCAAGTCAAAATGAACATTTGTCTTTGTTTTGCTAGAATGAATATATATTAGAAATTTGGTAAAAAAAAAAACAAAACCTCATATTGGACAAACCGTTTGTAAATTTGGTCAAAAGTCCTGATTAGTGAAACTTAATCAACTCAAATCCTTTTGAAAAAAATTCTATTGAGGGACCTTTTACTCAAGTAAAAAAAAACGGTTGGACCTAACACCTCGAAAGTCCCTGATTAACGAAAATTAATATAATCAAATGCTTATGAAATAATTTTATGTCGAGGTACCTTTTCCTAAAATAAAAATTGGGTTAGACCTAGTAAAACCAAAAAAAAAAAAATCTATTTTTTAGAAATGTTGACTAACATTCCCTCTATATATACACACACATACATAATATATGTTAGAAGAAGTTTTTCACTTGAGTTCCAATGGAACCAGTAGACCCAACAACAGGGATTGGCTTTGGACCATCCCAGTAATTTTTTCCCTTGCCGATAATTTGTTTAAATGTATTTTCTCATATCAATTAAATTGTAGCCGATTATCATTATTTACCCCAACAAAAGGAAAAGAAGAAAAGAAATCAAATAGTACCAAAACGGATTGAACATTAAGGGGAAAAATATATCACAATCTTACTAAATAATGACCCCTATGGAGTAACTTTTTTGCCCAACCTCGAAAGTTAGAAGAAACTAAAACTAAGTAGTTTCCAGACAACATTGTCCATCATCTTTGGATGGAGTGTGATTACACCTTGCAAAGCTACACATAAGACATCAAGAGTCATGTTTCATTTTCCTTAATTCATTTGATTAGACTGAATTCTTAAACTTTAATCTCTGGCTTCTAAAAATTTAATTTCTGGTTTCTTAAACTTGAACCTCTAGTATAGACTATGACCCAAAGAAGAAACCTATTTTATATTGGGTAAAAAAACTGTGGGTAGTGCACTGACTAAAAGGGTCGTAGCAGGCATGAGACAAACTCTAGTAGGCATTTTATCAAACATCATTTGAACACCCACTCAGAACCCCTTTCCAAAGCTGAACCAAATAGAGAAAGTTGTGCCCAAAGAGAACTTCAAAAAATAAAACTGAGGAGTAATGACACACTGATGCTCAACACACACACACACACACACACACACACACACACACACACGTACACATACATATATATAGAGAAAAGGAAATATAAACCAAACCTTGCATTCAAGCCTCCAGTAGTGGTCGGTGATGAGCTCATGATAGAGTCATAAAAGGAACCGCGTCTCATTTAATTAGGGTTTCACGAATGAGTCTCAGATTAGCAGATTCCCTAATTGGACGAATTGGAGTTCGTTGATGGAGAGGTTCTAGAGAGAAAAAATTAGGCTTTTCTGATGAAAAGTAGGGCATCATCTCATAATAGAATGGACGAAGAAGAAGAAGAAAAGGAAGAAGAAGAGAGAGAGAGAGTACCTATGACCGGCGGTGGCAACGAGCTGAGGAAGGAGTCCTGCGGATGGAGTCTGATCATTTCCTTTTCCTTCTCTCTTCGCTTCTCTTTTGACTAGGGCTTAATCTGTTGAAATGTTTAGAGGGAAAATGTTTGGGGAAATGTTAGGGGAAAATTTGGGGCAAAATTTTTGTATGTGGTTATTTACAAAATTGCCACCGTACTTTTTTTATTTTTAAGTTTTTATTTATAAAATTACCACTGCATCTTTAATTTTTGACTTTTTATTTACAAAATTGCCATTGTATTGTCATTACTAACGGATATATGCCTTTTTCTAACGGATATATCCGTTAGTAATTAGTAACGGATATATCCGTTAGAAATCATAAATGTTGTCCGTTAGAAATCTGGCCATATGGTGTAGTGTCATCTGACTCAGTCCATTAAGAGAGACAAAAGAACATTGAGGTTGATATTCACTTTATTTGTGAGAGGGTTCAGTTAGGATTTATCATCCAACATTTTGTGTCTTCACGTGAACAAACTGGTGATATGTTCACTAAGTCTGTCAGACTGGATCTTCTTCAATCATCTCTTTGCAAGCTAGGGCTAGTCAATGTCATCGCCTCAGCTTGAAGGGGGAGTGTTGGAATTAGAAAGATTTTACTTCCTAGTTTAATGTTCAATTTATGGGTCATGATGACCACATTAATTTGATTTTACTCTTTCTTTAATTCTCTTTATTTCTCTTTTCTTTTCTTACCTTCCTAGCTTGTATATATAGAGATACATATTAGATGAATAAAATATCCCTTTCTCGTATTATTTTCCTACGAAGGTGGTGGAGTGAGAGAGAATTCGAAGGCACTTGAACTTGGACCACACCTTTTGTGTGGACCACAGCCTACCCACAAAAGAAATGAATATATATTTTTTTTTTTTGGTAAAACAAAAGAAATGAATTTGGTTGTTTAAGAAAGCGTGAGCACGTACTGGCCATTCCCAAGTTAATTTTACAGCTTCTCTTTTGTGCTTGAGCCAAGCTCATTAAGGAGCTTGCTTTCGAACTTGACTTCGAGCTTTAGCTCGTGCTTGATTGTTAAAAGATAATCGAGCCGAGCCCAATCTTACTAATTTTCTGTGGGGCCGAGCTCGAGCTTAGCTCGTAAGAATTCTGCCGAGCCTGAGTAAGGTCTAAACCATTTGAGCTCGATCGAGCCGACGTTTACATGCTGCCCCTAGACAAAACATAAATATTAATCTTTCTAGCTAATGGTTCGATCATATATATGCTCAAGTACTGCTCTAACATAAATATAAATAAATAAATAAACCAACATGAAAAACCCTTCAGAAAACAAAAATTAAACACCATTATGGATGCAGAGTGTTGAAATTTAACATTGTTCAACCTTATTCCAAGCTTCTTAATTTCATACCCTAGATAGAGTACAAGACAGAGGCAAACTTCGTGCATGCTAAAGAAGCGCGCGCATTGCTTGTAAAACAAAAGGCCGGGTGCCAGAAAGTTATTTGACAGAAACTTCTTCGATCTGAATGTATGTTTTCAATAGGGAGTGATTTCAACTGACATCCTTGCAGTCAATTCTCTTACAAGTTTAGCAGCAACCATCGCAGTCATCCCACCGAAAGTGTCACGTTGTGGGTTGTACTCAACCACATCAGCACCAACAATATCACCTTTAAGGTTATGGAGTATGTTGAGTACATCACGGAAAGAGAGACCTCCTGGTTCAAAGTGAGAGACCCCGGGAGCAAATGCAGGATCAAGACAGTCCACATCCACAGAAATGTACACACCCTTCACACCTTCACCTTCCCCAAGTTTCTGTTTAGTCAAGAATTAAAACCACAAATTAAAATATATTAGTACACTTTTCACATGTCTACAAAATTCTCAATTGAAGTCAGTTTATATGGAACTTAATTAAAAAGGTTGAAATTATGAGAAAAGCTGCACAATCATTGAAAGTTGCAATATTTTCGTAATTTTACTCCACCTCTGGTGCAATTAAAAGTATCTCAAAGATCAAATCTCAAGAGGTAGCGACACAAATCGAAGGTGATAGATTACCATATATATATATATATATATATTTATATTTCAAATTACCTCCGAAGTTTACAAAGCTTTTTTTTTTTTTTTTTCTGAATCTGCACAAAACTGAATTTTGTACACTTTCTTATCTTTTAGGGCCATGCGATATATTGAATGAGCCTCATTTCTTTTGCAGAATCTTCATTGACAGTACTCACTTTAAACTCCTAGTTCCCTCAAAGCTTTCAGTAATTTAAAAGATGATCACCTAATTCTCTGTATGACGATTGACGACCAGTACAGTAGCATAAAACCAATTTGGTGAGAGATAAAAACACATGAATATATATATATATATATAAATCAAAATCTTATTCTGATTTTCCAGAAAAATAATTAATGCAACTCTACAGTTTGTCATTGTAACTATTGTTAACTTAATTACCGATCTAAAATCAAAATTAATCTATTAAACGCACCAAAAGCACATTTGAGTACATGTTTCTCGTGCTTAGAAGCATAAAGCGGGCGGGGAACTGAGTAAAAATAGAAGAATTTGATGTTTGGGGCGTCTAGAAATCGTTTATTTTAATTAACTATTATAGATTTTATCAACATTTAAAATAAATGTTGAAAAATAAATCCAATACTAAGACAATAAATCAAGTCTATGGGACTTCTTTTTGTATTAATATACTGTATCATATTTTCAAGCTTATGATTTTTTTGGGCAGCTTTAGAAATATCCATAGATTTGGGGTTAAAATATTAAATTAAATTAAAGACATTGAAAATATTTGAAAAGTTGTGACAGTTATAGGAAAGTGAGTTTTGTTTAGAATAAATAAGTGATTATAAAAATATAGCTTAACTACATTTTACTCCTTTCTAGTTTGTCATTGTGTCAATTTGGTGTCTGTAGTTTAGAAAGTGTAAGTTTAATCCCTATAATTACATAAGTGTGTCATTTTAGTCTCTCAAATATTTTTTCTAACAAAGTTTCAACTTTCAGTGACAAAATTATTGGTCACTAAAATACTTATTGAACTAATTATTTGACACATTTATGAAAATAGAGACACTAATTAAAGTGACACTTTCTAAATTACAGAGACCAAACTGACACATGTGACAAACTATAATAATGTAAAATGTATTTAGGAAAATGCTAGACCCACACAGTGAAACACACTTTTTCCACACATAGCTTTAAATGCATGTACCCTATGCTGTATAAGTGGGGCACAAAAAAGTGTAAAAAATTCAAACAACACAAGGTACATGCATTTAAAACTGTGTGTGAAAAAAAATGTGTAGTTCACTGTGTGGGTCTGATAGTGCTCATGTATTTAACCCTAAAAGTAAAGACAAGTGGTTAGTAGGGACCACTAGTTTGAAAAGATTCAACTTTAGTTGCATAAAAAAAGGAAAAAGGTGGAAAACGGAGAGTTCCCTCTTGTCACGCTAGTTAGTGCAGGTTAGGCCTGTAAATGGATCGGATTTGTGGTATCCGAATCCGAATCCGATAAGAATCCGTTAACTAAATCCGAATCCGATCCGATAAAAAATTCGTTAACCAAAATCCGAATCCGAATTTGTTAGGATTCGTATATCCGCCGGATATCCGTTAAGCAATAAAAAAAAACCCCTTAAGCAAATCAAGTTTTTTTTTTTAAATTTATTAATTGGATAACTGTTAAAGCACCAAAGGAAATTTTTAATCGGATATCCGTTAAGCACCAAATTTTTTATTTATTTTTATTTTTTTCTCTAATCGAATATCCGTTAAGTACCAAAAGAATTTTATAGTGTAGGGTCATTATGTAATTTTCACAAAATAGGGGGAGCTAAATTGTTATTTTCACAAAATAAGGGGAGCTAAACGGATCGGATTCGGATCGGATTTGTGATATCCGAATCCGATCCGTTTGCTAACAAAAAAATCGGATTCGGGTTCGGATTCGGATTCGGATTTTCTTATCGGATATTTTCTATCGGATTCGGATCGGATCGGATTCAAATCCGATCCGTTTACAGGCCTAGTGCAGGTAGGTGTATTATATTAGTATGCTAAGGAAAACGTAACTTGTGCCTTTAGGTCACATGTTGAAGTGCTTAAAATAATAAAAATTTATATAGAGAACTCACACGGATAGAAAAGTAGGTGTGCTACGCCTAATTTATTTAGGGTAATGCTACGTGCACATAAAATGTGCACATAAAGTGTGCACATAAAGATCTGAGTCATTCATTTTGGTGGGATCCATCCCTGTACACATAGGACCCACCAAAATGAATGGTCTAGATCTTTATGTGCACACTTTATGTGCACATTTTATGTGCACGAATCATTACTCATTTATTTTTACTTTTTGATAACTTTTAATTCATTAACCTATGCTCTTAGAGCACAAGTTATTAAAACCATATGTTATATTATGTTTATACACTCCACTATCACAAGAAATCAGATCAACAAAAAAAAGAGAGAAAAGAAATCAGTATGCAGCTTTTCGACTCTACCAGGTCTGAAGGTAACAACAGAGAGAAAACGTATGCTTTTGGAGAATCAGATCTGTCTCCAACATGGCAAAGCACTCTCTCTCTCCGACAAAGTTCAAATTCAATAATAAAACTTATGCGTAAATTGCAAACTCAATCCCTGTAGTTTGAGGGTTGTGCAAATTACACCATATGGTTTCAATTTTGCTAATTGATATCCTACAAATTGAAAATTGTGCAAAATCTACCCAATTATCCCCCCCCCCCCCCCCCCCCCCCCCCCCCCCCACACACACACACACACACACACACACACACACACACACACACACAAAAAAAAAAGCAAGGGCACAATTAGAATATTACATTATTTTCTGTCCAAAATAATCTCATGTGCAGGGGTGGACCAGGATTCAGAATTTTGGAGCAGAAGCTTACACGGGAGGAGGTTTGGGGTAGCGCCCCGTCCCGAAATTTATTTATTTTGGGTAGAAATAATATAGTTCCATGTGTTTTTTTTTTTTTTTTACAAACTAATCTATCCTATAATTCTTTCACGAAAATTTTGTATTATATTCTTAATTGGCTATTTATAGTCATCAATTTCACTACCCGAGAATCCTGTATAAGTTTCTGCTTCCACTGAACTATATTCCTGGGTCTACCCTACACATGAGGTCATTGCGCCCTTGCTTATTTTGTAATTGGGTGGATTTTATACAATTTTTATACTATAAAATGTAAATTCCCAAAATTGAAATCGCATGGTGTAATTTACAATTTACCCTAAACTTATTTATCGCACACAATAACTAATCATCTGATTTAGGTTCCCATTATGCATTAACTGTCCACCTGAAGTTTCTCAACGGTCCATTGGCTTTTGTTGGTGCCCATATGTAATATTCATCTTAACGGAGTAGATATTCCCTCCCACTGAATTTTCCAAAGTTTCGCATTTTCAGGTAATCTTTCACACACAAAGACAAAAAAAAAGGAAAAAAAAAAAAAAAAAAAAAAAAAAAAAAAACAAGAGAGAGAGAGAGAGCAACCAGATTCTCCAAGTAATGGCGCTCTTTTGAAAAATTGCGCATTTCAAATTGCTCCACGCCAAAACGCGCCGCTTGATCACGACCTTCTTTGTTTATTGATCTAATACCAACCTGTAAGAACAGAAATTTGTTAAGCATATTGTCTAAACAGCAGGAATTACCAAAAAAAAAAACTATTAACAATAGAAACAGAAAAGGTTAACAGAAATCACAATTGGAAGAAAGTGTAAATTCCGGTTTTCAAAGTTCATTGGCAGGGCCCAGACTTCAGCTCTAGATAGGAAAATGAAAGTTTCAAGGAACTTAACGAATTTAAAAGAAGTCTACTAATGATACCTACAATTCGCAACTATCATCCAGCGTTCTTCAAGGTAAAATTAGAATAAATGTGATGTGTGAAGGCTCAGAGTATAGGGCATAAGATGAACTGTGTCAGTCTAATCAATCTCAACTTCCAATCACTGCATTGTTTCGTGTTGTGTCAAATATTAATTAACACAACTATGCTTTTTTCTCACTTCGCGGTAGCATTTTCACGGCCGTTTGGGAGTAGCGGTGTCGATCGGGTCGGGTTGGACCGGCCCGACCCGCTTTTGGGGCTAAAAGACCGGCCCGGCCCGGCCTGTTAGGTCCAGTTCACATACCCCGAATACTTCCGTCCATGGCCCGGCCCGAAATGGTGAAAAAGCCCGGCCCGGCCTGAAGCCCACCACGGCTCACTTCAAAAATAGAAGAAAGCCCGCTAGCCCGTCCGGCCCGGCCCGATGTCTGGCCCTCTAGGCCCGAGCCACCGGTCCGGGGCGGACACACCCCCTCCACTCTCAAGCCGGCCCGACCCGATGTTTGGTGAAGCCTAGTTCGGCCCGGCCCGAACCCCGCTCGGGGCCCGCTTTGACCGGGCCCGGCACGGCCCGTTTGACACCTCTATAAATTGGGATAACTTTTTCGGGGCCAACACTCACTTATAAGTAATTGTTTCAAAAACTGTGACTGTTTGGATGAGTTTTTTTTCTGAACTTCTTGAAAAATTTGATTCATTTTTAAAGTTAGAAAAATCTTTCTTAAAACGCCCCAATTTGTAAGTTTTTAAAAAATCTCTTATTGCAAAAAGTGATTAGCTGTTGAGAGCATCTCCAATTACAAGTCTCTTTTTTTCTTCCTCTATTTTGGAATCTTCTCTATATTTGAAGAAAGTGGCCCCACTTTTCCAAAAATGAACTCTAATCACAAAACTCTATTTTTCTTCCTCTATTTTACAATTCCTTCCTTCAAATCACTAATCATTTGGGTTAAAAATCTTAAAAATTACATGCTTCCTTCACAAATTAGGAGTGGCCCCACTTAGTATTATTATTTTTTACTTTTTTAAAAAAAAAATTAAATGAGATGTACGTAACAATTAATAGACAAAATTTGGGATGTTTAATAGAATTGATAGGGATGGATAGTGAAGAATTGGGACATAGATGGAATTATTTCAAGTGAATAGTAAAATAGAGACTTGTCTATATTTTTTTGAGTTGTCTTCAAAATTTAGAGCAACACTGTTCATATCTCTATTTTTTTTTTTAAGTTTTAGAGAATGGTTGGAGATGGAATTTATGGCTTTTGCTATATAAAATAGAGTTATAGAGACTCCATTGCAGATGCTCTGAGAAATGAAAAGTCTAGTATATAATTTATTTATTTTTTTCGGAAAGAAAAAGGGTAAATAACAAATTAATTAACATGATTACTTGCAAAAGCCGCCGAGCATAACCATTCTCCATGATTCGGGCAAAACTGGATGCATGGGAATACGGGTTTCCTTCAAAGCAGTGGTAGATATCTGGATGGGCATCAAGGTGAAGAATATCCACAGGTCCTCCAAGCTTCTCATACAAAGCTTTTACAACTGGATACGATATTGAGTGGTCACCCCCCAAAACTAAAGGCCGCAATGGTTCCTGAAGTTAATTGAAATCGTAATCAGATTTAAGGTCCTCATTAATTTGCTTGAAAGAACTGCATGGAATCACATAGAGAAGATTCCACCGAAATACATACTGTGAATTAATGTTAGAATATTCAGACATTTGTATTAGAATGTCAGGGTACTTTTGTAACTCGACAATATCCGATAAAAAAAAGTGTTTTGAGATTTTAGGCAGTGAAGTTAATCGAGCACACAACGGAAAGTAAATAACAAGGAAAAAAGAAAAGAAAAATACAAAACAGAATTCTTCTACGTGGTTTGGTAAAAACCTGTCTACCTCTACACCCCTAGAGATATTTCCTTTTACTATTGAGAATAACACTGGTATAAGAAATTTGTTGAATTAAATCACATAACTCAAACCCCTTGTACTCCCACACTCGATACCCCAATGAAAAAATCGTTCGCAATATTTTTCTCTCTCTCACTAGTAACCCGAGTGCTACCCACCATAATATATACCATGTACATATGACATACACGCCGAATACTAAAGGAGTTGACATCAATGACATGCTGGCAATTATTCAAGGGACAGTTAGAGAAATATTCCTTGTCAGTTAAAAATTTTACAAAAAGTACCTTCAATATCTGTATTTAATCAAAAGTCCTTATTCTTTGACAAAAGGACAAAATTGACATGCACCCAAACATTTCCCATATTTCCCCACTTCTGCCCAACTTTTCACGCACAAATGCTTTTGCAGCTGCTCATATGGTATGAGCATTGTACCGTATGATATTCTAAATTCAAAAAATATTTTGCAACTTTAATCTCCATAACTTTTAATTTAAAACTCCATTTTTCTCAAATTTTATACCGTTGGAATTGTGTCGACGATAGTTACAAAACTAATACCATTGTTGATATATTTTGAGCAAAAAAAAAAAATCAAAATCTTACCTGCCTTGTGTAACTGAAAATTTCACAAAACTACTTTTGTGAAGTTTCACAAAATTACTTTTGTGAATTTCACAAAACTCTATTTTTTTCAAAATTTCTTCAAATTGAAAAAAAAAAAATGCTCAAAACATATCAACAATAGTACTAGTATTATAGCTCTCGTCGACACGATTACAACGGTATAAAATTTGTAAAAAATGGAGTTGTAGATCAAAAGTTATGGAGGGTTAAAGTTTTCAAATATTTTTTGAATTGAGGAATGCTATTGCATAGCCACTTACACGGTGTGAGTGGCTGGAATATTTGGGACAATGTTTCGCCACTTGCTTGTGAGAGGGACTTTTGACAAATTTTTTTAAAAAAACGACTCCTTTAAACTTTTGTATGTTTTAATTAAAGATGTGGTCATAATTTACCCATTATTGAATTGGATATCATATACCTAATCTAATCCTACTTGTATGTATCAGCTTATTAAATAAGAAGTCAAACTAGCCTTCAAACTCTTCATGCATGCAAGCAACCGGCTATACACAAATGATTATCATGGCCGCATGGCGTGAAGTGAACCCAACAAAAAAAGTACGATCGAGAGAGAAAGTTGGCTTACTTGCTCCATCACTAGCTTGACTGAATCAGTTATAACTTTCGTCAGTCTTTCATCATCTACTCCACAATCTCGCATCTCTTGCACAGGAAGATCACCAACATCGGCTAGGACCCAGGGATTAGTTAACACTTTTCCTGCATTTTCCCAACATCGTGTTACAAAATTTGAAGAGTCTTGCAAGCATGCCTAGTACTCTCTGCGTCTCATATTTTGAGTCTATCTTTAAGAATTTAAATTTTAAAAGAAATATCATAATTGATTTAAAAAAGACCAGCTTTTCAAAACTACCCTTATAAAATAGCTTTTACCTTAAGTAGTGACGGTAAATTTGGAAAAATAGTGTAAAATAGACATTGATTTTTTAAAGATGGACATCATTTTGGGACATTCAAAATGGAATATAGCACTCTAAAATTAGAAACCTACGCTTTAGTCCTTAGGTTTTCGGTCAACATGAATTCGGTCCTTTGACTTTTTGTAACATTGAAATTGATCCTTAATTTATTAATGTTGATACTTAAAAATTAGTCTTTTTCCCCAATTTGGAGATTATTTTTGGACGGTTATACCCCATTCAATACATATTCGTGTGTGTGTGTATATATATATATATATATATAAGGAAATCTTGGACAACCATATCAAGGAAATCTCTGATAACGGAATCATTATCCCAAAAGTCAAGGTATTTCTCTGTTGTACTCAACAATCATATTGGATGATATTATCTCAAGTGGCAAGGCTTGTTTAAAGAAAGCATTTACAATTTGTTTGCATTCATTTTTTGTGAAATTTCTCAATTATTTTTTAGTATCTTTTTCTCACTTCGTGTTTGTCTATGTAATTTCTTGCCACTCCGTTTCTGACAATCAATTTATTCACTGAGATTTTGGTGAAAAATTTCTCACCTTTTATTTTGCTCATTTTCAAAAAGAATTTTCTCACCTTATTTTTTGTACGAAGTATTACAAATACATATTTTTGGAATATCAACCAAAAAATTGCAATTGATGGGAAGATGGGAAAAAAGGGAATATCAAAAAATAACAAAATAATTTAAAAAAAATTTGTGATTGAATGATGTATAACAAAGTGAGTAATTTCTTATTCTTTTTCGGACAATCAGTTTACTCACTGAGATTTTGGTAAAAATTTTCTCGCCTTTTTATTGGTTCATTTTTAAACAGAAATTTCTTTTTTTGTATGAATTTTTCAAATGTAAAAATTTTGTAAACAAATTGTGATTTTTTCGCACATATTGAAAAAAATAACATTAAATCGAGTGAGAAGTTCAAAAAATAAAAATAAATAAATAAATCCAAAAAAACAAAACATGTTCATCTTTTCAATCGCTATCGAATTTTGGGAGTTCTATGGTGCGAGTATTTTCGTTTCTTTTTTTTTTTTTTTTTTTGGGTATCTCACAGACCCTTCCATAAGGGTGGCTCCCTAACAATTCCTCCCAATGAAAATTAGTCCTATCTAATCTGTGTCATATATAAGGAACTTCTTGTTCATATATCCACAAGCAAGCAACAAAAAATGATCTCCTTAACAGATCTACAAACTCTACTCAGATCTGAAGAGATTGATATGAATCGTGAATTAGTAAACGTAGCCAGTACCAGTGATCTAACATCTGCTGTGACTGCAGTGATCAATAATGCTATATCATCATCAACCTCATAGGTTGGAGGCACTTCTCAATCTTCTAATGCACCAAACTTCAATCAATTTGGTGGATCTAATCCAACTCACAATTCTTCATTCTTCAATCAGAAAAGAATGAAATTTTTTGGGTAATATAACCGTAATTATAGAGGAGGTGGTGGACAAAATGCGAAATTCAAGAGGTTGTGGCTTTGGAAGAACAAATTAAAACAAATTGTCATACTAGATCTGTGGCAAGACCAATCACTGTGGTGCAGATAGTTATCATATGTGTAATCCTTTCTTTCAAGTTCATAGTAACTCTACATATCAGTTTCAGCCTTCCCCCAACCCATCTACACCATTTTCTTCCCCAATTTCCTTTCCATAACCCCAATTTAATTCCCCAATTCTTCTTCTGCTCCCAATTTAATTCTCTCATCACCACCTGATTTCTAACCAATTCTCAATTCTACCCCAATTTCCCCCTTGATATCATCCCCATCTCTTCTCTTTTCTTCACCTCCTACCACCTTGTACTATGATCAACCCTTCCTTCACTCACCCCTAACTCTCAGTTTTCCTCACCTTCTTCAGATATTCTTTCTCCCATGCTCTCATATATATCTCACAAATAGTTTGAATTCATTTCACTCCTACATAGGACTTGACTCAGTTACAATAGCTAGGTAATGGTGCCAAAGTCCCTATTGCATGTTATTGATGCTACTAGGTCACTTCTCCTCTCTTTGGATTGTCCCTTGTTTAACCATGCTTGTAGAGAATGCAACGGTGTTGCTCGTGCACTAGCCAGACACGCTAAATGTACTCAGAGTGTGAATGTTTGGATGGAAGAGTTTCCATCTAATGTCCCTTGTTTTGTTCTAGCTCCATGATTTGCAAACTCATGAATAAAATTCTCATTTGTTTCTCAAAAAAAAAAAAAAAAATGAGACAATACAAAAAATGATTGTGTATTGAATAAACCAATAGTACTAAGGTGAAGTCCCACATCTCCAACCGATGTGGGACAATATTCTTAATTAACACATGTAACTACCCTTCAATCTAACCTCCACCGGTTTCATTTTTTCCTTTCTTAATTTTCAGAGTGAGAGAGAGAGAGAGAAGAAAGGTGCACCTGTCACAAGGAATATACAATATTCTTATATATTGGCAGGATGTAGACCTAATCATTTTATTTAAGTGATGAATAACCCATGCAATATGTGTTCAAAAAAATAGTCTATTATTATTTGAAGGCTGAAGAATTAATTCAAATATTTATTTTGATGTCATTGGTTGGAATTCGGAAATTGACAACCGTTTCTTACTTGCACATTAATTTACTCCTTTGTAATCCACTGTCATTTTATTCTAAAATGTACAACTATAAATACTATGCCTGCATTTTTAATTTTACAACTAAAAATTTTATGGGATGTAGATATTTCATTCTTGGACTAGGAGAAATTTGTCAGAGACATGAATGCTTGTCTAAAACGCACAAAACTGCATTTTTACCCTCTTCAGTTGTTGCATTTGTGCTGTCACACCAGATGGCCTCTCTTATATGAGGAGGAGCAAATGCTGGCCCCTGGAGAAACGATGAGTTATGTCCTAAAGGAACTCCAAGGAGAGCCGATGTCGCTATAGCACGTCCGCAACGTCGAGCAAGTTCACCCTTAAATGAAGAAAGAAAAAGAAAAAGAAAATAACTAGTCAGCATTCCGAGAATGTACTGGGCAAGTTCACCCTTAAACTATACGACCATGACCACAAAAATCGAACACACTTTTGCTCACTGCATCGACAAGAAACGATAATTAATTAATGGTATAAAGTACTAACTCCCACTGCATTGGCCAATGGGAGAAGAGCATGAGCAAAATGTGAGCAAAAATGGTGTGAGCAACACTGCACTGATCACATCACAAAAATAACAGCCCATTGGTCAATATTAATTAAGCATATAATTTTATATACAGAAGTCAAGGTTCAGACATGAAGTTAATTAGAACCATATATAACCGCATCAGAAACCCATAATGAGATATATGTCTCAAAACATAAGGAATGAAAAATCAACAGATCTTTTGTAGAATAAGACGTTCAACTGCCAAATTTGCAGATAATGTGCACACAAACCACAGTATTTTTAAATGAAATCATGATGTACCTTAAGCTTTGCCCTCTCACGGATAAGTGTAAGGGACGCGTCTATAACACGCCTCTGGCTCGCTTCTAACATATCAGCTGGAACTTTTGCAGTAGCATTCAGTTTGTGCAAGTAATGGATTCCCCTCCTCCCAATATTTCTCATGTCTGTAAAGTGTGACCTGGGGAAAAAAAATCATAAAAAAAGCCAACCATTACGAAATGTTAGTGGAACAAAAGATAATTTTCTTTTCTTTTCTTTTAAAAACGTTAAGCTAGCTAGTATCACTCTGATGAGCATGATGGCATGATGAAAGGGACGTTTGGTAAATACAAAATCTTTAAATTTTAAATTTAAAACAACCCAACTTGCAAACTAAGATTTAGATAAAGAGTAATGCTAGGTGTACACAAATTTGTACACACTTTTGCACACAAATACTTTAAATGCATGTACCCTATGCTGTGTAAGTGGTGCACAGAAAAGTGTGAAAAAATCAAACAGCACAAGGTACATGCATTTAAAGCATTTGTGTGCAAAAGTGTGTACAAAATTTGTGTACACCTAGCATTACTCTTAGATAAATAAAAAAATATATATATATATATATATACATATGTATATATAGCTACGGATACTCTAATTAATTTGAGCATAGTGCAGGGCAGGCAAGTTCAATGATAAGAGATTGATAATTGACAAACCAAGACATGCATGCTTGAAGAAAATTCACCAATATTGCCTCCCACGTTTGTTATGATTTTAATGCAAACATTCCTTATTTATAGATTAGGAGAGCATTTTTGCTCACCCAAAATTTGGTACACCAATGCTCACCCAAGCATCCCATTGGCCAATGCAGTGGGGCCCAGGATTAAACAAATGTTGTTTAATATTGTTTAATCCTGGGCCCCACTGTATTGGCCAATGGGATGCTTGGGTGAGCATTGGTGTACCAAATTTTGGGTGAGCAAAAATATTTTCAAAGATTAGATGACATCAAAACACCCTTTTAATTTAGGGACCCAATCCTCTACAAATCCATTTTCTCCTGTTAAAACAAATGAACAAAAAAAGAAAAAGAAAGACTAAAGTAAAGTTGAAGCGCTATTCATTTTGGTGTGAGAAGAGACAAATGAAAATGCAAGAGGACTATATATATATATATATATAAATAAAAAAAAAAAATTTGACTGTATGCAAGAACACACGCACCCAATATAAACTCCATGAATAAGGACCTACGAAAACAAGCTCATACGACACACTTGAGCATATGGGCCACAGAGGGGAAAAACCCCTCAAACCAGTCCCCCTACGGGGAATGGAACCCTCAACCTCCCACTTGGAAGAGAGTGAGTGATGCAACTAGACCACAAGGGTCTTGGCCAAGAGGACTATATATTGGTTTTCCTTTTTCTTTTCCTAAGTTTGTGGCAACCAGACCAGAGCTCAATATTTGATTTGTCACAACTTTACACGTAGCGGTAGATTATAGGCAAATTTTTCTTTCAATTCTACGGCGTCTAGCAATCATCAAGTCAAAAACTGAGGATACATGGTTTCGTTGAAGAATTTTGAAATGAAAAATCAGCGCCTAGAGAGAGAGAAGAAGAAGAAGCACAGAGCGAATGAAAGTACCGAAAGTGTAGAAATGAAAAGAGAGAAAAGAGAGCACTGAGCAATGAAGAAATTGGGAAAGTGTTTGTGGCAGATGATACACAACAGGATACAAATATATAGCCAGACATTCATAATGCAAAACAAAAACCATGACTCAAGCAATGACATCTCTATAATAACCAATAGTGCTAGGGTAAAAAAATATCCACACTTTGATGTGGATTAATGAGAGAAATTAACAGTAGACCCGTAGTCTCTATCTCTCATTTTATTGATCCACCTCAAAATGTGGATGTTATTTGGTTGTACTGTGCCGCAAACAATACTCCATAATAAATCACGAGCAATAATACTAGATGTACACACCTTCGTACGATTTTTGTGTCAAAAAGTGTGTACACCTAGCACCTAGCATTATTCAATCACGAGTTTTGATTTCACCCTTATATGTGAGTGATAAAAGAGTGAAGGGGCACGATTGAGTGTAAATTTGAAATGAATGGCTAAGATTGGCTGTGGTTTCAAGATTCTCTCCCTCTCACCTTTATTTCACCATTCTGACTTATCTGAACTCATCTCTTCTCTCTCTCGATCTCTCTCACCTCTCTCTCTCTCCTCTCTCACGTGTAATTCAAGAAATTTTAAAACGCTCCCACACACACTCTTTCTCCCTCCCTCAGAACTTTCTACCCCACTATATATTACGGTAAGCCACCACAGCTGCTTCCACAGCGCCTCACCGTGTTCGCCATCTCTTTATCAGTTTACTCTCCCTCAATCTTTATCTCTCACACCCTCTCGCACAGTAAACACACGCATATCTGCACACAGGCTTAGATCTGTGTGTGTATTATGTACGAAAGTGTTAATATTTTCAAGTTTCTTGCCTCTCATACATATTAAAGAGAGTAGGTAGAAAGAATAGTAATTGGCTCACACCCATGGTCATGTTAGGATTGTGTTTAAAATTCTATTAGTGAAATTACTTCTTAATTATGATTTGATTTCTTATTTGGTGGTTTACTTATTAAATAAGGATTGCTTTCATAGTGGAAGTTACCTATTTCATATATAAATGTTTGTGAGAGTATTCCTTATTGTACAAGACTTACCATGGGAGTAAATCCTACTACAGCTAGGATTGAGATTCTACAATCTATATAAATATAGTGTTTTCTCAAGAGATTGATAAGATTGGTTGGAAATCTTCTACAAATCCACATTCTACATACACAAGAGAGGGCTACAAATGACTGAGGGAGAGACTAATTTCTAGCAATTATGTGTGTCATAACTTGGTTGTAGAGTTATACACGTGAGGTCTTGAGTGCTTGTAATCTTCATCTTAATCGAGGCAATCGTCTTTGCACGTGGACGTAGGCATTGTTGAGCCGATCCACATTTAAACCTTGTTGTGTTCGTTTGCTTGATTTTTCTTTTGTGGTTGTGTCGTTCTTGTTTTATTTATCTCCATCTTCATGGGTGTGATTTTTTTTTCTTTTTTTGCAAAAGGAAGCTGATTTCGCATATGGGTATATCTTTAAATTTGATTTTTCTATGTGTATTTGTGAATGCATATATTAACTTAAATCGCAGGAAGATCTCCACTGTAGGATTAACAAAAGAGGTAATCTCTCTCTCTCTCTCTCTCTCTCTACCAAACCCTAATTCTAACTTTATCCTTAGCTCCATAATCTGACCCTAACCCAACCCTCAACCATTTGTCAATTTGGTTTTCATGGACAAATCAATTTGGCGGTCCGTGAAATTAAGGCAAACCTCAGAAAAAGTTTGTGTAATTTACCCTAATAATAATAATAACTATAATAATAATAATAATAATAAATATCGTTGGATCTTTAAAAACTCTTTAGATTATGATGACAAGACATGGAAGAGGTTCTGACTAAAAGACAACTACCCACGAGTGCACTTATCCTTATACGGGACCACGAGTAACATGAGCAAATTTATTTTACATTGGTTTTAAATTGATTACAAACACAATATATATATATATATATATAATGGCTTTCCAAAACTGACAAAAATAAAAGAGACAATTAGATTTCAGTAAATGAATATTATAAAAATATCAATAGTAATTAAAAAAAATTAAAATGCTATAAAATAAATTAAAGAAAACATGAACTTTTTAATAGCTAATTTATATTTTAGTCAACCTTTTCAACGTTTGAAGAGATGCTATTAACATTTAAAAATTTGCTATCAACATTGTGAAGAGTTGCACTCAACTTTGAAATACATTGTTCTCTACGTTTTAAAGAGTTGCTCTTACACGGTTCGTAAAGTTGCCTCCCAACGTTTTAAGAATTCCTCCAAAACGTAAAATTTGAAATTTTGAAAATTTTATAAAAAAAAAATGTTGATTTTACTTCAATTCAATAAAAGCAATAGAATGAAATTTGAATTCTTCATTAAAGTTGACTGAAATATAATAAATCCAAAACCAAAATTTGTACAAGCGAATAATGGATTTCCCATTTTTTTTTTTCTAGTTTGAGGATCTACGGCCACAATAATAATTGTTATTGTAGCTGATAAGCCCAAAAACATTCCTCCAATAACGAATCACCATGTGTCCATTACTAAAGACATGAACTGACCAATACAAGCACGTGTATGAAATGCTTAATCCAAATGCGGTTGCCAATACCACAAAATTTGCAAGACACTTGAATTTGGATCCTAACAATCACTGTAGAAGGACCATGTGGGTGGTGGTTTTTTCTCCAAACCAATGAATTCTTTTGTTACTACAATAATCGAGAAGTTGCCATATTTGGTTTTTTTTTTTTTTTTTTAACATGTAACTAACTCTTATTTGTCAAAACTACTACAATATCACTCATACCACATTTTGACTCTGGGGCACTGAATAATTTTTTAGCTAAATGTACGTAAAAAATATTGAAAATAACAAATGTCCAAAACATATGCAAAATAGTACTCACATATGACATTACCATAGTGAAATTAACGAATGTCCAAAACATATGCTAAATAGTACTCGAATATGACAATAACATTCAATATTGCAGGTTTCCCGCATACAAAATCACTATCGACAATGCATGATTATATGCGTATACATCAACTAATTGGTCATGTGATGAATCATTTTTCACAACCTGTTTGCACCCAAAAACCGTCAATGGTTTTTGAGCCCGATTCACGTTAGAGGGGAGGCTGGGCTAAGGAGTAAATGATTCATCGGACTTAAGTACAGACGTGAGACTAATGAGGATTAAGGCCGGTAGGTATTACAAGGAGAGCCCGATGGGAACCTTGGATAGAGGTAAAGATTATCGGGCTTTAGGGAAACATAACCTAGCATGTTGAAAGCCCGATGGTGGAAAGCAGCAACAGGGAGCCCAATCGGACACTGCATAATGAAGATGGGAGGTAAAGTTAAGAGTTAAAGTCCGATTGGTTATAAGTAGTTGAAGAAAGGTAATCGGGTATGAAGGAAGGCATGGAAACAGATTGAGCCCGATTCATCCAGGGGAGTCAGTGGTGAGGCCGATTGACTGGAAGAAGAAGGCAGTGCTATCTACAGCTGGCATGATGACGTCATCTCTGAGAGTTTTGGAAACAAGAGTCCGTTTAGGAAAGGAGTTGCTCGTTGCCAGCTGGATTGAGGCGTCTGATCCCTAAATTAAAGGGATTGATTCAATTAAGTTCTGGATAAGGAAGGACTTCTTCAATCAGCCAATCAATTAAGTAGTTTGGGGCGCAAGTAAAGGAATTATTGTCCAAGTAGGGATCGTATAAGGCTGCTATAAATATAAGGCAGGCCATCGAAGCAAAGGACTCCGCGTCTCTCTCGAAACAGCATACAGCATTCAGTATTCAGTATATTCGAAGCATTCAAAGCACTTTCTCCAAGTCTTTATGTTTTTCAGTCTTTATTAGCAAATAGGTCTGTGCTTTTGTTAATTCTTCTTCGTTCTTTTGAATAATCAGTCTTATTCCTGGTTTGTTCAAGATCTGTGTAGTTTTTCCAGACATTTAATAAAATCTGTTTTATTAAACCGTTTGTGATTTTGTTTACCTATTAAACTTGATACTTTTTAGCTTGTGCGCTTCAGTACTGCTAAAGAACTTACAGTGAGGGTACTTTCCTACTCACTATACACAATCATCATGTTTAGAAGTTAGATTCATCAAAGCCTTGTGTAGCACTCACACAAGCGGATAGGAAATTAGTTTGCACGCATACACATACACACCGAACCACAGATTGGTTCTGGCACGCCCGTGCAAATTACAGCAAACATTTTTGGCACGCCCGGTGGGACCCAGAGTGTCAAACCATGCCGCCGAAGAAAGATAAGCAGACGACAAAAAATGGCCAAGATGATCAGCCCACGGACCCACCTCTGGAAGAGAGCACCGGCCAATCTCCACAAGATGGCAGTGTCAAGCTCGAGGCAATATCAGAGGCCATGAGGGCTAACGTTAAGCCCATGTGGCAGGAGTACAATGCGCTCATAGGCTCTATGGGAAATCTCAAATCGGTCATGAACCAAACGGCCGATATTCATAAGAGTCAGGCTGAATTGGTCCTAGAAACCAGGACCACCCACATAAAGTTGGACCGCCTGACGGAAGCAATCGGAATGCTGGTTGAAACCTTTAAGGCCGGAACCAACAAAGAACAGGTTAACGGATCGGGCTCGGGCACACCGCTTGAGTCCGATAAGCCGAAAGACCCGCCTTATGTCTGTCGAACCTAAGGGATGGTAATGGCTCAGGTAGGCAATCTGAGTCACAGTCCGGCATGACAAGTGGAGTGGTAGTCACCGATCCCAACGGATCGGCGACACCAGGGTTTGGTAGATCCACAGGCCACACTGAAAGTTCAGTCGGCCACATACAACCCCTAGGTCACGGCCATGGGGGGCAAAGGAACAACGGTGGATTTTGGACCCATCAGGCCCACAACCAACAACACGGACCGCCGACGTTGATAAGAAATGTTCAGCCCGTAGTTCAACCCATCAGTAGGGAGGAGTTGGTAGCGGCCATACACGAAGAGTATGGCCCGTTTATGCGAAGATTGGAACGGCCGACTTACAGACGGCCGTACCCCCCTGAAATTGACCAAGTCATATTTTCTCAGGGGTACAAGGTACCAAATTTCACTCTATTTTCTGGAGAGAGTGAACAGTCCTCAGTTGAGCATATTGGCTGTTTTATTGTTCAATGCAGCCATGTGGGTCACAGTGAGCCATTAAAGTTAAGATTATTCTCAAACTCGCTAACAGGCATGGCGTTTTTGTGGTACGTTAATCTCCCAACCAATTCGGTGTTAACTTGGCAAGGGATGGAAGAACTTTTTCACGGCCAGTTCTATAAGACTGAGCCCGAGACATCGCTGGCAGATTTGTCCAGGATGATGCAACTAATAGGGGAGACCGTGGAAACATACATAGCCCGTTTCCGAAAGGCAAAATATCGGTGTAAGACAGTTTTGCCTGAGGAGGAGTATGCAAAGATGGCCATGGGGGGTATGTCCTTCGAGCTTCGCAAGAGGTTTGAGGGAACTGACTTCCGTGACTTATTCGAGCTTGCCACATGGGCCGGTCGCTACGAGCGAATTCTTTTGGATGAGCATGAGAAGAAGAACTCCTCCAAGGGAACATATTATAAAGACCCTAATTACGAGGTCCACTTAGCAGAGTGTGACCTTGAAGTAAAAAGTGATATGGCCAAGTTGATTTGCAAACGGCAAATCGTATGCAACGCCTTGAACAAGCCTGTTAACAACAACGCTGCTGCAAAGAAAATGGCATTCGAGGCGGGAAAAAACTATACTTTTGATATAACTATGGCTGATCAAATATTCGATGCCTTGTTGGCCGATAAAGTGATCAAGCTAAGTGAAGGTCATCGGTTCCCAAAGGCCGATGACATAAAAAATAAGGAGTACGGTAAATGGCACAATTCTTGGAAGCACTCTACTAACAATTGTGTTGTTTTTCGCAATTTCATACAGGAAAACGTGGAGAAGGGAGTATTCAAATTCTGGGACAAAGCAATGGGGATCGATTCAAATCCTTTTCCTCAGATTACGGGCACCAACATGGTGATGCCCGATCTAACCAAGCTTTCAAGGCCGAGACCGAAGATAGACTTGTCTGACGGGGAGTTTGTGCCAAAACAAAGGGAGGGTAAACAAGTTACTATTTTGGCCATTGATGGGCCGAAGGTGACAATACATGACCTCCAAAAGAGCTATCAAGAACGCAAGGCAGAAGCACACAAGGCCGAGGAAGAAACGGCCAAATCCAGTACGGATAATCTGATAGCCGATCTACGGCGACAGCTAGAATTCATCGAACAAGGCCTTTGCCCGAGGTACAAGGCTGATGTCAAGAAGGAAGTCTCGAACCCGAGTAAGAGGCCGAGAAGCTATAAACATCAGGACTCGAGCCCGCGAAGGTCTGTACACGAGAGATTGTCACTACCATGGCAAGGTCAGGCCAAGCCCGAGTGGTGGGCAAAACATCTGTTGGTGCAGCGAGTCGGCCAAGGCGAATTCGGCCGATTGGGGGCAAGAAGGTCCCAGGCAATCCCGAGACCTCAGATGCAAGCAACAACCTCTGACAGGAGCCTGAGTATGGTGCTACCACCTCGGGTAGAAGATCAAAAGTGGCATAGGGCTGAACACTCTAAATTCCTAGCACGGCCACAATATAGCAAGTCCCAGAAAAAGAGATATCAGAGAATGAGACAGGCCGAACGAGAGCGTCAGTTCTTGAAGAATTAGGCTGGAAACCCTCCTGCTCCCACAGAGCTCAAGGTGTCCGATAATCAAGGACTTTCCACGAGGGCGATGCGCATTGCCACTGAGCTCCCAAGGGAAAGAGTCCGACAGGAAAGATCACAGGAAGAAGGTAGAGTTACATCGGACAAGATGATTGAGTCTGATGGAGATGTGTCGGACTCAAGTTTTTTGCCAATACAATTCGGGACTATCCCATTAGGCTTGTCATCCAACATGGTGTATACGCTACCCATGTCCTTCAGGGCCAAGCTAGACCAGCCATCTGCCATGAAAGGGGATGTGGTAGAGGGCCTAGCTAAGGACTCGGCCGTGATAGAAGAAATCTTTTGGAACGGGGGAGAGACTGTTAAGCCTAAAGTGGTGGAAGCCATAAGTAAAAATGTAGACGCCACCGACAACCAGACCGATCGGCCTAAGATTACTATCTTAAGGCCGAAAGGACAGCAGACTGAGGAAGGAGTGAAGACCGGACCAGTTAAAGTGGTGTTTGAAAAGCCAACACACCAGATGTCCCAACATTTGAAGCCTTTGTACGTGAAAGGACACATTGAAGGCGTCCCGATAAACAGGATCCTTGTTGATGGGGGGTCTACCATTAACATCATGCCTCAAATAATGTTGAGGATCCTGCAGAAGTCAGAGTCAGAACTAATTCCGACCGAGATGAATGTCCAAAGCTTCACGGGGGCACCTTCAAGGACCAAGGGGATCCTACCCCTTGAACTGACCGTTGGCAGTAAAACAGTCATGACTGCTTTTTTCATAGTAGAAACCTCAGCGGCCTATAATGCTTTACTAGGCCGGGATTGGATACACCCAAATTATTGTATCCCCTCCACGCTCCATCAGTTGTTAATTTTCTGGAGAGGTGATGAAGTGGAAGTGGTTGCGGCAGACACCAAGCCCTTTGTAGCCAGGGTGCAGACGGCCGATGCAGTCTTGTACGAAGATGACATCGGGCCAGTTAAGTTGTTGGGGTGCAACAAAATGGAAAGACCAAATTCAACAACCTTCCTTAAAGGAAGTTCGTCGGACATTAAAGCATATTTCCATAGTCTCAGTCGGACAGAAGAATCAAGGCCGATTGAGATCGTTGAACAAGAAGATGTCTATGGGGACTCCGATAATTGAAGAACGGAAGCTGTTGACCTTGAGGGCCAGCATGGCCAGATGGTGTGCATTCCTGGCCGACAGAAGATTGGAAATCGGCCTATGTGCCGGAATGATCAATCTGGCTGACTGTATTTACGAAGAAGAAGCGCCAAGGGAAGAAGAGATTCAGATAGACGAGTTGGAAATGGCCACAGCGAAACTTGATGATTTAAAGGCCGACGTTCAAGACCCTCTCTTGGAAGTCAACCTAGGCAAGGAAGGAGAGCACAAACCTACCTATGTAAGTCAAATGCTGGATCCTCAGTGTCAGGCCGAGTTGATTGCACTCCTTCACAAGTACAAGGATTGTTTTGCCTGGGAATATGATGAGATGCCTGGTTTATCTAGGGAACTGGTGGAACACTGATTACCAATTAAGTCGGGGTTCAGGCCGTTCAAACAGCTACCTCGGCGTATGTCACCAGAGGTGACACTGAAGGTGAAAGAAGAGATCGAGAGACTACTGAACGCCGGCTTCATTCGGACAGCCCGATATGTTGAATGGGTCTCGAATGTGGTGCCAGTAGTGAAGAAGAATGGGAAGCTGAGGGTTTGCATTGACTTCAGGAACTTAAACCTAGCTACCCCAAAAGATGAGTATCCCATGCCTATGGCCGATCAGTTAATCGATTCGGCCGCTAAACATAAATTTTTGTCATTTATGGACGGGCATTCGGGGTATAACCAGATTTACATCGCCGAAGAGGATGTCCCGAACACTGCTTTTCGGTGTCCGGGGGCAATTGGAACCTTTGAGTGGGTTGTCATGCCTTTCGGGCTGAAGAACGCTGGAGCCACCTATCAACGGGCAATGAATTCAATCTTCCATGACATGATCGGACAATTCATGGAAGTTTACATAGATGATGTGGTGGTGAAGTCAGGAGGTGATACCGATCATTTGAGGGATTTGGAAAAAGCATTTGAAAGAATGCGGGCTCATAGACTAAAGATGAACCCTCTCAAATGTGCATTCGGCGTTACAGCAGGGAACTTCCTAGGTTTCTTAGTACATCAAAGGGGGATACAGATTGACAAGAATAAGGCTCGGGCTATCCAGGCAACAAAGCCACCTGCTAATAAGAAAGAGCTTCAGAGATTGCTCGGACAGATCAATTTCTTAAGAAGATTTATATCAAATTGCGTAGGGTCGCAGGGAAGACCCAAGTATGGACCCCACTATTGAAGATCAAGACCGATGAAGACTTCAAGTGGGAAGACAGCCATCAACAAGCCTTTGAGGGAATCAAACAATATCTGTCAACTCTTCCAGTATTAATGCCACCCAAGAAGGGTAGGTACCTAAAATTGTATATATCGGCCTCTGGCTGCTCTATAGGAAGTATGTTAGCTCAAGATAATGAGCAAGGCAATGAGCATGCCGTTTATTATTTAAGTAGAATTTTGACTCCAGTCGAGCAGCGCTATGCGCCGATTGAGAAGTTATGCTTGGCATTGTATTTTTCTTCACAAAAGTTAAGAACATATATGCTTCCTGTTTCAACTTACATAATATGTCAAACTGATGTGATAAAATATATGTTGTCAAGACCGATTATGAGAGGCCGAATTGGGAAATGGACCCTGGCCTTAATGGAATTTGCCATCCAATACCGATCGCAGCAATCGGTGAAAGACCAGGCCATAGAAAATTTCTTGGCCGATCACCCAAATCCTACTGATTTGGGGGAACTGCCTCTTGCACCCAAGGTCCTGAGCACATCCTTAGTCCCATGGACTTTAATCTTTGACGGTTCCAAAAACGCAGAAGGTGCTGGGGCAGGTGTGGTGATTGTATCACCCAAGTACAAGAAGACAAAAATGTCTTTTCGGCTCAATTTCAAATGTACTAATAATCAGGCCGAGTACGAAGCACTTATCATCGGACTGGAGATACTCCTTAAAATGGGGGCATCGTCCGTGCACATAAAGGGAGACTCCGGGTTGGTGATCGGACAGATAGCCGGGGAGTTTCAGATAAGGAGTTGGGAGCTATGCCCGTTCCACGCAGTTGCCACTCAACTCATAGAGGCATTTGATGACATTAGCGTGAGCTATATCCCAAGAACAACAAATACTGAGGCCGATAAGTTGGCAAAAACAGGATCAGCCTCATCATCCCAGAAGAGTGCAGAAGACCAACTTATCACGGTTCATGTCCGATCATTACCATCTAATGCAAAGAGAGGATGGTATGCTACTGCCAATTCGGTCTTGATGGAGGACGACGATTGGAGAATTCCCATCATTGAATACCTGAATCACCCAAATGTTAGGGTAGACCGAAGGGTTAGGTTATTTGCTGTCCGATTCGTGGTACTTGATGGAGAATTATTCAAGAAACCAATCGGTGACGACGTGGTCTTGAGGTGTCTAGGGAAGAAACAGGCCATGCAGGTTATGGCTGAGGTACATGAAGGTATTTGTGGGGCACATCAGGCCGGTACCAAAATGAAGTGGTTGTTGAGAAGATACAATTATTACTGGCCCGGCATGTTGAAAGATTGTATTAGTTATGCCAAGGGTTGTCAACCTTGTCAAAAGCATGGTCCAATCCAACATGTGTCGGCCAAAGAGTTGCAACTCATAATCAAACCATGGCCGTTTAGGGGATGGGCGATGGATTTAATTGGCAAAGTCCTACCGCCATCATCGGGCCAGCATTGCTTCATCATAGTGGCTACGGATTACTTCACGAAGTGGGCCGAGGCCATACCTTGTAGAACGGTGACACAAGCCACCGTCATAAAATTCATTGAAGAACACATTATCCATAGGCTCGGCCTTCCAGAAACAATCACGGATGACCAAGGATCCGTGTTTACTAGGACGGAAACATCGGCCTTTGCAGAAAGTAGGGGGATCAAAATTCTAAATTCTACGCCCTATTATGCACAGGCTAATGGACAGGCCGAGTCCACTAACAAGATCCTCAAGGGGATCATTGAGAAGATGATTGTGGAAAATCCTAGAGAATGGGACAAGCTCTTGTCCGAAGCGTTAAGGGCCTATCGGACATCTAAAAGGTCAAGTACTGGGGTTACACCGTTCATGCTAACTTACGGGCATGATGCGATGTTACCTATGGAAGTAACAATCCGATCGGCAAGAAGAGCTTTACAGAATCAGCTAGAGCCCGCTAAGTATACAGAGGCTATGATAGCTGAATTGGAAGGACTTGATGAAATGAGGCTAACGGCCTTGGATTCATTAAGAGTGCAGAAGCAACGGGCAGCCCGAGCTTATAACAAGAGGGTGAAGGAGTAGTCTTTTTGCACTGATGATTTGGTATGGAAGGCCGTGTTACCAATTGGGGACAAGGATAATCGTTATGGTAAATGGTCGGTCAATTGGGAAGGCCCGTTCATTGTCCATCAAGTCAAGACGGGTGGTGCTTATAGGCTGCGTGATTTAGATGGAACTGTTCATGTCCGATTAATCAATGGTCAGTATTTAAAGTCCTATTACCCTACGTTATGGGAGACCATTGACCGGGATTATAAACCGAATCCTGGGTTGGAATATGATCAGTTGATAAACTATGAGCCTGAGCCCGAATGATTTAAATAAAATAGTGGTTTTGTATTGATAGGCTAAGCACATCTTACTTACCGAATGATGGAAAAAGGAAAAAGATTCTCTACGAAATACAAAATAGGAGCCGGCCTCTAGGCCGACCCAAAATTCCTAAGCTTAGCCTTCAGGTCCTCCCAGGTCTTGAGGGCTCCAGACCGATCCCGTTTGGCTTTTTCTAGCTTTTGTGCCCATACCCGGGATATCGAAACACTGGCTTGCAGCTGATCACTGCACTTTTGAGCATCACCGCCAAGAGAAGATAATGCTTCGTTAATTTTTCCAAGGGCGGTGTTGTTGGTAACGACCTCGGCCTCTCATTGGGCAAGCTGAGCCTTTAGTGCAGCAATACGGTTCTGCAGCCAAGAGTCTCTTGCTAGAACCTGAGCCCGAGAGGCCTTCCCCGCTTCAAACTTGGCTTTGGCCCCTTCCAAGAACTTCAACGCTTTCTGCCGTGAGCTTAAATGAAGTTCTGCATCAGCCTGAATTTTCAAGGCCGATCGGTCCACAAGATGGGCGCTGGGGAGTCTCTCTTTTATCTCAAGGAGTAATGATAGCTGCCCGTCTGAAAGAGAAGAATCGTCTAGGAGAGTGGTCAAGTCTGTGTCAAGATCAGCAGTAGCAGAAAGGTTGGATAGTTCCTGGTCAGTAAGCCCGAAGAGTAGGTCCTTGGCTTGTTGAAGGAGGGAAGGTGAGATTGCTTCGAGCTCCAGGGGGCCAAGGTCAAAAGGTCCCAGGTCCAGGCCCGAGAAGAAGTCATTGTAGGGAATGATTGGCACTGGACTTGTGGGATCGGCATGTTCACGAGAATGCAGTTAGACATGGTCTTTAAAATTGTACAAATTAAAGTAAAGTAACACTGCAATACCTGGGTGTGAGGACCAAGTGAGGCCAAAATCGCTTCGCGAACATCGACCTCACTGGATTGCGAAGATGTTGGTTGGGAAGGAGATTGAACCAACTCCGAAGAGGAGGAAGCGTGGCCGGTCTCAACCCCTGGACTGATTAAGACCGCCGTCACTTGCAAGACTTCGGCCTTTGGGACTGCGCCCGGATTATCAACACCGGCCTGAATGGCAGACTCTTCAGGAATGTTGACCTCGACCACTACCGGTTCCGCTATTGTGTTAGCAGGAGATCCGGTGGCTGCAGGAGGTTCTCCTTGCCCGGAGAGAGCTCCAACTTCAGGAGGAATAGCCTGATCTACCTCATCTCCAACTGCCTCCGTGGTAGTTCCAGCATCGGCCTCGCCCTCAGTGCTGGAAGAGAGGACAACTTGCTCAGGAGCTTGGTTGATATGAGCAAGGTCTTCATCTCCACTGGAAGGGGTTAGAGGAGGCACGATGTGAAGTGGCATCACCCGCACGGCCACCCGTTCCAGATAGGCCGCTGCAGACGTCGAGGATGCAGGGAGAGTTGGAGGAAGAGTCTGAGTTGAAGTTGAGAGTGGATCCTCTCCTGAGTCTTCATCAACGAGATGCAAAACAGAGGATTAGAACTCAAACAGACAGAATCGGGCGTAGCTGTTAAAAGATGGTAAAATCTAACCTGAGAAGAGGCCGGTGTTGTTTTTTGTTTCTTCTGAGAAGGACACCCTTGCCCGGAGCAGCTTTGCGGGCAGGCTTTTTGGCTACTTGTTTACGCCTGACTGGAGCTGCCGTCGGGACAGGATCATCGGCCTCAGTGGCTGATGATGCAGTAAAAGGCACAAGGGCCTCAACAGCAGTGCCTGAAAATATGGTGCGTGCCCGTTCACCCCACCACTGGGTGAATTCCTCTGACACCATGGGCTGGGCAGAGAAGAGTGTAAAGCTGAACGCCGCTTTGAGCCGATCCGATCTTTCTTTTATTTTCTTCACCTGGCCGTCATTAACAATGAGGCCGCGTTCCACTCAGTCAACATTAACAGTAATGCCAGGGGGAACGGGCACGAGCACGAGTTGTGTAAGCCCGAATTGGCGGACGTATAGAGGAGCGAAGTAATATTCAGCCCCACATTTATTATTGGCCGACGGAATGCTCGGGCTAAAAATAATGTCTCTAGCTACTAAGTAGCTAGAAAAAATTTCATTCTAAGTGGACTGGGTGCCCTAACCTCAGTTGGAAGAATTATTCGAAAGTTGAAGGAAATAAGAGAATTGAAGTGAAAAGAATGGGGTAAAGAGGTTGATATCCCGAGGGGAACAACCTTGATAAAAGAAAGTAAAACACTCCTCGAAGGAGTGGGAAGAAGGAATTACGTCCATGAATTGGACGGCCGAGATGGGAACGTCGGCCAATTGGCGGATGGGAGGTTGGAACTCGGGGAAATAAGAATACAGCCACAACTGAAGCACCCATATCGGGCTCCCACCAGCTCCAAAGCCCGAATGGACAAAATCTGTGATGCCTCGGACAAGGTCCGCCCAAACCAATGTAGCCATGGCCAAGGGCTGTCTCGATGCAAGAGCCAAGGCCAAGGTTGTATACTCTTTGGTAATGGCTTGGCTGGCCGAGCAGAAGAGATATTTGTTGAGCCAATAGATGAGGAAGGTAGTGTGTTCTGCATCGGACACCACCGTATCATTTGCCCCGATGCAGGCAGTCAGAAAGCCTCCAAAGGCTGTAATCGGCCTGTGAGAAACGGCCCCGTCCCTGACAATTGCTTGTTGAGGATAGGCAAAGCTGGCTGTCCCAACGTCAAGCCCGGGAATGATTTCTTGTCCATGAGGGCGAAGGCCGAGTAGATAACTGATATCTTTGACGGTGGGAGCCATTGGTCCGCAACGGAATAGGAAGCCGTTGCAAGAAGAAGACTAGAATAATAAGGCTGACAGAAGAAGAGGTCGGTCTATCTCTATTCGAGACCGACTGAGCAGTATGGCGTCATAAATGCCCGTTTGCTTCCAGACACCGACCTTAGAGGCCGAAACCCTGGTCACCCATTTGTCCCAATCTGCGGCGGGGGTCGACCATCCCCGAATTGGTTAGTTAGCACTTTGAACTTTGTCCCAATGAGCAGGGACTTGAAGGAATGCTTCAATTTCGACTGGAGGGAAGAATGGTAGAAAAGCTGCCGGAGGGTGGCCATAAAAAGCCTTTCCCAAGCCTGGTGCGATGGGAGAACTATCAGAGGAGCTGTAGGGGGTGAGATAATCAGTGGAAATCTCAGCGGCGTGAGCTTTGGCTAAAGCCCTAACCTCCCTGCATCGGTTTTGTGGTGGAGGAGCATCAATGAAGGTTTTCTTGCCTTTGGAGGTGGCCGCAACAGTTTTAGGAGCCATGTCTGTGGTGGAGAGGAAAGGTCGCCGGAAAAGATGGAGATCTAGAAAGAGAAGCTCTGTTTTTCTTGAATTGTAGAGAGAGAGTAAGAATGCGAATGTAGTAAGGAGTTTCAAAAGTTTGGCGGTTAAATATCACGACGCTATAATTATGGTGCAGTAAATGTGGAGTGATTGGTGGGATTCTCCATAATCTGACAGTGGCTGCATGGTTGACGCGTGGCCAGTTTAAAATTCAAAACGTCACATCAATCAAGGCGGGACGTTTGATATGACCTTTTGGGGGGCAATTGTTTGCACCCAAAAACCGTCAATGGTTTTTGAGCCCGATTCACGTTAGAGGAGAGGTCGGGCTAAGGAGTAAATGACACATCGGACTTAAGTACAGATGTGAGACTAATGAGGATTAAGGCCGGTAGGTATTACAAGGAGAGCCCGATGGGAACCTTGGATAGAGGTAAAGATTATCGGGCTTTAGGGAAACATAACCTAGCATGTTGAAAGCCCGATGGTGGAAAGCAGAAACAGGGAACTCAATCGGACACTGCATAATGAAGATGGGAGGTAAAGTTAAGAGTTAAAGTCCAATTGGTTATGAGTGGTTGAAGAAAGGTAATCGGGCATGAAGGAAGGCATGGAAACAGATTGAGCCCGATTCATCCAGGGGAGTCAGTGGTGAGGTCGATTGATTGGAAGAAGAAGGCGGTGCTATCTACAGCTGGCATGATGACTTCATCTCTGAGAGTTTTGGAAACAAGAGTCCGTTTAGGAAAGGAGTTGCTCGTTGCCAGCTGGATTGAGGCGTCTGATCCCTAAATTAAAGGGATTGATTCAATTAAGTTCTGGATAAGGAAGGACTTCTTCAATCAGCCAATCAATTAAGTAGTTTGGGGCACAAGTAAAGGAATTATTGTCCAAGTAGGGATCGTATAAGGCCGCTATAAATATAAGGCGGGCCATCGAAGCAAAGGACTCCACGTCTCTCTCGAAACAGCGTACAACATTCAGTATTCAGTATATTCGAAGCATTCAAAGCACTTTCTCCAAGTCTTTATGTTTTTCAGTCTTTATTAGCAAATAGGTTTGTGCTTTTGTTAATTCTTCTTCGTTCTTTTGAATAATCAGTCTTATTCCTGGTTTGTTCAAGAACTGTGTAGTTTTTCCAGACATTTAATAAAATCTATTTTATTAAACCGTTTGTGATTTTGTTTACCTGTTAAACTTGATACTTTTTAGCTTGTGCGCTTCAGTACTGCTAAAGAACTTACAGTGAGGGTACTTTCCTACTCACTATACACAATCACCCTGTTTAGAAGTTAGATTCATCAAAGCCTTGTGTAGTACTCACACAAGCGGATAGGAAATTAGTTTGCACGCATACACATACACACCGAACCACAGATTGGTTCTGGCACGCCCGCGCAAATTACAGCAAACACAACCATACAAAGACCGTGGTCCAATAGTATGGTACTGGAAGATATCATAAAAATGGCTCTTTTATACAATTGGATGCATGAGGTGCGCCCCAACAAATATGAGATATATATATATACATTAATGCTACAAGCACAGAAAAATGCACAGAATTTGTGCACAGAATTGATCTAGACCACTCATTTCGGTGGCCCTCATACCAAAATGTGTGAGGGCCATCGAAATGAGTGGTCCGGATCAATTCTGTGCACAAATTCTGTGCAAATATTCTGTGCACAAATCATTTCTGATATATATATATATATATATATATATTATTGTTGAACAGTGAACTTCTTTTATTAGTATAAAAATTGAAATCTGTAAAAAATTGTCACATTTGATCTTTTGTGCACATGCTTGTCTCCTCATTTTTTAAACTACCAAAATATCACTCATGCCATGTCATGGCTATGAACAGCTCAATAATTTCTTGCCAAACATATACAAAATTGTAAAAACTACAAATGACTGAGTCAAGTAAGTGCAAAATATATGCAAAACAGTCCTCGCATATGATAATGTTGACATTCATTATTGCAGGTTTCCTACAATCAAAATCTCAACCAGCAACGCCAAATTTAATTATGTATACATCAAGTTGATAATTTTTTAAATCATTTTTCACGACCAATAGGGAGACTGTGGTCCTATAGTATCGTACTGAAAGATATCTTAAAAGTCGCTCTATTATACACTTTCACTTCTTTTGAAAAATTAAAATAAAATACATTTTGCACCTGCACCCTCAAATTATATCAGTTTTGCACTTTGGTACCTAAATAATTTTTTGTGACATTTTGGTCCTTTAACTAACATTTTGTGGCAGTTTGTCCCTCCATCATTTTTAGCTGTTAAAAGTGACAGGAAAAGTTATTTTAATTACATATACTCCCACTGTTTGGCAATAACTTTAATTTTCTCAATACTTATAAAACTCCAAAAGCTAAAATTAAATATTTAGCAAAATGCCATCCACAAGTGCAAAAAAAAATTATTTTGGGATCAAAGTACAAAACATAATATAATTTGAAGGTGCATTTTACCCGAAATATTAACAACCTCTCCCATATCAAAAGTCTAAATATTGTTGGATAGACTCAAAAATAATAATAATAATAATAATGAAAATAAAAAAATATCGTTGGATCTTTAAAAACTCTTTAGATTATAATGACATGACATGGAGGAGCTTCTGACTAAAAGACAACTACCCACGAGTGCCCTTGTCCTTTTACGGGACCATGAGTAACATGAGCAAAATTATTTTACATTGGTTTTAAATTGATTAAAAACACAATATGTATAATGGGTTTCCAAAAATGACAAAAATAAAAGGGGCAATTAGATTTTAGTCAATTTTTCGTACAAAATTAAAAAGTCACCGTACTACTTTTTGAATATTAAAAAAACGTCAACAATAATGTCCGTCCCAGCCAGCCCATTCGACGAAGCAATTTTAAAAAAAATTTTAAAAAAAAACAAAAACTTTTTAATAGCTATTTTATATTTTAGTCGACCTTTTGCTTTTAACGTTTGAAGAGATGCTCCCAACATTTAAAAACTTGCTATCAACGTTGTGAAAAGTTGCACTCAACTTTGAAACGAATTGCTCCCTAGGTTTTGAAGAGCTGCTCCTACACATTTCATAGAGTTGTCTCCCAACATTTTAAAGAATTACTCTAAAACGTAAAGTTTGAAAATTTTATAAAAAAAAAGTTGATATTACTTTAATTCAATAAAAGCAATAGAATTTCATAAAAAGTTGACTGAAATCTAATAAACCCAAAACAAAAATTTGTACAAGCGAATAATGGATTTCCCATTTTTTTTTTTCCTCTAGTTTGAGGATCTAAAGCCACAATAATAATTGTTATTATAGCTTAGCTGATATGCCCAAAAACATCCCTCCAATAACGAATCACCATATGTCCATTACATGAACTGGCCAGTACCACAAAATTTGCAAGACAATTGAATTTGAATCCTAACAATCGCTGTAGAAGGACCATCACAACCAACAAAGACCGTGGTCAAGTAGTATGGTACTGGAAGATATCATAGACATGGCTTTATTGTATACAATTTGATGGGTGAGGTGTGGCCCCAACAAATAAGAGATATATATATATATATATATATATAATTATTGTTGAAAAGTGAACTAATTTTATTAGTACAAAAACTGAGATATATAAAACTGTCACATTTGATCTTTAGTGCACATGTTTATGTCCAAATTTTTTAAACTACCAAAATATCACTCATGCCATGTCATGGAAATGAACCGCTCAATAATTTCTTGCCAAACATATGGAAAATTGTAAAAACTACAAATGACTGAGAATCAAGTGAGTAGTCCAAAATATATGTAAAACAGTCCTCGCATATGATAATGTCATTCATTATTTTCTACATTCAAAATCTCTACCAGCAACGCAAAATTTAATTCTGTATACATCAAGTTGAAGATCTCGTAAATCATTTTTCACGACCATAGAGAGACTTTGGTCCAACAGTATCGTACTAAAAGATATCTTAAAACTCGCTCTATTTGTCATGACATATCCCACTACGCATGGAAATAGGACACGTGGCACGCCACCAAGGCTCATCCAACATCATAATAATTTATACGCAGCGGAAAGAACTTTAAAACAACCCTGGGTATTTTAAAACTTTAGGAAACATTGCCCTCTGAGTTGAAAAATCCATAGGAAATCAAAATTAAAAAAAGGTTTTGCCCAATTAGAAAGTATTCACAAAATTCATTTGAAAATACAGAAGTCCAGTCGACTGCCCAGTCGACTGTAATTGTAATAACCTGCATTTTCATTTAATTAATCTGTACATTGCATTGTAATATTTAAAAATAAATATACATTGTTCGCTTTTATTTTAATTTCAATTCTTATGGGTGAAATTTATTTCTCGAGTGATTTCATAATTAAAATACTTTTGGGGTCAAATTGTAATTTTTACAAAGGTTAGTAATACCCGTGTGGATTTTAAAGTATGTATTTCAAAGACGGTGAAAATAATTTCTTTGGATTCAATCAGTATTTTTATAAAACCGGAAAATCACTTCTTACACTAAAATGAATTTTCTGTATTTTTTGTGGTGGACACTACACCCCGAAAATACCAGTTTATGTTCAAAACTGTCCGTGCCGCATTAAACTTGCACAGTTTGTGATTTGGACGTAAAGGTTGAAGTGACTATGCTTACTTACCATTTATGGCAACTAATGATTGCCTTGTGCCTTGTTTGGGAACATACAACTTGTATGTGCAAATGTTGTGCCATAAGCTAAATTGCCAAGCAACATCAATCTTAATTGACCCCTATTCAAACCTATACTTGCCTCTTGGAATAACAGATGAGTTAATACTCATCTGTGTATATATATCATACGTATGTATATGTGCTGTTAATTTAGAAGGATTAAGGATTTGTTAACTCAATTAAGATTGCTTAGTGAGTTCTTAATTTTGCTTGGTCTCCAAGTTCTTGTAGTCCTATATATACACACACAACTCACAGATTTTGTTTACATTACACATTCTGCACTTCAAAGTTCAGAGAGTAAAGAGAGAGAGCTTGAGAGTTTGATTTCTGAAATTTTAAAGAGAGAGAAACTTATCTCCATACCCAAAGCTTGGAGAATTTCTTGTTTGATTGTCTTTCTCAACAATTTCTACTTCTCTAAACCTCAGTGAGTATTATTAACTCACTTAGATTATAATCCATTCTTTATTTACTGATTTGTGTAGTTAATTTATGAACCACTATTGATGTTGTACGTTGAAAATTTCATAGCTTGAAATCACAATTTTTCAAACTCAACCAAAATTCGTTTTTAGAGATGAATATGAAAGATTATACATCCCACATGCCATGTTTGAAGTTTTAGAGCCTAATTTATTCACATGAGAAAGTATATTAGGAATTAAGTTTTGTCCTCTTTTAATCTTTCATAAAATTCAAGAGTTGTAGATTGATTCATGTTAAATTGATATTGGATTCTTAATCCTTGTGAAAAACCGAAGAGAAACATATACTATAAGGCCTAGTAACTCACAGAATGGAAATGGGTCAATTTAGACCCTGTTTTGCTGAAACAGGGCAGTTCCACGAAGAAGATGAAGGCTCTGCTTCATCTCGCGCCACGATCGCGCGCGCGAAGATCGCGCGAGCGACCTTTCGGGCGAGCGATCCGCGCGCGCGATCCTCGCTTCCACAGGCAGACAGAAGAGTTTTATTATAAAAATGAAATTTTAGGCAGGACGCGCGAGCGAGGGTCGCGCGATAACCCTTTCGCGCGAGCGATCCGCGCGCGCGACCTTGGCTGTTTCAGGCAGACAGAAAAGTATATATATAAAATGAAAATTGGGCATATCGCGCGAGCGGCCTGCGCGAGCGACCTATCGCGCGAGCGGCCCGTGCGAGCGACCTTTCGCGCGAGCGGCCCGCGCGCGCGACTTCTGGCGGTTTGTGGTTTTTGTCTGTTTTGTGTTTAGGGTCTGTTTGGTTCAACTTTTAAGTACTGTTAAGGTTCTGTTTGGGCAAATTATTAAAACAGAGTCATAACTCTTTATGTTTGAACAAGTAGAACGCTGTATTATGACTTAATAATCCCCGTACGCGCGTTGTTCCTTTAATTTAGCGTTTTGTTTATGTTTAAGTGCATATCATTCATGTGGGGTCAGTGGTACATGCATGTGGGTGTTAGTCAGTGTGTAAAAGAGTAATGGTAGTGTGGAAAGAGTATGTGATTGAGATTGTGTTTGTGGTTGTGGTTGTGGTTGAGATTGTGGTTGTGGTTGTGGTTGTGGTTGTGGCTGTGGTTGTGGTTGAGATTGTGGTTGTGGTTGTGGTTGTTAGTCAGTGTGTAAAAGAGTCATAACTCTTGAATTTGGTGAAAATCTGACAGACGAACGGTCACCGTTTGTCGTCGCAAAGCCCGTGGCAACAATCTCCCTTCTCTCTCCTCTCTCTCTAGATATTTTTAGAAAGTTGTGGATGAGAATGAAATCTCATCCACCTCTATTTATAGGCAAACTTCTCGGACTTTGTGTTTACCTCCCCACGAGTTTCTCAAACTTCTAATTAACTCTCGAAACTTTGCACACGTTCATTTTATGCCTTTACGAGTGAAAACTATAAAGTTCAAAAATTTCCGGCTAAGTTTCGTTTGGGTCCAAAACTAACGTCCGAAAACTATATTCTGTGCAATCTCTACACAACCTACCTTTTTAATTAAAGTATCACTCACGTTATCACCACAGTTCTCAAATGATATACTAAAGTATTCAAATACCAAAATTATACTACACAGGTATAATTACTATTAACAGGAATACCAGATAACGTCAAACAACATTTAAATCACATAATTGTCATTTAGTCATGCTCATGCAATATGAACTGCCATGTTCACGTATCCTCACTGACACCTTACCGTTGACTCACAGTCAACCTCAACTTAAATTATTAATAACATTAATAATTCCACAATCTCAAGTTATGCATTTTCAAAACCATAAATTTCTGGAACGGGTGTGACAACTCTTCCCTCCAAAAAGGAAGTTTGTCCCCAAACTTTACCTCATGCGTCGAATAAGTACGGATACTCATTCTTCATGTCTTCCTCATTTTCCCATGTGGCCTCTTCCGTCGTATGGCTACGCCACAATACTTTTACCATCGGAATCGTCTTAGTTCTTAAGACTTGTTCCTTTCGATCCAGAATCTCGACCAGTTGTTCTACATAAGTCAAGTCTCTTTGAATCTGTAGCGGTTCAGGTATAATGATCTTATTCGTATCTGTCATACATCGCCTCAACATTGATACGTGAAATACATTGTGCATATGTTCCAACTCTGACGACAATGCCAATCGGTAAGCTACTGGACCGACCCTCTCTAGGATCTCAAAAGGTCCTATGAATCTTGGATTGAGTTTTTCCCTCTTTCCAAATCGTAAAATGCCTTTCGAAGGTGATACTCGTAAGTAAACAAAGTCACCTACTTCGAACGTCATCGGTCTCCGTTTCGAGTCTGCATAACTCTTATATCGGCTCTGAGCTACCTTGAGTCGCTCTTGAATCAACTTCACTTTCTCAGTAGTCACCTGTATTAACTCAGGTCCTAACAACTTTCTCTCCCCAACCTCAGTCCAACAAACCGGTGATCGACACTTACGGCCATATAAAGCTTCATATGGTGCCATACCAATACTTGATTGAAATCCGTTGTTATAAGCAAATTCAATTAACAGCAAGTGGTGCTCCCAATCATTCCCAAAGTCTAATACACACAATCTCAACATATCTTCCAAGGTTTGAATCATACGCTCTGACTGTCCGTCGGTCTGAGGATGAAATGCTGTACTGAAACTTAACTTCGTACCCATAGCTTTTTACAAACTTCCCCAAAATCTTGACGTAAAACTACTATCACGATCGGATACAATCACAGCTGGGACTCCATGTAGCCTTACAATCTCTTTCACATACAACTCTGCCAATTTGGACGGCTTAGTCGTCTTGATCGGTAGAAAATGTGCTGACTTTATTAATCGGTCAACTATCACCCAAATCTTATCGTTCTTATTAAATGATCGCGAAAATCCCGAAACAAAATCCATCGTAATCTCATCCCATTTCCACTCCGACACAGGTAATGGTTGTAACAACCCAGCAGGTACTTGTCTCTCTGCTTTCACTTGCTGACATGTCGAAACACTTAGAAACATACTTAGCGACTTCACGCTTCATACCCTTCCACCAGAAGTTTTCTCGCAAGTTCCGGTAAATCTTGTTACTTCCCGGGTGCACTGAATATTTAGTGCTGTGAGCCTCCTCCAAAAGTTGTTCCTTCAAGTCTTTCACATTCGGTACACATAAATCGATTCTCAAACTTCAGAATTCCTTATTCTAATACAAAACCAGGTCATCTCCCCAAAGGTATCTCATCCCTCAATTTGCACAAATAGACATCATTAAATTGTTCTTTCTTGATCTCATCAATAATATCTGGGTGTGTAATGATCACCATCATTAAGCCATCACTAGTCTCTGGAATCACATCTAAGTCCAAACGTTCCATCTCTTTTACCAATTCTTTTTGTTGTGTTAGCTCATCGGCTAAATTCCTCAGCGTCTTCCGGCTTAGTGTATCGGCTACTACATTCGCCTTTCCCGGATGGTACTCAATCGAAAGATCATAATCCTTCATCAATTCCAACCATCTTCGCTATCTCATTTTCAAGTCCCGTTAGGTGAAAATGTATTTCAAACTATTATGGTCCGTGAATATCTCACACTTTTCCCCGTACAGATAGTGTCTCCAAATTTTCAAAGCATGAATTACCGCGGCCAATTCGAGATCGTGAGTTGGATAGTTAATCTTATGTGTCTTCAACTGTCTAGAAGCATAAGCAATCACTTTACAACCTTGCATCAACACGCATCCCAACCCTTGATGCGACGCATCACTATAGATCACAAACCCCTCAGTTTCGGATGGTATTGTCAGAATAGGTGCTCTCGTCAACCTTGACTTCAACTCCTGAAAACTGTCTTCGCATTCCTGAGTCCATTCAAAAATAACACCCTTTCTCATTAACTTTGTCATCGGCAATGAAATCTTTGAGAAGTGTTCAATAAAACGGCGATAGTATCCCGCTAATCCCAAGAAACTTCGAATTTCAGATACAGATGTTGGTCTTTGCCAATTTGATACAGCTTCTACTTTGTGAGGATCAACTGATACTCCATTCTTGTTAATTACGTGACCAAGAAAAGTAATACTAGACAACCAAAATTCACATTTCTTGAATTTACCAAATAATTGCTTCTCTCGCAATCTCTGAAGTATCAACCTCAAGTGATTCTCGTGTTCTATCTCACTCGGTGAATAGATAAGAATATCGTCGATGAATACAATCACAAAGTCATCCAAATAATCCTTGAATACTCGATTCATAAGATCCATGAACGCGACTGGTGCATTTGTAACTCCAAACGGCATAACTAAGAACTCATAATGTCCGTAGCGCGTTCTGAAAGCTATTTTCTCAACATCTTCGGCCCTCACTTTCAACTGATGGTAACCCGATCTCAGGTCTATCTTGGAGAATACTTGTGCCCCACGAACTTGATCAAATAAGTCATCAATTCTGGCTAATGAATACTTATTCTTGATTGTCAACTTGTTCAGTTCCCGATAATCCACACACATTCTCATCGAACCGTCTTTCTTCTTTACAAAGAACACTGGAGCTCCCCATGGCGATACACTTGGTCGAATGAAACCCTTGTCAAGTAGCTCTTGTAACTGGATTTTCAGCTCTTTCAATTCTACTGGTGCCATTCTATACGGCGCCTTTGATACGGGTTTTGAGTCTGGCATAACCTCAATAGTGAACTAAACCTCTCTCTCAATAAGAGCATCTGGTAGGTCATCAGGAAATACATCTGGATATTCTCGCACTATCGGAATGTCTTCTACTATTGATTCGGTCGCTGAGACATCATTCACTGAACATAGAAATCCCTGACATCCCTTTTTCAATAACTTTCCCACTCGGATAGCTGAAATCAAATACGGCGGCAGTATAACCCTACTCCCTTGGAAACAAAAGTTCCCATGTACCGGTGATCGAAAATTAACCTCTTTCCGTTCACAGTCTATTGTGGCTTGATTAAGAGCTAGCCAATCCATTCCCAGTATCACATCGAAATGGTTCACCACGATCGGTATAAGGTCTACGGTCATCAACTTCTCACCTAATTTGATCTCACAGTTCTTATATACAGTAGATGTCATTATCGCTTTACTAAGTGGCACAGTAATAGACAATTCATATCCTAACGGTGCCGATTTAACATTCAAATGTTCAACAAAAGCATGCGATACAAATGAATGCGTAGATCCCGAGTCAACAAGTATGCGTGCTAAGTGCGAACATACAAGCACCATACCTGAGACTACTGTCTCGGAAGCAGTCATATCTCCTGGGTTCATCTGATATGCTCTTCCTTGACGTTGCTCCGTCCTTTGTCCTCCGTCACTAGACTGCTTAGGCTTCGAACCACTAGAAGCCATAGAACTTGCCCCTTGTTGAAAACGCTTCTTTGGGCAATCCTTCGCTCGGTGTCCAAATATTCCACAATCAAAGCACTTGAGTTGTGGGTAAGTCGCAGAACTCACACTGTTTCCCCCTGTAGATCTATTCTGAAAGTTGGTCAGAAAACATCGACCTGAGTGTGGTCGGTTGTAAAGTGAACACAACGGTATGTTACTTGGCGTCCTCCTGAAATCACTGGAACTAGAACCAAAGCCCCGTTGAAATGGCCTCTTGAAAGATCCGCCTTGGTTCCTATCCCCGCTCTCATTGCCTCGTTTACCGTGCTGATTCTGCCTCGACCTTTCCATTCCACTCTCGGTTACTAGCGTCGTTTTTTATATTGCTGCCACCGTCGAATGTTCATAGGTCTCTACTCTCAGCCGGATATTATCCCTTAAACCCTCTTCAAATTTTCTTGCCCTATCTTCCTCTTCTGGCACAGAACCCTTTCCAAATCTCAACAAAGCGTTGTACTTGGAAGTATATTCGGTTACAGTCATATCTCCGTGCTTCAGGTTATCAAATTCTCTCTTCTTTGCATTATAGGCGGCTCTCGGAAAGAATCGGCGATTGAATTCAGCCTTAAACCCCTCCCAAGTAATTGGTGCCCATTGGTCTAGAACATTTACCCACCAGTTCTGGGCTTCACCCCGTAGTACGTCACTTGCGTTTTCAATCTTCTCCCTATCCGACATCGGAATAGATCTAAAAATTCGTTCCATGTCCATGACCCAGTGCTCTGCCAATATTGTATCAGGCGTCCCATGAAATTCCATTGGTTTCTTTCGAGCGAATTGTTCGGATACGGATCTCATGCCTCTAGTTTCGGGTGCATGTACTACAGTTATTGGTTCCACTTCGATATGAGGCGTAGGAGGCAGTCGCTCTGCTATATTCCGTATCATTTCTCCCATATTCCCCATCATTTCTGCCATTTCATTCATACGTCATGTATGTGGCGATAGTTCTCGCTCTTCATCACTCATGATTACAATCCTGTAGTTCTCAATGCATAAACACTATGCATGTACAACAAGAACAATGTCATGTATGTAAAACAACATACATATGCATCAAACATCTCTACTATGTCTGGATGCAATTTAAAACATGTGACAATTCACTCAACCCTCCACTAGTCGTCGAACGTTTCCCCAAAGTTTGTTACCTATTGCTCTGATACCAATAAATGTCACGACCCATCCCACTAAGCGTGGAAATAGGACACGTGGCACGCCACCAAGTCTCATCCAACATCATAATAATTTACACGCAGCGGAAAGAACTTTAAAACAACCTTGGGTATTTAAAAACTTTAGGAAACATTGCCCTCTGAGTTGAAAAATTCATAGGAAATCAAAGTTACAAAAAGGTTTTGCCCAATTAAAAAGTATTCACAAAATTCATTTGAAAATACAGAGGTCCAGTCGACTGCCCAGTCGACTGTAATAGGGTCCAGTCGACTGTGCCTGGCAGAAACTAAAATCCTAAATCCTCAATAGAGGTCCAGTCGACTGATCAGGGGTCTCAGTCGACTGTGTTATGTAGAACCAAAATTCAACATATTACAAAGATGGCTCAGTCGACTGATCTGGGGACCCAGTCGACTGCTTTTCCAAAATTAGAAGCAGTAGCCAAAAATCAACAGTGTCCAGTCGACTGATAAAGGGTCCAGTCGACTGCTTCTCTTATTATTCACTTTCAGTGTCTCAATCCCACCAGATCCAGTCGACTGATCCTGGGTCTAGTCGACTGCTCCCCTGCTGGGCAGCCTGTAGTGAAATATTAACAAGTCAAGCTTCTCCACACCAACCACAAACACAACCATAACTGATTTCAACATTTAAAACATAGCTACAGACGTTCAATTACAAGATTACAATACTGTGAAACTAATCTATGGTTCTATTACAACATATTACCAAATCCCAATCCTTACACAAGTTTTAGAATTTAAGAACAAAAACATATACAAAGGTGATTCCCCCGGCGTTCATTGGCCTCACTCATCGCGATTCTTCTTATCTTTCTTCTTACCCGCAATGGAGTACATCTCCACTGCTCAGCTATATGCTGAGCGTACAATTCTAAATGTATGCTTATATGACGGTTCATGGTTTAAGCATCTAAAACACATAAAAATAGTCTCTAGGGTGAGTGGTACGCATTCATCCGGTCGATGCCGTAGGAGGCTCACCTCTCCCACACATCTCGTACACTGGTTGTGGCCTTCCTCCATACCAGGTACCGTGTACTGGTTGGGCCCACCTCCAATCCAGAGACAACCACAATCCAATTCCATTACAATCACAATCAAATCACAATCCTCAAAGCTCGAGGAGCTTACTCCGGATGAATTTGCACCAAACTCCCCTTTGACCCAAGTAGACACATAACATGTTCACATAAACAGTTATACGTGCTTTCATATAATTTCACGTGCATAATTAACGGGCCTAATTAATACATGAATTTCGCCGGGATCCAAGAATATCAAAATTGATGTTCCAAAACATGAAAATCCATATATTTCATAGATCTAGAATTCATACCTCGTGCGATTCTCTTCAAACTTTGAAGGATCGTCTAGGGAACTAATTAAACGTCGGATTCCAAATTTGGGACGATTCCTACAAGTTTTACTGGGTTTTCCCCAAAAGTCTAGAATTAAGATTTTTACAAAAATTGGCCAAACACGGCCTAAGTACTACCAAAACGTAGATCTCACCTTCACGAGTTCAAATCTTGAATTTGGTGAAAATCTGACAGATGAACGGTCGCCGTTTGTCGTCGCAAAGCCCGTGGCAACAATCTACCTTCTCTCTCCTCTCTCTCTAGATATTTTTAGAAAGTTGTGGATGAGAATGAAATCTCATCCACCTCTATTTATAGGCAAACTTCTCGGACTTTGTGTTTACCTCCCCACGAGTTTCTCAAACTTTTAATTAACTCTCGAAACTTTGCACACGTTCATTTTATGCCTTTACGAGTGAAAACTATAAAGTTCAAAAGTTTCCGGCTAAGTTTCGTTTGGGTCCAAAACTAACGTCCGAAAACTATATTCTGTGGAATCTCTATACAACCTACCTTTTTAATTAATGTAGCACTCACGTTCTCACCACAGTTCTCAAATGATATACTAAAGTATTCAAATACCAGAATTATACTACACAGGTATAATTACTATTCACAGGAATACCAGATAAAGTCAAACAACATTTAAATCATATAAATGTCATTTAGTCATACTCATGCAATATGAATTGCCATGTTCTCGTGTCATCACTGACACCTTACCGTTGACTAACAGTCAACCTCAACTCAAATTACTAATAACATTAATAATTCCACAATCTGAAGTTATGCATTTTCAAAACCATAAATTTCTGGAACGGGTGTGACACTATTATACACTTTCACTTCTCTTGAAAAGTAAAAATAAAATACATTTTGCACCTGCACCCTCAAATTATACCAGTTTTGCAGTTTTGTACCTAAATAATTTTTTGTGACATTTTGGTCCTTTAACTAACATTTTGTGGCAGTTTGCCCCTCCGTCATTTTTAGATGTTAAAAGTGATAGGAAAAGTTATTTTTATTACATATACTCCCACTGTTTGGAAATAACTTTAATTTTCTCAATATTTATAAAACTCCAAAAGCTAAAATTAAATATTTAGCAAAATGCCATCCACAAGTGCAAAAAAAAAAAAATTACTGTGGGATCAAAGTACAAAACATAATATAATTTGAAGGTGCATTTTACCCGAAATATTAACATCCTCTCCCATATCAAAAGTCTAAATATTGTTGGATAGACTCAACAAAAAAAAATAAAAAAAATAATAATCATAATAATGAAAATAAAAAAATATCGCTGGATCTTTAAAAACTCTTTAGATTATAATGACATGACATGGAAGAGCTTTTGTCCTTATACGGGACCATGAGTAACATGAGCAAAATTATTTTACATTGGTTTTAAATTGATTAAAAACACAATATGTATAATGGGTTTCCAAAAATGACAAAAATAAAAGGGACAATTAGATTCAGTCAACTTTTCGCACAAAATTAAAAAGTCAGTATACTACTTTTTGAATAATAAAAAAATGTCAACAATAATTAAAAAAAATTAAAATGCTATCAAAATTTTTTTAAAAAAAAACATTAACTTTTTAATAGCTATTTTATATTTTAGTCGACCTTTTGCTTTTAACTTTTGAAAAGATGCTCTCAACGTTTAAAAACTTGCTATCAACGTTGTGAAAAATTGCACTCAATTTTGAAACGAATTGCTCTCTTTGTTTCGAAGAGTTGCTCCTACACGTTTTGTAGAGTTGCCTCCCAACGTTTTAAGAATTACCCCAAAACGTAAAATTTGAAAATTTGAAAATTTTATAAAAAAATTTAGTATTACTTTAATTCACTAAATTAAAAGTAATAGAATGAAATTTGCAAGACATGAACTGACCAGAACAAGCACGTGTATTATATGCTTAATCCAAATGCGCTTGCCAATACCACAAAATTTGCAAGACACTTGAATTTGGATCCTAGCAATCACTGTAGAAGGACCATGTCGGTGGTGGTCCTTTCTCCAAACCAATGAATTCTTTTGTTAATACAATAATCGAGAAGTTGCCATATTTGTTTTTTTTGTACATGTAGCTAACTCTTATTTGTCAGAACTACTACAATATCACCCATTCCACATGTTGACTCTGGGACACTGAATAATTTTTTTGCCAAATGTATGTAAAAATAGTGAAGATAACAAGGTCCAAAACATATGCAAAATAGTACTCACATATGACAATACCATAGTGAAAATAACAAATGTCCAAAACATGTACTCGAATATGACAATACAATTCAATATTGCAGGTTTCCCGCGCACAAAATCACTACCAACAATGCATGATTATATGCGTATACATCAACTAATTGGTCATGTGAATCATTTTTGACGACCTTACAAAGACCGTGGTTCAGTAGCATGGCACCGGAAGCAAGGACGGATTCAGGAATCTAGTGTAAGGGGGCAAAAACATATGGGGGTTCGAGGGCAGCATCCCTGAAAGAAATTTTTTTGGCGTTTACTTATACATTTTTGATATTGAGATAACTATATAAGGAGAGAAAAATACAAACTATTTGAATCAACAAGGTATGGAGCAATTTGTAAACTAAAGTCAGAATTTACATTTATAAATACATCAAACTTTTTCAAAATACATGTATATATCAGTATTTTTTAAAAAAAATCTAAGGGGTGGGCGAGCTTAATAATTTAGAAAAAACTTTAGGAGGGGCGAAAACGTGTATTTACGAATAATAGTAGTATAATTAAGTATTTTTTTTTCCAAATCTAGGGGCGGCCGCCCCCCCCCCTAATCCATCCTTGACTGGAAGATATCATAAAAATGATTCTATTGTATACAATTGGATGGGTGAGGTGTGGCACCAACACATATGAGATATATATGTTATTGTTGAAAGTGAACTACTTTTATTAGTACAAAAACCGAGATTAGTAATACTATAATATTTGATTTTTTATGCACATGTTTTTCTCCTAATTTTTGGAATTACTACAATATCGCCCATGCCAATTCATGGCTATGAACTGCTCAATAATTTCTTGCCAAACTTATCCAAAATTTATATAAAGCGGTCCTCGCGCGCATATGATAATGTCATTCATTATTGCAGGGTTCCTACATTCAAAATCTCAACCAACAACGCAAAATTAAATTCTGTATACATCAAGTTGATGATCTCGTAAATCATTTTTCACGACCATAGAGAGGCTGTGGTCCAAAAAATTCAACAATCATTAAAAAAATTAAAAAGTTATCAAAAAAATTAAAAAAACATAAACTTTTTAATAGCTATTTCATATTTTAGTTAACCTTTTGCTTTCAACGTTTGAAGAGATGCTCCCAACGTTTGAAAACTTGCTCTCAATGTTGTGAAGAGTTGCACTCAACTTTAAAATGAATTGCTCTCTAAGTTTTGAAGAGTTGCTCCTGCACGTTTTGTAGAGTTGCCGCCCAACGTTTAAGAATTGCTCCAAAATATCACGTAAAATTTGAAAATTTGTCAAAAAAATATTTGATATTTCTTTAATTCAAAAAATTCAATAGAATGAAATTTGAATTCTTTATAAAAAGTTGACTGAAATCTAATAAACCCAAAACAAAAATGTGTACAAGTGAATAATGGATTTTTTTTTTTTTTTTTTTTTTCTAGTTTGAGGATGTATGGTCACAATAATAATTTTTATTATAGTCGATACGCCCAAAAACATCCCTCCAATAACGAATCACCATGTGTCTATTACAAAGGACATGAACTGACCAATACAAGCACATGTATGAAATGCTTAATCCAAATGCGCTTGCCAATACCACAAAATTTGCAAGACACTTGAATTTGGATCCTAGCAATCACTGTAGAAGGACCATGTCGGTGGTGGTCCTTTCTCCAAACCAATGAATTATTTTGTTAGTACAATAATTGAGAAGTTGCCATATTTGTTTTTTTTTTTTTACATGTAACTAACTCTTATTTGTCAGAACTACTACAATATCACCCCTACCACATGTTGACTCTGGGACATTGAATAATTTTTTTTGCCAAATGTATGTAAAAAATAGTGAAAATAACAAAGGTCCAAAACATATGCAAAATAGTACTCACATATGACAATACCATAGTGAAAATAACAAATGTCCAAAACATATGCTAAATAGTACTCGAATATGACAATACCATTCAATATTGCAGGTTTCCCGCATACAAAATCACTACCAACAATATTGCATGATTATATGCGTATACATCAAGTAATTGGTCATGTGAATCATTTTTGACGACCTTACAAAGACCGTGGTTCAGTAGCATGGCACTGGAAGTAAGGACGGATCCAGAAATCTAGTGTAGGGGAGGCGAAAATATGCAGCGCCTTTGAAAGAAATTTTTTTGGCGATTACTTATACATTTTTGATATTGAGATAACTAGATAAGGAGAGAAAAATACAAACTACTTGAATCAACAGGGTATAGAGCAATTTGTAAACTAAATTCAGAATTTACACTTATAAATACACCAAACTTTTTCAAAATACATGTACATATCAGTATTTTTTTTAAAAAATCTAAGGGGTGGGCGAGCTTAATAATTTAGAAAAAACTTTAGGAGGGGCAAAAACGTGTATTTAAGAATAATACTAATATCATTAAGTATTTTTTTCCAAATCTAGGGGGGCGGCCGCCCCCCGTCCCCCCCTAGATCCATCCTTGACTGGAGGATATCATAAAAATGACTCTATTGTATACAATTGGATGGGTGAGGTGTGGCACCAACACATATGATATATATATGTTATTGTTGAAAGAACTACTTTTATTAGTACAAAAACCGAGATTAGTAATACTATAATATTTGATTTTTTATGCACATGTTTTTTTCCTAATTTTTGGAATTACTACAATATCGCCCATGCCAATTCATGGCTATGAACCGCTCAATAATTTCTTGCCAAACGTATCCAAAATTTATGCAAAGCAGTCCTCGCATATGATAATTCATTCATTATTGCAGGGTTTCTGCATTCAAAATCTCAACCAGCAACGCAAAATTAAATTCTATATACATCAAGTTGATGATCTCGTAAATCATTTTTCACGACCATAGAGAGACTGTGGTCCAGTAGTATCGTACTAAAAGATATCCTAAAACTCACTCTATTATACGCATTCACTTCTTTTGCAATGTTAACATAAAATGCCTTTGCACCCTTGAATTATATACTTTTTGCACTTTGGTTCCTTTATAATTTTTCTAACATTTTGGTCTTTTAACTAACATTTTGCGGCAGTTTACCCCTCTGTCATTTTTAGCCATTAAAAGTGACAACAAAATTATTTTAATTACATATACATCCACTGTTTGGCAACAACTTTAATTCTCTCAATTCTTATAAAACTCCAAAAGCTAAAATTAAATATTTAGCAAAATAACATCTACAATTGCAAGGAGCCAAAAGCTAAATTAAACAATTTTTACTAATCGTAATTTTTTGTGATTTAATTACTTAAGAAAAAGTAGTTTTCAAACAGTCCACAAGTGATACTTTTGAGCTCGAATCTTTGATAGAATTATGTCTTTTATAGAGTTCTGCTACTTGTTCAAGTGTGTTGTACCATTTCAAGATTTTTTTTCATGTCTAATAAAACTTCCTTTTGATTGACCAAAAAATAAAACAGGGACAAAGTGAAAAATGTCTAACTACATGGGATGTAATTAAAACAACTTTTTTCGTCAATTTTAACTGCCCGGGTATCATAATGCCACAAAAAAATTTTTTTGGGATCAAACTACAAAACTTAATTTAATTTGAAGGAGTTAATTTACCCGAAATGTTATTAACCTCTCCCATATCACAAGTCTAAATATCGTTGGATAGACTCCAAAAAAAAAAAAAAGTTAATGATAATAATGATAAATATCATTGGATCATTAAAGATTATATAGACATGACATAAAAGAGGTTCGGACTAAAAGACAACTACCGACATGAAAGAGGTTCGGACTAAAAGACAAACTACCCACAAGTTCCCTTATCCTTTCACGGGACCACGAGTAACATGAGCAAATTTTTTACATTGGTTTTAAACTGATTACAAACATAATATATATAATGGGTTTCAAAAAATGACAAAAACAAAAAGAATAATTAGATTTCAATCAACTTTTCGTACAAAATTAAAAAGTCAGTGTGTTACTTTTTGAATATTAAAAAAAATTCAACAATCATTAAAAAAAATTAAAAAAGTTATCAAAAAATTAAAAAAACATAAACTTTTTAATAGCTATTTCATATTTTAGTTAACCTTTTGCTTTCAACGTTTGAAGAGATGCTCCCAACGTTTGAAAACTTGCTCTCAACGTTGTGAAGAGTTTCACTCAACTTTAAAATGAATTGCTCTCAACGTTTTGAAGAGTTGCTCGTACACGTTTCGTAGAGTTGCCCCCCAACGTTTAAGAATTGCTCCAAAATATCACGTAAAATTTGAAAATTTGTAAAAAAATATTTGATATTTCTTTAATTCAAAAAATTCAATAGAATGAAATTTGAATTCATTATAAAAAGTTGACTGAAATATAATAAACCCAAAACAAAAATGTGTACAAGTGAATAATGGATTTCCCTTCTTTTTTTTTTTTTTTCAAGTTTGAGGATGAATGGTCACAATATTAATTTTTATTATAGTCGATACACCCAAAAACAATATCCCTCCAATAACGAATCACCATGTGTCTATTACAAAAGACATGAACTGACCAATACAAGCACGTGTATGAATTGCTTAATCCAAATGCACTTGGCAATACCACAAAATTTGCAAGACATGCACTTGAATTTGGATCCTAGCAATCACTATATAAGGACCACGTGGGTGGCTGTCCTTTCTATGAACCAATCAATTCTTTTGTTAGTATAATAATCGAGCAATAATATTAGGCACACATTTTAAATCACACCTCAAACCATATAATTGCTTTAAATACATATATTTTGTGTTGTGTAAGTGGTGCACAGAAAAGTGTAAAAAATTCAAACAGCACAGAGTACATGCTTTTAAAGCATATAGTGTAGTTTAAGGTGTGGTTTGAGATGTGTGCCTAGCAATTCTCATAATCGAGAAGTTGCCATATTTGATTTTTTTACACGTAACTCTTATTTTTCAGAACTACTACAATATCACCCATACCTCGTGTTGACTCTGGGTCATTGAATAATTATTTTGCCAAATGTATGTAAAAAATAGTGCAAAATAACAAATGTCCAAAACATATGCAAAATAGTAATCACATATGACAAAACCATTCTTTTTTTTTTTTTTCCTGATGACAAAGCACCCACAGGCGCCACGCACTCACATAAGGGGGGCCACAGACCCACAACCCAACTTTGTATCAAGGGCAAACTCCCGAAGGGAGGACTCCAAGAGGAGTCAAACTCCCCCACTCCAAGAGGAGTGAGAGACCGGATACCAACTGGGCTACTAGGCCCTTGGTACAACACCATTCAATATTGCAGGTTTCCCGCATACAAAGAACAACCAACAACGCATGATTAAATGCGTAGACATCAACTAATTGGTCTTGTGAATCATTTTTCACAATCACACAAAGACCGTGGTCCCGTAGTATGGTACTGGAATATATCATAAAAATGGCTCTATCGTACACACAAATTCACTTCTGTTGAAACCCAAGTGTGTTCCTTGTTAACATATCAAAATAAACAAGAGAAAATCAGAGGGAGAAGAGAACAAAGAACTAGGATTTATCGAGAATATGAACTCAGAATAACGAATGAACAAAAGAAAATAGAACATAACTATTTTTTTCAGTTTGATGTTCCATTTGGAGCACATTTTGCACTAAAATGGTGAGGTGGCACACCAAATCGAAAAATTGGTGCAACCCTTAAGACAATAAGCATATACATTGGGATGGGTGAGGTGTGGTCCAACAACTATGAGATATATATATATATTCTTTGTTGAAAAGTGAACTACTTTTATTAGTACAAAAACCGAGATATGTAAAACTGTCACATTTGCTTATCTCCTAATTTTTTAAACTACCACAATATCAATCATGCCATGTCATGGCTATGAACCGCTCAAGAATTTTGTAAGAACTACAAATGACTGAGAGTCAAGTAAGTCCAAAATATATGCAAAACAGTCATTGCATATGATAATGTCATTCATTATTGCAGGTTTCCGACATTCAAAATCTCAACCAACAACGCAAAATTTAATTATGTATATATCAAGTTGATGATCTCGTAAATCATTTTTCACGACTATAGAGAGACTGTGGTCCAATAGTATCATACAAAAGATATCTTAAAACTCGCTCTACTATTGTAGAAACCCAGAATTTAACTAAGGGTCTTTTGGTAATTTTAGACCAATGTGGGTCTGGATTTGGAACAGTGTATTTAATTTTGGTCCTTGTTGGTATCACTTTGGTATTTGTTTTAACACATGTGTGTGTATATGTACATATTTGTGCTTGTGTGTAGGGGACATGGTGGGACCCACAAGACACCTCCCAAACAACTTTTCCCAAGCTTCTTGAGGAAGCTTTGCACTCTCTCTCCTCTCCTCCTCACATCCGGCCACTTCTCAGCTCTCTCTTTCTCTCATTTCTTTTCTTTTTCTTCTTCATTCTCTTATCTCTGCACTCTCTCTCTCTCTCTCTCTCTCTCATTTAATGGAAGCACTAAAACCCTCATAGTTACTTCAACCTAAAACCCTAATTTTGAGCCTCCATAAATCATTGTTGGAGCCAAACTATTAGAGGCAGATATCATCATCTCATCTAGTGCTTCCTATGGGTACTTCTATTTTACATATTGGTGATCTCTAGCTCACATTATGGACTAGAGGAAGAAGGGGGATTTTCTACTTTCTTATTCTTGAAGATCCACAATTGGGTTCTCTTATTTTATCACTTGGATTCTCTATTTCATTTGCACATTTCCATTCTCAAGGACAAGGTAGATTTTATTGTCATGATTCACTATGTATTTTATCTCTAATGTGTGATTTGTGTTAGGGTTGTTAAGAATTAAAACATAGCTTGTGACCTTGAACTATCCTTTTGACTAATTTTATTATGCTGATTAAAATGTTAGTTGTTGAGTTGAAATTAAAGTTGCTTAAGTGATATTATCTACTCCTTAATTGTTGATTAATTGTTTAGTTATCTAAATGAATTATAGAAATATAAGATTTAGTCCCTTTCCAGCCGTTTTATTAGAAGTAAATCCATCTTAAGGGATAGATTAGAAATAAATCCTTGATTAGGCATGTTAATTAAAAAGGTCCTTTTCCCTAATTTATTAAATTTTTAATGTCTGAACTACCCTTACTCACAGAGTCAGTTATATACATAAATATATTAGTGTATCTATGTATGGATATAATATAGATTTGAAGTTAATGTCATTAACTGATAATGGGATTATGTTCCCTAAATTTAATGGATCCTCTTATCTGCTCACCATGATCTTTTAGTTGAAATTCAAATTATTTAATACGTTTTAGAATTTCTCAGTCTTTACACAGTCCGTCTTTAGATCCGTTTTTCAATGCCTGCTTAAGATCCGGACTATATATTCGTGTATATATATGGATATATAGATATAGATTTGAAGTTAATGTCATTAACTGATAATGAGATTATGTTCCCTTAATGCAAGGGATCTCCTTAATTTGCTCACTATGATCTTTTGGTTGAAATTCAAATTATTTCATATGTTTTGTAGACTTAAAAATTGAGAAATTCTCACTCTTTTGTGAAATTCCTTAATCTTGAGAAAGTTCTCATTAAAATAACACAAAATTCCCTATTTCTCATTAAAAAATTGAGGAATTCTCACTCTTTTGTGAAATCCCTGATTAAAATACTGAGAAATTCTCACCCCTTTGTGAAATTTCTGATCCAATAAAATGAGAAAATACGCATAAACAATATCATTAGTTCTATACATATATATATATATATGTATTCGTATATCTATATATGGACATATAGATATAGATTTGAAGTTAACTGATAATGGGATAATGTTCTCTTAATTCAAGGGATATCCTTAACTGATAATGGGATAATGTTCCCTTAATTCAAGAGATCTCCTTAATTTGCTCACCATGATCTTTTGGTTGAAATTCAAATTATTTCCTACATTTTGTAGACTTAAAAACTGAGAAAAATCCCTAATTAAAATATTAAGAAATTTCTTAATCCTGAGAAATTTCTCATTAAAATATTGCAAAATTCCCTATTTCTCATTTAAAAATTGAAAAATTCTCACTCTTTGGTGAAATCCCGTGATTAAAATACTGAGAAATTCTCAATCCTTTGTGAAATTTTTGATCCAATAGACTGAGAAATTACGCATAAACAATATCATTAGTTCTAACAAGGAATCATATAAATGGATAGATATATCATGTTTTGTCGCTATATTTTTTTTTTAGTTATTTCTAGTAATCGATTTTCTTTTGACATGAACTTTCTTAGTTAACTGAACAACGATGAACAATTCCTCAATATAAAAAAGGGATAAAACACTGAGAAATTATAAAAAAAAAGTTCAAATATGATCAATCTTTTGAAAAATTTATATTTCTCATTAAACTACTAAAAAATTCACACTATTTTGTGAAATTTTTGAATCCACAAAAGCATTTGCCTTCCATGATTTGTTACTATACTAATCAAGTCACTTTTTGAATCCACCATTTCAACCATTAACATTATCATCATCAGATCATCTGTATGTAAACTCCAAAAGCTTCATCACTGGCTCTGTATTTTCCCACCGATCGGTTTTCTTCAATTTTCACTTTGGAATGAACGAGAAACCACTCACAGATTCAGAAAGGGAATGAGTCCAAGAATGAGAGATCGGATGACTAGAAGGTGGTGACGACGACGACCAAGAATGGGCGACAATGACAGGGCAGGATGTGGTCGTGCTGGCGGTGGAGGTGTTGCTGCCCTTTCTCTTCTTTCTCTCTCTCTCTCTCTCTCTCTCTCTCTCTCTCTCTCTCTCTCTCTCTCTCTCTTTTCCTCTTTCTCTCTCTAGCAGAAATCTCTCTCTCTCTCTCTATATATATATATTTGTAGATTCTTTCTCTATATTGGATTTTGAATTTTGAATTAAAATTAGATCTTTGATATATATATATATATATAGAGAAAGAGATACATATATAGGATAATATAGGGGTATTTATGTCTTTAGCAACACATAGGGACTAATTTCTAGATTCAGATATAGGAAAGGCATATTTCTAGAAAAAGCGAAGATTAGGGATTAAATTCTACTTTACCCAATGAATTATTTGCTTACTTGATTAAGTAGCCCTTATGCCTAGAAGTTGATTTCGTATGTTTCTTGTTGATACTCTATGAACTTGAAATCATATGTTAGCATGAATTATATTGAAGTAATTGGACTTGCCTAAATATGTCAAGCATGTTAATTACCATTTAATTTGATAAACATTTGCATTAGAATCATAGAATTCATGTGCATTGTTGCCAAGTGGGCACACCTCATAGCATTAGCATGAGTGACATTTGAGTAATCCCTAAGAGGGAATAAAAGTAAATCCGACCCCAATAAAGGGGGATAAAAGTGGATAATAATTCCGGATGTGGGTTGTGTTAGTGAGACAGGGTGGACGTACCTAAGAACGTGCCAAACTCCAACTTATATTCGACTAGCTATCAGAAAGTTGGTATGCTACATTCCCAATGGGGGGTGACTCACAGTCCGTAATGAGGCGAGTGATCATGTGTGCATGGCCCGAGGGCTCATTAGTTGCATTGCCTAGGCGGCATTCATGGCACCACATGTTGCATATTAGTTATGGTATCCATATTGAATCTCTACAATATTTTCTATGAGTCGTCGTTCTCATAAAAAAAACAAACCTTTTTTTCAGGATTATCTAGTTTGGGCAAGATCCAAGAGTTACTCAACGCGCGACGTCACACTTTGAAGATTTCTTTGAAGAAGAATAACAGTTTTGAAAATGTTTCAAACTTCTAGTTTTGTCTAAAAAGATATTGTAATAAATTTGAATCTTGTAATTTAATTCCTTAATACTTGATTCGGGCAGATGTTTAACCCTTTACTTAGAAAATATTAGAATTTTTGACTTAATGTAATCGGACTCGTAATTGGGACTTTGAGTCGCCTATGGGCGCATGTTAACATTAAATATTTATTCATATTGATTTGGACAGTTGTTAGTCCTTTAACTTAGATCCTTTTTAAATCGTGTTCATGTTGGTTCGGATGTTCCGTTGTTCCTTTGAGTATTTTGTTAAATTTATGGTAAGGCTACATAGGTTCTATACTTAGAAAAATTTCTAAGACTTCTAAACTTTAATTTCGAAATTTAATTTGGTTTATACTTAGCCCGTTGATAGTCTATTATGGGAAAAAAAAATACAAATTTTGATTTATTAAGGGCCATTTGGTGGCAACCTCTCAAAAACCTGTATTACGTGACTTTCAAAACAAACTTCTATCAACGTTGTGAAGAGTTGCACTCAACTTTGAAACAAATTGCTCTCTACGTTTTGAAGAGTTGCTCCTACACGTTACGTAGAGTTGCCTCCCAACATTTTAAGAATTGCTCCAAAACGTAAAATTTGAAACTTTGAAAAAAAAAAAGTTGATATTACTTTAATTCAATAAAAGTAATAGAATGAAATTTGAACTCTTCATAAAAAAATTGACTGAAATCTAATAAACCCAAATAAAAAATTTGTACAAGCGAATAATGGATTTCCCATTTTTTTTTTCTAGTTTGAGGATCTACGGCCACAATATTAATTGTTATTGTAGCTGATATGCCCAAAAACATCCCTCCAATAACGAATCACCATGTGTCCATTACGAAAGGCATTAACTAACCAGTACTAGCACGTGTATGAAATGCTTAATCCAAATGCGCTTGCCAATTGTTCTTACCACCCTCATTTATGGTTTCATTTTCTTTTTTTTGAAACGGTATATTTCATTTATATAGATAAAACAACGAAAAGTCATCGGAAAATACATTTTCAACTTCTAAAACCCTAAAACCAACAGACCTGGTTCAGTTATAAAACACACTCCATTTGAGAGTTTCATAAAAGAAACCACAAAAACCACCCCAACAGAGATAACAAAAATCGTGCTAAAAACCCCTTGCCTATCCCACTTCAAATAACAGCTATAGACGGAATTAAGGTTAGGCATTACAAAAACCATGCCCAGGCCAAGCTCCTCATAACGCGTAAAGCACTACGGAGGAGAGCCCAGACCACCCATCATAAAAAATTTGAATCCAAACTCTATGACCAATATAGGCTTTACTCAAACTGACATAAAAAACTTTAGCCGATTTATCAAGCATTCACCCAGCCTCATGAAAACCATGGTTTTGCTCCGCATAACTCAAACTCAGAATTAAAGATAAATGGCATGTGAAGATAGCAATTATCTCTGGCATTTGCCAAATAGGCAATACTCAAAGCAGTCCAAAACCACTCCCAAACAGCCTCAACCACACGAGCAGCTTGCAAGAACACAACCAAAACTATCCCGCCTCCAAACCGAGCAGAGATGGAGCATAGAGCCCCAAAATTGAGCTTTTAGTGTTTACCAGCCCCGAACTGTTTTTTTTTTAAATAATTGCACTTGCAGGACAGAAGGGAACCACCCATGCAGAGCCAAACATTAACCAGAATGGAGCCTCCACTCAGCAAAGTAGGAACAACATAGAAAAGAAACTTGAACCAGCCAAACTACCCATCTTATAAAAAATAAATATTTACAACCATAATAGCAAACGGCTGATCCATATCAAATCAAAACAGACTCCCCAAACCGGCTCTCAAACCCGCAGCAAGAAAGCGATAGCACGAGAGATTGATGATGTAGAGTATGATGTTATTAGTGCAGTGACCTTTGACATCAATCTCCGAAAAACCCATATCAAGATTTGGACCAAACCCAGCCAATACATAAAGCATCAGCCAATCAAGTCCCAAGGCAAAATGTCTGATTATCAGCCAACTAAAGGATTCAACCACCCCCTTGAGACCAAACCAAATTGGAGATATATTAACCACCCGAACCCTGACAATTGCAACTCTCAGTTGAAAATGTTGGCCACGTGAAATTGAGTAACACCCCGCCACTTGTTTTTTTTTTTTTTTTTTTAAACAGCAAAACTACCATAAGAAAAACCTCAATGGCCCGGAAAGATACAACACCCAAAAGAGAACTCCCAACGGAGTCAAAACAAACCAAGATAACCAGATCAAAATGTCAGCACCAACAGACCGCAGCATCAGCAGAAATACAAACAGCACCAGCACAATTTGACAGCAAAAAAAAAACAAAAAAAAAACAAAAAAAAAAAAACAAAACAAAAACCAGCAACAAGGCCCCAAGCCATACGGAGCGAACCCAAAACTGCATAGACAACCATGCAACCTTGAAGAAAGCCAAATTCCACCTCTCAAAACTGACCAAAGAAAACCCCTCCCACATCAGTAAAAAGCCAGCAGCATCAAACAAGCATACTTTTTTTATAATTTTTTTATTGTGTTCTAATTGACTTAACCCACCCACGACATGAAAACCGCACACACGAATGAACACCTACATGTAGACACCCCGATTTTGACCAAACGTCGAATTAAGGAGAGTATCACCTCCATATCCGATGATGACAAGGACCGAAAAATTCGAAGTGTTCCAAGCTCTTCAGAAAGTTCTCCAAATGCGGTAAAATTTTCACAGAAGAGAAATACCAGGTATTTAGGAGAATTTAGGTATAAAACATCACTTTTGGAAAAGATCTTCGAAAATAAGTTTTTTTTTAAGAAAAAGGGGAAAATGAAAGACCTAAAAGGGGAATTTCAACAGACACCGGCACACAGCATTTGTTTGCGGCACTTAGTGAGTGCCGTACGGCAGTCACAGAATGCCGGGCCGGCACTTACTGAGTGCCGCCGACAATCTCTGACTGCCGTTTGCTTTTAAAATCCGTGTTTTGTGGTACAATACGTATATGTATGCGGATAAAAACAAAAACTGATAAAGTAAGGTTGACAAAAATGCGGCAATCAATGATTTGGCGCGACACTTATTGAGAGCCGCACGGTAGTCGTGGAATGCCGCAGCGGCTTTCACGGAGTGCCACAGCGGCATCCCTTGACTGCCGCAAATGATTTTTGACTGCCGCCTTCTGCAGCAGTCTGTCTATTTTCAGGAAGTACGTATTGTACCACCAAATGAGACATTTACACCTGTCTTTTACTCCGAATTCACTGAGAATACTTGGTAACTTTGTCTATAAAAGAGGAAGGATCTTCCTTAAAAAAAAAAGGAGAAGTAGCTACCACTACACTAACACATATTTGAGAGAGAAAAGAGGAGAAGAGAGAACATTGGGAGGAGAACTTGAAAGAAGAGCTTGGAAGACCTTCAAAATATAGAAGTTTGAGGATAGTTTTGGAGGTGATCCTCTAATCTTTGTTCAGTTTTCTTTCTTTTAAGCCTCTAATCTTCAAACTACTTGGTTTTCTTGATTAAGTTTAGTTTTTTTTTTGTTAGTTTGGAAGTCTTTGCTTCCTAGTTCTTTGATTCTTCTTTTATTTTTCTTGTTCATGTTTTTTTCTCTTGAGATTCTTGGGGATCTTTCATATCTCACTTGAATCTTATGAGTTTGATCTCTTTGTCTCATGTAAGCTTATGCTTCACATGAGATTTAAAGTTGATAATAATTTTATTATAAGCAAATAGATGAATCCAAACCCTTACCATGGTTAGGATCCTCTAATCTTGTTTAAGTTTTTATTCTCTTTTGTTTCTTCTTAGCTTGGTTTGAAAGCATCTATGAATTTGAAGTAAACAAGTTTTACCAAAAGATTCTTTGATGGATTTAGAGCATTTGCTCTCTTAGTCTTCTTTATTTCATTTCTTCTTTTTGTTTATACTTTTCCTTTGAGATTCTTGGAGATCTTCAATATCTCTCTTGAAAGCTCTTGAGTTTGATATTTTAAATCTCATGTAAGCTTATGCTTCACATGAGAGTCAAAGTTTGATCAACACTTCATTTCATAAGCAAATGGATGGATCCAAGTCCATACTTATGACTTGGGTCCTCTAGCTTGATGTTTCATGGAATCCTTTCAATATTCCTTTGAGACTCATGAGTATTAGTCATGTTTTGATCTCCAATGACCCCAAAGGGAAAGGAGAGTTAGGTTTAGAATAAGCCAATGTCCATGGCTTAGTTGGTAGATCACTACAAAAAAACAGGTTTTTTGTGACGGAAAAAATCCGTCACAAAAAATGTGCAATTCCGTCACAAAACGTATTTGTGACGGAATTGCACCTTTTGTGACGGATTTGTGCCCGACACAAGTTAAGAGCGTCACAAAAAGTCTGTGTCGGTCAAATTCCGTCACAAAACAGTATTTGTGACGGATTTTGTGTCGGTTTTGCGTGTGACACAAAAAATAGTGTGACATATACTTATTATTTGTGACAGTTTATTTGTGTCGACCCGAACCGTCACAAATAGTATTTGTGACGGATTTGTATGCGACACAAATAGTAGTGTCACATTTGATTTTTAGGCACTTCATTTGTGTTGACGCGAAACCGTCACAAATAATATTTATGACGGATTAGTGTATTTTATTTGTGTCAACCCAAAACCGTCACAAATAGCATTTGTGACGGAATTTTAAATATTGTGACCATGATTATTACCAAAACTGTCACAAATAATATTTGTGACAGAAATTTATATATTGTCACCAAAATCATTTATTTCTCCATCACAATAAATTATGACATACTTATTTTTAACGACAAGAACCACATAAAATTTAAAGGCATATTAATAAAAGATAAAACAGGATTCAATAAAGTATATATTCATACATAATTGTTTCATAGCTGATAGTAGAAATAAAAATAAATTATAATAATCTAAATAAAGTCTTTTGCTCAAAATTGATTCTCATCAGAATTTAAATCCTCTAATCTCTCGCCACAACCTGAAACAGAAAATGAAAGTTCAATTAAAAATATAATAATATAGCCACCTAGCAATCCAAAGAGCTAGCAAAACAAGACCAAAAATACAAATAAAAAACTATCCAAACAAGCAATACAAGAACAAAACAAAAACAACAAAGATTCCTAAAAAAAATTTGCAGAGTTTTCTCTGTTTCTATAACATCCGAAAATTTTTATAAACCTCTGTTTCTATAACAATTACGAGGATGAACAAACACAAGGCCTGAAAGGGGAAAACACTCATACCTGCTCAACTACCAAAAAAGCATGCACACTATATAGAACCTTAACAGCCCCATTTGAAGGGGTACAAAGAATAAAAACTCTATTACTGCAGTGGAAAATAAAACATTGACTTCAATGAGCTTACCTTATCATGGATGATCCTAGCGAAGCTCTTTGTCCAGAAATTCAAGAACCCATCTAACATAGAACTTAAAGAATTAGTGTAGTGAGCCACATAGACTGTTAAGCAAGGAAGGAAATAAAAAATTAGTATTAATTGATAACAAGTGTAATAGAAATGGTGAAATACACTTGTGCTCTGGTGGAGATTTGCACTGGAAGCATTTGGAAAAGAGCCCAAAACTGGTTCATAATAATCAGATTCATCCCAAATGTAGTTCTGAAGATGCAAAATTGGAAAGCCTATTAGGAACCTCATTTGGGATGCAAACTATGAAACACGGACTCTTCAAAAAGGCCGATGCACCCGCACGTAGTGCGCACTTGTACTGAGTGCTCCGTGGATTCTTTGAGTTCTTTTGGAGTGTGGCTGGGGCTTTTTTGTAGCTTTCTTTTGGAAAAGAACACAAGTTTTTCATACTTTTGAAAACTTTGTGGGTTTAAAAGATAAATAATAGAAAATAATAATAGCAATTATCTAGGGTATACACTGATATACTAATAGTTATAAAATAATTTGTATAAACTACTATCTAAAAGTATATTTTTAACATTTTATCCAAGTACTCCCGCCGCACCCGCACCCACATCCCCGTACCCAAATCCCCGCACCCGTACCGGTGCTACCTAGGATGCAAATTTGGGAAGCATAACATCACAACCTTAGAGAGAGAAAATGGGTCAAAGGGATGGATGAACATGACTATGCTCTACCCACTTTCATAGAAGTCATAAAATTGAACTAAATTGTAGAAGTCATAACTTGGGGAGGCCAATTTATAAATTCATTTAGAAATTTGAGAACTACACATATATACATAGAAAATTTCCCCAAACTTTAGGAGGGTCGACAAGGCCCCCCTTGGCCTGTTATTCTGTTTATACCTTCTCCCATGATGGTAAAAGGTTGGGAAGTGATGAACCAATGGAACCTTTCTTGCTGAAAGGTTAATACATGTTATGTCTGAGGCCATTGGTACCCCTAATCTCCATACATACAACTTAAGTATAAAAGCAACGTTTATAATGGTTGAAATTTTGAAGCATGGAAAGATGAAAAGTTATTCCACTCAAGAGTGGAAATTTTACCTGCACGGCACCAAGGGCAATTGTTGCTAGCATTGAGCGGTCCCAGTAGCATGGCACAAGCCGCACAACTTGCAAGAAAAAGAAAATCAGTTTTGGATAAAGCATCATAAAGAGAAAGGCAACTTAAATAAGTAAAATTACCTTTTTCTTAACAAGCTCCTCAGCTTCAACAAATTCGTTAAGATCAGGGCTGCTCGTCACTAGTTTTCATTTCATTTGGTGGAAGGGCCCATGCGTCTTTAATCGATTTGAGGCCAAAGAACATTAAAAGAGTCACAGTTGCATATTCTCCAATTGGCAGGGCTGCAAAATTTTTGAATTTTTGATATGACTAACATGAGCACTGGGACAACTAGAAACATGTATGGTTACAAAAATTTACAATCATCAAGCATGGAGTAAAAAACTAGGGAAAACAGTAGGGAGATAGGTTTCCTTCTTGTTTCCGCTCCCTTTTCTTTTCCATATCCAAATTTACAGGCCAAACAAAGCCTTAAAGTACGTTGAAATAAAAAGTGGACAGCAATTTGGTATTTGCATAAAACTTGGCGGGGAGACAAGTCGTTATAAGCTATACTCGACCTATGCCATCCATTAACATATAGGCTATTCCCGTGTGTTGCACTACCAACCGAAGCAAAACACATGATTGGCACTGGGAGATGTCAAAGAACCATAACTTACTCGTTTGAAATTGAACTAAATTGAAGAACTTGCTATATTAGGTGGCAAGTAAAACACTGAGAATTACCAGGAAAAAACTACAACTGGCCAACTAGGTTTGAAAGATTTAATGGGAATCATATTGTGTTCCATATGATTGTACACTAGTAACTACTACCATAACAGATTTGTAAGATACTCATGGTGAAAACTAACAGTTCAGTAAAATCACAAACTTGTGGAGAGAGAGAGAGAGAAAGAGAGAGAGAGAGAGAGAGAGAGAGAGAGAGAGAGAGAGAGAGAGAGAGCATACCAGTGCCTTCTCATATTGCATGGCCAAGAGTGCCGCAATGAAAAATGTCTGTTCAATATATTGTATGTAGGTGCCTTGCTAAGCTACTCTACTACACGAAGGTGTCGAACAACATTGTGTTCACTTCAAAAAATGATAATAGCAGTCAATAATATGTTCACTATAAAAATGAGAGTAGAAGTCAATGTCACCGCATTAAAATGGGGACACTCAAAAGGAATTATAATGGTTTGGATTGGAACTCGGCATATCGGACAGAGTTGAAGGTCTTCTCCGCAGTCCCAGCAAGTCTACCCAAAAAGGGGGAAATGAAAATAAATAAAGATATAAAACACCATGTACTCTCTCACTTCTTCTGACTTAAAGATAATGAAGAAATAGTTGAATTATACGGACTAAATTACCTGATGATCACAGCCAAAAGCCATGTCCTTGGGGTTACTTAAACAAATGGGGCAAAGCTGTCCAAATTTACGAAAATACAATATTTAGATTAGTTATGGTGATGGGGCTTGACAGGTTTAACAGTTCATTAGAAAATATATTCTACACATTTAAGTTGTGTCTTCTAACATTATTTACAAAAAAATTAATAACTGAATCACAAAATTGTAAACAAAAGACAAGGAACTTAATTATATAAAACTGGCAGAGAGAAAAGGAAAGATTAAAAATTGTCAAAACATAAAACAAATGCATACTCACTACTACTTTGAGTTGGCAAACAACAGCTAAACTAAACCAAATAATATTTTTTGGTCAAATGTATGAAATAAACTTATATATGGTAAAAGCCAACAAGAAAGTACAAGTTCAGACAAACCCTATATGCAATGTATTTTACAGTCTACATATATCGTTAATTCCCTATTAGTGCAATTGTGTGAGAGGTTGAAAACCATTAAGACGACTTTTTGGTTTAAAATTCAACACAAAACCATAAAGATATTTTGTCATAAGAGAATTGCCAAGTATGGATCAGAAAAATAGCTCCTAGACCACCAACATTGTTTTAAAGTTGCTTTTTACAACAATTTTTTTACCACAAACCCTAACTTCAAGTGCTGCATTTCACAAAGGGTAAAATTGGGGCACAAACACTTTACACAAATACTTAACCAATATGAGGATTTTTTACCAAAATTCCAAAACAACAATGACCAATCCTCCAAAACTTTAACCAGAGGGGCTCCATTCCTGGATTTCTTGGTGTTATTCTCCCAGAAGTGGTTTTCCCCTCTCTTATTTGTCACTTAGTTTATGTATAAGAACAAACTCCTAGAGAGCCAAATATTTTAGGATGGGAGGCCAAACATACCAAAGAAACCAAAGGGCAGAGTTTGCTAAGCAACAGCTTAATAGGATAACATAAGTTCAAGTTCAGTATTACATGAACATAAATATTAGGTGTGTAGACGTTTTAACCTATTAAGTTGTACAAGTTAAACATTCATTAGCAATAAAGCTATCCACAGCAAGAACCACAAGGGTCAGCCTTTCCTGCAAAACCTCCACCAATTCTCAAATTTTTCACAGGGCCTCCGGATAGCCCTTCAGTTCTATATATATTCCTCAAAATCTATCTTCAAATGATACAAAAATCTCCCAGATTAGAACTGCCTAATGTCCAGTTTAAGCATTTGATATGTCCTCTATTATGCCCTTCGCATCCATAGCGTAAAAAAAAAAAAAAAAAAGAAATACTCCTAATTCAAACTACCTACAAAAAATCTAGGGCGTAGATATATCACATACCTATAACAACTTGGGTTGATCTGCAGAGCGACACAATCCAGACCAGCAAAGAGTTACCTAGGGTTTTGCCAGAAAACAACTGGAAGATGGATCTGCGAGAAGGGAGGGACTGGTAAATCTACGTATATAGATCTACCTCTATGAGGGAGGGACTGTAAAATCTGACCGATAGAGAGAGAGAGAGAGAGAGAGAGAGAGAGAGAGAGAGAGAGAAATTTACCAGAGAGAAATGAGAGTCGTCGGAGAGATGAGAACCACCGGAGAGTAGAGAGAGAGGCACGAACAATGCTGAGTAGAGAGAGAGGCACGAAATGAATTGGGGGGAAAAATGGGTCGTCTGCCCTTTTGTGCGGCAAAATGAATTTGGGGAGCGGGGGGAGGGGGGAAATGAGTCTGTGTTCCCTGTACCCTTGGGTTTTTTATTGTACAAATAACATATTATTTGTGTCGGATATGTACATTTCCGTCACAAATAAAAATTTATTTGTATCGAATAGGGACGTTTCCGTCACGAATAATATGTTATTTGTGACGGATGGGTTCCTTTCCGTCACAAATAAAACAGTATTTGTGACGGATACATTTTCGTTACAAAAATCCGTCACAAAAACATTTTTTGTGACGGATTTGTATCCGTCACAAAAACTATCATCACAAAAGGCCTGTTTTCTTGTAGTGGATGTAGCAAGAAGAATGATAAATCCAATATTGGAACAGTGAGTTCATAAACCGGTTTTGATCAAAGATTTTTAGTTCGAAATCAGACAGTTGAAATTGAATGAAACCAACGGGAAAGTGTCAATAACACAATGTTCTACCACCATAATTTTTGTTTTAAGGAGATGTCATGTTTAAAGTGGTTTGGTCATGAGTTTTGTGAAGTCATTACAATCTGTCCAGAGTTTCAGAACAGTAACACTCTTTTGAAATAAGTAAATCAGAACCTTAACAAAGTATTTGTGACCCAAAATAATTTTTTCTAAGTAGATTAATGTGTTAGGAAGCTACCCTAAAAAGAACAAAGCATTTCTGATCTCTTTGCTATTTTTAAAAAATCGTACAAAATCTCTGGACAAAGATTTGTAAATCTCTGAGTGATGTCTGGTTTTTGTCCATTTCCAAGAGATCTAACCGTTGAAACTTTGATTTTCTTTTTGGGATGGAAACTAGACACACAAAGGCATCTTGTGTCCAAAATTCACCGACATCAAACCATTGGAAGCATGCTTTTTATATTTTTTACTTTCTGGTCTGCTTTCTGTAATTTTCAGAATTTTATGACATATTTGACCAACTTTGTAAATAATGGTCCAAATGACTTTTCTATGACCTAGGGCTCAAACCATGTTTCAATGATGATTAATTAAGCTTGAATTCAAAGTTTAAGTGATCTAAATCATTGGGTATTTCATAATTTATTCTTGTTCATGAGCATATTCATCCGTATGGCCTGACACTTGTAATTAGGATTTATTCGCTTTAGATTCAATTACATTTGATAGATTTAAGTTAGAAATGTAGGATTGTCATTTCCAATTTCATATCTTGTATGCCATGTGGATTAACCCTTTGTTTTGTAGTGCTATTAAGGTATCACTTCTTGAATCCCTCTTTAGTTTATTTTAATTTATTGATTTTATCAATTTTTTCAACTTCATGCGCGACACATTAGAATTAAGATTTTGCCTTACATGTATATATGTGGATTAGAGAGACTCTCTTCCTAGGTTTTATTTAATCGCATGCATTGCACGGTTAATATTCGGGGCTGGATCCCAGGTAAGTTCTCTCGTTCTTTATTGCATAGCATATTGCTTGCTACTTGAAATATGTGATTTTGAATGATATTTTATCACTTACAATTTTACACCCTTTAGACATGTTTTGTAATGTATATCTATACATATGCATTAGTTGAGGGCACATTTAAATTAATAATTCGATTAAAAGGATGTTAAGTAGAGGCCTATCGTGAGATAGGACGAGAAGGGGTGTTTTAGTCCAATGGGCTCCTTCCCTTCTCATTCCATAATCCCCGGACCCATTTAATCTTTGGTTTCGCAAAAGATCAGTTTCCTTTTTTAAATAGGTTTCTTAATTTCCCTTTGAAAAAAATTAAGTGGCGACTCATTTGTTTTGAAATTGAAATTTTAAAAGAACTTTAAAAGAAAAGCCGTGGGTAAGAATATTGCGATATCCACACTACACCAAAACGCTCCCCGCCCAAAGTGTAAAGCACACTAATCTAAAAAAGACACCGCCCGAACTGAGAACACACGCCAAAAAGAGCCCCCTCAACGCCCCCACCCTCCCCCCCACTCACACACCCACTGAATCACAATATTGTGACTTAAAACTCCAGCTATACAAAGAAAAGCACATAACCCACTATAGAAATTGAACCCCTAAAACAAGGAACACAACATGATTAATAGCTTTTCCAAACAAAAAGCAAACTCCCAACCGACACACCCTGTGAAGTTTACAAACTCACAAGACCAAACCCAACAAACACCCCCCCCCCCCTCCCCCCCCCATAGAATGAGTCAAACCCAAGCGACCCAAGAACCGCTCCTGTGAACTCCTGCTTTAGCAAGACTATCCGCAAAACTATTCGAACCCCTCCTAGCATGTACAATGGAGATCGATCTACTCACCTTCAAACGTATAAGTAAATTCCTAATCTCGTTATAAATGCCCACATAACGCCAATAAGGGAATTATGTACTATTAGCCCAAGACACCGCCACCACTGAATCACTCTCAACAATCACATTAAACCCATTACACTCCCCAGACGAGTCCAACAATTTCAGCCCCTCCAAGATTGCCCTAAGCTCTGCAAAGTTTGAGTCATGAACACCGATTGGGGCGGAGAAAACCACCCTGACAATGCGATGATGGTCTCTGAGGACACCACCAACCCCAGCCTACCCAGGTTTTCCAATGGCTGAGCCATCAACATTTAGCTTCAGATACCTGAGAGGTGGAGGAGCCCAATCAAGGACGGCATTCTGTTGTACGATGGAGGGAGATCGGCAAGCCTCTTGAATATTAAGCAGCATATCACTAATCGATAAGTTAACCTCCTTAATCGAGGTTTTAAACCACAAACGAGCCTTTGCTTAACCAATTCCCACGTGTCGGCCCACGAAACATTTGCCCCGGCGAACACCACTTTGTTCCTTGACAACCAAATCTACCAAATCGAGGCCATGAACAATATTAACCACCCTCTTTTAGTAGCCTTCAATGGACATAATCCCACCCACTGATTCCACCATTCCAAAATAGTGCCCGGACAGCAGCCCGATACACCCCAGAGGTTCAGCGCTGCTCCCTAAAGGGACCAAGCCTAGTTGCACAAAAGGAAAAGATGTTGAACAGTCTCTGGCTCCCTTTGACAGAAGCAGCATAGAGAATTGGGCTTAATATCCACTCCCAAAGTCCGTAAATTTTCCTTAACAACCCTACCTTGTGCTAGTTGCCACCAAAAAATTTCAACTTTAAGTGGAGCACCACTGCCCCAACATGAAGGCCCTTGTGGGACTGAAGGAAACCTTCTACTTTTAGCTTCTCTGCAGAAGGATTTCATAGAAAAAACACCTTTAAAGTCGAAAACCCAACACAACCTATCACTAGAAGTTTCGCTCAGCACCATGCCACCCAAGCACTGCAGACAATCAGAGCATTGGCTAAGCTCCCACCCAAACAGTTGTCTTTTTAGTGTAATATTCCAGATCCATTTCCCATTGACCTAATCTCCAAACTCTTTAATGACACCCGTTTTATTAGAAGATAAAGCATAGATCCTAGGGAATCGTCTTTTAAGTTCCAAATCCCCCACCCAGATGTCCTCCCATAATTTGATGTCAGCCCCATCACCTAGCAGCTTCCGACGACCCTCTCTAACAATATCAGCAAAAATGTCGGTCCCATTGATCAGCTTGAAAAGTGACTTAACGAAAGGCGACATATTTCTGTTATAGGGAATGCTAAGAATAATTTCATCAGACGGCCAATTATACTTGCAACAAATGACTTGTTTCCAGAGCGGTTGAGATTTTACGAACCCCAAATTCCAAATCCACTTAGAAACTAACGCTCTGTTCGTATCAAGGATATTGCCAATCCCCAAACCTCCATTGAATTTACTTCTATAGGCTTTTTCCAAGCAATCCAGTGGATTTTTGCTTTCCCTAGGGCATCTCTCCATAAAAAAATCTCTTTGGATCTTTTCATTATCCTTAGCAACTGCTTTAGGGATAAGAAAAATGGACAGAAAATATAATGGTAGGCTCCTAAGTACAGATTTGATAAGAGTAACACGGCCCCCAATCGAAAGTAATCTGCTTTTCCATGAAGCGAGCCTACAGCGCATGGAATCCGTGATGAACTCCCAGGTGGAGATCCTATTCGGATTGCAACCAAGAGGGAAACCTAAGTAATTTAAAGGAAAACTCTCTGCCCGACAGTTGACAGCTTCTGCCCACGAGCTCAGCAATGATTCTTCCACACCACACCCCATAAGAGCACTTTGATGGAAGTTGATTTTAAGACCTGATACTAACTGAAAATAGTGGAGCAGCCTTTTAAGTGATACGATTTGGTCAACTTTAGCTTTATAAAACAAGAGTGTGTCATCCGCGAATTGTAAGTGAGTTAAAGTCAAACCCCTAAGCGAAACAGGAATGCCTTCCACTATTTGCATCGACTCCGCTGATTTGATAAGCAAACTCAGACCCTCTGCGACCATATTAAATAGAAATGGAGACAGCAGATCACCCTGTCTCAAGCCCCTCTTCATATCAAAAACCTCTGTAGGCACCCCATTTACACGAACTAAAAGAGAGGCAGAAGTAACACACTCGGTAATCCATTGCACCAATTTGTTACTGAAACCTATACTTTTAAGCACAAAAATAAGAAAATTCCAATTAACAGAATCGTACGCCTTCTCAAAGTCGACTTTGAAAACAACCCCTCCTTCAGTCGACTTTTTCATAGAATGAACCACTTCCAAAGCCACTACAATGCAATCCAAAATATTCCTCCCCCTGATGAAAGCAGATTGGTGACAACTGATGACAGAATTAATAACCAAACGAAGCCTATTTGCCAAGGTCTTTGACAGGATTCTGTGAATACATCCGATCAGGCTAATCGGCCAAAAGTCCACGAGACACATTGGAGACTTAATTTTCGGAATCAAAACAATGAATGCCATATTAATGTCCCTAAGCAACACCCTATTGGCATGGAAGTCTGACAAGAAAGCCATGATTTTACCTTTAACATCAGCCCATCTACTTTTAATAAATTCAAAATTGAAACCATCAGGCCCCCAGAGATTTATTAGAGTCACACTTCCCCAGGGCCGCCATTACTTCTTCCTTTGTAAACTGGGCTTCTAACCTCACCGCAGACTCCCTTGAAATTTTCCTGAATGCAAAATTTTTCATCGAAAAAAGACAGTCTTCAGTCTTCTGGAAGTGGTTCTTGAAATATCCCGCCACTGCAGTCTTAATCTGGTCCGGATCAATAAGAGTTTGTCCGTCAATGAATAAGGAACTCATATAGTTCGCCCTCCGTCTCCCCGAAGCAACAGCATGAAAAAAAGCAGTGTTTCTATCACCCTCTTGAAGCCACCGGACTCTCGATTTTTGCTTCCACAAGCTCTCCTCCACCCGGAACGCTTTCCACAAATCAAACCTCAACTTTTTCAGCTCTTGTAACTCTAAGTCTGATAAAGCGGAAGATTCTCGTTTACTGCTGAGCATCTCCAATTTTGCCTCTATAGCTTTAATGTTGGCCCCATTTTGCCATCCTTTAATCTGAGCATAACGTTTTAAGGCGGTTCGAGAAGAATGCAATTTTCTAACCAAGCAATCCCCATTTGATCCATGAAGAATTGGACCTTCCCATATATCCTGCAAGACCTTCACTGCCTCTTCTTCACCAAGCCAATGATCAAAGAATTTAAACGGTCTACCCCCCCACTTAACTGCATCTGATCCCAATATGATAGGGCAATGATCCGATAAACTTCTGTGTGAGCTCCAAAGTTTTAATTCTGGCCACCGTTGGAGCCACTCAACCGAAACCACACATCTATCCAGCCTAGCATCCACCTTATAGTTCATCCACGTGAATTTCCTTCCATTAAGATCTAGATCCACCAGCTCCCCTTGTTGTAGGAAAACCTCGAAATCTCTCGCTGCTCTGACATTAAAAGGGCCATCGTTTCATTCATATGCGAACCTAACAACATTTAAATCACCTGCAATGCACCATGGCATGTCTAATTGATTCTTGAGAACCAATAACTCCTCCCAAATCAAAGCTCTGTCCAAATCTTCATTAGGCACGTATGGTTTCATTTTCAACCAACAGTTTCAGATTCAGATTCAAGCTTCTATCTTGATGCCTCTGATATTGTTGGTTAGAATTAATTGATTTTTCTATTTTACTGTCTAGCTTTAATTCTTTTTCCTATTTCTTGACTTCCTTTTCACCCACTAGTAAAAGTGACATGCTTTACTATGGTTTAATTATGGGATTTAAACAATAACTTTGTAATTATTTATACATTCACTAATTGTTTCTCCTGACTTTCTGCATCCTTTTTTCTGACTATCTATACACCATTTCTTCACCGACTATATCTGCCTCTAGAAATTAGTGGAGTGAAAGCCTTAGTGATTGGATTTATTACACATATTTGAGCCATCAAATATTTGAGCATAGCCACTATGTGATTTTTGTTTGCGTGTATAAACCCAAATCGAACCATAAGTGAAAGCCCTTATCTCAACTGAGTGTGATTTAGGCGGATCTCTACATGAAAGAGTATGTCTTCCTAAGAACAATTAATTCTCTGATTGTTTGGTATATATCTGGCAAATTATTATTATTATTATTATATTTTTTTCGTTTGTTAAATTATATAGTACTAGAAATTTAAACGAAAATAAGAACAGCCATATTGAATAGGAATTATCATTTGGATAAGTAAAAAAATCAGCAATTTGAGCCTTAGGTCTAGTCATATGCATCTCAATCAAAACCTGAAAAAACAAAATCTACAAAAAATTTGTAGGCATATCAAGAAATTAACAACGCATGCATAATCAAGAAAACAATTTACTAGTATGAAGACCACATCATTGGACTGCTTGGTTACTAAAAATAACGTCCAGAGTGAGCCACTAACAAATGGTACATATGTTTTGTAAAGAAGTAGCTTTAAAAAAAGGATCTAAATCAATCCTAACTCTGCAATAGCCGACAGTTCACTGTTGTTCAATTTTGGGTAGAACGCTGCTTTGTAAAATTATTTTATAAAAGACTAAAGGCTAGACTATAATCTTATCAAAATGAGGAACTCATAGGTGAAAAAGCCTTTGGTTGAGTAGCTGATCTAGTACAGCCCTTCAAATTGCAGATAAAGGGGCACAGAGTGAAAAGGGAAATACATGGGCTTTAAATGGGATACAGTACTAAAAATTGGGAGCTTAATTAATTTTAGGATACGTCATGCGTACAATGGGATTCAAAGGCTTAACTTGGGTTCAAAAGTTAAAATAAGGATATGGGATGCATGAAAGGCGATACATGGACGTAAAGATGCCGCAGTGGGCCTAACAACCATTACAATGGGACCACGTGATTTTTATTGAAAGTTGATTTTAGTGGTTCCACTATTACGTGTGCAATGACCTTTACTTATTAAAACAAAATGCATAAAGAGACCAATTTGAAAGTTGTCCTTATAGTGCTATGAACCACACACAACAGTATACAAGAAATCCCATAAAATACAATTGGATGTTAACAAAACAAAAGACAGAACTACATTTTAAGCAGCAAGTGATGGACCAAAAACCATGACTGCTAGCAAAGGCTCTGATCTATCAACTGTCGATTTTGCAAGACTGCCCGCAAATGAATTCAGATTTCCCCAGAGGCAGTTCCAACCTCGACAGCAATCTAACTGCTCAACTTGCTCGTGAACGAGTGCACATATATATCATTTATGGACACATTTATTTCCTTTACTCTCGATTTAAACCACCATCACAATCTTGCTTTAACAAGTTCCATTATTTGGCGATATGACTTTCCTATCCTTAGAAATGTGCGATAGAGTGCTATATCTATATATACTAGCTCATGTTTCCTTCAGTCATCCCTCTTCTTCCATCATATTCAAAACTAAACACAACGAAGGAAGCACTTCTTCCCTTAAGCGTCCTACCAAACAAAGCTAGTAATCAGTTGAATTATGTAAAAAACAATTCTAGAGGGGGACACTTAATAGCACTCAATTTCATGGAAATGTTTGTATTGAGATGTTAATTCCACACAGAATATAGAAATTAGAAGGAAATGAAAAGCACAAAATTACCATTTTCAGTTGCCAAGCGATCAGATTAATAACTATGATTTGATTGTGGTTTTTGAAAACATGTAGGACTGGTGAAGCTATGCCATGATGTGAAGACATGCGAGTACGAGGATGTCCATGTGTTATGGAAGATGCTGAAGAGAAGCGAGACGGAGCACAGTGGATCATCTTCATGGCTTAGAAAGAGACACCTTTGGAATGTGTTCCAGCGGGCTAGTCGCGCTCCATATCTGTGCCGCAGCTTTTGACCATGGTTGCTATTTATCAGGGCCATTGCGAGCTTACAAAACTCCATCTTCATGTGTGGACGGCATGAATATGAATTTTGGTAAATACTAATAAAAGTACAGAATATTGGGGGTTCATATGGGAGAGACTACCATCCAAGTGCCTATCTGATGGGTGTTTGATTGATTCACTAATAATTTGTCTCCTAGCTCTGTCTCCATTGAAATAAATTGTATGTAGTACATAAGGTGATGTTGTTTCGGGTTTGGAGTGTGGTTCTGCACTTATATATATGTGCTTATGTATCACTTTTAGACTTATAAATGGTGTTCAACCATATTAATAGTTTTGGATGCCTTTCTGAGCCTTTTCTATATTAGCGCTCCATATCTCTTGGGAAGTTACTAGTGCTTATTTATTTATTTATTTATGAAAACCAGGTGCTTCTTTGGAATTTTCAAGTGAATCAGGTCCTAAATTTATTTATGAAAACAAATTTTTCCAAATCAGTGCAGCAGGTCCTATGTTGATAGTTTCTACCATACCTGAACTAACCTCAGAAACTATTCAAAGAGGATTTTTGCAAAGAGTCGCCTTGCAAAGAGTTATAATTGTGCTGTCATTTTCTTACCTGACCATTGTCTCTTGCAGGACCTGACTTCGAAGAGGATTTTTGGTATGGGCCATGAGCATGACGGACTCTACTTCTTTGGGGAATCTCCACCACCACTTGCGTCCTCTAGTTACAAGCGCCTATTTTACCTAGTTCTAGTTCTCTGTCTAGTTCTAGTTCTAGTTCTAGTTCTAGTAAATCGGTATGGTCATGCTTGCTCTACTCATCATCCTATTTCACAGTATATCTCTTATTCAGCCCTTTCACAACCCTATCGAGCTTTCCTTGGTCAGGTTGATTTAGTTTTCATTCCCCGATCTGTGTCTGGAGCTCTCCAAAATCCACATTGGGTCCAAGCCATGCAAGCAGAGATGGATGCCCTTCAGCATAACCATACTTGGGATCTTGTTTCTCTTTCCCCTGGTAAGAAGATAGTCGGTTGCAAATGGGTCTTTACAGTCAAGTACCTTCCAGATGGTTCTATTGATCATTATAAGGCTTGCCTGGTTGCTAAAGGCTTTACTCAGATTCCATGCAAACACTTCAGTGCAACCTTTGCTCCTGTGGCCAAGCTTAATACTGTTTGCCTTCTTGTTTCTCTGGCTGCATCTCAGTCTTGGCCTCTTCACCAACTTGACGTCAAAAATGCATTTTTTAATGGGAATCTACAGGAAATCATTTATATGGACCCCCCTCTGGGTTTTCGGGCTGAGGGGGAGTATTCTGGGAAAGTCTGTCGGCTGCATTAATCACTTTATGGATTGAAACAATCCCCTCGGGCATGGTTCAATCACTTTAGTGATGTTATTCTATCTATTGGGTTTACTAGGTGTCATTCTGATCACACCTGCTTTATTCGACAATGTTCTAATGGTCGATGTATTATCCTATCTATTTATGTTGATGATATCATTATTACTGGTAATGATACTACAGGGATTACAAAGGTAAAAGAGAAACTTGGAACAACATTTGATGTTAAAGACTTGGGTCCTCTCCGGTATTTCCTTGGTATTGAAATTGCCCGATCTCGTCATGGGATTTCAATAAACCAGAGGAAATATATCTTAGATCTTCTTAGCGATACAGGTATGATAGGTTGTCGTCCTGCTTCTACACCTATGGATCCAAATATCAAAATATCATCTGAGTCGGGAGAATTGTTATCTAATCCAGCTTCGTATCAGTGTCTTGTTGGGCGTCTAATTTATCTGACCAATACTAGACCTGACCTTGGTTTTGCTGTAAGCGTAGTTAGCTAGTTTATGCATGCTCCGTGTACATCTCATATGGATTCTGTTCATCATATTCTTCGTTACCTAAAAACTTGCCCAGGACTGGGTCTCTTCTTTGCTGTAGGAACACAATCTGGGGTCACATGTTATACAGATGCTGACTATGCTGGGTCCAAGAGTGATAGGCGTTCAACTTCAGGTTTTTGAACGTTCATTGGTAAACATCTTATCTCTTGGAAAAGCAAGAAATAGGCATTCGTTTCAAGATCATCAACTGAAGCTGAATATCGTGCTATGGCACAAGGTACCGGTGAGCTTCTGTGGCTTTGATCTATATTACAAGAATTGGGGTTTCTAGTGTTTGAGCCCTCTACATTGTTTTGCGACAATAAGTCTGCTATAATGCTTGAGTTTGACTATGTTCTGCATGAGCCTACCAAGCATGTTAAGGTTGATATCCATTTTATCCGAGAGAAAGTTTGTTCTGGTATTATTTCTCCGTCCTTTGTTCCCTCTTCAGACCAGACTGCTGATGTGTTTACAAAGTCCGTTGGGCCCTCGCTGTTGAAGTTGTCGATTGTTAAGCTGGGATTAGTGAATACCTTCTCTCCAGCTTGAGGGGGAGTATTGGAATATTCAGAATATTCTTATTCACGTGATTTATGGATCACGATATTTTAGGAATAGATTGATTTGATCTTATCTGTTTTTTTCCTTTCTTTTCTTTTACTTCCTTTATTAGTTTCTCATGGATGTATATATATACCTTGTACTTTAACAATATGGAATAAGAAAACTATAGTTTCTTCTATGTGAAGACATGCGAGTACGAGGATGTCCACGTGTTGTGGGAGATGCTGAAGAGAAGCGAGACGGAGCACAGTGGATCATATTCAAGGCTTAAAAAGAGACACCTTTGGAATGTGTTCTAGTGGGCTAGTCACGCTCCATATCTGTGTCACAGCTGTTGACCATGGTTGCTGTTTATCAGGGCCCTTGTGAGCTTACAAAACTCCATCTTCATGTGTGGACGGCATGAATATGAATTTTGGTAAATACCAATAAAAGTACAGAATATTGGGGGTTCATATGGGAGAGACTACAATCCAAGTGTCTATCTGATGGGTGTTTGATTGATTCACTAGTAATTTGTCTCCTAGCTCTATCTCCATTGAAATAAATTGTATCTAGTACATAAGGTGATGCTGTTTCGGGTTTGGAGTGTGGTTCTGCACTTATATATATGTGCTTATGTATCACTTTTAGACTTATAAATGGTGTTCAACCATATTAATAGTTTTGGATGCCTTTCTGAGCCTTTTCTATATTAGCGCTCCATATCTCTTGGGAAGTTACTAGTGCTTATTTATTTATTTATTTATGAAAACCAGGTGCTTCTTTCGAATTTTCAAGTGAACATGGAATGAGATAAAGAAAAATGTTTCGCATAATTATTGTGACTGTTAAAACTCATTCTTATTTCTGAATATGCAGTAAGCAAAAGTTCAGTAGAATGTGGATGTCTGTTTAAGCTAGAACAAATTGTTTTGTACATTGTTTTCACATTTTAATCAGATTCCTTAAGCCTACTTGAAGACACCCTGTGTAAGATTATAAAGGAAAATATCATGCATAAGTTGACTCTACCCTAAACAACATTTTTGTTCTAAATTAACAACACACCCGGTTGGGTGTTTAAACAGTCAAAGATGTTAAGTACAATCAATGAATTATTTTCCATTGATGAGACTGTGAACAGGGTCGGCTAGTCACTCCACTAATTAATCAACAACATGGTTTGATCACTTTTGGGTTTAAGGCATCAATGGAATATCGAGTGCTAGATCCTGGGCATAAACTTAACAAGGTTCTAAAACTCTCCAATTCTGACTTGCTTTTCATTCGACAAATTTTGCCAAATCAATGCAACAGGTCATATGTGGATAGTTTCTACTGTATCTGAACTAACCTCAGAAACTATTCTTCTTTACGGTCTTTTGAGGAGACTGAAAGCAAGAACGAACATCTGGTCTATTATCATAGATTGTCCAATAACAAAGAAAAACCAAACAAGGGGTCTATTATCTACTAACCCATATCTTAGATCTCCAATGCCTACTCATTCATTTTCTTTCTTTTTCATAAATTTTCTACTAAAGAGGTGCAGTACAGGATGAATTTCAGACCTGCAGTATTCAAAATGAAATTCATGAATATCCAACCGTTAGTTTGGTGTGGTTTATTCATTTATAGAATCCTTTTTAATGCGAAGGAAAATTCTATGATACAACAAAGAACACTAACTAGATCGCTAACTCGATACCTACAAAGAGTTTATAATTACAGATATGAATTTTACATGAATTTCAGCATAAGGGTGTAGGCATAGATCAGTGGCCTATTACTAAGCAGCAGTTGGGCATATAAATTTCATTTGAAGAAATGTGATGATGAAGGCCGTTTTTTTAGAAAGGAAGCCATGATCAATACTTTTCCAAACTTCCATGTCTTTAGTGGGTAGTTGAATCACATTCAATCATGTTCTTGATCTTCAGGCTTTTAATGTTTTATTATTGAAGTAACTTTGCTCTACAGGCCATTCGTGCTAGTCTTACAAAACCTCCAGAGATGCAGTCTAGTCAATTTCTTCATGTAGCCATGAAGACACAATCAAGACACTCTCTGTTTCGGGCAGATACATAAGAGGTAAAAGGAAAATGCATTAAGCCTTTTCCTGCCTTTACTCAACCTTTTTGTGCGCATGTTTGAGTTATTATCTCTACTCATGGATTGTTTGGTGGTTGGGGGCTTGGGCTTAACACCTAGGTATCTGCATTTATATTCTTATCTTTTTGTACATCATAAGCAATCTTCTTCAAAATTATAACCCGTTTGGTGTAGCTTTAATAAGTGATTATTTAAAAAGTTGTGATTGTTTGGATTAGCTTTTCCACAGCCTTTTAAGAAAATTTGATTCTTTTCTAAAGCTAGAAGTTATCTTTTCTAAAAAGCTCCAATTTGTAACTTTTTAAAAAGTTATCTTATAAAGGTGCTTATTTTAAAAGCTAACCCAAATAGGATCTCGGTAAAGCTTATAGGTTATCTCACTTCGTTAACCTCCTGCAGCTGTAATATTGGTGAGGAAGGTATTGCTCTTACTGAGGCTGTACATGGTTCTGCACCTGATATTGTTGGAAAGGTTGGTTATCGAAAAACAACTTCTTGATTTTTCACTGCCTTTATGCATTCTATACTAAAATGTGATTGCTATAAAAAGCTATAAAAAGTTGTTTGCCAACCGGACTCTACTTTTCAATAATCTCAAGTAATTGATCACCAAAGGGACACTTCCTTTAAATAGAGGCTCTTTTTATTTGGAATGTGAATGTGCTAGCCAATAGATTTGTAGGTTATGGATGACTTCTTTTCCTCTATGTCTCTCTTTTGAGCACATCTGTATTAGACTCTTGTACACGAAGGCAAAATTTATTCCATAATCGAAAAATGATAGTACCAACTTGGGCTTGGATTGTTAAGGCCACTTTCTCTAGATCTTCAGGTCATTGTACACGAAGGCAAAATTGAATAAATGTCTCGACTTCTTCCACTTTCGTCTGAAGCTTAATTTTAAAAAGGCTTTAAAACGTCCAAAGACACACTTGTTTCCCATGACTGCAGCATGTGGGGATTCCTCAATGATAGTAAAGATTCAACACTGGCTTCAAGAGACTCGATTTTCATTTTGTAGAGCCACTTCTGCTCAGTTTTAGTTTCAATAATTTGTTTTTTAGTCTCAATAATATTGTTCTTTTAGTTTCAATAATTTGTTTTTTTTCCTCTTATCAATTACTACTCAGTTTTTATGTTTTGTTTAAAATTTGGTCAGCAATTGAATTGTTTCGGCATAAATTCAATGTGTAACGCTATTAGACTCAGATTGATAAGTTAACATCTATAGTATTACATTCTAATCGGTTCTTAAATTAAAAATTAATGGACATGGTGTTTTTCTCGTTCTTTTTGCAGATATATGGGTAGTATTGTTGGTACTTGGTACAAGTGACTTGGATCCCCTGGTGGCTTGGTTCCAAGTGGCAAGACACTAGTTGGTAGCTCATCTAGGTCTTTTATGATAAATTGGTATAAATGTGAATTTTTATTGCTGCAGATTACAAAACTTCAGAATTTGTTATGTTAGCAACGATTACTTGTAATCATGCAAGGAATGACCGTGTACACATTTGGTTTGTTAGTTTAGGTTTGGATGTATGAAATATTTTGGATTCTACGTGTTTTTATTGTGTTTAATATGGATTATTATGTTTGTTATTAGGTGCAAATAAGAAAGCGAAGTATGCATATGAATAAATTCTTATTTTTTATAGTGTATTATACTTCTAATGGATATATCCATTAGTCTTTTTTTTTCTGTAAATTACTAATGGATATATCCGTTAGTAATTCTTGACAAACCGCTAGTATCCAACATAAATCTTTTAAAATTAGTTGAAAAAAACCGATAGTAAGTAGCTTTCTAACGGATATATCCGTTAGTAATGAGGCCATAAGGTGTACTGAAAGCCTTTGGTTGAGTAGCTAATCTAGTACAGCCCTTCAAATTGTGGGTAAAGGTGCCTGGAGTGAAAAGGGAAATACATGGACATTAAACAACAATGTTACACCCAGTCCTTCAACCACACTCTAAACCACATCCTTACTTTAAATGCAAGTACCCTGTGCAGTGTAAGTGGTGCATAGAAAAATGTGAAAAATTCAAACAGCACAGGGTACATGTATTTAAAGCATAGGATGTGGTTTGAGGTGTGGTTGGAGGAGTAGGTGTAGCATTTTTCGACATTAAATGGGATACAATACTAAAAATTGGGAGCTTAGTTAATTTTAGGATACGTCATGCGTACAATGGGATTCAAAGGGTTAACTTCGGTTCAAAAGTTAAAATAAGGATATGGGATGCATGAAAGCCGATACATTGACGTAAAGATATCGCAGTGGGCCCAACAACCATTACAATGGGACCACGTGATTTTTTTATTGAAAGTAGATTTTAGTGGTTCAACTATTACGTATGCAATGACCTTTACTTATTAAAACCAAATGAATAAAGAGACCAAAACAAAACAAAAGACAGAAAACAACATTTTAAGCAGCAAGTGATGGACCAAAAACTATGACTACTACCAAAGGCTCTGATCTTTCAACTGTCGATTTTGCAAGACTGTCCGCAAATTAGTTCATGGTCCCCAGAGGCAATTCCAACCTCAATAGCGATCTAACTGCTCAACTTGCTCATGAACGAGTGCGCATATATATCGTTTATGGACACATTTATTTCTTTTACTCTCGATTTAAACCACCAGCACAGTCTCGCTTTAACAAGTTCCATTGTCTCCGATCTATCAATCTCCCACTTTTCAAGATCACATTATTTGGCGATATGACTTTCTTATCCTTAGAAATCTACGACAGAGTGGTATATCTATACGTATTAGCTCATGTTTCCTTCAGTCATCCCTCTTCTTCCATCGTCTTCAAAACTAAACACAACAAAGGAAGCACCTCTTCCCTTAAGCATCCTACCAAACAACGCTAGTAATCAGTTGAATTATGTAAAAAAAAATTTCTAGAGGGGGACACTTAATAGTACTCAATTTCATGAAAATGTTTGTACTGAGATGTTAATTCCACACGGAATTTAGAAATTAGAAGGAAATGAAAAGCACAAAATCACCATTTTTAGTTGGCAAGCGATCAGATTAATAACTATGATTTGATTGTGGTTTTTGAAAACACGTAGGACTTGTGAAGCTACACCATGATGTGAGGACATGCGAGTACGAGGATGTCCATGTGATGTGGGAGATGCTGAAGAGAAGTGAGACGGAGCACAGTGGATCATCTTCAAGGCTTAGAAAGAGACACCTTTGGAATGTGTTCCAGTGGGCTAGTCTCACTCCATATCTATGCTACAGCTTTTGACCATGCTTGCTGTTTATCAGGGCCCTTGTGAGCTTACAAAACTCCATCTTCATGTGTGGACGGCATGACTATGAATTTGGTAAATACCAATAAAAGTACAGAATATTGGGGGTTCATATGGGAGAGACTACAATCTAAGTGCCTATCTGATGGGTGTTTGATTGATTCACTAGTAATTTGGTATATCTAGTGGTGGGGCCCACATGTGTGAGTTATCAACCTCATTACTTGACATGTGGCAATGAGTTGCCAACACAGCATCATACACATAATAAGTTAAAAAAAATGAAGACTTTGTCTTCCTTATCAAACTGTATGACTGAACCAGGAAAAAGGAGGTGACGGGTTTCGTCGTCGGTTTCGCCGCCAATTGACGCGTCGTTCGATGCCTGTTTTCAAAACGTAACACATATTCGGACTCCTGGAGGTAAGTATAACACGTGGGGTATTAATTTCATTGAGTTTTGTGACAGTTTTTCAGCGACCCATTTTGGGGCTTTAGCTCATAATTTATAGATTTTATATAGGAATTGTACACGGAGCATAGTAGAGCCTTAATTTCATGTTTTGGAGCGAAACGCAAGAGGTGAGTGATTTTAATCATATTTGTTTTTAAGGGAATCCATGTTTGGATTCAGATCAATTAATATATGCCTGCTTAATTTATTGGGCAAATTCATGCGGTAAAAATTAGGCCCAATTATTGTGAAAGTATGTATATGTGAAGCACGATGTAATGAATTATATGTGAGCATGTTAATTTGCTTATGTGGATCAAACGGAGACTTGTACTGTTCCACCAGATCTTGCCTCCCATATTGAGAGTGGACTATTGTGATGTCGCAAGAGGCAATTTGGTCCGCATGTTCAAAGGGGCATGGGTGGATGGCCCGGGCACGAAGCATGGAGTGTGGTGTGTAGTGGTGGTTGGTGAAAGCATACTTGTTCTATCCGGAGATCAATTATATGCTGTTTAGTGAATTTGAAACGTGTGGTGTCATTCATACATATGATTAATTTTGCTCATTAAGCATTAGCTTGAACAAATCCAAAAATGTGGTTAAATAAATAACCACCCCAGGTACAAGGAAAGGCGAGGAAAAGACGGATATAAAGTTCGTAATGTAATGGCGGTGAAGAGACGGGAAACTGAACCATGGATGGCTTGGCTAGCTTATGGAATTTTGGGAGTTAATATGACTTGTTTATAGCTTCTTGCTTTAAGTTAAGACTTGTAATATGTAGTAATCGGTTTTAATCCGGATTTGTAGTACGTGCTGTGTTTCTGTTGGCAAAACTTGTGTAATATTCCTAGTTTAATTTCATGTTATAGATGGATTCTGAACTTGTGAAATAGGAAGTTTAGTAGGCATAATGCTTGTAATATATAAGTTTTGGAGGTTGAGTGTTTATGTATTAAGGTTGGATTATGTTGGTTTGGGACGTTTGAACTCGGGAAATTATTCATTGAGTCTAGTTAGTCAATGGCTATAATTAGTACTTTTCTTAAAGTATATTTAAAACTCTTTTTTGAACTAAGGAAGCTCATATTTATATGCTTGGATTGGTTTTAAGATGGTTTAGAGATTTTTGTTTAATTCAACTTATAATTTTGGTGATTTTTGTATAAGGATTTATAACTTGCAAGAATAGGGTTTTGGCTGATTGGGCTCACAGAGGGGCATTCGACCGGTCGAAGGGACCCGTTGGACTAGTCGAAGGTACCCACGCTGGAAGACTTTGTGCAGAGGGTAGTCGAAAAACCCCTTGCCAGATTTTTCATTCTATACGTTTCCAATGTTTATAATTCAAACATATTTTTTTTTACTTAAATTAGGTCTTTTGAGACTCCTTTGAACTCTTCAAAAACTTTTGAAAATGGGTTTTATTAAGGCATGTTTGGGTGTATGACGATTCAAACTTTTGAAAATGAACATTATTGGTTGAGCTTCTTTGGTTTAAGTTTATTTTAAACTTGATTTTGGAACTTTAATGACATGAGACGAGCCTTGGTGGCGTGCCACGTGTCCTAGAATCATATGGGTGGTTCCGGGGCATGACATTTTGTGGTATCAGAGCAATAAGTTTAGAGCCTTTGGGAACAAGTGACGGTGATACGGGGTGTTGAGTGATGCGACGTGCACGCTATGGATATGTAGAATCATTTCTCATATGCATGGGATATTTTTGGTATGTTATGTTATTGAATATGTGATATAAATTACATCCGTCATAGCATGCATAGTGTTTATGCATTTTGATTGACATATTGAGTAATTTGAAGAAAAAAAATAATGGATCCGAATACAGGACACTCACCAAATTCCCGGATTTCAAATTGAGGAAGTGATGGGGAATTTTGTTAGAGCCATGGGTGACTGAGTACTGTTGGTTGGAAATAGATGTGAAAATTTTAAATGTGAACCGAGAATGGGGCGTACTATAGCTGAACAATTTGCAAAACGAGATCCTAGTCAGTTTCATGGAGGTTCAGATCCGGTGCTGGCGGAAAGAATATTCCGTGCTGTAGAGTGTACCAAATATCAAAAGTAATCTTATCTCTCGACACCCTGAAAGGAGAAGCTCATAATTGATGGATGAACGTAATTGAACAAGGTATACTGGATACTTGGGCAAAATTTGTGGAAGAATTCTATAAGTAATGTTTTCTTCGATCAGCTAGAACACAAAAGGCTAGGGAATTCGCGAATCTTTAACAAGAAGATATGACAGTGAATGAGTATGATGCAAAGTTTAATGGGTTACTACGGTTTGCAAGGAACACGATTCCATTTGATGAAGACAAAGCTCGGAAATTTGACGATGGATTAAGAGATAATATTCGAAGTTGTGTAGATACGCACCTACTTCCAACCGTTGCAGAAGTGTTAGATGTGGCTCTTATCGCTGAAAGGGACATTGAAAAGTACAAGCAAGATCGACAAACTAAAAGTCAAGGGAAAAGTCAAAGTGGTTCAAAAAGGGCATTATGGGAACTTCAGGGGTCGGTTTAGGTAGTCAAAGGGGAAGTTCATCCATGGAACATACTAAACCATGGTGTTCATTGTGTGGTTGACAACACGAAGGGGTATGCTGTTTGGAAAACATGATTTGCCGTACTTGTAAACAATGGGGGCACCTATCTAGAAATTGTCCTCAAGCGGGAATACAAAGGTCAAAGAATACAAGTTTTGATAAAAGAAATGATTGTTTTTGAGTGTGGACAGCTGGGGCACATAGCGAGATATTGTCTAAGTAAACAACAGGGGATGAGTTCTAGTGGGACAAGTCAACGACAGTTTGCAGATAAAGGAAAGAAGAAATCATCTTAAGGAACGAGTACATATTTCATGGTCCCATGTATATCTTCTTTTGTTTTGTTTTACATGATTCTGTTAGCACTTGGATGTAATGCCGAAACTTTTGGGTTATATCTAATATGTATTAATATTAATGAGTAAGTGTTAGCCAGTTCTCCAGTACTTAGAGGTTGTGAGAATTGAGTAAAAAAAGATAAAAGAAAAAGGGGTTGATTATTAATTTTAAATTGTTAACGTCAATTATTTGACGTGGTCTTTGGGGAAATGAGTTGTATGTTCGTAAATCAAGCTACTATTGATTGGGAATACAAAGAAGTGACTCTTTGATTATTGAATCAGGGGAAATTCAGTTTTTCAGGGTTTAATATGATGTCGTCAGTCTGTTTCATAATAGTAGATAAACTTATGAGTTGTTAAGAAAGAATTGTCAAAAAGGTGGTGTTTATTTGAATATATGAAAGTGTTGAACATAAACCAAAGAATATTTCAGTAGTAGTAAAAACTTGATGCCAACCAGAGATTTGCTAAATGATTTAATTGTTAGAGGATGATTGGGGTTATTGCTAAAAAAAATTAGATTTATGAATGTTAGTTCTAAGCTGGATTGAATAAACTTATGGGATATCAGAATTTTGAAATATACTTATGGAAATCATTTGATTGTGGACTTGCGTATCCAGAAACAATGTCACAAGAAGACCGATGGAATAATTAGAATGTGAATTGATAGCTTGGGAAAAATGAATGAAGTTATATTCAAAACAGGCCATTGATCTTCTAAGAAGACACTTGTTAATTGATTTCAAGAGGATACAAGGAATTTTTATTTTGAATCCGTGATTTAAGTATCGTGACTAAAGGGCTAAAGTAGACAATATTGACAAGATTATGTTAGGAATTCAATATAGTTGGAATGAGTATTTGTGGTGTTGATTGAAATGAATAGTATATCAATGGTGGTTATGAATTCTCCATATGTATACCTCCAAAAAATGTAGGAGTCTCTTGAACTGAATATTCGAGACATATTAGAGTAACTTTGAGATTCTTGTATCAATAATACAGTTGCCATGAACATAAGTTTCTTGTAGGGAAGCCGAAAAAAGAAAAAAGAAAAAAAGGGGAGGGGGGGGGGGGGGGGGGGGGGGGGGGTTTGCAAGAGTTTAAAGTTAGATGAAAATGGCATTGATATGCAAGTGATCCGTTGAGTATTAGAGACTGTTATTGATAATGAAGCCTGGGGTTGAGAATTGGCTATGTTTGGATATACTATGTTAAAGTGACTACATATATTTTGGCAACAGCAGAAGATGATATGGAAAGAAGCAAGTCAATAAAGGTTCAGAATTGATAACAGGTATACATGCATCACAAATCTTGATGATTGTGCAAGCATATGTGTGAACTTTAATTGATTGTTGGAATTTAGTATAAGTATGTATTTATATACCAGGAAATGAACATGGGATATAGAGAATGATTGCGATTTAGGATAGATTGTGGTTAAGAATTTGATACTGTTGGGTGAAGCTAATGTGATAGCCTATGCATTGAGTTAGAAATCGACAGAGAATTTGCTAGTTGAAGCAATTATTTGAGAACATCTAAACTATGGTTGTGGGATAAACATAATGGCAACTAGACATGGAATGAGGATAATGAAGCATTTCTTCGAGTATGTGAAATAATAGAAGATAGGGACAAGCAACAAAACATTGTAAAGTTATTGAAATTGTTATTTATAATCAAACAGAGATGAGTACTTGTTATAATGAACTTCGTGATGAAATTACTGAAGACGGCAGAGTTGGATGTGAACAAATGAAAATAGACCGGTAAAGTTTGGGTATTTTTATTGATTACAATTATTAATTCACTAAAGATAGTTGTATTATGTGTGAGAGAAATCATGGGATTATAATGAATATTGATATTCATCAAACTAGAGTGGGTTAAATTGTGTTGAGAAAGATTATCTGAGGCAATGGGTATGAAATGCAATTTTAGTTGAACATTTTGTCGCCAACCAATGATTGGTTGAAACTGAAATTGGAAGCTTGAAAATTTGTTGTGAGAATGTGTATTTCAGTGATGGTTAGGAAAATATCTATAATAGATGAAACTTGCGTATTGTGGTAAAGTTGAAGTGTTAGAATGACATGATTTGATTGAGATGTTATCCGCTGAGATGCTGATCACGGAAAAGAAGTTTATGAAATTAATTGAGATATTGATGAATGAATTTGTCTCTAAGATTAAAGTGATGTGTGTAGCTATATGAATCGTGACATGTGAGCTGTACAAAGGTATTTGATATAGGTTCCGAATGCAACTGGTAAATGTTGTGAACTTTTAGTATTAAGACAAATGATAGTTGGTGAAAGAACTGTTTGGTTGAGAAGGCGATTTGAGTAAGAGAAATTGAGATGTGAGGAGAATACACACTATAGGTTGGTACCAGAAACGACTAAAGTTTGGGGACCAAACTTCTTTTGAGGGAAGGACAGATGTAACACCCGCTCCCGCAAGTAATGCTAATTACAAATTAGCATACATACATGTTATTTAATGATGTTTATTAACACATGCATAAGTGAGTTTTGACTCACTAGTTGATTTTTGGGTGTCCAAGTGGGACCCAGTATTGGCCAGAGTGGCAGTCCCAAATTGGGATATGTGTAGAGATGTTCCATTTGAGATGGGACATGATTGAGATACCACTCTTGTGTGGCTTAAATGTTTATATAAACATTATATGGCATTATATTCAATTATTTTAATATTCTAATATTAGTTATGAATATTTATGTTGTCAGTTTTGGGTACCCTGGTGAGAGCAAATTGGACACGCTGCTGGTGAGAGCAAATTGGACACGCTGCATAAGTAGTAGGGTAATTAGGAACTTCATAATATTATATGGGATCACTTATGGGACCCATGCGAGACATAGATACCTATTTAGAAATTTGGTGTTAAAATTAGAATTTGGTACATCTAGTGATGGGACCCACATATGTGAGTCATCAACCTCATTACTTGACATGTGGCAATAACACAACATCATACACATAATAAGTTTAAGAAAAATGAAGACTTTGTCTTCCTTATTAGGCTGTACGGCCGAACCAGGAGAAACGAGGTGACGGGTTTCGTCGCCGCTTTCGTCGCAGATTAACGCGTCGTTCGATGCCTGTTTTCAAAACCGAACACATGTTCGGACTCCTGGAGGTGAGTCTAACATGTAGGTACTAATTTTGTTAAGTTCTGTGATAGTTTTTTCGTGACCCATTTTGGGACTTTAGCGCATAATTTACAGATTTTATTTAGGAATTGTGCACAGAGCTTAGTAGAGCCTTAATTCCATGTTTAGGAGTGAAATCCAAGAGGTGAGTGATTTTAATCGTATTTTTTTGAATGGAATCAATGTTTGGATTCATATGACTTGATATGGGCATGTTCAATTAGATTGAATAATTTTATTTAATTTATTGGACAAATTCATGTGGTTAAAATTAGGCCCAATTATTATGAAAGCATCTATATGTGAGGCACGGTGTAATGAATCATATGTGAGCACGCTAAGTTGCTTGTGTGGATCAAAGGAAAACTTGTAGTGTTCCATCAGATCTTGCCTCTAGTATTGGGAGTGGACTATTATGATGCCGCAAGAGGCAATTTGGACCACATGTCTAAAGGGGCATGGGTGGATGGCCCGGGCACGAAGCCTGAGGTGTGGTGTGTAGTGGTGATTGGTGGAAACATACTTGTTCTATCCAGAGATCAAGTATATGTTGTTTAGTGAATTTGAAACGTTTGGTGTCATGCATACATATGATTAATTTTGCTCATTAAGCATTAACTTAAACAAATCCAAAAATGTGGTTATATAAATAACCACCCCAGGTACAATGAAAGGCGAGGAAAAGACGGATATAAATTACGTAATGTAATCACTGCGAGGAATCGGGGAAGTGAACCGGGGATGGCTTGGCTAGATTATGGAATTTGGGAGTTATTATGGCTTGTTTATAGCTTCTTGCGTTAACTTAAGACTTGTAATATTTAGTAATCAGTTTTAATCTGGATTGTAGTATGTGTTGTCTTTCAGTTGGCAAAACTTGTGTAATATTCCTAGTTTAATTTCACGTTGTAGATGGATCCTTAACTTGTGAAATAGGAAGTTTAGTAGCCATAATGCTTGTAATATATAAGTTTTAGAGGTTGAGTGTTTATGTATTAAGGTTGGATTGTGTTGGTTTGGGATGTTTGAACTCGGGAAATTGTTCGTTGAGTCTAGTTAGTAAATGGCTATAATTAGTACTTTTCTTAAAGTATATTTAAAACTCTTTCTTGAACTAAGGAAGCTCATATTTATATGCTTGGATTGGTTTTAAGATGGTTTGGAGATTGGTGTTTAATTCAACTTATAATTTTGGTGATTTTTGTATAAGGATTTATAACTTGCAAGAACAGGATTTTGGCAGATTGGGCTCGTAGAGGGGCATTCGACCTGTCGAAGGTACCCATGCTGTAAGACTTTGTGCAGAGGGTAGTTCGACCGATTAAAAAACCCCCTGCCAGACTCTTCATTCTATATGTTTCCAATGTTTATAATTCAAAATTATTTGTTCTTAAATGAGGTCTTTTGGGACTCCTTTGAACTCTTCAAAAGAAACTTTTGAAAATGGGTTTCATTAAGGCATGTTTAGGTGTATGACGATTCAAACTTTTGAAACTGAACATTATTGGTTGAGCTTATTTGGTTTAAATTTATTTTAAACTTGATTTTGGAACTTTAATGACGTGAGACGAGCCTTGGTGGCATGCCACGTGTCCTAGAATCATATGGGGGGTTCCAGGGCGTGACATCCATGGCTCAGAGACATTAACGTCGCGCTTGACCACAGGACCACTTGATGACAGAGCTTTACCCAGTGTCTTGAGATTGAGATAATGTGTGCTTAACTCTTCGTTCGTTGGCACAAAGTGAAATCCTGCTGGTATGCATGGTTTTCTCCATTACTGAACGTATTGTTGAATTTCACAAACTAATATCTTTCTCTTTATTCAATCTGATTTTTCTCTCCTCCAAAGTTGTAAGACACTTCGATGGTGAGTGTTTATGTGATAACATGTATGCTCTATATATGTAGGTATGGGTGTGTCGACTACTTGTGTGTTACTTACTCTATCCGGATAAAAAACCACTTAGCTTTTCCTATCAAAGGGTGATTAATTTGTGAATATCCGAATGATTTATCAATATATTAATATGTTTTATTTAAATGTTTTATTTATTTAAATAGGGTTAATTTTCAATCAAACTGGATTAATACGTTCTCTGATGTTATTTAAACTGGGTTAATTTCCAATCAAATTGTTTTATGTGGGATTAAGCTAAAGGCTCTTATACCCAAACATGGCACAACAAAAACTCAAGCTAAAGGCTCTTATACCCAAACAAGGCATTAAGTCTTTGCACTTGTTTTGGGCCAAAAATTACCCTTTTATGGCTAAAAACTTTAAATTGTCACAACTTTTGATTTATGCGTCTGTTTTTTATTTTTATTTTTATTTATAAACTTTGATATTAAAAAAAAAAAAAAAAAAACAAGATCGATCTATCAAATGAGACCAACATTGACTATGAAATGTAGTTTCCCTTTAGTCCAAAAAGTGTCACTTTTGAATCACAGGGTAGTGAAGTAAATGGTCTAGCCCTAGGGGTGTAAAATTTATTTAACCCTAATTTAAAATACATGAAGATTAACAAATAAAGGGTAAATTGCACTTTTCACCCTTTTAGTTTGAGGGTCGTGACACTTTAGTCCCCGGACTTTCAATTTCATTTTAGACCCTAGAATTTCATAAGTGTGACACTTAAGCTCAATCAGGTCTTTTAAATTAAACTTAGAACCCTAGTAGTTTAAAGAATTATGCTAAACTCCCTAAAAGTTTTTTTTTTTTTTTTTAATTGAGTACTTTATCGTTTTTTTTGAATATCGAATTATTTTTACCACCGCCTTCAATCAATCTGGTATCAAAGCGATGTTCCTCAGCCTAGTAACATAATTAACTTTTTATGTGAGTCTTAGATATACAAAAGAAGTAGAATTCGATAATTTAAATAATTCAACATCATTGTAAATTAGAATATATAGAACAAAAAATAAATTAATGAAAATATTAAAAGAACTTATTAAAAATCTTGAAAATCATCAATTAAAAATTGTTAACAAAGTTAGACATCTACAATGTGTTGCACTAAAGCAGAAAAACAATTAGTAATTAAGGAAGAAGACCATAAACCAAAAAACTTTGGATTCTTACCCTTGCCCATGTAAAGAAGATCCTCCAGAAAATTCTTTTGAATTAGCAATCCATAAAAAGAACGATACCTAAACAAAATGAGACTTTTATTTAGGTATTTTACTCTTTATGGATTACTAAGACTCATTTCTAACTTGAATTATTTAAATTATCATATTCCAGTTTTTCTGTATATCTAATATTCATATAGTAATGTTACTATGTTACTAGGTTGAAGAACCAGCCTTTGAAGAAGTAGATACTGTTGAAATAGATACTGCTAGCAAGAGTGCTAAAAAAATGAAGAAGTAGCTGGTACAATAATGCGTTGTAACAAAATTTCGATTATATGACATTTGTTTATATCTTTGGATTAATTGTGCAAACTTAGAAATTAGTATGAAGTAAAACTTTAAAGGGATAACTACTCTGACCTCCCTCGAGGTTAAGTTTAATACCAGATCTCTCCTATATTTTTTTTGTAACTAAACTTACCTCTCTTGAGTTTAATGTTCAAGTAACTCTTTTCCCCCTCTGTTACAAAAACGTTATCAACCCTGACGAAAAATGTTTTCGTCATTAAACAATTGCGTTATTCTTCTAAAAATTCCCTTAACTGTTCCTCTAATGTTTACCTTGAGCTCCCTCAAGATTATATCATATTACACAGACCTCCCTTATATTTTTTGTAAATTATACTGACCCATTTAAAATTTAAAAATATACCCATTTAAATAATAGGTATTGATCCTCCTCCGCCACCATCACCACAACATACATACCACCACACAATTTAATACTTTTCTATATTTCTTCTCATTGATCTTGTGAATAGTGACACAACTACAATCAACTCGATACTTTTCAACTAGGAAGCACCGGCACTTCGGAAAAGGGCTCTGTAGCCGTGCCCGACATGTACTGGACACCAATAGTCATCCGACACACCTCCGACACGTATCAGATGTGGCAAATACATGTCTTGTTTTTGTTATGTAATTTTTAGAGGCGAACACATCACCGACACATGACGGGACATGGAGAGAAGCTCTTTTTGACCAAAAAGATGGCTTTTGTTAGTTTTTTTTTTAACATTTTCAAACCCGAAACAGAGTTGATTTTGTCAAGCATTACATCACTTATCTCCTCATGTTCTCCCGATATTAGTCTGTCAAGACCCTCGTTGTCCGATCTCATCTCTCTCTTCTTTGACCGTCTCTCTCTCACTTCAATTTCTTAATATTAAACAATAGCGTTCGAAAAATGTGAAATGAACATCCTATAAAATATTTGAATAACATTTCTGAAAAACGTAAGAAATGAGCTTAAAATTAAACTAGTTTTTTTTTTTTTATAAAAAATGTGCATCCCTGCCGTGTCGTGTCATCATTTTTAGGATTTATCGTGTCAACGTACCAGTATCATGTCGTATCCGTGTCGGCGTATTCATGTTCGTGCTTCATAGCTTTTCAATAATTTTCCTCGTTGATCATCTTAATTCAGTGACGCAACCTCAATCAACCAAAATTAAGCCCCCAGTAGCAACTCTAACCATGACAATTATGGCCCCAATCACAAAATCTCAATTTAGCAAATATTTGAGCGTAGCCACTATGTGATTTTCGTTTGCGTGTATAAACCCAAATCGAACCATAAGTGAAAGCCCTTATCTCAACTGAGTGTGCTTTAGGCGGATCTCTACATGAAAGAGTATGAATTTCTTAAGAACAATTAATTCTCTGACGGTTAGGTATATATCCGGCAATTTTATTTTATTTTTTTTCATTTGTTAAATTATATAGTACTAGAAATTTGAAGGAAAATAAGAACAGCCATATTGAATAGGAATTATTATTTGGTTAAGTAAAAAAAATCAACAATTTGAGCCTTAGGTTCTAGTCATATGCATCTCAATCGAAACCTGAAAAAACAAAATCTTCAAAAAATTTGTAGGCATATCAAGAAATTAATAACGCATGCATATATAATCAAGAAAACAATTTACTTGTATGAAGACCACATCATTGGACTGTTTTGTAAGAAGCAGCTTAAAAAAAAGGATCTAAATTAATCGTAACACTGCAATAGCCAACAGGTCACTGTTGTTTAATTCTGGGCAGAAGGCTGCTTTGTAAAATTATTTTACAAAAGACTATGGCAGGGGTAAACAAAGGCTAGATTGTATTCTTATCAAAATGAGGAACTCATAGGTGAAAAAGCCTTTGGTTTGAGTAGCTGATCTAGTACAGCCCTTCAAATTGCGGATAAAGGTGCCCGGAGTGAAAAGGGAAATACATGGACGTTAAACAACAATGCTACATCCACTCCTTCAACCACACCCCAAACCACATCCTTACTTTAAATGCAAGTACCCTGTGCTGTGTAAGTGTTGCATAGAAAAATGTGAAAAATTCAGACAGCACAGGGTACATGTATTTAAAGCATAGGATGTGGTTTGAGGTGTGGTTGGAGGAGTGTGTGTGACATTTTGTCGACATTAAATGGGATACAATACTAAAAATTGGGAGCTTAATTAATTTTAGGACACGTCATGCGTACAATGGGATTCAAAGGCTTAACTTGGGTTCAAAAGTTAAAATAAGGATATGGGATGCATGAAAGCCGATACATGGACGTAAAGATGTCGCAGTGGGCCCAACAACCATTACAATGGGACCACGTGATTTTTATTGAAAGTAGATTTTAGTGGTTCCACTATTACGTATGCAATGACCTTTACTGATTAAAACAAAATGTACAAAGAGACCAAAACAAAACAAAAGACAGAAAACAACATTTTAAGCAGCAAGTGATGGACCAAAAACCATGGCTGCTAGCAAAGGCTCCGATCTATCAACTGTCGGTTTTGCAAGACAGTCCGCAAATGAATTCATGTTCCCCAGAGGCGGTTCCAACCTCGACAGCGATCTAACTGCTCAACTTGCTTGTGAACGAGTACGCATATATATCGTTTATGGACACATCTATTTCTTTACTCTCGATTTAAACCACCAGCCCAGTCTCGCTTTAACAAGTTCCATTGTCTCCGATCTATCAATCTCCCACTTTTAAAGATCACATTATTTGGCGATGACTTTCTTATCCTTAGAAATCTGCGATAGAGTGGTATATCTATACGTATTAGCTCATGTTTCCTTCAGTCATCCCTCTTCTTCCATCATATTCAAAACTAAACACAACAAAGGAAGCACCTCTTCCCTTAAGCGTCCTACCAAACAACGCTAGTAATCAGTTGAATTATGTAAAAAAAAAAATTCTAGAGGGGAACACTTAATAGTACTCAATTTCATGAAAATGTTTGTATTGAGATGTTAATTCCACACGGAATATAGAAATTGGAAGGAAATGAAAAGCACAAAATCACCATTTTCAGTTGGCAAGCGATCAGATTAATAACTATGATTTGATTGTGGATTTTGAAAACATGTAGGACTGGTGAGCTACGCCATGATGTGAAGAAATTCGAGTACGAGGATGTCCATGTGTTGTGGGAGATGCTGAAGAGAAGCGAGACAGAGCACAGTGGATCATCTTCAAGGCTTAGAAAGAGACACCTTTGGAATGTGTTCCAGTGGGCTAGTCGCGCTCCATATATGTGCCGCAGCTTTTGACCATGCTTTCTGTTTATCAGGGCCCTTGTGAGCTTACAAAACTCCATCTTCATGTGTGGACGGCATGAATATGAATTTTTGTAAATACCAATAAAAGTACAGAATATTGGGGGTTCATATGGGAGAGACTACAATCCAAGTGCCTATCTGATGGGTGTTTGATTGATTCACTAGTAATTTGTCTTCCTAGCTCTGTCTCCATTGAAATAAACTGTATGTAGTATATAAGGTGACGGTGTTTCGGGTTTGGAGTATCACTTTTAGACTTATAAAAGGTGTTCAACCATATTAATAGTTTTGAATGCCTTTCTGAGCCATCCATTTACCATTACTTATCAATTTACCATTTTCAGAGAGGGATCTGCTGAAGAAGTGCTGTTCCACTATGTACTTCTCTTGGGAAGTTACCACTGCTTATTTATTTATGGAAACCAGGTGCTGATATGAGAAAAAGAAAAATGTTTCGCATAATTATTTGTGACTGTTAAAACTCATTCTTATTTCTGAATATGCAGTAAGCAAAAGTTCAGTAGAATGTGGATGTCTGTTTAAGCTAGAACAATTTGCAACTACATTTTTGTTCTAAATTAACAACACACCAGGGTGGGTGTTTAAACCGTCAAAGATTTTAAGTACAATCAATGAATTATTTTCCACTGATGAGACATTGAACTAATCAAAACTTTGCCTTGGATTAGTTATAAAGCCAAATCAAAATGGACCAAATAACAGCATATACCAACTTCCCAGTACTGCTGCCAACACTCTACCAAAGTCTAGGGACAACATGCTCTATTCCATTGTCTCCCATATATGACACCATGATCACAACCGTGTCCATTGACTACTGAGAAACTGCTGCAACATTCATTGCAGAAAATACAACCTATTCGACCTTTGCATCACTTGCCACCCCACAAGTTCACAAGTTGTTCCTCCTTCGATGATCTATGATTTTCCATTCCCCTAGAAAAAAGAAACAGCCACTGTCCTCAAAATGCCAGCACCATCGATCCTTGATCAGGGTGCTTAGAACCACTCTATTCAGAAGCTTTCTACACTCAGCCCACTGCCCAGCTTCCCGCCCCAACAGATCGATGGCACCATTAATTTAGATCTAGGTTGCAACAACTCAGCAACCTTTACAAAATGAACCATTTAAATCAACAAATCAACACAAGCACGAGTTTAGAAACCAGTCACAAGATTGTGGCATAGAAAAGCAACATTTTTAAATTTTGTTGGTTCTCAAGGATAAAAGCAAAAGACACAGAGAATCACAACAATCAAATCCAACGCATCGAAATACAGCTTACCAAACACAGCTCTGTGAGTACTTTAATGCTTGTATGGACGACTTTGGACAGAAAACTTTCCTTCATGTTTGTACTTTAATATTTAATGCGTTCTTGGGTCTTATTAATATTTTTCTGATATAAACCAGAATCGTCATAGGAACAATTTCAAATATGATGCTACATACAAAACTAAAAGCAGAAAGGAAATTAAGAAGAACAGAATCAACCAAAAAACAGTAAGTAATAGATATAAAATCTGTTGTTTCATCAGAAGCATCAAGAACATAGCATAGAGTCCCAAACAAGTTACAAATAGAATATGAAAAAGAATTGTATTAATAAAATCAAGAATCTTCAGTCCCTAACATAAGAACGAAGTGATGGTATATAAATGACAACTGATCATTCTGGTGAAGAGCAAAGACTACAACTTTTCGTGTCTTCGTAATGAAATCTGTTGTTTATGTGCTTTTGGGTTGATCGAAAGGTGACGGCTGACTCTCATTGACTTCTTGTCGTTGCCAACAATCATCCACCAAGTCAATATCACCCAAACAAAAATCCAAATCTGCTAATCTAAAATCCAAGTCAATATCACCCAAACCAAAATCCAAATTTGCTGTTCCAAAATCCAAATCAAAATCACTATCACCCAGATCCAACTCGCCCTCGTCCGGTAATGGGGGTATGTCCGGAACATGTATAATCGTCAAAGGAGTGGCATCCATAGGATCAAAACTCTTATGATTTCCATTGTCTTCTTCTTGTGATCTCAGGAGTTTCTGGGCTGCCCCTATATTCTCATTGGCTTCTTGTCGGTGCCAATAATCATCCACCAAGTCAATATCACCCAAACAAAAATCCAAATCTGCTAATCGAAAATTCAAGTCAATATCACCCAAACCAAAGTCCAAATTTGCTGACCCAAAATCCAAATCAAACTCACCCAAATCAAAATCACTCTCACCCAGATCCAACTCGTCCTCGTCCAGTAATGGGGGTATGTCTGGAACATGTATCATCGTCAAAGGAGTGGCATCCATAGTATAAAAACTCTTATGATTCCCATTGTCTTCTTCTTGTGATCTCAGGAGTTTCTGGGCTTCCCCTATTATATTCTCACCACGTGTATCATTAATCCCATCTCTATGATCCCCACTAATCTCCTCAAATGTTCTCTTTTTATCCGACCTTTTCAATTCAACTCTTTTAATTTTACAAAGAACATAGTCATCAGCACCCACGATCTCTTTAAGTGAATACTCATGCATGATCCAATGTGTATTGTTTTCACCACTCTCTTTTCCTTTGTTCTTTGTTTCGAAAACCAACATCTTCTTAAAACCTATAACCTCGTCGTTTCGATTCTTAATTTTTTTGCCGGTTGTTTGCCCTTTCCATGTCCCACACCCCGCGGTTCTAGAGATGCGATTCGTGCTAACCATCTTCAATGGGGTTATGACATGGATTACATATTCAGCACTTTTCTTATCGGATTTTTCATAGGTATTCACAATCTCCCATGGGTCTCCTTGAATGTTGAAGATATTCCATGGCTCAGAGGCATAAACGTCGCGCTCGATCACTGGACAACTCGAAGACAGAGCTTCACCCGGTTTCTTGAGATTGAGATAATGAGTGATTAACTCTTGGTCCGTTGGCACAAAGTGAAATCCTGCTGGCATGCCTTTCTTCATTTATGAACGTATGCACTGTTGAACTTCACAAATTGGTATCTTTCTCTTTCTTCAATATGATTTCTCCTCCAAAGTATAGAGCAAGGTAAGACAGTTTTGATGGTGTGCGACAATGTGATAACATGTAACATATAACATATATGCTGTATATATAGGTATGGGTGTGTTGGATTACTTGCGTCATACTAACTCTATCCAGATTACCAACAATTAGCTTTCGATCTCTTTCTTCAATATGATTTACTCTCACAAAGGTAGCTTACTCCTCACTCATAGGACTAACGGTGAAAGGTGATTATCCAATTAGTTTTTTTCCTTTAAAATTTGTTTGAAAATGTTTTAAAAGCCAAAAAAAAAAAAAATATATGATTGGTAGAGAACTATTAATGACATCGCTATCTAAATCTAAACTCCCCCAAAAAATTGGAAAGAGGCGGCTACGTTCAGATTGGTAGAGAAACAATCTGAACATGGCATTCAGTCGTTTTGCGCTTAAAAAGAATAAATATTTTTTTTTAAAATAAATAAAAATAAGAATGCTCCCAAGCCCCGTTTAAATAATAGTCCAACTACTTATTTTTACCACTAATTTTCTCTCAATTTTAGAGTCAATTTTTAAGTCTAAACTTTTTACTCTGATGTCTAATCACACACACCAATGCACCCCCCCCCCCCCACAAAAAAAATAAAAATAAATGAACAAATAAAAATAAAAATAAGGAGTAAACGTACATAAAATGGGGTTAAAACTCGTATAATATTTTAGCCGGATTTTGAATTTCTGATAATGAAGAATCATTTTATGGGTAATTAATCTGTCAAAATTTTAGGGGGGCCAATTTCTAGGGTGGCCTGTGCTAAAGAAGGAGAAATTTTAGGGCATTTTAGCCTTTTACAAGTAATATTTGGTGGGAAATTTCAGCACAAGACAATTTTCCGTTAACTTTAACGGAATTCCTGACGGTGACATTTTACATTAAAGTATAGAGGGTGTTAGTGTCACTTTTTAAACTACAAGGGGTCAAAGTGAAACTGACCCAAACTACAGGGGGTGTAGGTGTAATTAACCCTTTAAAAAATTTGTATCATTAACCTCCATTCTATTAACGGCAGTGGATAAAATCTTGTGATGTAAGCAAATCTTAAAGATGAATTGACATTGTTGTCCTTAATTTTAACTAATTGACCAAAATAAACTCACAAGCTTGTTTCAAATGATATACAGTAAATGTCATCACATTAGGAATTTCACTTGACAAATTAAAGTGCCCACGACATCGAAATATCAACTGTGAAGGAATGTATGTCATTTGACACAAGCTTATGAGGATATTTTAGTCAATTAGTTAAAAGCAAGAGAAATAATGTAATTTCACCTTCAAAATTTGCTGACATCACAAGATCATCCACTGTTGTTAACAGAAGGGAGGTCAGTGATACAAAGTTATAAAAATAAGGGATGTCAATGGTATTATTTAAAATGCAGAGGAGGTGTCTGATATTAGGTCATACCTAAAGAGAATTCAATGATATTTACCAAAAAGAAAAAGAAGAAGAAGAAGGAATATACTTACATAAAATGTTACATAAATAAACTTACACATAGCCCATAACCCCAAAGCACTTTACAATTAACAAACAGGCCTTACACCCCATTGTAGAAAAAATAAACACAAACGCCTCAGATGTTCATTGTTGGGAATTAGAAGATCATATTCAAATAGACAAAAAGTGAAAGGAGAAGATTTTATCTATATAAGTTCGTTTTTGTTTATGTATTTTTTTCTAAACAATTAGCTCTTCACAATTATGCTTTTTTCTTTTCCTTGTTCTTTTCCTATAGATTTTGCTAGCAAAATTCAATAGTTTATTTGGTAATTTTAGTTTAAGTTCTAGGAAAAAGAGTTATAGGCGCATGTAAAATAGTGGATGATTATGCATAGGAGGGGCCATTTTAGAAGTTCGTTCTGGGCCTTAAAAACTCGGACCGACTTTGTTTTCAACGTTATATTATTTCTAAGAAAAATTCAATAAAAAGTACCTTTATGTTCAATCCCAAGTGGGTTTGAATAATTTAGGATTAATTACATTTTATCCAGCGTGGTTAGGACCATTTTCACTTTACCTTATATGGTTCAAAAGTTGACACTTAACTCCTTTAACCCCCAAGTGATTTTGAACTAACGTGAAACTACTAAGATTTCTCTCAACTAAGCCCACATGGGATTATGCCCATATAGGGGTTAACACAAAAATTAGCCCCACATTAAGTGATTTAAATTAGCCGACACAGGTGGGTTAAATGGTAGCATTATCTCCACATAGGGGGTTAATCCCATAATTATCCTTACATAGGAGGTTAAGTGTTAATGTTTTTTGCCAATTTAATATTTTCATTAGTTTTGAGAGAAATATTTACAGTTTCATTTTAGTCCGAAATCACATGAGGCTTAAATGTCCAATTTTAAAACAAAGTATAATAAAATAAAAATGAGTCTAACCATAAGGGTAAAATATAATTCACCCAATTGTTTAACATTCAGGAAGATAGTTCTAGTGCCTATCCAATATCAACAAATAAATGATCACTAGATAATGATAGTTGGCATGTGATTTTCTTCTCTCTTATAGTGAAATAATTTGGTACGTCACATTTTTTTTTTTCTAATATATTTACCAAGATTATGGTTCGCACACACACACACACCCTTAATCAATCCAACCTAACTCCAAAGTCCCACAATGACTCACAACAAAGCTCAACAAGGGTCACTCATTCCAACTGAAGAACAAACATGGGTGCAAGCCAAGACTCCCCTTAAGAAGAGTTGAACACCTCAATTTTCCACTGGGGAGACAACTGTCACACCAATTGGACAAATGCTCCCTAAATATGGAATACCAGACTAAATAGTTTTTGCATGAAATTAATTTGAAGGATTTTGCTTGAACTGCTGGTTCTATATGCAAAAATGCAGCTTACGGTCTGTTTGATTAATCGAATATTTTAGCTAGATTTTGAATTTCTGATAATCAAGAATCATTCTATGGGTAATTAATCTGTCAAGAATCTGAATAGAATACGTATTAGGTGCAAAATCCGTTGTTTGGTTTTGAAAAGACCAATGAAATAGTAATACTATTAAGTACCTAAACTATCCTTGAAAACTAAAACAAATTATGAGCTAAGATTCAAACTAACATTTCCAAAATTGGAATAAATAATAGAAAATAATAGAATTAGCAATAATGTCAATAAATAATAGAGTGGTTAAGAAAATAATAGAATGCTAAGGTCAATAAATAATGAACATGCACATTTTCTATTCATAATGTCAAGTTAAAGAATTAGCAATATCAATCAATGTGCCCAAAAAAATAAAAATTCACTTCCAGTTTCAAAGTCATGAAAACAAGTTTAGAATTTTTTTAATTATTTTATTATTTTTTATCTCACTAATCTTGAAATTCATGTCCCAAAAATACTGGGACCAAATTGACATAAGAGAGAAAGTTCGAGGATATGAAATGTAACTAAACCCTTCCACAAAAAAAAATTTAAATAAGGGTAAATTACACTTTACACCCCTGTAGTTTGAGTGTGATGTCACTTCGATCCCTGTAGTTTCAACTTTGTCACTTTGGTCCTTACTGTTTCAGTTTAGGTTCACAATTATTTCCCCATTTTGTTCATATACGTCCCCATTCATGGCTGTTGGCTGGTCTGACTTGGCCATGAATTCCATAGGGAACGTAAAAACCATGTTGGATGAAAAAGATGTTGGGATGGTTCCGAACTAGATAACCTCCGCATCAAATTCAAACGTACTCAACCAGTCTTCAGAGCCACCGTCACCTGATGTCTTTGGATATTGTTTTTCAGGTCCTGGTGCTTTCCCTTTGCATGTATCAGGGCTCATCTGATTAGTGGGTGCTTGGTGAGCATCAATCCTTCGTAGGATCTGGACACCTTCTGCCTCCTTCTGGGTATCCAGACGCCTCAGCACCTGCTTTCTTACTGCCTATCACTGTGATACCCGTAAAATTTCTGATAAATATAGAACTAGTCCCCGTATTTTGTTCGTATTTCCAACATATTGTTTTCGTAATCCCAAGAACCTGAATGTATATGCATTCGTATTTAATTATTATTAACTTAGACTGCAGTTACGGACCCGGACTAACTTTGCACGTGGATCCGTAAAATCTGCGTTTAAATTAGACTGTATTGCACGTAGCCCTAGATGACGGCTCAACCATACAAAAATGGAAAGTTAGAATCTTGCCCTAAGTAATATATGTACTACCCAACCTACCCTTACCTAGTGGATAATGACTCTACCCAAACAAACCCCACCCCTACAACCCGCCGGACACACACCCATACCCTCAATCGCCGGCCACCTTTCCCCCCTTCCCTATGACATCTCTCCAATCACATCCTCTCTATCACCCTCATGTCCTCTCCATCATCCTCCAACAGATTCTCAAATCTGTATAGAGATGTAGGTGCATATGCATATATGCATTGTACATATATAGAGAAGGTTAGAGAAGCACACCACACGCATCCATTCACTGCCTCCCCATACTCACCCCTCCCTCTACCATACTCACACACACAGAACTGGAAGAAGGAGGAGACTAGGGAAGCAAATCAGACCAAAGGAGGAGAGAGAGAGAGCTCGCCGGAGACATAGGGAGAGAAAAGGAGACTCGAGGCTTCTATAGGTAAACCCCCACCCCATGTTGATTTTCTATGATCCATATACCCTCTAGGTTCACCCACGCACTCATACACTTACCCAAATAGAGCCCATGCAAGGCTCTTGACCATACTGAAATCCCCATTAAAGCTCCCCACCGGAGCTTGATCTTGAAAGTATGACCAAAACCCAATTTTTTTTGTACCAAACAGACCCTTATGGTTCTAGTAAGACCCCCCTCGAATAGTTTTTCAAATGGTACACGTTTGGTTAGCCATGCATTGGATTATCCTCTCGAGAACCCGAAAGAATAATGGGTTCGTAGGAACCCTAAACGAATAAATTTGTTCATGGCCTCCTAGTATGTTGTAGAGGGTCCCAAACCGGTCATTTTGGCGTTGACCTTAACAATTTACATGGAGAAATGAGAGAGATACAAGGCCTGAAAGTTTTCTGGCGAGGCCCCCCGATTTTTCGGTGCCCCCATTTCACTGGAGAAGACATGACCTGTATAGGGTCCAGGTTATATCATTAACCCATTGGGCCATGGATCGGATTGTGTGTATGAATGGTAGTGGGTTCGGGTTAAAATAAACAAGCGGGTTATGGATCGGATCTTTTAAGTTGGATCCAAACAAGTGTGTAAATGGATGACCCGTGGGTTCGGGTTGGGTATGGGTTTGACCCGCGGGTCTTTGTATTTGATTACAATTAGTTATTTTATATTATTAATTAATCTGCTAATCTTGATTTAAGTTTTAATAATCTGTTTTAGTAATAATTAGTATTTATTTTAATCTGTTAACTGAGATTAGTATATAAATGTATTATTTATGATATATTGTGTATTAATAAATAATTATAAATAGTTATAAATAGAAAATAAATGGTTTTAAATAGTTAAATTATTTTAAAAATAGTTTTAAATACCCAAAATTATATTCTAAATAATCTGAAATATTATTTTTAGTATAACCTTATATTATGAAATAATAATGTAATCCTTATATAATGTGTGTATTATTTATTTAGTTTCGAATAAGTAATAAGCAAGTGTTTTAAATAAAAATAATTAGGTAATAAATACCTAACGACCACTTTCAAATAGAGGAAAATTATACTAAATTTTCCTAAGGCCTAATGCCTCTATTTCATAAATTATTAATTATAAAACCCGCACTGCAATATTTTAAATATCACCTTATTTAATTATAAAGGATCTGTTTGAGTGTATTTTAAATTGTTTAAATACCAAATGGACTCCGAAAATTATGAGAAAAATATCACTAGCCTATTTTAAGGCCTAGTGTTTAATAAAAATATTTATGATGGTCAAATGTCTTCCTAAATTATGTTTTATTATTAAGGTGTTCCTACATCTATTATTAACGACTAGAACTTCAATAATTCATAATAAATAAACCGTAGCTCAGAAAAATACGCGGTCAGTTCCCAGAGTCTTAGAATAATGTCTAGAACATCCCCTTAAAGTTTGGTGACCTTTCGACACGGTAAAAAATACAGCTTATCTCTAGGGCACACACTGGTATAGAAAACCCAGCCTTTTATGCGATGGACTCTGATTTGAGTCTAGTCAATGGTGTAAGACTCAGAATGATGCCTAGATCATCATGTTGAGGTTTAGGAACCCGCCCAGCACAATTACCGTTATACCCTTAATTCTAGTACGCTTATTAATCAACGTTCTATGAATTCATATGCTTTGTAGGAATCACCGCTACGCTTGTTTTTACACACCTGCTTCGAGGTGAGTCATCCTAACTCACTTGGTATATTATAGAATTATTCTTTGTACATATATGTATACCCAGTGCGTCCTGTGTGGACGATACTGATAAGTATTAATTATGTGAATGTTGAGATTCCTACTTATATGATGAACGCATGTTAGTTAGCTATACTCCATGTCTAGTTAATAATCATTGACATTCTTGCTTATCATGTTTTCACGTTTATACAATCACATGAACATTCATATGAACATAGTCGAGTCATGATGTCAATGTTGACGTTTGCATGGTTAGTCACAGGGACTAATCCAGTCATATTGTCATGCACATTGAGTGGACCGCAGTGGTCCGAGTAGTACAGTCAAGTGAATGGGAATAACGATGAAACTGCTATAGGGCCCTGCTAGGCGACGATAGCCAGAGTTTCCATTGAAATCATTGAAGTTATGTATGAGTTGATGGTTGATACGCTATAGGGCCATAGCAAAGTATCCATTAGAATACAATAGTTACTTTTTAAATGTTATAGGGCCATGCTAGGCGACGATAGTGCTGTAACTATTCTATTCTCTCAGCAAGGTCATGAGGACCTAAGAGTCCAATGATTACACTATTTTTAAAACCAAAACTGCTATACGGCCCTGCTAGGCGACGATAGCAATGTAATCAATCTACTCTAAGCTAACAGAGTTTCACTAGTAATGTAACAAGTTAAATGAGTCAGTTGTGGTGTCCATGGTTGAGTAAAAGTCGATTATATCGATACTGCACTGTGTCGTCATACTACCATGTCATATGCTCATTAATGTTGTTTCAAGATATTGTTGTACCTGTATATCCTTAAATGTATTAGGAGTGATCGGTTAAGACAATTTCACTTAGCTACAAAAGGTAACGGCTCCTTCTCTGCCCTGGACATTTTACGTCTAGGTTATACTGAGGAGGACTATCAAGGTAACCCTGAAGGTGAACATAACTATCCTCAAGGTGGGAACTATCAGAAAGGTGATCCTGAGGCAGACTATCAGGAAGGGTATAATAACGAAGGTTATGGGTTTGCTAGCTAGTAGAAGGACTCTGGCCTACTTTCGTATTATGACTTCTTTTATGTTTTAAACAGTGATATTTTCTTATGTAATGATTTAAGGCGTCGATCACCCAAACTTATCTTTTATGGTTTTCATTTGGAACTTCTGTAATAGCCTAAGTAGCAAACACTTTAAGTTCCTCCATGAATACCATTAGACGCTTTTGAAATTCCTTACTCTGATATACAATTAAGTTAATATGTTGCACGGACAGGTCAGTTTTTATGTAACTCGTCATTCCCTACGGGTCTAGAAAGGAAATTTTTAAATTTTCCTATTTTTGGCTACTCTGGGGCGTGACATGATTTTTGGTATCAGAGCAGTAGGTTTAGTTGTGCTCGCTGACTGTCCGACACCCTTAAGTTAAGAACCTTAAGATATTTTAGAAACGACAACCGATACTAAAATAGTCTTTCTTTCAAACAGGTAGTATGGAGAACCATAAGGAAGCCTTTCCCCAAGGTCTAGTTTGCATTGGTGCTGCTTTCAGACATCAGACTTGTAAAAAGATAGAAAAGTTGATGAGGTACCTCTTCTTTATGAAAAAGGTCCCCAAGACCGTGCGTCATATAGTCATAGCACCCTGCCTAATGCCAATAGAGGTGGATGAAATCCCTGACATTCTTAAATACCCTGCGGTGATCGACTTAGAAGAAGCACATATTGAGATAACGCCTCTAGAGATTTCTGTCAACCCACCTGATAGTTCAGATGATGAGGAAGTGGAGATTTACCTGGCTGATGAAGATCTCATAAAAAAAAGAACACTGTACACATACAACCCTGACTGGCCAATAGGGTGGGACAATGAAAGATGGATGGCATTTACCCCGCCTAAAGAGATAGATATCTCGAAAGAACTCCTACCACTAGAAGATTAAGAACCCCCTCCTAGTTAGTTTATGTGGTATTAAGAATGTATTGGGATTATAATCCCACATTTTGGCGGATATATGTGTAAAAGTTGTATTTCAGAATTTTTCTTATGTAAATATTCTTTTTTATTAATGAAAAACCTACCTATTTGCTTTTTGATATCCCGTATTTGTGCTGTTCTCTTTATGATCTAATAAGTTAATTTCTAAGTGATAAACTTTAAGATACCTCAAACTAGTACCTTAATAAGATAGTTCTTTTGAAACAGGAAACATGGAACCGCACTACGTTCAGGACCCCTTTGGAGGACGTTTGATTTTCTCCGACCGCATAGGGCCAGCAAACCCAAAAGCTTACCCTCACCACATCTGAGAATTAGCTAGAGACGGAGGAAAAAGAAACTTATGGATTTAAATAAATAAGAGTAACATTTAAAACTATGACACTCTACGCTTGGAGGCGATCTACGAGGCCAAAATCGTCAAGAAAGTCCAGGACGAGATGGTCAGACTACTTAAGAATCCTGAAGACTTTGAAAGGATGCACGATAGTGCCTACCAAATGCCCCCACCGCCCCCATACTTACCCAACAACCCTCCTCTTCATTTCAAAGTGTACTTACAATCAAATACCATTTCAACAAACGGGATACCATATGAATGATGAATTCAGAGGACACACAATTTATCCTGATGGGATTACACCAACTAACCCAGAAGAATTCATGGAAAGGGTAAGACAGAAAGCCCAGCAACGCCTCCAAAGCGGACTAAGAATTCAATGCCATGTATTTAGTATCACCGATCCTCACCGACTTCAAACAGAGACCATACATGCTGCGTATTCAAAAGGACTGATGTATGGGGAGATAAGGAGGTTGGCAATAGATGACACTGTCTTCCAACCGCTAGTAAATCAGATACTATAAGAGCCTTCCATTTACCCAAAACATCACCTTATTTGGCCACCAAATGAAAATGCCCCTGCAGGTGTGGCACCCCCAATAGTAGCACCTGTAGCAAATCCCGACAACGTAGAGCTGTCTGATGATGAACTAGGTGCATATCTAGAGGACGAGGATGATGAAGAAGAAGATCCCAGGAAGAACTCGAACAGGAAGTACCCATTCAGCTTGTGGAGAATTACCCCATAATTGAAGAGCCTATGGACAATGATGATAACGAAGAGGATGAAGACAATTTTGAAATTGAAGATTGGGACTTGGGTGAACCCATTGTTAATGAAGATGGACCTAAAGACTCCGATATGGGAGAGATCACATCCGAGTTGGATATGGATGATTAACGTAGGATAACCTGTTATTATATGCTAGTAGTTTTAGTTGTATCTAAGTTGACTGGGGCTAATGACCCAACTTATTGTACGAATACATGTGATAGGGTAATATCCCCATTTTGTAACCATGTATTCTAGGCTAGTTCAATTCTGTAATCGTCGTTTCTAATATTAAATGAAAAAGATGTTTTAGTACCATACTTGTCTCCATGCTTGTTTTATTTGTTTAATTGACTTATAAATATGTTCGTAGATATCTAGATGAATCCTGCAGATGAGTTCTAAGTAGAATACTTCTGTAGGTAAACCAGATACCCAATGGCAGACCGACCAAGGAGAAATCGACGTTTAGGTGTCCTAGACCCAGTTGGAGGAGCACCGGAACCTATTCTTAGTAGAATGGATCCTACTGGAGTGTTTGGTGGATTCGTACAATGCCTGGAGCACATTGGGAATAATCACAGACCAAACAACAACAACGATGCTAACGTCAACCTCGTAGTTCCACCCAGACCACAAGAAGATCGTACAGTGGAACAATTCCATGCAATGCAACCAGATAAGTTTAATGGAATGACTAAGTCGTGGGAAGCAGAGCAGTGGCTTCGTGGATTAGACATCATCTTATACTAGGATGTTCTGAAGTTGAAAAACGTCGACTGGATACGTATCAGTTGACCTATATTGCAGCTGACTGGTAGGAATCAGAGAAAGCAACACTGGGAGGAGCCGCACAAAGGATGTCATGGACGGCATTCAAGGAACTGTTCCTAGAGAATCATTTCCCCCAGACAGAAAAGAACAAAAAGGAGAAGCAATTTATTAACTTGGTGCAAGGTAACCGCACTGTATGGGAGTACAAAGTGCAATTCCAGCGCCTCTCTCAATTTGCGCATCACATGATCGATAACCCAGAGAAGAAGAACTGAAAGTATCACCTGGGACTTTTCCTACCTCTGCAGAAGCTGACCTATGGCCACCTGAACCAAACATTCAAGGCTTTAGTAGGAATGGCCCACGGCTTTGAGAAAATCACCGGTTGTGAATAGAAGCGCTTTGTAAGCCGACCATCCCCTCTGAGATTTAATCAGGGACCGAGATAAGCCCCGACTCATAATCAAGGATTCAAGAGAAGCTGGAATGGTGAGAGGAAGCCGCAGACAGTTCTATTCCGCAACAAATCAACTGTGCCATTTAAGCCAACTCCTCCCCAGGGACAATCAGGAACCACAAGTAATAACCCCAGAGTCTACTTCAACTGCCGATTCCCCGGACATATGTCTAAGGATTGTCGTGCCACAAAGAGGAACAGTAGCGTGGATGTAGTCTGCTTTAACTGTAATAAGAAGGGACATCTGTCTAAGGATTGTAAAGTACCCCGAGGAGGTTACTATGGAGCGTCGACTCAAGGACAGACTCGCCTCAATGCTATTATTCCTGAGGAGGCAAGATTTGATGAAGAAGAACAGGAGAATCTGGAAGGTACTCTAACCCTCTTTAACAGTCAAGTGAAAGCTTTGTTCGATATTGGTGCATCAAATTCATTTATTGCAATTAGAATCGTGCAACGCTTAGTCTTAGTACCCCAAACGATAGATATAGCTTTGAACGCTACGTCACCTCTAGGAAAGAGCGTTAAGTTGGAAAAAGTATGCAAGGACTGCCCTCTAAACTTGAAAGATCAGAACCTCCCCGCTAATTTGATAGTTCTGTCGATGAAGGAATTCGACGTGATTCTAGGAATCAATTGGCTCGCAAAATACCATGACAAGTTAGATTGTGTCACGCCTGTGCCGTAAATTGCATGTTTTATAATGCATAATTTGAGATTTATGGGATTATCAATGGTTATTAATAATCTGAGCTGGATTTGACTATGAGTCAACGGTGAGGTGTAAGTAAGGACACGAGGAAATTGGTAATTGAGATTTTCATTGGCATGAGTAAATGACATTTATATGATTTAAATGTTATTTGACTTATATGGCATGTTGATGAATAGTAAATTATATATGTTTTGTATAATTCCTGGAAATTTTGTTACTATTTGATAGCCTTTTGAGAACTGTGGTGAGAACGTGAGTGACGCGTTAAATAAAAAGTAGGTTGTGTAGAGATTCCACAGAATTTAGCTTTCGGACGTATATTTTTGACCCAAATGAGACTTAGTCGAAAACTTCTCAAAATTATAATTTTTACTCGTAAAGTTGTAAAATGGACGTGTGCGAGGTTTCAGGGCTTAATTTGGAGTTTTGAGAACTCTTGGGGAGGTAAACGGAATTTATTAAACCCGTGCCTATATATAGAGGTGCTTGGAAAATTTGAAAGTCAAAACCTTATAAAAATATCTAAGGAGGAGAGAGAAAAGGAGATTTGGTTGCCACAGACTTTGCGACGCCGATCGACGATCGTTTGTCCGTTAGATTTTTCTCCAGATTTTAGATTTGAACTCGTGAAGGTAAGACCTTTGTTTTAATACCCCTTAGGCCATGTTTAGAAAACTTTTATAAAAAACTAATTTCTAGACTTTTAGGGAAAATTCAGTATAACTTATAGGAATCGTCTGAAATTCAAAATTCGACATTTATTTAGCCCCCTAGACGATCCTTCAAAGTTTGAAAAGAATCGCACGAGGTGTGAATTCTAGATCTATGAAATATATGGATTTTCATGTTTTGAACATCAGTTTTGATATCTTTAGATCCGGGCGAAATTCATGTATTAATTAGGCCTGTTAATTATGCACGTGAAATTGTATGAAAAGCACGTATAACTTTTTATGTGAGCATGTTATGTGTCTACTTGGGTCAAAGGGGATTTTGGTGCAAATTCATCCGGGGTTGTAAGCTCCTCGAACCTTGAGGATTTGATGTTTGAGAAATTTGAATTGTGGTTGTGTCTGGTATGGAGGAGGGCCCAACCAGTACACGGTACTGGTATGGAGGAAGGCCCAACCAGTGTTCGTGATGCGTGGGAGAGGTGTGCCTTCCACGGCATCGGTTTCATTTACCGGATGAATGCGTACCACTCACCCTAGAGACTATTTTCTATGTGTTTTAGATGCTTAAACCATGAACTATCATATAAGCATACATTTAGAATTGTGCACTCAGCATATAGCTGAGCAGTGGAGATTTACTCCATTGCAGGTGATAAGAAGCGTGAAAGGAAGAAGCGTGATGAGTGAGGCTGAGAAACGTCGGGGAACCATCACTTGTTCATCTTTTTGTTCTTTTCCTAAACTGTATTAAGGAATAGGGAAGATTGTAATATGTTGTAATAGATTCATGGATTAGTTCCGTAGTGCTGTAATCTTGTTGTAGACACCTGTAATTATGTTTTAAACCATTGTAATATGGTTGGGTTTATGTTGGTTTTAATTTGGAAAGCCATGGTTTGTTAAACTTCAGCTGCATGGTAAGCTGCCAGGGGATCAGTCGACTGGACTAGGCTTCAGTCGATTGTACCACTGTTCATTTTGAGGTTCTACTTTAAATTGGCAAAACCAGTCGACTGGACTATATTTCAGTCGACTGGACCCTTGCACAAAAATGTGGTTTTTCATTCTGGTTCAAGGCACAGTCGACTGGAGGGATTAGTCGACTGAAAAATGAAGACCTCAGTCGATTAGACCCTGGTCACAGTCGACTGGATGACCTGTGAAACCTTTGAAAACCTTTCTGCTTCTGGACTTAAGTCAACTGGACCCTAGTCTCAATCGACTGGACCTTATTTCAGTCGACTGGACTCCAGTCACAGTCGACTGGACGTCTGGTTTCAAAACTGATTCTTTTTGCAACTGTTTTAATTGGCAAAATTTTTTTATAACTTTGATTTTAAAGGGTTTTACTTATGTATTCCGCTACGGTATTACTTTAAGGGAACTGGATAAGCCTTGGTGGCGTGCCACATGTCCTTTTCCTGCGCGATAGCGGGATGGGTCGTGACATTTACTGGTATCAGAGCAAGAGGTAACAAAACTTTGGGAACGTTCGACGACGAGTGGAGTGTTGAGTGAATTGTTTCATGTTCTAGAGTGCATCCATACATGGTGGAGATATTTGATGCATATGTATGTTGTTGTATATACATGATATTTTTCTTGTCATACATGCATAGTGTTTATGCATTGGAGTTAACAGGTTGAACAATCATAGATGACCAAGAATTATCGTCGCATACTCGCTGTATGAACAAAATGGCAGAGATGATGGGAGCAATGGGTGATATGATACGGGATATAGAAGGACGGTTACCTCCAACACCCCCATTCAAACCACCACCGTTAACTGTAGTACATCCCCTCGAGAATAGGGGTATGAGATCAATATCTGAACAATTTACTAGAAAGAAACCGATAGAATTCCATGGTACATCTGATACTACACTTGTGGAACATTGGATTATGGATATGGAGAGAATTTTCTGATCTATTTCGATGACCGACAGGGAAAAGATGGGGATTGCCAGTGATGTGCTGAAAGGTAGAGCCCAGAATTGGTGGGTGAATATTCTAGATTAAGGGGCACCAATAACTTAGGAGGGATTTATGGCAGAGTTCAATCACCGATTCTTTCCAAGGGCTGCTCATAACACGAAAAAGAGAGAGTTTGACAATCTTAAGCAAGGGGATACGACTGTGACTGAATATACGTCTAAGTACAATGTATTGCTAAGATTCGGCAAAGTTTCAGTACCAGAGGAAGTGGATAGAATACAGAAGTATGAAGAAGGGTTAAGGGAGAATATTCGTCTGAGAGTGGAACCGTATGAACACTCAACCGTCAGTGTAGTGCAACAAACGACACTTGTGGTGGAAAGTGGATGGGAAAGAGCGAGACATAATCAGTAAGGCAAGCGGGGTTATGAGGGTAGTGACCGACAACAGAGTGGATCTTTTAAGAGACCATTTTCTTGAGGCTCTGGTTCTAGTTTGAGTGATTCCCGAAGAATACCAAACAATATACCATTGTGTCTGCTTTACAATCGACCACACACCGGCTGATGTTTTTTGACTAACTCCCAAAATAGGTTAAAAGGGAAAAATAGTGCAGGTTCTGCATCCTAGCCGCAACTAAAGTGCTTTGATTATGGTAAATTGGGACATCGAGCAAAGGATTTTCCTAGGAAGCATCCTTAACAGGGAGCGAGTTCTATGGCTTCCAGTGGTTCGAAGCCTCAGCAGTCAAGTGAGAGGAGACTAGAGATAGAACAGCGTGAGGGGAGATCTTTTCAGATGAAACCTGGAGACGTGGCTGCTACTGATACAGTGGTCACAGGTATGGTGCTTGTATGTTCTCACTTAGCACGCATACTAGTTGATTCGGGATCTACGCATTCGTTTGTCTCGTATGATTTTGTTGAGCATTTGAATGTTAAGTCCGCACCACTAGGATATGATTTATCCATTGCCGTGCCGCTTAGCAAACCAGTAGTAACGTCTATGATTTATTAGAACTGTGAGATTGAACTAGGCGAGAAGCTGATGACAGTAGACCTTATCCCGATTGTGGTGAGCCATTTCGATGTGATACTAGGAATGGATTGTTTAGCTCTTAACCAAGCTACTATAGACTGTGAACGGAAAGAGGTTAATTTTCGATCACCGATACATAGAAGCTTTTGTTTTCAAGGGAGTAGGGTTACGCATCCACCGTACTTGATCTCGGCTATCCGAGCTGGTGGATTATTGAGGAAGGGATGTCAGGGATTCCTATGTTCAGTAATCGATGACTCAGTGACTGAATCGAAAGTAGAAGATATTCCCGATAGTGCGAGAGTATCTAGATGTATTTCCAAACGATCTACCAGATGTCCTTATTGAAGAGAGATTGAGTTCACTATTGAGATAATGCCAAACTCAAGACGAGTATCGAAGGCACCGCATAGAATGGCACCAGTAGAATTGAAAGAACTAAAAGTACAACTACAAGAACTACTTGACAAAGGTTTCATTCGACCTAGCATATCACTATGGGGAATTCCAGTGTTGTTCGTAAAGAAGAAAGACGGCTCAATGAGAATGTGTGTGGACTATCGAGATCTAAATAAGTTGACAATCAAGAACAAGTATCCATTACCTAGAATTGATGATCTATTTAATCAACTTTGTGGAGCATAAGTGTTTTCCAAGATAGATTTGAGATCAGGTTACCATCAGTTGAAAGTAAAGGCCGAGGATGTAGAGAAGACAGCTTTCAGAACGCGCTACAGACACTACGAGTTCTTAGTCATGCCATTCGGAGTTACCAATGCACCAGCCGCATTCATGGATCTTATGAACCGAGTCTTTAAGGACTATTTAGATGAATTTGTGATCGTGTTCATCGATGATATTCTTATCTACACATCCATTGATTATACTAAGAGTCAAAGTCACGACTAACAAGGGCACCTATTTTTATTATACCATCTGGAATTGAAGGATTTGTGATTTATAGTGATGCGTCGCATCAGGGGTTGGAATGTGTGCTTATGTAAGGTGGCAAGGTGATTGCCTATGCTTCTAGACAGTTGAAGACACATGATGCTAATTATCCGACTCATGATCTTGATTTGACTGCAGTAATCTATGCTCTAAAAATATGGAGACATTATCTATATGGAGAGAAATGTGAGATTTTCATCGACCACAAGAGTTTGAAGTACATTTTTACTCAGCGAGATTTGAATATGAGACAGAGAAGATGGCTAGAACTGATGAAGGATTATGATCTTTTGATAGAGTATCATCCGGGAAAGGCTAATGTAGTAGCTGATGCATTAAGCCAGAAGACGTCAAGGAACTTAGCCGACGAGCTAACACAATAAAAGGAATTGGTAAAAGAGATGGAACGTTTAGAATTGGATGTGATACCAGAGACTAGTGGTGTCTTAATGATGGCAATCATAGCACACCCAGATATTATTGACGAGATCAAAAGGGAACAGTTCCACAATGTTTACTTATGCAAAATGAGAGACGAGATACCTTTGGAGAAACGATCGGATTTTACCTTGGAACAAGGAGTATTAATACTTGGGAACCGATTATGTGTACCGAATGTGAAAAACCTGAAGGAACGACTTTTAGAGGAAGCTCGTAGTATGAAATATTAGTTCATCCAGGAAGTAATAAGAAGTACCGGAACTTACGAGAAAACTTCTGGTGGAGAGATATGAAACGGGAAGTTGCCAAGTTCGTATCCGAATGTTCAGCGTGTCAACAAGTCAAGGCAGAAAGACAAGTACCTGCGGGGTTGTTACAACCATTACCTGTGTCAGAATGGAAATGGGATGAGATTACAATGGATTTTGTATCTGGATTTCTATGATCTTCTAACAAGAATGATAAAATTTGGGCTATAGTGGACCGCTTGACAAAGTTAGCGCATTTCCTACCGATCAAGACGACTAAGCTTGGAAGGTTAGCAGAATTGTATGTGGAAGAGATTGTAAGACTACACAGGGTTTCAGCCGTGATCATATCAGATCGTGATAGTAGTTTTACGTCGAGGTTTTGGGAAAGTTTGCAAAAAGCTATGGGTACGAAGTTGAGTTTTAGTACCATATTTCATCCTCAGACAGACGGCCAGTCAGATTGCATGATTCAGACACTAGAGGATATGCTGCGATTGTGTGTTTTAGACTTTAGTAGTGATTGGGAGAAACATTTACCATTGATTGAGTTTGTGTACAACGGTTTCCAGTCAAGTATTGGGATGGCACCTTACGAGGCATTGGATGGGTGTAAATGTCGTTCATCGGTTTTTTCGATTGAGGTTGGGGAAAGAAAGTTGTTAGGACACAAGTTAATACAGATGACTACTGAGAAGGTAAAACTGATCCAGGAGCAACTTTAGGTAGCTCAGAGTCGGTACAAGAGCTATGCGGACTCTAAGCGACGACCTATGGTATTTAAAGTAAGAGATTTTGTATACTTACGAGTATCGCCTTCGAAAGGCATTGCCCGATTTGGAAAGCGAGGGAAGCTTAACCCAAGATTCATAGGACCCGTTTGAGATCCTAGAAAGAGTAGGGCCGGTGGCTTACCGTTTGGCATTATCAGCTGAGTTATCCTTTGTGTACAATGTATTTCACGTGTCGATGTTGAGATGATGTATGTTAGATGCAAGTAAGATCATAGTACTAGAACCGTTGCAAATTAAAGAGGACTTGACATATATTGAGCATCCTGTGGAGATTTTAGATCAGAAAGAGCAAGTGTTGAGAACCAAGACGATTCCAATGGTAAAGGTGTTATGGCATAGTCATTCAGTCGAGGAAGCTACGTGGGAATGTGAAGAAGAAATGAGGAATGAGTATCCACACCTGTTCGACGTATGAGGTAAAGTTTGGGGACAAACTTCCTTTTTGGAGGGAAGAGTTGTCACGCCCGTGCCATAAATTGCATGTTTTATAATGCACAATTTGAGATTTGTGGGATTATTAATGGTTATTAATAATCTGAGCTGGAGTTGACTGTGAGTCAACGGTGAGGTGTAAGTAAGGACACGAGGAAATTAGTAATTGAGATTTTCATTGGCACGAGTAAATGACATTCATATGATTTAAATGTTATTTGACTTATCTGGCATGTTGATGAATAGTAAATTATACCTGTTTTGTATAATTCCTGGAAATTTTGTTACTATTTGATAGCCTTTTGAGAATTGTGGTGAGAACGTGAGTGATGTGTTAAATAAAAAGTAGATAGTGTAGAGATTCCACAGAATTTAGCTTTCGGACGTATATTTTTTGACCCAAACGAAACTTAGTCGAAAACTTCTTAAATTTATAATTTTTACTCGTAGAGTTGTAAAATGGATGTGTACGACGTTTCAGGGCTTAATTTGGAGTTTTGAGAACTCATGGGGAGGTAAACGGAATTTATGAAACCCGTGCCTATATATAGAGGTGCTTGGAAATTTTGAAAGTCAAAACCTTTTAAAAATATCTAAGGAGGAGAGAGAAAAGAAGATTTGGTTGCCACGGACTGTGCGACGCCGATCGATGACCGCTCATCCGTCAGATTTTTCTCCAGATTTTAGATTTGAACTCGTGGAGCTAAGACCTTCGTTTTAATACCCCTTAGGCCATGTTTGGCAAACTTTTATAAAAATCAAATTTCTAGACTTTTGGGGAAAACCCAGTATAACTTGTAGGAATCGTCTGAATATTGAAATCCGACGCTTATTTAGCCCCTAAGACGATCCTTCAAAGTTTGAAGAGAATCGCACGAGGTATGAATTCTAGATCTAAGAAATATATGGATTTTCATGTTTTGAATATCTGTTTTGATATCTTTGGATCCGAGCAAAATTCATGTATTAATTAGGCCTGTTAATTATGCACGTGAAATTATATGAAAAGCACGTATAATTGTTTATGTGAGCATGTTATGTGTCTACTTGGGTCAAAGGGGAGTTTGGTGCAAATTCATCCGGGGTTGTAAGCTCCTCGAACCTTGAGGATTTGATCTTTGAGAAATTTGAATTGTGATTGTGTCTAGTATAGAGGAGGGCCTAACCAGTACACGGTAGCTGGTATGGAGGAAGGCCCAACCAGTGTACGTGATGCGTGGGAGAGGTGTGCCTTCCACGGCATCGGATTCATTTACCAGATGAATGCGTACCACTCACCCTAGAGACTATTTTCTATGTGTTTTAGATCTTAAACCATGAACTGTCATATAAACATACATTTAGAATTGTGCACTCAGCATATAGCTAAGCAGTGGAGATTTACTCCAATGCAGGTGATAAGAAGCGTGGAAAGAAGAAGCGTGATGAATGAGGCCTAGAAACGCCAAGGAACCATCACTTGTTTATATTTTTGTTCTTTTCCTAAACTGTATTAAGGAATAGGGAAGATTGTAATATGTTGTACTAGATTCATGGATTAGTTCCGTAATGCTGTAATCTTGTTGTAGACACCTGTAATTATGTTTTAAACCGTTGTAATATGGTTGGGTTTATGTTGGTTTTAATTTGGAAAGCCATGGATTATTAAACTTCAGCAGCATGGTAAGCTGCCAGGGGATCAGTCGACTGGACCAGGCTTCAGTTGACTGTACCACTGTTCATTTTGAGGTTCTGTTTTAAATTGGCAAAACCAGTCGACCGGACCATATTTCAGTCGACTGGACCCTTGGACGAAAATGTGGTTTTTCATTATACTTCAAGGCACAGTCGATTGAAAATGAAGACCTCTGTCGACTAGACCCTGGTCACAGTCGGCTGGACGACCTGTGAAACCTTTGAAAACCAATCTGCTTCTGGACTTCAGTCGACTGGACCCTAGTCTCAGTCGACTGGACCTTATTTAAGTCGACTGGACTCTAGTCACAGTCGACTGGACATCTGGTTTCAAAACTGATTCTTTTTGCAACTGTTTCAATTGGAAAATTTTTTTTATAACTCTGATTTTAAAGGGTTTTACTTATGTATTCCACTGCGGTATTACTTTAAGGGAACTGGATAAGCCTTGGTGGTGTGCCACGTGTCCTTTTCCTGCGCGATAGCGGGATGGGTCGTGACAGATTGTGCTAGCAAATCCATATCATTTTCAGCACTTGATAGTGAACCATTTGATTTCAAGTGCAATCCCTCGTATGACGTTTTCCTCACCAACTGCCTAGCTACCCTTGGGACCACGAGTGATGAGATCCCTATTAACCAGATCCCCGTAGTCTGAGATTTTGAAGATGTTTTCCAAGAAGTTAAAGGATTACCACCCAAGATAGACATCGATTTCTGTATCGAGTTAATACCTGGAACCTCACCGATATCGAAGACACCTTACCAAATGGCTCCAATGGAGATGCAGGAATTAAAGACGCAAATGCAAGAACTTCAGGACCTCGGATTTGTTCGTCCAAGCATTTCACCATGGGGAGCACCAATATTATTTGTCAAGAAGAAGGATGGAACACTCCGACTTTGTATCGACTACAGAGAATTGAACAAGGTCACAATCAAGAATCGGTACCCACTACTGAGGATTGACGATCTATTTGATCAGCTACAAGGAGCTACCACATTTTTAAAAATAGATCTACGGTCCAAATACCATCAATTGCTCGTTCGACCTGAGGACGTACCCAAGATGGCCTTCAAAACCAGGTATGGACATTATGAATTCCTGGTGATGCCGTTCGGATTGACCAATGCCCCAGCGGTATTCATGAACTTAATGAACCGAGTCTTCAGACCTTTTCTGGATCAGTTCATCATTGTGTTCATAGATGATATCCTCATCTACTCTAAGACAGAGGCAGAACACGAAGGACATGTGAAGATAGCACTTCAGACTCTATGAGATAACCACTTGTATGCAAAGTACAGCAAGTGCGAGTTCTGTCTAAAGGAAGTCAAATTTTTAGGACATGTCTCGCAGGAAGGAATAGCAGTGGATTCATCAAAGATCGACGATGTTTTGGATTGGAATAGACCGACCACAGCAACGGAAGTCTGAAGTTTTCTTGGTCTAGCTGGATACTACCGGAGATTCATGGAAGGATTCTCCAAGATCGCAGCCCCTCTTACTGGACTAACCAAAAAGGACTTGAAGTACGAATGGAACGACAAGCATGAACGCGCATTTTAAGAGTTAAAGAAGAGATTAACCACGGCGCTAGTGCTTGTGATACCGAAGAGCAGTGAACAATTCACCATTTACAGCGATGCATCGCATCAAAGACTTGGATGTGTGCTTATGCATGACAGAAGAGTGATAGCATATGGATCACGATAGTTGAACCCGTATGAGCTCAACTGCCCTACGCACGACTTGGAACTGGCTGCAATCGTCTTTGCGCTTAAGATTTGGAGACACTACCTCTACGGAGAGAAGTTTGACCTGTTTTTAGATCACAAGAGCTTGAGGCACCTGTTCTCGCAGAAGGAGTTGAACATGAGGCAGCGATGTTGGATGGAATTACTAAAGGATTACAATTTCACGTTACAATATCACCTTGGCAAAGCAAACGTTGTTGCTGACGCATTAAGTCAGAAACCCCGCAAACTCATCGTATCATCTATCATGATTAGAGAATGGAAAGCCTTGGAAATATTAACAGAATTTGATTTTCAGATCACCGAGTCAAGCAAAGGACGACTCTTTGGATGTCTGGTAGTACAACCAATGCTCATAAGTCGTATTCTCGAAGCTCAAGGAAAGGATGAAGGACTTCGTCAGTGGTTCGAGAAAGCCTCGAAAAAGGACCCCGTTGAATGGAATATAGGAGCAGATGGAGGATTTAGATGTCGTAATCGACTTTGTGTACCCAATGAGGATAATCTGAAGAAAGATATATTGGATGAAGCATACAAGTCAAAGATGACTGTCCACCCTGGAGGGACAAAAATGTATAAGGAATTAAAGAGAAACTTCTGGTGGGATGGAATGAAAAGAGAAGTAGCAGATTTTGTATCTAAATGTATGACCTGCAAGCAAGTCAAAGCCGAACACCAGAAACCAGGAGGATTGTTACAGCCACTACCAGTTCCCGGATGGAAGTGGGAGTACCTTACGATGGATTTCGTCATAGGAATGCCAAGGTCACAGCAGAATCATGACGCCGTTTGGGCAATTGTGGATCGAATCACCAAATCAGCTCACTTTATCGCTTATAGTATGACCTATCCGGTCGAGAACTTGAGTAGAATGTATATACAACAAGTTATTCGACTACGTGGAGTACAACAAGTTTTACGTCGGGATTTTGAGAAAGTTTGCAGACAGCACTGGGAACTTCGTTGAAGTTAAGTTCAGCATTTAACCCCCAAACCGACGGACAGACCGAGAGAGTCAATCAAGTCATGGAAGACATGCTTCAAGCCTGTTCGATAGATTTTGAAAGTTCATGGGAAGAGAACCTACTGTTGATAGAGTTTTCCTATAACAACAGCTACCATTCGAGTATAGTGATGGCACCATTTGAAGCGTTAGACGGAAGACCGTGCCGATAACCTTTGTGTTGGGCAGAAGTTGGAGATGACAAACTTCTAGGACCTGAGATAGTTAGAGAAACAAATGAAAATATCAATATCCTTAGAGAAAGGATGAAAGCAGCCCAAAGCCGACAGAAAAGTTACGCTGACAAGCACCGAAAGGACTTGGAATTCAGTGTTGGAGAGCACGTGTTCCTAAAAGTATCACCCGTATGTGGAGTTGTCAGATTTGGACAGAAGTGAGGAAAGCTTTCGCCCCGTTACATTAGACCGTTCAAAATTCTGGAACGCGTGGGAAAGGTTGCTTACAGACTTGCACTGCCACCCAAGATGTCAGGAGTTCATAACATCTTTCATATTAGCATGCTGAGGAAAGTCGTGCACGATCCGTCTCATGAGATCAACTTCACGGATATCGAAGTAAACGACAATGTGATGTTCAATGAAGGACCGGTGAAGATTATGGAATGAGGAACTAAGAAGTTGAGGACTATAGAAATCCCGCTAGTGAAGTCCAGTGGAAACACCATGATGAGCGTGAAGCTTCATGGGAGATAGAATCAGAGATGCGTGAGAAGTTTCCTTACCTTTTTAATGTGTAGGTAGCTCTGATTCCGGGGATGGAATCTTTAATAGCAGGTGGATGATGTAATACCCGTAAAATTTCTGATAATTATAGAACTAGTCCCCGTATTTTGTTCGTATTTTGAATATATTGTTTTCGTAATCCCAAGAACCTAAATGTATATGCATCCGTATTTAATTATTATTAACTTAGACTGCAGTTACAGACCCAGACTGACTTTGCACGTGGATCCGTAAAATCTGCATTTAAATTAGACTGGATTGCACGTAGCCCTAGACGACGGCTCAACCAAACAAAAATGAAAAGTTAGAATCTTGCCCTAAGTAGTATATGTACTACCCAACGTACCCTTACCTAGTGGGTAATGACTCTACCCAAACAAACCCCCCTTACAACCCACCGGACACACACCTATACCCTCTACCGCCAGCCACCTTTGCCCCTTCCCTAGGACATCTCTCTAATCACATCCTCTCTATCACCCTCATGTCCTCTCCATCATCCTCCAACAGATTCTCAAATCTGTATAGATATGTAGGTGTATATGTATATGTGCATTGTACATATATAGAGAAGGTTAGAGAAGCACACCACACACATCCATTCACTACCTTCCCATACTCTCCACTCCCTCTTCCATACTCACACACACAGAAATGGAAGAAGGAGGAGACGAGGGAAGCAAAGCAGACCAGAGGAGGAGAGAGAGAGAGAGCTCGCCGGAGATGTGAGAGAGAGAAGGAGACCCGAGGCTTCTATAGGTAAACCCAAACCCCACCCCCTGTTGATTTTCTATGATCCATATACCCTCTAGGTTCACCCACGCACTCACACACTTACCGAAATAGAGCCCAAGGCTCTTGACCATACCGAAATCCCCATTAAAGCTCCCTACCGGAGCTTGATCTTGAAAGTATGACCAAAACCCATTCTTTTGTACCCAACAGACCCTTATGGTTCCAGTAAGACCCCCCTCGAATAGTTTTTCAAATGGTACACGTTTGGTTAGCCATGCATTGGATTATCCTCTCGAGAACCCGAAAGAATAATGGGTTCGTAGGAACCCTAAACGAATAAACTAGTTCATGGCCTCCTAGTATGTTGTAGAGGGTCCCAAACCTGTCATTTTGGCGTTGACCTTGACAATTTACATGGAGAAATGAGAGAGATACAAGGCCTGAAAGTTTTTCGGCAAGACCCCCCGATTTTCCAGCGCCCCCATTTCACCGGAGAAGACATGACTCGTATAGGGTCCGGGTTATATCATTAACCCATTGGGTCGGGTCGGGTACGTTAATGGGTGGGTTAGTTTGTGTGTATGAATGGTAGTGGGTTCGGGTTAAAATAATCAAGCGGGTTATGGATCGGATCTTTTAAGTTGGATCAAAATAAGTGTGTAAGTGGGTGATCCGTGGGTTCGGGTTGGGTATGGGTTTGACCCGCGGGTCTTTGTATTTGATTACAATTAGTTATTTTATATTATTAATTAATCTGCTAATCTTGATTTAAGTTTTAATAATCTGTTTTAGTAATATTTAGTATTTATTTTAATCTGTTAACTGAGATTAGTATATAAATGTATTATTCATGATATATTGTGTATTAATAAATAATTATAAATAGTTATAAATAGAAAATAAATGGTTTTAAATAGTTAAATTATTTTAAAAATAGTTTTAAATACCCAAAATTATATTCTAAATATATAATCTGAAATATTATTTTTAGTATAACCTTATATTATGAAATAATAATGTAATCCTTATATAATGTGAGTATTATTTATTTAGTTTCGAATAAGTAATAAGTAAGTGTTTTAAATAAAAATGATTAGGTAATAAATACCTAACGACCACTTTCAAATAGAAGAAAATTATACTAAATTTTCCTAAGGCCTAATGCCTCTATTTCATAAATTATTAATTATAAAACCCGCACTGCAATATTTTGAATATCACCTTATTTAATTATAAAGGATCCATTTGAGTGTATTTTAAATTGTTTAAATACCAAATGGACTCCAAAAATTACGAGAAAAATATCACTAGCCTATTTTAAGGTCTAGTGTTTAGTAAAAATATTTATGATGGTCAAATGTCTTCCTAAATTATATTTTATTATTAAGGTGTTCCTACGTCTATTATTAACGACTAGAACTTCAATAATTCATAATAAATAAACCGTAGCTCAGAAAAATACGCGTTCAGTTCCCAGAGTCTTTGAATAATGTCTAGAACATCCCCTTAAAGCGTGGTGACCTTTCGACACGGTAAAAAATACAGGTTATCTCTAGGGCCCACACTGGTATAGGGGCCTTTTATGCAACGAACTCCGATTTGAGTCTTGTCAATGGCGTTAGACTCAGAATGATGCCTAGATCATCATATTGAGGTTTAGGAACCCGCCCGGCACAATTACCATTATACCCTTAATTCTAGTACGCTTATTAATCAACATTCTATGAATTCATATGCTTTGTAGGAACCACCGCTACGCTTGTTTTTACACACCCGCTTCGAGGTGAGTCATCCTAACTCACTTGGTATATTATAGAATTATTCTTTGTACATATATGTATACCCAGTGCATCCTGTGTGGACGATACTGATAAGTATTAATTATGTGAATGTTGAGATTCCTACTTATATGATGAACGCATGTTAGTTAGCTATACTCCATGTCTAGTTAATAATCATTGACATTCTTGCCTATCATATTTTCACGTTTATACAATCACATGAACATTCATATGAACATAGTCGAGTCATGATGTCAATGTTGACGCTTGCATGGTTAGTCACGGGGACTAACCCAGCCATATTGTTATGCACATTGAGTGGACCGCAGTGGTCCGAGTAGTACAGTAAAGTAAATGGGAACAATGATGAAACTGCTATAGGCTCCTGCTAGGCGACGATAGCCATAGTTTCCATTGAAATCATTGAAGTTATGCATGAGTTGATGGCTGATACGCTATAGGGCCATGCTAGGCGACGATAGCAAAGTATGCATCAGAATACAATAGTTACTTTTCAAATGCTAAAGGCCAATGCTAGGCGACGATAGCGCTGTAACTATTCTATTCTCCTAGCAAGGTCACAATGACCTAAGAGTCCAATGATTACACTCTTTTTAAAACCAAAACTGCTATAGGGCCCTACTAGGCGACGATAGCAATGTAATCATTCTACCCTAAGCTAACAGCGTTACACTGGTAATGTAACAAGTTACATGAGTCAGTTGTGGTGTCCATGGTTGAGTAAAAGTCGAATATATCGATATTGCATTGTGTCGTCATACTACTATGTCATATGTTCATTAATGTTGTTTCAAGATATTGTTGTGACTGTATATCCTTAAATGTATTAGGAGTGATCGGTTAAGACGATTTCACATAGCTTCAAAAGCTAACAGCTCCTTCCCTGCCCTGGACATTTTACGTCTAGCTTATAATGAGGAGGACTATCAAGGTAACCCTGAAGGTGAATATAACTATCCTCAAGATGGGAACTATCAGGAAGGTGATCCTGAGGCAGACTATCAGGAAGAGTATGATAACGAAGGTTATGGGTTTGCCAGCTAGTATAAGGACTCTGGCCTACTTTCGTATTAAGATTTCTTTTATGTTTTAAACAGCTATATTTTGTTATGTAATAATTTAAGTGGCGTCGATCACCCAAACTTATCTTTTGTGGTTTTCATTTAGAACTTCTGTAATAGCCTAAGTAGCAAACACTTTAAGTTCCCCCATGAATACCATTAGACGCTTTTGAAATTCTTTACTCTGATATATAATTAAGTTAATATGTTGCAAAGATAGGTCAGTTTTTATTTAACTCGTCATTCCCTATGGGTCCAGAAATGAAATTTTAAAAATTTTCCTATTTTTGGCTACTCCAGGGCGTGATAATCTATGCCTTTGGTGCCTCCTCTTTTGAGACTTAGAGTAAGGCTTGGGAAACTTGGGATACTCTACTGGGTGCCATCTTCCAGTCTTTGTCTTTGGTGGTATGACCATCCTGGGATGGTCCCTGGGAGATGGAAGGCTGGTCGGGTGCCATTACCTATGTGCAGAGATAAGGCTATGTTGTTCTGTCTATCGATCAACACGTGGAGGCTGGGTTCTTTTTCTTGAAACCCTGCCTCCTCCTGGTCTTGGAAATAAGATTTGTTCATGGACTAATTTTTGTTTTCCTTCTTCTGGATTCACAACTCATCTTTCAACTGGCCTTTGTATTTCTTCGCTATCTTGCTCCCTCAGTCTTTTAACAGGGCTGGGATGCCTTATGTGTGTTTTAGTCCTGTATTTTGGACAAAGACCTTCTTCCACCAATCTTAGCTGATGCCTTAGTTCCAATAATAGTTGTTCTGTTCCCCTAGAGGCCGAATTAATCTCTTCAACCTCCTTGCTCCTTTGTAAGATCTTTCGTTGCTCATAGGTCGCCTATAAATCTCAAATTGAAGTCTTCGACCAATCCTTCTTACAACTGGTGTGTTCTACCATCAGCTACGTTCTATCAAGAGTAGTTATATTGGCAATTGCCACGTTAAAAAATGGGTCATCGTCCACCATGACCTTGTCGGAAAACTTGAAGATTCCTTTTTCTACGTTTTCCGATCCTACAAAACATTTTGAAAAACAACACAGTTAATTGTGGCATGCTTCTAAGAATTATGCCATTTATAGTATTCTTTTCCTTTTATGTCATCGGCTTTGTGGATCTGATGTCCATCAGTTAATTTTATAGCCTCTTTGTTCATAAGGCATCAAATATTAAATATGCTTTTGTTAAATTAAAAGTATAGATTCTCCCTGCCTCAAAGGTTTTCTTTCTTACTGAGGCATTATTATTAATGGGTCTGTTCAGCGCAGAGCAAATTATCGGCCGTTTGATTATTACCTCGGCCATATCTATTTCTCTCAAGTCGAAGTCACATTCGGCGATATGGACTTCATAATTTAGATCTTTGTAATAGGTCCCTTTAGATGAATTCCTCATTTCTGGTTCGTCCATTAAGATGTTCTCGTATCGAGTTGCCCTGGAGGCTAATTCAAACAAGTCTCTGAACTTCATCCCATCAAGCCTCTTGCAGAGTTCAAAGTTTAAGCCTCCAGTAGCTAATTTTATAAATTCACTCTCGGGGAGAGTGATTTTCTGCATTGATATTTAGCTTTTTTGAAACGGCCGATGTATGTTTTAATTGATTCCCCTATAGTTGATGCATTTTTGATAAATCACCCATGGATGTTTCATGCTTTGTTTGGTAGAACTGGCCATGAAACAGCTCTTCCATCTGTTGCCAATTGAACACCGAATGGTTGGGCAAATTGGCATACCAAGTGAAGGCTATTCCTATTAAAGAGTTGGGGAACAGTCTTAACTTCAAAGGCTCATTACCCCCTATATGACCACATTGCACTGTGAACTGGCCAATGTGTTCTAGGGAAGACTACTCGCCTTCCCCAGAAAAGAGGGAAAAACTTGGTATCATATAGTTCATAGGGAACTCAACCTAGTCGATGTGGGCGGGGTATGGCCGATGATACATTGGCCAATCGATCCTCCTCATAAAGGGGCCATATTCCTCATAAATGGCCTCCACTAGTTGATTCCTATCGATGTTTATCCTGGGGGATGGCTGGTTAACCACTGGGGCCACGTTTGGATGGTAGAGGTGGGATTGGACAATTAGTCCTTTTTAAGAAATAGTCCCGGGACTACTAATACCACCTCCCCCATGGTATAACTTAGTCCCCCATATGGGGGACTATTATTTTAAAATGGACAATTAGTCCTGTGCTCCATAGCGATGCCAAACGCCGGACTATTTGTTTAAAATGGACTATTAGTCCAATCCCCCTCTATCCCCCCATTAGTCCTGCGAAACAAACGAAGCCTGGGGGTAATATGGCCTGTTGCTCTTGTTTCTTGTGTGGCAAAAATTCTTGTTCTACCCTGACTGCCCCCAACCCAAGCCTTGTTTGCTCGGAAGGGGGTGCAAGAAGAGGCCAGCTCTAGTTCTGGGCGTGTTGGTTTTGAGCTCAGATTCAGTCGCTTTGACCTGAACCATTTCTTGTTGTCCCATTTAGGCCAACATGCCCGAAAACTGCTAAAGGCCCGAGCAATCCTTCAGCTACCCCTTTGGGGGCAGAAATGCTTCTTGATGAAGTAGATGTTTCCTTACTCGATTCAAGGTTTTTGGACAAGATAAATGTCTCCTTCGCAAAATCCATCCTCTCTTCCCTTAGAATAGCAGGTGGCACATACTTTAGAGAGAGAGATGGCTCCTTGTTTGATCCTATGATGGCCTCATTCTTGGCCTCAGGGCCAGGAGAGAAAGACTTAACCGAAAAGTCAGCCTCTATCATTTTGGTTAAATTTGTTATAGACAATTCTAATGCCAAGTTGTTTTCTCGCGCTTCCCTAGAAACATTAATGGTTTCTTTTCCTTGTGATACAAGGGGGGCCATGGAATCAAGCAAAGGGCCGAGAGAACGTTCTAAGCACTGAGAAAGTATTCTTTCATTGAAGGTGATGATGGTTGTCTCTTGATGGCCAGACATCTCTTCATCACCTTCTCCAGAATATTCAGTATCAAGTCCAATTTTTTCCCCGATTAATTCTAGTCCTTTGCATGTCTTCTTAGGGGGCATGGTTTCAAACCACAGCTTTAGACACAAGTTCCACCGGGCATGCCAAAATTGTTTGCTCTTTTTATTTTGCTTCGAGCGTGCCAGAACTGTTTAAAGCTCGATTGTGTGTGTGTGTGTGTGTGTATGTGAAGGAAAACGTGATTTTTCCTAATACTTTATACGAGTGATGCATAATCTATCTTCTATCATATCGACGATCGTTAAAAACTAGTAGGAAAGTACCCTAGTTAAGGTTCTTTCACAGTGTTGAAGCATACAAGGCAAATTATGTCATAAAGATGTGGAAAGCAACAAAAAATAAATCAACAAGCGTGATAAGACGATCAGAAAAACCTTAAAGTGAAAAGACATTCTGTTGATCAAAACTTGGACTAATAATATTAATGTAAGACTCTAAGAACAGATTATGAGTTTTAACTAAAGTTACATGAGGAGGAAAAGGGCAAAGGAATGCTTTCTAAAAAGTGCGATGTGTTTGGTATGCTTTTGGGTTTTGTTTTGAGACGCAGGGTCCCTTTTCCTCTGAATATATCCTGTACTTATAGGGAAAGGCCATGTTTCTGATGGTTTGAGGCGGACCGATCTTGGGGAACCATGTCCAATGAGCTTCGGCCACGTTGACATTCTGGGAACTTGCGTATTCTCTCATAGGTTGGCCCTTCACTTCAATTGCCCTTGCGACTTGTGTTCATCATGAGTTCTGATAACTTTTGTGGATCTCACTCATCCTCTAGAGATATCTGTTCCTGGGGACTTGCTAATTAAGCTTCTCAAGGAAATCTTCATCATACTGATAGAAAGAACACCTGGTTAGTTGCACTATGGGTGAGGCAGGACGATGAGCGAAGTAGGACAATGAACATTTTTTGGGTGTCTACAGCATACAATCGAGTTAAGGTCATTTTCTAAGCGTTTGATGTTAATACAAGTATAATAGCATTTTCTAAATTCAATCACAATCATGATTATGTATACAAAATGGTCACACCTTGATCAGTCAACAACCATTGATAAATAAAAATTGGATTCGAAATCATCTAGGATAAATGGATGAGAGATCAAAAACCTATATCAATTTGATTGACACGATTCACGAACTTCTATTATGTCTTGCATTCATTTTGTCAAATGATGCCAAAATTCTAGAATAGCAGAGTCTGAATAAAGTAATTTTTTAGATACATTAAGTTCACAGAATGTCCATGGATTTATTTTTGACAAAAACGAAAATGAAATGGCTTTCCTCTGACACCAATTAAACCTTTTTATGAGTTTTGTGGAATTAACTATGATGTTTACAAGAGTAGTGGATAGTTCTGATCCACTGTTCCCAAAACTCTTATTTCTTGAAAATCAAAAATGGTAATGAGGTCCTACTTTTTGCAAAAGTTCCCTTAGACATGTATCTAACTTTCTTTAAAAGGATTTCAACCCAGCTGATGTTTAATTGAGTTCACTAAATTTGGAAAATTGATTAATGACCCTTTATTCTTGTTTATCTTGCATATCATTTGTTTGCTCGGATTTTTGCAATGCTTGGGTATTCTTTGGTGTCCTAGTGCAGAGAATTGAGTGTTATGGATCCGAACTTCGATTTGTGGATTTGCCTCGTCTACATGGGGCTTAGTGCCCATGTATCATGTACTCTTCTCTTCCCTTCTCGTAGAATTTTACTAAGTTTACAACTTTGCTTTGAATGACACAATTCCTTTAGGATAGTCTCCTCTTATAAGCTTATATGTTAGAGACATCTTATCTAGGATTCTTTTATGATTGCATTTCATATCTCCTTTCTTTTTGCTTTTTTGACTCCGCTTAAGTCACCTCAATGTAAGTCTTCTCATTCCCTTATGCATATCACGGCACATTTCCTTTATTAGTATCGGTCCCGGGAGGGACTAGTCACTGCGAGTATACTTCTCTCTTGTTATGCATGTACATCCAACTGGTACTTGAATTTAGTCTCTTGAAGTGATTTTTAACTAAATGTTCTTTTTGCCATGTATAAATTATCTAGTATGTTTCAGGAAATGACATCTATTATGAATTAAGAACAAAGATATTGGAATCAAGGCCTACCATTCAGTAGGGCCAGGGGGTGCTTTAGTCCTACTTCGGTTTCTTCCCCTATTATACCAAGATCCCCGAACCTTGTTTCTGGTGATGAAGGACGAGTAACCTTATTCATTTTGGGTGAGTCGAATTTTGGTTTCCTAATTCTCGATAACAATTAGGTGGCTACTCTTTTGTCTCTAGGATCATCATGAGTTCTTGTTCTTGAAGTGTACCCAATAGATTCATTCCGGGGCACTGTCAAGTTCGAAAAAACCCATCTTTTGATCCCGGGCCCGTACTCAGTAACTCTATTCAAAATAACACAGTAAAACTCTATCGAACCATAGAGATCACTGATAGCTTCCTTGTCCTCAGGAACAATGTCATCTTTTGTAAGAAAAGTTGAACACGAAAGTTTAAAAATACCTTCAATCTATGAATCTACACATCAGGATAGGCGTAGTTCGAGTGTCCTCAGTACTTAGGATCTAACACCCAGATATATTTAGATTATTACTGATATAAGATAGTTTGCTTTTGACAGGTTATCATAGACCATACCACATTCCTGATGGTTATGGTGGACACATGATCTCTCCTAACTCTATCCAACCAACTGATCTAAAGATACATTACGCGTGATGATATGACACCAGGTCATGGTTAGTACAAAGAATGACCTATGGCAGTCTATACATTTTGAAGGTGCAGTAGACATGACTCAGGTCCAACTAGAGGCCCTATATCAGATCGAGACATAGAGGTTGGTACTCTTAGAGCAGGTAAGGAGATCTAGAGTAACAAGATATATCTACCACTTGAGATTGAGATTGTCCAGGCACACCTAGAATTTTTGGTTGCTCCTGTGGTACCACCGGCTATAGCTCCACCTGCAGCTGTACTAGTTTCACTTGTCATTGATGATTATGATGATGATGATGATGAGGAGGAGGAGGAGGAGGTTGGAGTTGGAGTTGTACTTGTGCTGATCGCAGGGATTGAAGTTGATATAGCCATGGATGAATAGATTAAGCCAATACCAGAGTTTCACATCGTCGAGATACCGGAGCCTCTACCAAAGCTACTAGTTGAGCTCGATATTATGGATGATTCTCCACCCTCCATATCTGATGATGATAGTTTCTACAAGGTTGTAGTTTGCCCGATTCGTAGGCCTGGAGTATGGCATCGTTGGCCCGTTGCTCCCACTAGGCGTGTTTAGACTTATGTTTGTGGACCTGTTGTAAATATTGGACTAACAGTAACCTTTTGGTACTGATTATAGATAGCACTTGGACGTATATACGGCAATGATTCCCACATTTTGTATATCAGATCAGTAGTCCAAAAAATCTCACCTTTTGGCTAGATAGAAGCATCAACTTGACATAGTGAATGTAACTTCTTACAGAGATATATATAAAACTATTTTTGAAATCTTATGTTGATAAATTTTATAAATTGTACTTCTTATTATAAAATTGCTTATTTGCTAACGATTGTACTATCAGGACATGAATTATATTACGGCTAGAAGAAGCCAAAAAAAACACGATTTGATTGAGGGAGCACCCCCAGTTGCCGATCCAACTAGCATGTTTAAGGCGTTTGTCCAAAGAATTAAACAGATAGGATACTTGACCACCCAAAACAACAGGAATCAAAATGGTCAAGAGAATGCACTGCCACCTCATTAAATGGGTGACATGATATTGGAAAGGTTCTGTGCTTTACATCCAGAATAGTTTGCTATAACTACCAAACCTTGGAAAGAGGAGCAGTGGTTAAGACAAATGGATCACATATTTGAGACCATAGAATGCAACGACTTGGAAAAGAAGAAATTGGCCACATTCCAATTGACGTACACAGCGGCATATTGGTTGGAAGCTGTCAAAGCTACCATGGGTGAATAAGTTGTCAGAGCTATGACATGGATAAAAAAATCACCTTCAGGATGCAATTCCTGGAGAAATACTTCCCAGTCACTGAGAGGCGTAAGAGGGTAAGGGAATTCTTGGATCTAGTCCAAGGAAATGGATGAGCTTGCTATTAAAGGCTACCCAGACTTTCTTAAGAAAATAGGAAAGGAAGATTTAGATAACTTAGGTTTTCGCATACAATATGTTCTTCGGTTGATAACCTATCATTGTTTAGACTAAAAGCAAAAAAAAAATAGGAAAAAAAACCAGATTCCCAATAACAATTATGGTCAACAATGTTGTGATAAAATTTTAAGGGAAAATCTAAAGATAGGATGTTCAACTCCATCCTATAGGAAAAAGAAAGGATTTAAGAAAAGAAAGTTCAAATGGAGACCATGGAATAAAAATAAAAATTTTTCCAAAAAGAAAAAATATGTTCGGAGGAAAAAGCAAAAAAATGCAGGTACTTTCAAAAAGAAAACCTATAGGTGCTTCATATGTAATGAGGAAGGTCATTATGCACCTGACTGCTCTAAAAAAGTGAAGACTGCAAAGAAAATGATCAAAGCTCTTCAAGAACAAGAATATGAAGTACTCTTCGGAGAAGAAATTTCAGATAAGGAAGAAATTCTCTATGAAATTTCTAGCGAAGACTGCAGTTCTTTAGAAGAAGAAATTAATGACTACATCATCATGATGCAGGATAAAATTCAAGAAGTTCTACAAGACGAATTAGAAAATATTCGCCTTAAAGATGTGGTAGGAGAGGAAGTCATTCTCACTAAATTTGAATTAGCACGATTTGAAAAACTTCAAACTCTTGCTGTACCAGAAATTTACAAAATTTCTCGATTTAATTTTTTTCTCAGCACAAGTGTTTGAACAATATAGTGGAAACACAAAAGCTCAATTTTCTAGCGAAGGAAATATAGATATTCCACTTTTTGATAAAAGAAAATTTACTAGATGGAGGGCAAAATACACCCATATCCAATATATCCATATTGGTGTTATTCAGGTTACCATTGCTGCTTTATTTAGGCAAGGGTTAGACACACTAATTTTAGCAGTTAATTTTTGACAAAAGATTTTTAGACCCAATGAAAGCAATCATTGGAGGAATCCAGTCTAATATGGCTAATGGAGTAATTTGGTTTAACATTGGAGGATGGAAAAGCTAAAGTAGACAAACCCTCTACTTCAGAATCAACTCCTGAACTAGTAGCAATCAGGAGAGATGATAACCATAAGTACCCAATAGCCCATAATGGTACTTATTTAAATCTTACTAATGTACCATTTAGAGATCAAATAGCCTCTATTGAAGATTGGGAACAATCACTGTCCATTATCATTACAAAGTATGGTACTATATGGACTAAAGCAAAGTACCTAGATTATATTGCAGCCACCCTACAAGGTGATGCAATATAATGGTTAAAGCAATGGGAAAAAGTGAGTTAGAACAAGCCCAGAAAAAGGAATTGTTAGAATATGACTCCTTCGACAAAATCCTAGCCAAATTTGCCTTTCTTTTAAAAACTAATTTATGTGGCTTTTTAGGTGATAGTAATTTGCAAGAAGACGCAAATTATATTCTCGCTAAGATAGAATTGTGTAATATATGTCTTTATGAAGACTATGTCACAACTTTTCAAAAGTATTATTATCAACTTCATCCATCAGCCACAACATATTGGCTTGATCAATTTTTTCACAAACTCCCTAATCCATGGGATGAGTTAGCTATTAAAGGCTACCCAGACTTTCTTAAGAAAATAGGAAAGGAAGATTTATATAACTTAGGTTTTCGCATACAATATGTTCTTCGGTTGATAACCCATCACTGTTTAGAACTAAAAGCGAAATAAACAGGTACAACCAGATTCCCAATAACAAATATGGTCAACAATGTTGTGACAAATTTCAAGGAAAAAATCTAAAGATAGGATGTTCAACTCCATCCTATATGAAAAAGAAAGGATTTAAGAAAAGAAAGTTCAAGTGGAGACCATGGAATAAAAATAAAAATTTTTCCAAAAAGAAAAAATTTGTTAGGAGGAAAAAGCGAAAAAATACAGGTACTTTCAAAAAGAAAACATGTAGGTGATTCATATGTAATGAATAAGGTCATTATGCATCTGGCTGCCCTAAAAAAGGGAACAGTGCAAAGAAAATGATCCAAGTTCTTGAAGAACAAGAGTATGAAGTACTCTTTGGAGAAGAAATTTCAGATAAGGAAGAAATTCTCTATGAAATTTCTAGCGAAGACTACAGTTCTTCAGATGAAGAAATTAATGAATATATCTTCATGATGCAGGATAAATTCAAGAAGTTCCACAAGACGAATTAGAAAATATTCGCCTTAAAGATGTGGTAGGAGAGGAAGTCACTCTACAAGAGTACATGACCCAATTTGAGAGACTGTCCCGATTTCCACCACACATGTCTTTACTGTCTTTTACAATTAGGAGGAGGAAACCACTTCGAAGTACCATTCGAGGCTAGGACATATCCTTTACTTCATTTCTAGTAAAGTCGTTTCTCTTTTGTTCAATTTTCCTTTAATGTTTTAAGTAGTTCTGCTTAGTTAAGTTTAGTCGTTGTCTTAGTTTAGTTCTTAGTTTTACCTTCACACTGTTTGTATATCTCACACCATAAAAGTCATTGATTACAAGGCATTCGAATGGTCATAATTTGCCTGGTGAGGCGCATTTGGCTTATACAATTACATAATCACGTTGACAACATGCTTTCCTAGCACGCTTGCACACACAAAATTACACAACTATTATTCGAAGGATAAATTGCCAAGCACATACAATTTAGAGTACACAGTCTATAACAAAATAGAGGAAATTGTGTGGATCTAATATTTCATGTTGCATCTATACCCTGAAATTTACAAGACCATCCAGATAACATCAAATAGGAGGGAAGAAATAATGATGCCAAAAAATGAAAAAGAAAGGAAAAAAACACACAAAGGCAAATAAAGACGAAGGGCCTAAAAACAGGGAAAATAAAAAATAAAATTTGTTTTACTGGTTTGGGAATGGAAAACATGACTCAAATAGCTAGTGTTAGGGAATGTGTAAAAAAAAAAGACAAATAAATAAATAAATGAACAATTTAGATATTATTGGTCTACCAGTGCATCACATACATGCACTTATACTCGCATACTTCAAAATAGTAGGAACTAAACCTAAGGGCTTGTCTGGGAAAGCCTAAAATCGTACTAGTTAGGTTCAGTCCAACTCTCACTTTCTATTCAGTTCTTGTGCGAAAATAGTTATGTTTGTTTGACAAATAGCCAGTTCTAAGAGAGCTAATAGTCTAGCTAGCACGGACTCCTATATAAGAAATTGACACTCACCAAACACTTTAATATCTAGAACCGGCTCACTTATAACAAAACATGGAACCGGTTCTAATTTTCTTTCCCAATCTGGCTAGGAGTCTTTTCCATAAACACTTTTTTTTTTTTCAATTTATCGAGGCTCTAATTCCGTAATGTCATATTCTGGATGCGCTGCTTGCTTGCCTGAAGATAAATCAACTTTGAGTATCAGAACCACAGATGACATGTTTGGCCTATCTTTTCCACATTGTTGCACACATAATAGACCCACATGAATTGATCTTAGCACTTCAGGTATATAACATGATGACTCCCCTATTGATGCATCAATCAGTTCCATTTGCCTTCCTTCTTTATAGAGTATCCAACCCTACCAAAAAAATAATTTAATAAAATAAAATAAATTCAATCGAGGTGTCAAAAAGCTATTTGTTGCACTAATACAGAAATGTGACATATATACTAGACGAAATAGGCAGGGCGAACAAAAAAATAATTTACTTTTTTTTTTATTTTTCAAAATTCATACAATTAAAGGAAGCTGATTTATTAGGGAGCTACTAAGTATGCTCGCTTGAACAGGTTAAAATTTTCAACTCTCCGTTTATTTTGGTTAAAATTTTTAACTTTCTATTTATGCCCTTGTACAGGCTTGGAAATGCTCACTTTTAAAAAGTCTTATTAAATTTGGTCATCCTGAAATAGAGTAAAAAAACTCTTAAACAGTCTACAATCTGTGATGTTGTGTACCCTCAAAATTTTAAGATTAAAGTTTTAAGACTCAAAACATTGAAAATACTTTTTAAATGTGGACACCATTGTCCAGCCCTATTGGCTGTGTGTCCATTATGTCCGACAAAAGTGGGATGCAAAAGAATTAAGATTGGTTTTCTGTTTCGTCAACAAGTGTTTGCATGGACACGACACCTAAACTGAAGTGTACGTGCTACATAGGTTAAAAAGTATGTTATGCACACATATATGTGTGTGCGGGCGCACATATATCTACTATATATATGGAATGGCAGGTTGTTGAGGGTACCATACATACAACAGAGATTTGAGAAAAATATGTCTAGTCATTATGAATCTTACATGACCAAGAAGGTTATGGTTGTGGTTTGGATGAAAGAATCCTCTATTTCTCTTCCCACTCAAAATCTCCAATAACAAAACCCCAAAGCTGAACACATCAGATTTTACAGAGAAAAGCCCATCTACTGCATACTCTGGAGACATATAGCCACTATATGAAAAAAGAAAAAAAAAATTAGCACATATTCAAATATTCAAGAAATAGAAAGTACTGAATTACAAAAATATGTCCTATATAGGGATTGGCTTACTATGTTCCGACCACTCTCCTTGTTTTGGCCTCAGTCTCATTGCCCCAAAAACATTTGGCCATCCCAAAGTCTGATATTTTTGGGTTCATTTCATTATCTAGCAAAATATTGCTAGCTTTGAGATCTCTATGGATAATTCTCAATCTTGAATCCTGGTGAAGATACAGAAGTCCCCTTGCAATTCCATTGATAATGTTAAAACGCTTAGGCCAATCCAGTACTTCGCTATGGAATTCATCTGCCCAATTGTTTTGTCTATGTTAGTCCGTGCTAGTGCTAACTGAGAAGCTTAAGACTTTTTTAGGTATGCAAATTTAGGGCTAGAAAAGGATATGAAAAATGATAAGAAAAGTTTTTTTTTTTTTTTCTTTCATACATAAATAACATTAACAATTAAATGTTTTGAGAATACCACAAGATTCAAGAAAAGAAGATGCAAAAAGACTCAAATTTCAAAACTTTTAATTTATATTTCAGCCAGTTTCCTTTTATGTTATTCTTATTAGTCGAACATTAAAAAAAATAATTAATAAATAAATATGAAGGAAAAAAATGAAAAGAAATTTTTTCCAGTTTACGTTTGCAATTCCTTTCCACTTTTGATTTATTGTCAACTAGCTTTAGTTATCTTTTGAGTTTAGGATAAGTTACTAAGGATTTTAGTTTTCCTTTCCAATTGCCTTTTCGTATCCTTTCCTTTCCTTTCCTAAATGGTCAAACCAAACAAAGCACTAAGGCTCTTGTTAGGAACTAAGGCTTTGTTCAACTTTTGGATTTAGTAAGGGAAACGGAAAGAAAACTCACACGAAATCAATGAACCAAACAGAGCCTAAAACATTAGGTGGAATAGAAATACTAGAGTACGTATACTACTCTTTGAGATAATTAAGAGAGAGATGAACCAAATATATAGAAGTCGAGGCTCTTGTTAGGCATATATTCATAGATCAACATCTTTTCTTTCCCCTCTATGCAGCATCCTAGAAGCTTCACAAGATTTCTATGCTGAAGTTTAGCAATATAGATCATTTCATTCTTGAACTCATCAACTCCTTGATTTGAATCTTTAGAGAGCCTCTTCACAGCTATTTCATGTCCCTCTCCAAGCATACCCTAAATATTGAAAATTTTTAGAAGATACAGTGATCATATTACTCTCATAAGTCATAAGATGCTCTTTTTTTGTTGATTAGAAAAATATAATGATATTAGAAAACCCATTGAAGGGAAAAGTACAAACTACAAATCAAGAGAAGCAACCACCAACCAACCAACCAACAAACAAAGCCCATTTTGGTACACCCTTAATGCCTGAATCCAAGAGATTTTCCCAGGAGACAATGATACAAACACCTTGCTCGTACTAGAATAATCACTTCAAAACCAACCCCTGAAATCTGACCTCTACCCCCTGCACTCAAATAAGAAAAAGTAAACCATAATCCAACCAATTTGACCCTTTTACAGATAACCAAATCAATGAAGATGTCCAAATCATCCAACCTGTATGACACAAAACACCATACCTAGCACGCTACACAAATACCCCAAAATAATCAAAGAAGCTCTCTTGATGGATATGCCAAAAATAGATACTCTACTTAGAAGTGGAATAACAAATATATGGAACCAAGATTTACGATTACAAAGGCTTATGAACTTTTTCAGGTTGACGACCTCACCAGCGCAATAAACATATACATGCAAAGCCATGGTAAGAAAATGGCTTCAGACTGAGTACATCCCCATGGAACGAAGCAGCTCAGGAACCATAAGCATACCCATCCAAACTAAAGATAATTATCGATCGAAATAAGTATAACCTCCAATCATAAGCCCGCGGCCATCCCAGCCTTCACAAATAAGAATGCAGCACCAAGACATCAAAAAACTCTAAACTCAGTCATAATACAAACAGTACCCCAGATAGATAAAATCACACGCAAAGTGAGAAACCCGACCTTCCACACCTATAAAAAATGCACACTAAGACACACACACACATACACACACACACTCACACAGAGACCAAATGGAATAAGAAGCCCTCCCACACACTAACGTAAGGAAACAATCTCGAAAAGAAACGCACACCAATGGGCCGACCTACCCAAACCACCAACAAACTGCAGGATAATCCTGGAGCAATTAAAACTATGTTAGAATAATATAACAGCATACTTTAGAGTGTAGGAGAATAGACCAAGCCATAGAAACACACTCAGCAAGAAAATTGTACCACACCTGACAAAGACACACACCGAGATGCACGCATGCCAAACGGAGTAAAAAACACACCCAAAATGCAAATGAAAAACCAACAAGGAACAATAGACGCATCGAAGCAACCACCATGCCACCACCCAAAAGTGCCAACAATCTAGCCTAAGAGGAGCCAAAACATGCGAGAACAAAAACAAAAAAGGCAAGATCCTAGTAACAATCAAGAAACACAACACCGAAAGAGAGAGAAAAATTGCACAAGGACAAAAACAAACAAGTAACCACTAAAACCCAAAAGCAATAGGAACCAACGGATGAGGACATACCACGCCCCATCTTAAGACCATAGAAATACCAACATACCCCCAGCCCAAAAGAAAAGGAACCAACTCCTCCCCCCTGCGACACCATCCAAGACCACATAAAACAACCACCGAGGACCATATACCCCCTCTATTAGAGAAGGAAGAAATTGAGAGCCCTATAACCAATCGCAGAAACTATGGTCTCTATTGACACACATTTAAGCTAAATGATCAGCAAGGGAATTACTCCCCCTGTATATATATGGTAAAGAAATACTTTCTAAATTGAGTTTCAAAGAGTGGTGATCACATTGTGTAATGCCCACAACTTCCAAGGATAGGCTTCTGACCCCTCAGCCCACCTGTAGCTCCCTTTGAGTCATTCTCCACTGTAAGCTCATTCTAGCTATCTAGGCCTGACTCTTTGAAGTATTTTAATGCTATTTTAATTGCCCAAAATCTGCGTCATTAGAGCCACAACCCCCAGTGGTGTTGAGAATAAACACACTATATCCCCCTTTATTGTTCCGTAGAACCACCCCTCTCCCCACCCACCCACAATACCAGGTCTACCTAGTTTTCTATGAGATGACTTGTGCATGCTAAACAACAATTTGTGAGATTTAGGAGGACTCCATATCACTCCCGATCTAACTATTTTACTGTGCACCAGCAATTTAATGTTCTCCACATTTAGGCAATATTCAGAAATGGAATGGCCTACATTACCTTTAGATGTCATGACACAGATTCCTAGCATGCGTATTGTTGACAAACATTTGGTCAAACTTAGAGAGTGCAATCGTCTCTCTATCTTTTATTAATAAAGAGAAGAAGAAAAGAAAAGGAAAAATAATTACAGAGAAGTCACTACACAAAGATAAAATAATATAAGAGAACTAAAAGATATAACTCTCAACACTCCTCCTCAAGCGGGTGCGAAGATATCTCTCATGCCTAGCTTGCCGATAATAGAGTTAAAAAATTTGCTAGCTAAACTCTTAGTAAGAACATCTTCTAGCTGTTCTCCGGACTTCACAAATGGAGTGCAAATAATCCCACTATTCAACTTCTCCTTGATGAAGTGTCGATCTATTTCAACATGCTTGGTCCTATCATGTTGGACCGGATTATGAGCGATATTAATTGCAGCTTTATTGTCACAGTACAACTTTATAGAGTCTTCAGACCCAAAACCAAGGTCAGATAGGTTAATTTGAATCCATAACAACTCACATAGTCCCTGTGCCATGGCTCTAAACTCTGCCTTGGCACTAGACCTCGCCATAACTTGTTGCTTCTTGCTCCTCCAAGTAACCAAGTTGCCACCAACAAATGAATAATATCCCGTTGTTGACCTCCTGTCAGTAACAGACCCAACCCAATCTGCATCTGTATAGGCCTCCACTTGAGTGTGACCATGCTTACCAAAGAATAAACCCTTTCCAGGTGCTGACTTGAGATACCTCACAATTATGAAGACAGCATCAAGGTGAACCTGTCTCGGAGAATGCATAAACTGACTGACCACACTCACAGTGAAAGCTATGTCCGGTCTAGTGTGAGATAGGTAAATTAGCATGCCAACCATCCTCTGATATCTTCCCTTGTCAATAGGTTCTCCACTTGTGTCATCACTAATTTTCTGATTTGGGTCCATTGGGGTGTCAACTGCTTTACTCCCAAGCATCCCTGTTTCATGCAATAGAGCTAAGACATATTGTCTCTGAGAAATAAAAATCCTATCCTTGGATCTAGCAACTTCGATCCCCAAGAAGTACTTCAAGTTCCCCAAATCCTTGATCTCAAATTCTTTAGCGAGATAATTCTTCAACCGTCCCATCTCTTCTACGTCATCTCCTGTGAGGACTATATCATCAACATAAATTATCAATGCAGTCAACTTATTTCCTGAAGAACATTTTATGAAGAGAGTATGATCACCCTGACTCTGACTCTGTTTGAATCCATTCCTGATCATGGCTTGTGAAAACCTATCAAACCATGCTCTAGGTGATTGCTTGAACCCATACAACGACTTCTTGAGAAGGCACACTTTGCCCTTTGTCTTAGTATCCTCAAAACCTGGAGGAACATCCATATACACTTCTTCCTCTAGGTCACCATACAGGAAGGCATTTTTTACATCAAACTGATGTAATGGCCACTCCAAGTTTGCTGCAAGAGACAACAAAATTCTGATAGAGTTCATCTTGGCCATAGGAGTAAATGTTTCTTGGTAATCAACTCCATAAGTTTGAGTAAATCCTTTAGCCACTAATCTAGCCTTATACCTCTCAATTGTCCCATCGGCCTTGTGTTTCACAGTTAACACCCACTTGTACCCTACAGTCTTCTTCCCTCGAGGTAACTATGCTAATTCCTAAGTGCAATTCTTTGAGATCATCTCTTCAACCATGGCTGATTCCACTTAGGATCAGAGAGAGCTTCCTGGACATGGTTAGGAACTAAAATAGAGGAAAGTTTGGACACAAAGGCCCTACAGGATGGAGACAAACGAGAGTATGAAACATAATTAGAAAGAGGATGGTTAGTACATGTTCTAGTGCCCTTTCGATGAGCAATAGGAATGTCTAAATCATCACTTAAATCAGGAAAATGAGTGGATGGACTCGAAATACCTGGATCATGATCACTAGAAGTGATTGGCTGTAGTGAAGGGAAAGGAATAGCTTCCATTTCTGCTCTCCCAAATCTTTTCCTTTCTTTGTTCTTTGAGTATGTCAGTAACTCTTTCCCCCTTTTTCAGTTTATTCTCTTTCTCCCTCACATTCCTCTTTATTTCTACCTCACCTTCCCTTGGTTCCTCTCCCCCTTCCTCTTTATTTTCTCTTGACTCATTGACTTACTTTTCCACATTTTCTACTCTTTCTCCCTCATCTCTTTCTGTTGTGAAAGGAACAATGGCAATAGGCACTCCTCCAGGCATCTTTTCCTCACTCTCTTTCTCCCCTTGAAGAGGTGGCTGTGGAGACAGAAAGTAGGATTGGGTATCATGGAAGGTAACACCCATAGAGACATACCACTTACGTGAAGGAGGATGATAACACCGATACCCCTTTTGTGTGGGTGAGTAGCCAATGAAGACACATTTAAGAGCACAAGGATCTAATTTTTTTCGAGAAGGAGAATGGTTGTGAACAAATCAAACACAACCAAACACTTTGGGAGGAATAGCAAACGTAGACGATGGACTAAGGAGAATTTCAATGGGAGATTTCTTACCAAGGACATGAGTGGGTAAACGATTGATGAGGTATGGAGCCGTTAAAACTGCCTCACCCCAATAGGGTTTTGGAACCTGCATGGAAAACATCATGGAGCGAGCAGTTTCCTACAGATGGCGATTCTTCCGCTCTGCAACTCCATTTTGTTGGGGAGTATTAGTGCAGGAAGTTTGATGAATTATGCCATATTCAGAAAAATAGCATTTAAGGCCACCATAAATATATTCCCCCCCTTGATCAGAATGCACAAATTTGACAACAGTACTAAATTGAGTGCATATCATTTATGAAAGCTTTTGAAAATAGAAAACACATCACTCTTATCTTTCATCAAAGACACCCAAGTAGCACGAGAAAAATCTTCAATAAAAGTAACAAACCACTTATAACCATTCAAGGAAGAGATATGGGATGGACCCAAAGATCAGTATGAACAATCTAAAAAGGAGTAGTACTTTTATTCAAACTGAAATTAAAGGTGGCACGTTGATGTTTGCCAAGTTCACATGCTTCACAAAGAGCATCAGAAACATTCTTATTATTTATTAAAGAAGGAAACAAATGACGAAGAAGTGAAAAAGATGGATGGCCTATTCTCTGGTGCCACAGCCAAGCCTCTCTAGGAAGAGTCTCCCTCAGTGAATGGTGAGCACTCAGCGGTATATTCCCACTCTCAGCTTCCTTGGGCAGCAGAAAATAGAGTCCATTCTCTTCCCTACCACTGCCAATCATCTTCTTTGTGGAGAGATCCTGAAAGACACGGTGAGAGGGAAAGAAAGTCACACAACAATTTAGGTCTCGAGTAATACGACTAATAGAAATAAGATTAGTCGAAAAATTGGGTATATGAAGAACCGAAGATAAAGTTAGAGAATTAGAAGCATTAATGACACCTTTACCAGAAATAAGAGAAAGATTACCATCTACAGTTCTAACTTTATCTTTACCTGAACACGGATCATAGGTAGAAAAATTGGTAGACAGACCAGTCATGTGATCGGAAGCCCCCAAGTCAATGATCCATGGTTGTTGAGAGGTAGCATGTAAAGCACAAGAAAAATTAGCAACATTACCTGCTTGAGAAAAAGATGTAGAAGAACTCGTGGAAGTGTCCAGCTGTGCCATAATACGCCTTAATGTCTCCAGGTCAACACTACTAATACCCCTTGCAGCAGATGAAGGGGAGGATGACTCTCTGAATGAGGAGGGTCAGAACCAGCAGATAAGTGAGCCCTGGGCCCGCTGCCCCGGCCGCCACTGCGTCCTCCACCTCTCCCCTTTGTCAATGGTGGACGGCTATGGAGCTTCCAACAAGTCGCACGAATATGCCACAATCTATTGCAATAATCACACCACTTGTCTTTAGCATCAGTACCCTCAGAAAAATTATCTTTCTGTGAATTGAAAACAGGGCCCTTACCCCCTCTCTGACTAGAAGAGGCCAAAGCAGACCTATCAGTGGAAACAGGGGAAAGAATAGCAGAGCGACAACTCTCCTCATTCTGAACATATGCAAATGCTTCCCTAAGTGACAGTAAAGGTTCCATCCCAAGTACCCGACTCCTAACTTGATCAAACTCGGAATTAAGCCCAGCAAGGAATTTAAAAATTCGTTCATTCTCAATATATTCTTTAAAACTAGCAGCATTTGTGGGACAAACTGGGCGATGATTTTTCAAGTGATCAAGACGCTTCCACATAGTGGATAAGGATGTAAAGTACTGAAGTGTAGAAAACGGTCACCTTGAACCTCGGCCTCAATAGTCCTACGAAGTTCATAAATTTGAGCTATGATACCTTTACTAGCATATGTCTGTGCTAGAGTATCCCAAATGTCATTTGCATTTTCCATTTCCAAGAAAAATTCAGCAATAGCGGGCTCCATCGAGTAAACAAGCCAGCTCATAACCAGATAATTATCAATCTCCCACTTAGCATAAGTGGGTTCATCACGACTAGGTGCCTTGATCTTGCCATCAACATAACCATACTTCGCTCCACTGCGGAGCCAGAATGTGGCGGACTGAGACCACGAAAGGTAGTTTTCACCATTGATTAAGGCAGTAGTGATTTTCGATCCAGGATTCTCAGTAACAAAGAACTGCTTCTCATTACCTATAGGAGAATCTTTACCACTAGGGTTTCCAATTGTAATTCCTTCCTTTAACATGTTGAAGGAAATATGCACTTACCCAAAGAGAATGATGGTCAGGAAGGCACTCCTAGTACTCACATGCACCTTTTAGGTGCAATTGTCCACTTTATGGACAGATCATGGGTCCAAAATTGGACCTACAAAGGGAAGAAACAAAGGATTGGATCAGTCCTAATTTAATTTGTATGAACCAATGAATAGGGCTGAAAAAGAAGAGAAAAAAGAGAAATTGGGTTGTCGGATCAGGCCAGGCTTGAAAAAAATTCTCTCGGGTGAACAGTACTGTGAATAGTAACACTGAACAGTGCGATGAACAATAACGATGAACAGTAACAATGAATATTGCGATGAACAGTAACGGTGAATAGTACGATGAACAGTAATGATGAATAGCGCTTAGGTCATGTTTGGTGGTGGAAGGTGTATGGGTTGGGGTGGTGTGTTGGTGGTTGGAGGAAGCTAGGGTTAGGAAGAGGATGGTTGGGAAGGCTCTGATACCATGTTGACAAACATTTGGTCAAACTTAGAGAGTACAATCATCTCTCTATCTTTTATTAATAAAGAGAAGAAGAAAAGAAAGGAAAAAATAATTACGGAGAAGTCCCTACACAAAGATAAAATAAAATAAGAGAACTACAAGATATAACTCTCAACATGTATAACTAACTCCATCTTATGTTCCCAATTGAAGCTTTTATTTTTGAACATTTTCTCATTCCTAGCCAGCCAAAGTGTCCAGATTATTATGTAAAAAGGCATAGCCCAAATTGACTTATCCATACCAAATCCTCTTAGGGCTTCCCAACCCATCCCTAGTTTTAGGACGGTGCTCGAGCAGACCCATTGGATCCTAAACTAGCTGGCACAAATAACCCATAAGTGCCATGACTACTTACAAAGTATAAAAGGGTGATTTGTCATCTCTCTATCCTCCGAGCATAAGGGCCACAAAACTGAAGATTGAGATGAAATCATACACTTGTTGGACAGGAACACTCGGATAGGCCTTTCCCTTGTACCACAATCTAGCAGAAAAATATAACTTTTCTAGGGGCGATTCCTTTCCACAGAAATTTACCATTAAATCTTGGTCTATACACTCCTCTAAACGAGGCCACCAAGAAGACCCTATTTGGGTTAAATTTCTATATAAACATATTTGAGACATCCTTAGAAAGCTTAATATTTTGAATAGTAGACATCAGCCTATTATATTCGTCTAATTCCTTCCCATAAGCTGCTCTATGTAGACAATATTCAGCAGATGATTATGAATAATGGAAACCCCCGCCTGCGCTTCGATGAAAAAGGCTATTATAAATCAAAGAAGATTGGGTTACTTTTCCTTAGCTACATTTTTACCTATTTTGAATTGTAGTTGGTCAACATATGCGTGTGTCTATGTGGCCATATGTCACACCCCGGAGTAGCAAATGTACAAGAATAGCATCTCTCCTCTTCCCACACCAATCCTTTCTCATTACCAGATCTCTTTATCTCATGTCAACCTTTTACAACATGAACTCCATCATTAGAATATCATTCTCGAAAGCTGAATGATTAATATGCTAATGTGCTCTACAACTGAATGATCAACCTACGTTGATCAAGATAGTAGCATGTTCTAAAAATTGATTAATCAAGATATTCATAATGACTTCCCTTTCATGAATCTGGAATATGAGTGCTCTAAATCTGAATGATTAATATGCTAGCATGTTCAAAATCCCAAATGATCAACATTTGTTGATCATGATAGCAGCATTTTCTAAAAATCGATTAATCAAGAAAATTCTTGATTATGATCTCAAGCATTGACCTAACTTTCTCCATCGTAACATCAATCTTAAAAATCCACAACTTGTCCTTAGCATACATGCCACTTTTCACCACATACAACAATGCACGTAATCATCCTATGTATTATGTAGTAAAATGCAGTTTTGAAAGTAAAACTGTATCTATACAACATATCGTAGTGTAATCTATGTATAACATAGCTTCTATCTAATCACACGGGACTCGCACAGTATAATAGCATAATCACAACCTATATCATGTGGTAAAACAATCAAAGCATAAGGTACACCATAGCATAGTTGTGTGTACAACTCTTTCTAGCATATGATTTCAATTACAGAACTTATAAACCAAACGTCATTTAATCTACAAAACATTTCCAATGGATTGGTACTTACTAGTGGATTCTTAATCGATTGCTCTTCCTCATCAACCTCTAGACAGATATGACCATAATTTCAAAACTTCCAATTTCACATCTTAAGTTAGGGTAACACAAAAACAGACCCTAGAACTCTTCTATGATCACCAGATATCATATTAGAATACTTATAAGTGATGGATGGTTCTCCAGTTAAGCGGTGTGGCTCATTAAAGTTTTCGCTAACCTTCGATATGGCTTCCAAGCTCTGTTGCTTAGCTGTTTCGCCTTTCGACTGAATGTGAAGCTCTGTCAGCACTCCGAGAACAAGATTTGTGCTTCGAAACTAAGCTAAAGTATGTGTATGGAGTTTTGAAAAATGTGAAGATATATGAATCCTCGGAGGTTTATATAGACAATTACACTGACTCTCTCTTGGCTCCATCTCCATTAATGCTTCTTCAAAAATATAGCATGTGTGTGTTTTTAATGCTAACGGAGATGGACCCTTAACTTGAAAGAAATTGGCATCGTGAAGATTGCCATTTCTATTATGTGAATACAATGATGACATCATCATGGTGACATCATCCATCTCGGTATATGTGTCAACTCGGTTTACATAATAATTGGTAAATATAGGTTCGTAGTGTATAGGGGTGGGCACATTTCGGGCCAACCGAATTTTCGAACCGAAACCGAACTTTCAAACAATTTCAGTTCGGTTTGAACCCGAACCAAAGTAAGTTCGGTTTGAAACCGAACCGAACTTAAAAGTTCAGTTCGGTTTTCGGTAGAGTTTTTCAGCCCGAACCCGAACCGAATTTTCGAAGTTTTTATTTTATTTAATTTTATTTTATTTTTATTTTATTTTTTTCATAAATAGATTTAGGGTACTTCATTAGTTTTACTAATATCCTGTTGAAGCTTGAAAGACATATTTTTTTTCTCTTTGTGAGTAATAACAAAATACAAATTGTAACTATTTGAGTTGTTCTGTTGATCTTGATTACCAAATGGTTTTTTTTTTTTTAGTTTAACTAATATTCTTGATTACCAAATGGATATCTTGAAACTTGAAAGACATTTTTTCTCTTTATTGAGTAATAAAAAAATTTATAAAAATAAAAAAAAAAAAAAAATGAAAAAAAAAAAACTTCGGTTGAATTTCAACCCGAAGTTTCGAACCGAACCCGAACTTTAATTTAGAAACCGAACCATATTTTCGAAGTTTATTTCAGTTCGGATTTCGGTATCGAAATTCTCAACCCGAACCGAACAACCCGAACCGAACTTTTCGGTTCGAAACCGAACCGACTGTTTGCCCACCCCTAGTAGTGTAATCCAATTGCCACATAAAAGTTAATATAGTAACTTAAGACTATTGTTAAACTAATCACAATGGTATTTCTAACACAACCATACATTTAAATATACAATAACTAACATTTCAAACTACACTATTGGTCACACCTCACTCGTCCAAATCTCATCACCTATATCATATAAATACCAATAAAATAGAAAAATATTAAATAAAATATTATTTACTGATACACCCAAAATTGGCTCTACTATATGTCCGAGCGGTTCCCTCCAAGTCTGAACCCTCGACCGGGTCCGACTCCGACCAACCGACCGGGTCCGACCCCGACCGGTTCCGACTCTGACCAACCGACCGGTTCCGACCCTGACCTATGGGTCGGAATACGCAGTCCAATTAAAATACAATTCAAGTCCAAGTCAACTAAATCAGAGGCGCTTCCCAAACTGCTCAGACTCCAACAGCCTCCTATCTCAGCTAGAAGACTAATGGAAAGTGCACATGGTTTCCTAATCCAATTAGGAAACCCCCAAAATTAATGCCAATCAATCCTAATTGGATTGTATTTCCTTATCTATTTAGTTTCCTTGTACGAGTAGGTCTCTTGCATCTATAAAATAGACCACTCACCCCCATAGAAGGGGCAAAAACTTTTCAGTCTCTACAGTACCTCTATAGCGGCCACCAACATGCCCAGTCGACCTACAATAGCTCCAAAATATTGTTGGTTTACCACAGGTCACCGGCTTTTACAGTATAGTGAACATGCTTAGACACACACGTGGACGTAGGTTCCTTCATTAACAGGGCCGAACCACATACAAAAACCTGTCTCTCACTCTCTCTCTCTCTCCTTAAACTACTCTAATTCATCTTAACCAAATTTTGGCATCATCAGCTTGGCGCCGTCCGTGGGAAACGATAGTTTTCCTCCAAAACAAATCCTGTGACTTATATGTAATGGCTGGAAATATGGTCGAGCAGTTCTGGAAGACCAGCAGCCCAGCAGTTCGAGCAGTTCGAGCAGTCCTGTGAAACCAGTAGTTCGAGCGGTTCGAGCAGTCCTGTGAAACCAATAGTTCGAGCAGCCTTGTGAAACACACAGCGCAGCAGTTCGAGCAGTCCTGTGAAACTAGTAGTTCGAGCAGTTCGAGCAGTCCTGTGAAAACTAGCAGTCTAGCAATTCGAGCAATTTGAGCAGTCCTGTGAAACCCACAGCCCAGCCGTTCGAGCAGTTCGAGCAGTCCTGTGAAACCAACAGTTTGAGCAGTCTTGTGAAAACCAGCAGTTTGAACAGTTCGAGCAGTTCTGTGAAACCGACAGCCTAGTGGTTCGAGCAGTTCGAACAGTTCTGGGAAACCAACAGTTCGAGCAGTCCTGTGAAACCAGCAGTCCAGTAATTTGAGAAGTTCAAGCAGTTCTGGGAAACCAGCTGCCCAGTAGTTAGAGCAGTTTTGGGAAACAAGCAGCCTAGCTGTTCCAACAGTCCTGACGCCAGAACAGATTATTACTGCGCTCACTCAACTCAACGAAGGACAGAGTCATACATAGCAACAAATCAAAAACATAGAACCACACAGCGAACAGTCCCACCTAGTCAGGAAGTTCCATTCACTGCCCAACTAATTATACAAGCAGAGAACAGGGCAGAGTATAGACAATGATCAGAGAGTTCTTCCAGTGCTTCCGGCCCGACCTCCCAGCCCGACCTCCAGTGCTTCCGGTCCGGGTTCGGGAATAGGGAGCTTCCCCAACGCACGCTAGCTTGTTGTTCATTGGGAATTGAAAAGGGGAGAACGGGCATTTTTTTTTCCTGGTCTAATATTTTTTATCGCTCCCGGCCAGACCTCCAGTGCTCCCGGCCCGACCTCCCAAGATCCCGGCCCGACCTCGCCAACCTCTAGTGCTTCTGACTCGACCTCTAGTGCTTCAGGCCCGACCTTTGGAACTTCCAGTCCGACCTCGCCGACCTCCAGAGCTTCCGGCCCGACCTCACGAGCGACCTCGCCGACCTCTAGTGCTCCCGGCCCGACCTATCGAGCTCCCGACCCGACCTATGAAGCCTCCGGCCCGACCTCGCCGACCTCCAGTGCTTCCGACCCGACCTCCAGTGCTTCTGGCCAGACCTCTGGACCTTTTGGTCTGACCTCGCTGACCTCCAGAGCTTCCAGCCCGACCTCACGAGCTTCCGGCCCGACCTCGCTGACCTACAGTGCTTCCGGCCCGACCTCCAGTGCTTCTGGCTCGACCTCCCGAGTTCCCGGCCCGATCTCCAGTGCTTCCGACCCGACCTCTGGAGCTCCGGCCCGACTTCGCCGACCTCTAATTCACAACAGTCTGGGTCCGGCAGTCCCGACCCGACCTCTGCTTCACAGTAGTTAGTAGATCGGTGATCCTGCCCTGACCTCCTGTATCCAACAGTTCATACGAGATCTACAGTGGTACTTCTTCCCGACCATAGCGCAAAGCTCAAACTACAAAAGAGCTCCTACAATGATTCGGATCACCTATCAGTAGACCTCGGGTTCAACTCCGAAGGCGCTAAAAAGACCTTGGGCCACACCCGAGGCACCTCAAAAGACCTCTGGACCACACCCGAGGCACATCAAAAGACCTCGGGCCACATCAGAGGCCCATTAAAAGACCTCGGGCTCAACCCCGAGGCTACCAAAGACCACTGTTACGTAGCTGGCAAAAGACCTCAGGGTCACGCCCGAGGCATCGGCTTCGCTTAGGCTCAATCGACGATGGGGGTAAATCTCCCTAGGTGGACCATGATGGCAAGCTTCAAAAGACCCTGCAACCCCCCATGTTCCAGGTCAGTTACCTGCAGTCATGGCCTCTACAGACCCCCGTCTTAGCGAAAGCTTGGGGGGCAAGAAGGCACAATGAACTAAACAGGCAATCACACCGGGTATTTACAAGTCCTGAGGTTAATTAAGTAAAACTCTTGAACAACCCGGGAGCCTATAGTACTCAGAGGTATCAACTCCACTTAGGTCCAAATCGACGATAGAGGTGACTAAAACCTCTTAGGTTGGCCCACGATAGAGGAGCAAAAAGACCTTAAAGCAACACGGTTTAGGTCGGCTCCACCAACATGGTCAAACTCTTCTCCCAACAGTCTTGACTAAGGCTGGCTGGGTGGAAGATAACCATCCTGGGGAGTTAACATAAAAAGGACCCTAAAGTAACGTGATTTAGGTCGGTTCCACCAACATGGTCAAACTCTTCTCCTAACAGTCTTGCCGAGAGCTGGCTGGGCGGAAGATAACCATCCTGGGGAGCTAACACAAACGGACCCTAAAGTAACACACTTTAGGTCGGCTTTTCCAACATGGTCAAATTCTTCTACCCACAACCTTAACGAAGGTTTACGAGTAGAAGATAACCATCCTGGGAGCTAACTCAAGCAAAAGACTCCGAATTAGGCTGAGTCTCAACTCTTAGCCAATTCCTGAGCACTTAAAGATTTTGAATCAGGCTAAGTCTTAACTCTTAGCAGGTTCCTGTGAGTTTGCCAAACTCAAAAGCTCCGAGGCAACCTTCCTGAGAAGTTAACAGATTTCCAAACATGCCTCGATATGGCATCCAGCCAACCTTGGAAATGGGGGGCAACTGATACAACCAAAATTGGCTCTACTATATGTCCAAGCAGTTCCCTCTAGGTTTGAACCCCCGACCAGGTCCGACTCCGACCAACCGACCGGGTTCGACCCCGACCGACCGACCGGTTCTGACTACGACCAACCGACCGGTTCTGACCCTGACCTATGGGTCGGAATACGCAGTCCAATTACATACATTCAGGTCCAGGTCAACTAAATCAGAGGCGCTTCCCAAACTGCTCAGACTCCAACAGTCTCCTATCTCAGCTAGAAGACTAATGGAAAGTGCACATGGTTTCCTAATCCAATTAGGAAACCCCCAAAATTAATGCCAATCAATCCTAATTGGATTGCATTTCCTTATCAATTTAGTTTCCTTGTACGAGTAGGTCTCTTGCATCTATAAAGAGACCACTCACCCCCATAGAAGGGGCAAAAACTTTTCAGTCTCTACAGTACCTCTATAACGACCACCAACACGCCCGGTCGACCTACAGTAGCTCCAAAATATTGTTGGTTCACCACAGGTCACCGGCTTTTACAGTATAGTGAACATGCTCAGACACACACGTGGACGTAGGTTCCTTCATTAGCAGGGCTGAACCACATACAAAAACCTATCTCTCACTCTCTCTCTCTCTCCTTAAACTACTCTAATTCATCTTAACCAAATTTTGGCATCATCATTTACTAATATAGAATACACTGGGAAAATTCAAGGCGCTACACCATATGTGGAACATTGGTAGATCAATACGTATTGCATTCCCAAACTAACTCTAAATCTTAAATATGTTGGTCAACTATATGTCTTTGGTCGTACGGTTGTTTTCTCATCTTCTAGTTGTTGTGTGCAGGATCCAAGGACGGGACAGATACTTTGGCTAGGCAGTAGGGATGGACAACCCTTTGAGTTCCTCAACCCCTACATTCTATCTCACCTCACCTCATCCATTTAGACATCTGCTCCATTCTCTTATAGTCCATTACTCAGTCTCTAGCACTTTAGTATTGGACATGGCTTTGTCGGCCATTTACAATCATTCGTATCTAATGGTCAGTTAGGTTCTGTTAATAAGGAACATTTTGATTGTCTTCCATGTCAACTTTAAAAACAATTGGCATTCCGTTTAATACAATTGATTCCTTTTATTCTACTCCTTTTGATTTAATTCATTCTGATGTTTGGGGCCCTTCGTCAACTACCACTATGGGAGGATCAAAATATTTTGTAAGTTTTATTGATGACTACTCTTGTTATACTTTGATATTTCTCATGCATAGTCGGATTGAATTACCTCAATTATACGTTGATTTTGCTAATATGGTTAAGACTCCATTCTCCTACAATATCAAAGTTTTTCTTACTAACAATTCTGCTGATTACACTAATATTGGACTCCTTAATTTCCTTTGACAACCTGGTTCTCTCCCACATCGCTCTTGCCCTTGCACCTCACAACACAATGGATGTGCTGAGTGCAAACACCGAGATATTCTAAACACTGTTCATACTCTCCTTACATTTGCCTCCTACCTTGAGCATTTTTGGGAGGAAGCTACACTTACAACCACATACACAAAGAATTGTGCTCCTTCTCCAGTCCTTGGGAATCAATCCCCATATAAGTGTCTCTATGGTCATCCTCCTGACTATAGTACACTCAAGGTCCTTAGTTGTGTCTGTTTTATTCTCCTTTGGCCGTATGAGCGCAAAAAACTAGAATATAGATCCCTCCTATGCTGCTTGTTAAGGTATGGTATTGAACATAAAGGATACGGATGTTGGGATCCTTACTCCAAACGTCTATATGTATCTAGATATGTTGTCTTCTTGGAACACAAGGTGTTCTCATCTATTTCCAAGTTTCACCTATCATTTGATAGTGCTCCTCTTTGATCCTTCAGCATACATATTCCCTAACACTACTTATATAGATCTGCCTCCTAAAACAACACTCCTTACAGTCTCTCCATCTCCATCATCTCCAACCACAGATACCCTGACTGAGTCATCCACCTTGCTCTCTCCTGAGCTGCCTGCTGTGACTAATGGGTCCGCCCTGCACCTAATCGTCCTCTCTGATGAAAAGATCGCGTAAAACTCCTACAGCTCATCTTTGCAAGTATGTTTCTTTTTCTACCATTATTTCTCATCATGACCCTCAGTCTTACCATGATTCCAATTCTAATCCTCTTTGTCAAAAAGCAATGGATGATGAATTATAGGCACTCGAACAAAATCACACATGGTATTTAGTGGACTTTCCAAGTGGTAAAAATGATATGCGATGCAAGTTGTTTTACAAGATCAAAACTCACTAGATGGGTTCATTGATTGCTACAAAGCCCGCCTAGAAACCAAGGGCTTTGTCAGGAGTATGAGATTGATTGGGACTTATTACAAATGGATGTCAAAAATGCCTTCCTAAATGGTGAACCCACTAAAGAAGTTTATTTGTGTTCTCCTCCTAGTTATTCGCATCATATTCATCAAGTCTGCAAGCTCCCCGAGCTTGGTTTGCAAAGTTCAGCACTATTATTGAGCATTTTAGGTTCACTGCTAGTCCATATGATTCTGCGCTTTTCATCCATAGAACTGATAAGGGCATTTTCCTTCTTCTCCTCTATGTGGATGACATGACTATCAGCGGGGAGGATATATCTGGCATCGTAGATCTCAAAACCTATCTCAATCAATATAATGAAATGAAAGATCTTGGCAAGCTTAACTATTTTCTAGGCCTTGAGATCACTTCCAGTTATGATGGATATTATCATTCTCAAGCCAAGTATGCATTTGACCTGCTTATACAGGTGGGACTTACAGACATCAAGACTAGCATGACTGCTCTGGGGCCTAACTATAGGCTAACTCTTAAGGATGGTATACCCTTGAATGATCCTACATTATATTGTCAGCTAGTTGGGAGTCTCGTTTATCTAATAGTTACCAGACCTCATATCTCATATGTTTTCTATATTATAAGCCAGTTTCTTTCTGCCCCTTGTTCTCCTCGTTATGTAGCAATTTTCTGCATTCTTAGGTACATCAAGGGAACCTTGTTTCATGGCCTCCACTTCTCATCTCACTATTTCCTTGAGTTACATGCCTAATCAGATACAGACTGGGCAAGAGATCCTACTGATTATCGTTCCATCATTGGGTATTGCCTCTTCTTAGTGACTTTTCTCATTTCCTGGCACAACAAGAAGCAAACTGTTATAGCCTAATCTAGTACAGAAGTTAAATAACGTGCCCTTCCTGATGCTACTCAGGAACTTCTCTAGTAATGATGGTTACTTGAGGACATGGAGGTCAATCATTCCACTACTACAACCATCAGTTGTGACAATCAAAGTGCCATTCAAATTGCTCACAACGATGTCTTCAATGGACGTACAAAATACATTGAGATTGACTATCATTTTTTACACCATCTGATCTCTTGTGGCAACATTTGAGTTATCTCAATCTCATCCATCGATTAGACTGTTGATGTATTCACCAAAACTCATCCACTTGGACATCTTCACGATTTGGTTTCGAAACTCAAGTTGGTTTCCATTCTACCACCTTGAGTTTGAGGGGAGCTGTTAGAATATTAGTAGAATTTAGTCTAGGTTCATCCATTATTGTATTTGATTGTACCCATTATCTAGGTTCATTGTACTACTAGCTATACTACCTAGTTGTACTCTTCTTTTCCTTAATTAGGATTCTCTCTTAGCCTATATATAGAGTAGCCCCTAGAACCTTATTTGTACTATACTATGTGCTGTAATACTTGAATCATATTTTCTAAATTGAATCAGTGGATTTCGTTTGCATTTCTGTACTCAGCATAACATTCCTAGGATTTTACAGAATTTGGCCTAGGATCAATCATCCGAAGATCGTCTTGGCAAGATCAATCCTACCAGGATCGATCTTCTGCTTTATTTTTTGCCAATTGGCAAAAATGTCCTGCACCACCATCTGCATAACTGTCATCACCACCACCAAGTTTCTGTATGTCTGGAGACCCCCTGCACACTCCTTCCACCTTCCTAAGCTTCATCATGCCCTCCCATGGTCATGTCACTTCACCATCATCACCTCTACCACCATCATCACCTTACACACTCATCATACTCCATCATCACCACCTCTACACACATACACATATTATATAACATACTTATATATACACATTACACACACAAGCACAAATAAAGAGAGAGAAAGAGAAGCAACCGAGAGAGAGAGAGAGTGGTCTCTCATTTCCTCTATATAAACCCATACACACACTCTCATTTTCCTTTGCTACACATTTGAGTCTCGAGAGTGAGAAGGAATTCCAAAGAGAGAGAAGTGACCAAGGAGGAAGAAATTTAAAAGAAGAGGAAGCCATTGGAGACTTCAAGCCAAGGTTCACTCACACACATTCATACTAGGTGAAGTACTAGAACCTTTGTCTACTTACAAACTATAGTTTAAGATATAGAAAAAGTCATGGAAAACCCAGTGAAAACCATTTTTTAAAACCAAGATTTTTAGAAACTAGAATGAAGAAGACGATGAAGATTGATCTTCTCAAGACCAATCCTTCAAATGATCGATCCCTATAAGATCGATCCTCTGCACAGTTTTAGTAAATGTTATTTTTACTGCTATTCAAATCTATACATTGTGTTGTAGCTACTTGTATCTGTTCCTACATGATGTTATGATGTACTGCATATTAGAAATGGTGACATGCATGTGCTTTAGGACTTGTACTTTATGATTTAAGTGTTGTACATTGTTGTATGTTCCATGTTGGAGTACTCGAGGGCTTTTCCTAAACCTTATATATAAGCAAACATTTTTCATGAAGAAATCTTTGATCAAATAAGTTGGGAAGGTGATTAAAAACTAAGTGTTTGAAAAATAGAGGCAAGATCGATCCTTCCTAAGATTGATCCTCCTGTACAGTTTCACCAAACTGTGTTTTAAAGTTGTTTCAAGTCCATTCGAGTTGCTGTAATTATGTTTCCAGTATTCCCAAGTGCTGTGATGACTATTTCTGGTATGCATGCTACGTTAGTTTGATTTTGAGATATATTCGGTAAATTATATGTATGTCTTGTAAATATTAGATGAACCTTTCAGAAGAGAGATGACGATACAAACTTCCTAACTAAGTTCATGATATGTGTAAGAGTCGTATTGCATGTCTCTTGTGTTGGGTCGGTCACATGGACTTGGAAGCAAAGAGTTGCATATATAATGCTATCGAGGCCATAAGGGGCATCGGTAGTAAGTGTGAGTTGTGGTTTGGTTTGTCAGCCATATAGTGGGCTGGTGTATGTAAAGGCCAAGTAGTGGGCTTGTGTGTGGAAAGGCCATATAATGGGCTTAGATACTTAAAGAGCATGATTCCTTTTTAGGCCATGAAATGGCCAACGCTTGTAACGGATATGGGGATAATTTGGTATCTTATGGCCATGTAGTGAGCATTTGATATCCACGTACCAGGAATTGCAACAGATAAAGGGTTAGCTATGGTAACTAACAGCCACATAGTGGGCATTCAATATCCATGAATTACAATGGATAAAGGGGTAACCCGTGGTAACTAACAGCCATGTAGTGGGCATTCAATATCCATTTGTTGTGCTCTTTCGAACAAGGAAATGGTGGTATATTTTGTTAAATGGCCATGTGGTGGGCTTGGGAGATGAAGGGATCAATAATGGTCTATGGTGTGTCAGTATTAGTGTTGGTTGGACTTATGGTCAATGGCATTGTGTCATGCCGTATGTTGCATTGAAGTATTATGAGGTTCATGATGGTCACTGACTTCGAGGTGAGATGTGATATAAATTTTAAAAGCTGTATGTTGGACTGTTAATATTCAGTTGAACATAAATTGTAAACTAACTAACATCTTTATTCAAGGTTGAACTGTGTTTGCTCATATGATGTTAGACTATATTTTGTTGGTATACTATGTGGTTTTGTATTTCACTCAGCTTTATAGCTAACGGTGTACTCGCATGGGCATTCTATGGTCAGACTACCAATTCTAGGAGAACCAAGAATCTAGCTACCAAGGAGATGAGCAATACAGAGAAGAGTGGTTTCCCTTCGCCAGCTAAGCCAGGACCAGATGCTCGTCTAGAGGATCTTGTCAAGAGGCTCCTTAAAATTATGTTTAATTTTGTTCATCTTATACTAGATACTATGTTTGGCCACCTGTTCGGCCAGTAGTTTATTACGTTGTATCTTTTGAATTATTGGGGTTCCATCCCCAGACATATGCAGTAACTATGTCACCAGTCTTATGTTTGTAATAAACTTATGTATCTGTCTTGAGTAGCAATGCTTATGATTTAAGTTGGTGATCCTAGTGCGCTTTTATTACTCTGATTATTAGTGTTGTTATAGCTTTGCCGTGTGGTTTGAACATTCTGGCTACTCATGGACTGTCGCACTCATCGGGTCAAAGGGTGGAAAGTTATTTTTGTTGGGTTTGTGCCCTCAAACCATTACTTTCTGTATGAGACATTGATATTTTAATATATGGATATCAGCTTTACATTTTATTGTGTATGTTCTTTTCATGAGATGATTGTTAATCCTTAAGTATTATAGTAAGTAATTCGTGTGTGTATGAGATGCACACAAGTGAGATACGAATTACTATTCTTTAATACTTAGAATGTGTCACAGTGGATGATGAGACTGGATACCTCATCAAGTCTACACTGTAGTATAATTAACTACCATTGGATGGAGTGATTAATCTCAATCACTAGAGTGTAGCTCTTAGTTGATATGCTAGTGCTTATAGTGCATTGACGGACCTGAGTTTCCTATTGACGCTTAAGACTGTCAAACAGTCAATAGGAACTCATAACTTGTATAAGGTACGTGTTCTCAATCTTGAGACGATTATGAACACAGACTGTGGATATGACTGCTTTGATTTACCAATCAGTGAGGTCTATAAAAGATCAACACCTGGGTATCTTGGGTATGTCATATTCATAGGGTTGTGAACATATATTGTCAAGATAGAATCTACCCTCTGTTTCAGAGTAAGCATTCCCTTGAGAATGTCACCATGTCGATTACTGAGTACTGCAGTCTTGTTGATAAGAGTTATCAACATGTTTGGTAATCATGAGAGGTGAATGGGACTCAAGGAATACAAGAAGTAATCATGATTCAGGTTGACAGTAACAGTTATCCGATTACCTGAATATGATTACGAATGCTGACGGTAGAGGGACATTAGTACACCATACAAGTCTAGTTATCGCTTCGGATATGTTCTTTTGCGTTGGAGTTCAGTTATCGTTTTATAGTGGAGTAAACTTTAACTGACCAGTTAGTTAGTTTGCTGATCAAAGAGTTTGGTCATGGTAATTAACAAACTGGTCTGAGCCAACAATAAAGAGCCTAGGAGGTCCCACTCTTAGCTCCGCCAGGATGCTTGGAAAGATGCTTGAGGATGATGTCCAGACAGGTTCGATCGATCGAAGATGTCTCGATCGATTGAAGTCTGAAGGTTCGATCGATCGAAGATGGTTCGATCGATCGAATGTTCGATCGATCGAAGTCACTTCGATCGATCGAAGGTTAGGTCGGTTCTGGGAATCTATAAATAGGGCAGCTACGTTCTGGAAACTAGAGTTCATCGTTTTGAACGTCAGAAGCTGCAGAAACTGTTTTGGAGTCCCAAAACCTTCTCTATCCTCTCCATTAGGGTTCCCACCAACCCTAGTCTTTCTGGCAGGCATCCGCAGGAGTCATAAGGGTGAAGATCATCTAGTGGAGGCTGCTGGAAGTTGAAGATCAGAATTGGGTTCAAGACACTAAGGTATAACTCGTGTCCCCTCTTGTGCGTATCTGTAGAATTGACGAGTAGTAGATCCAGGCATGCCAATAAAGTTTCATAACTTGATTTTTCCGCTGCGCGTTTAAACTTTCCATTTAAACCTGTTTTTCCTACAATTGGTATCAGAGCCACGCTCGTTTGGATCTATAGATGCGGCTTTTGGAACACTATTTTGATTTGCATGTTGATTTTAGAACTGTTTTTGAAACTGCATCGTCACAGATCTGTTTCTGCAGTGTTATCGCAGCAGTATACAAATCTGTGATTGCATTGGATGCAAGATGGGTTCGATCGATCGAAGAATGTTCGATCGATCGAACGCTCTGTCTTCGAGCGATCGAACAGGTTTCGATCGATCGAAACATTCTGTTGTTCGAGCGATCGAATTGAGTTCGATCGATCGAGACAGACTCTTTGTCAGGTTTTCTGTTTCATAGTTTTAAAAGTATTTTGAAATTAAAAGTTTAATTTTAACGTATTCTGCAAAATTTTTAATCATTCTGTGAAATAGAATGTTCAAGCGATTGAACAGTGTTCAATCGATCGAAGGTTCGAGCGATCGAACGGTCTTCGATCGATCGAACTATGACAGAGAAGTTAGATGCTGTTTTGAGTTCTAATTCAGTATGTAAAGAGTTTATATACTGTGTGAATCAATTAAGGGTTCTAATAGTTATATTTTGTTATATATATGCGTGGATGTGTGTTCAACTAACCTTTTGCAGCAAAAGTTAGTCGCTATCTCCCATGGCGCCAAGAGCATTTAATTTTGTGTTTGAATGTTTTTAGATTGGTGTGTTGTTTTAAGTTTGGTTTGGTTTTAAGGCATATGTAAAGGGCGATGCGACTTCAATCCTACGAAAAGGAAAGTCGCACCGGTTTCCCTAGCCTTTTATTTTGTTGTTGCTATTTCTATTTCTAGATAAGTTGTAAGCTTCAAAAGAGGCATAGGTTCAATGTAATAGAATTAGAATATCCATGAAGATGGAGCAAGGAGCCGTTGTCCATGAAGATGGAGCTGGAGGCGATCAAACCAAAAGCAGGTTCTATGGAGATAGAGCCATGGGAGATAGAGGCATCGTTTGGATGTCTTTTATTTCATTTTAGTTTTTTGTTTTATGTGCTTTGTTTGTGATTGGCGTATAATACATTGTTGCATGCACGCAAAACAAGTTTTCTAAAATAAAATTCAAAAACCGTTTTCAACACATTAGTAAACATTAGATGTTTATGGGAAGTGTGTAGAAACAGATTTTCTCAAAAAGCAAAATCCTTTTTACTAAATCTAGTGGGAGAGGGTCTTATTTATTACACCCACGATCTTCCATTAACGGTTCACTGTAAGATGAGTGATGCATTCTGTGTCACCTCGCTAGGGGTGATCATTCCATACGGAGGGTGTATTACTCATTGGTTACTAGATGTGAACTTCTTTTGATAAGATCAATCAGACGTGTTAGAGGGTGACCACCATACGGAGGCGCTACTTGAGACGGTTATGATTGGATCCTAGTTAATGGTACACACTAGCTAAGCTATGGATAAGGGATCCCACACGGGGCATTATTCAAAAACTTAGAGATCAAATAGGTTCGGAAGTCATAACTTGTTTTGCAAGAGTTGCATAGCGGATAAGTTATGATAAATCGAAAGATCGAACATTGACCACCATACGGAGGCTTTATTCTTTCGTTTCGATATTCCGGCGACTTTGTTTTAAAATAAGAGTTTTAAAAGGATTCTTTTATTTCAAACTGTCAAATTCTGATATCCATATTTATTTTGTTTGATTTTTTCAGTAAATCATAATGTCTGGATCTGCATTTAGTCCACTTGCCACCATACTCACTCAAAACAAGTTAACTGGAAACAACTACACTGAATGGAAACGTAATCTTGACATCGTGTTAACTGCGGAGGATCACATATATGTCCTCACCACCCCATGCCCCGAAGAACCCGCTGCAAATGCTTCGGCTGCTGCTAGACGCGAGTTCGATAAATGGAAAAAGTCGAATGGGATGGCTCGTTGTTACATATTGGCTTCTATGGCTAATGTGTTACAACACCAATACCAGTCGAACAATTCCGCCAGTGACATTATCGAATCCCTGAAAAAGATGTTTGGGGAGCATGGCAGGCCTGCCAGACAGGTAGCTATGCAGAAGATAATGAGTGCTAAGATGTCGGAAGGGACTCCAGTCAAAGAACATGTTTTGAAAATGATTGGTTATTTAAACGAGCTGGAGACCCTAGGCGCCAACATCGATGCACAGACCCAAGTTGATATGATCCTCAATACGCTGTCGCCATCATTCGCTCAATTTAAACTGAATTATAATATGAATAAAATGGATTTTTCAATGAGCGAATTGATGAGCTCTTTATTGGCAGCGGAAGGGGTGATCAAACCTGGGGGCAGCGTTTTAAACGTTGAGAAAAGCGCTTCCTCTTCCCGATCTGTGCCGAAAGGAAAGAAAGGGAAGAAGAAGGCTAGCATTGGAGGTTCAAGTGTTGGACCGGTCCCTAAGATTACAAAATCTAAGGGAAAAGGTAAGGGCAAAGGGAAGGTGGGTGGCCAAGGCAAAGGAAAGTGTTTCCAATGCGGTGAGAAAGGCCACTGGAAGAGGAACTGTCCAGAATTCTTAGCTACAAGAGTTCAAGGTATGATTGAATCACATGTGATTGAAGTAAGTTTTATAACGGATACTTCAAACACTTGGTGCATTGATTCTGGTGCGACTAACCATATCTGTAATTCATTGCAGGGGTTCAGATCAACCAGGAAGTGCAGTGATGGGGAAATCGTACTTACTCTAGGTTCTAGCGCAACCGTTTCTGCGGTTGCTATAGGAGTCGTAGTTTTAGAATTTCTAGACAATAAAGTTTTGATTTTATCAGATGTACTTTACGTCCCTTCAATGAGACGTAATTTAATTTCAGTTTCTAATTTATCGAATAATGGTTATTCTTTTCATTTTGGAACTGAAGTTGTGATTAAAAGAAATAGTTCTTTTATATGTTCTGGTGTTAAATCAAATGGTTTGTATGTGATTACTCCCAATATTTCTAAAGATTCTTGTATGGAACTTAATAACTCAGTGGTAACTGTACCATCTAAAAGAAAAAGACCTTCCACTAATCCAACAAAGCTTTGGCATATGAGGCTTGGTCATATCAATCTAAATAGGATTGGCAGACTAGTCAAAGAAGGGGTCTTAGGCGATTTGGTTCTCGAACCAATAGAAGTCTGCGAGTCTTGTTTAGAGGGTAAAATGACCAAAAGGCCCTTTCCGGCAAAGGGCAATAGAACCAATGCATTGTTGGAATTAGTTCATACTGATGTGTGTGGACCAATAAATATTAGAGCAAGGGGTGGTTATGAGTATTTCATAACATTTACTGATGACCACTCTAGGTATGGATATGTGTACCTAATGCAGCACAAGTCTGAAGCCTTTGAAAAGTTCAAAGAGTATAGGGCTGAAGTGGAGAAGCAATTGGGCACACATATCAAGGCCATTCGATCTGATCGAGGTGGCGAGTACCTCTCTAATGAATTTATTGATCACCTCGTACAGAATGGGATTCTGTCACAGTTGACTGCACCTGGCACGCCTCAGCAAAATGGTGTAGCGGAGAGAAGGAATCGGACTCTTTTAGACATGACTAGGTCAATGATGAGTTATTCTGAGTTGCCATTATTCTTTTGGGGTTATGCTTTGGAAACCGCTGCTTACATACTAAATCTAGTACCAAGTAAATCTGTTCCAAGGACACCACGAGAGATGTGGATTGGGCGCAAGCCTTCTTTGCAACATCTCCGGATATGGGGGTGTCCGGCACATGTGCTGAAAGGAAAGATGAGCAAATTGGATTCTAGATCGGAAGTATGTTACTTTGTGGGTTATCCAAAGGGTACTTATGGATGGTATTTTTATGATCCAAGAGAACAGAAGGTGTTCGTCAGTACGAATGCTATTTTCTTGGAGGATGATTATATCATGAACCATAAACCTAAGGGAAGGATAGATCTTAGAGAGATAGAAGGAGAGCCCTCAGTCCAACCCGTAGTTAATAACGATGTAAATCAGGAAAACACCACTTCTTCACCTATTTCCGCACCAGTACCTCGTCGTAGTGGGAGGATTATCAGCCAGCCTGATAGATACATGTTCTTAGGAGAAGTTTTTGAAGCTGTCTCCATAGAATCTGAATCTGATCCTACCACATACGAAGAGGCAATGGCTGATGTTGATTCAGCTCATTGGGTTAAAGCTATGAAGGCTGAATTGGAATCTATGGATTCTAATCAGGTCTGGCATCTTGTAGAACTTCCAGCCAATATTAAACCCATTGGCTGTAAGTGGGTCTACAAGAGGAAAAGAGGATCTGATGGAAAGGTTGAGACCTTTAAGGCAAGGCTTGTTGCGAAAGGTTATACTCAGAGGGAGGGCATTGACTATGAGGAAACCTTCTCGCCGGTGGCCATGCTCAAGTCCATCAGAATACTCTTATCCGTTGCTGCATGCCTAGATTTTGAGATCTGGCAGATGGACGTCAAGACTGCATTCTTGAATGGCAATCTTGAGGAGGACATCTATATGCAACAACCAGAAGGGTTCATAGCTGGTCGGAAAGGTAACTTGGTATGCAAGTTGAAAAAATCCATTTATGGGCTTAAGCAGGCATCCAGAAGTTGGAACATACGATTTGACCAAGCGGTCAAATCGTTTGGTTTCATACAGAATCTGGATGAACCTTGTGTATACAAGAAAAGTGAAGGAAAAGTGGTGGCTTTTCTTGTGCTTTACGTTGACGACATTCTACTCATTGGAAATGATGTAGCGGCATTGTCAACGGTCAAGGTTTGGCTAGCTAGTACTTTCGATATGAAGGATCTAGGAGAGGCGAGCTATATTCTTGGGATAAAGCTCTTTCGGGATCGCAAGCGAAAGATAATGGGATTATCTCAAGCTGGTTATATCGATAAGGTGCTAACTAGGTTTTCAATGGATAATTCGAAGAAAGGTTTGTTACCTTTCAGGCATGGTTTAGCGTTCTCCAAGGACCAGTGTCCAAAGACACAGGAGGAGAGGAATCGCATGACAGGAGTTCCCTATGCTTCTGCAGTGGGAAGTCTCATGTATGCGATGTTATGCACTAGACCAGATATCTGCTTTGCCGTTGGCATGGTTAGCAGATATCAGTCGAATCCGGGTCCAGAGCACTGGACAGCCGTTAAGCACATTCTTAAGTACTTGAGAAGAACTAAAGATTACATGCTTATGTACGGTGGTAGTGAGTTAATTCCAGTGGGATACACTGACTCGGACTTTATGTCAGATAAAGATTCGAGGAAGTCGACGTCCGGTCATCTCTTTACCTTGGGAGGTGGTGCTGTCAGTTGGAGGAGCATTAAGCAGAAATGCATTGCAGACTCAACTACAGAAGCTGAGTATGTGGCTGCTTGTGAAGCCGCAAAGGAAGCTGTTTGGCTCAAGAAGTTCCTTATGGAACTCGAGGTGGTACCAGCGTCGCTGTCGCCTATTACGCTTTATTGTGATAATAGTGGGGCAGTGGCTCAGTCCAAGGAGCCAAGGAACCACGGAAAGGGAAAGCACGTAGAGCGGAAATATCATCTTATCCGAGATATTGTTCAACGTGGAGATGTGACTGTCACCAAGATTGCCACAGCTGACAATCTTGCTGATCCGTTTACAAAGGCCTTGCCACAGAAGGTCTTTGATCGTCATCTAGATAGTCTAGGTCTTAGATGTAGTTCTGAATGGTTATGAGTGCAAGTGGGAGTTTGTTGGGTTTGTGCCCTCAAACCATTACTTTCTGTATGAGACATTGATATTTTAATATATGGATATCAGCTTTACATTTTATTGTGTATGTTCTTTTCATGAGATGATTGTTAATCCTTAAGTATTATAGTAAGTAATTCGTGTGTGTATGAGATGCACACAAGTGAGATACGAATTACTATTCTTTAATACTTAGAATGTGTCACAGTGGATGATGAGACTGGATACCTCATCAAGTCTACACTGTAGTATAATTAACTACCATTGGATGGAGTGATTAATCTCAATCACTAGAGTGTAGCTCTTAGTTGATATGCTAGTGCTTATAGTGCATTGACGGACCTGAGTTTCCTATTGACGCTTAAGACTGTCAAACAGTCAATAGGAACTCATAACTTGTATAAGGTACGTGTTCTCAATCTTGAGACGATTATGAACACAGACTGTGGATATGACTGCTTTGATTTACCAATCAGTGAGGTCTATAAAAGATCAACACCTGGGTATCTTGGGTATGTCATATTCATAGGGTTGTGAACATATATTGTCAAGATAGAATCTACCCTCTGTTTCAGAGTAAGCATTCCCTTGAGAATGTCACCATGTCGATTACTGAGTACTGCAGTCTTGTTGATAAGAGTTATCAACATGTTTGGTAATCATGAGAGGTGAATGGGACTCAAGGAATACAAGAAGTAATCATGATTCAGGTTGACAGTAACAGTTATCCGATTACCTGAATATGATTACGAATGCTGACGGTAGAGGGACATTAGTACACCATACAAGTCTAGTTATCGCTTCGGATATGTTCTTTTGCGTTGGAGTTCAGTTATCGTTTTATAGTGGAGTAAACTTTAACTGACCAGTTAGTTAGTTTGCTGATCAAAGAGTTTGGTCATGGTAATTAACAAACTGGTCTGAGCCAACAATAAAGAGCCTAGGAGGTCCCACTCTTAGCTCCGCCAGGATGCTTGGAAAGATGCTTGAGGATGATGTCCAGACAGGTTCGATCGATCGAAGATGTCTCGATCGATTGAAGTCTGAAGGTTCGATCGATCGAAGATGGTTCGATCGATCGAATGTTCGATCGATCGAAGTCACTTCGATCGATCGAAGGTTAGGTCGGTTCTGGGAATCTATAAATAGGGCAGCTACGTTCTGGAAACTAGAGTTCGTCGTTTTGAACGTCAGAAGCTGCAGAAACTGTTTTGGAGTCCCAAAACCTTCTCTATCCTCTCCATTAGGGTTCCCACCAACCCTAGTCTTTCTGGCAGGCATCCGCAGGAGTCATAAGGGTGAAGATCATCTAGTGGAGGCTGCTGGAAGTTGAAGATCAGAATTGGGTTCAAGACACTAAGGTATAACTCGTGTCCCCTCTTGTGCGTATCTGTAGAATTGACGAGTAGTAGATCCAGGCATGCCAATAAAGTTTCATAACTTGATTTTTCCGCTGCGCGTTTAAACTTTCCATTTAAACCTGTTTTTCCTACAATTTTTCCCTACCTTGCTATGCCAGGGTATAATAGGGGTATCTAAGTTGTATCAGAGCATTAGGTTAGATTTATCGATTGTCCTACATGCTTAAGTTAGTAAACCCTAAATTTATCCCTCTTAGTCATTAGTGACATTAAGGTAGTTTTCTTTTGGGCAGGTTGATGATGGATCCTTATATTGTACCAGATAGCTTTGGAGGATATCTTATTTCCCTCAATCAGGTGTTGATAGCTGATTATGCCTTTTATAGCCAGGAGGTTCAGAGGAAAGCTCAGGCCATTCTAGAGTAGGATGTGTAGCTTTCGATTCACATCCAAGGTTGAGCTGATGAGTGGGAGATTTGCTATAGAGTCGCACACCTAGCAGCCACATGGTCATATGTATATGTCGAGTTCCTTCGCCGTATGGAGACTGATGGTTATTTCGTCCTGTATATGAGTGGGTAGTGCATGCACCCTCGCCAGATGGAGAGCCTATGGATTTGGATTTGTACCTTCCCAGATTTCACCAACACCTATCAAATTTGCTGAATATTGGGACCCACAGCCTGGAGTTAGGTGGATTAATGTTGATGGTCAGATTCTGATGGAGGAGGTCGAGGAGACTCAATCCGAGGTAATGGATGCGGATGAGGCACCTTAGGCAGAGTGTGATGCTGAGGCTTCCGAGGCCGGCAGTGTTTAAATCTAGCTTCTTTATTATAACATAATGGACTAGTAGTCCATTTTCTTTTGTTGCGGTTAACTATTTCCAGGGCTATTAGGACCTTCTGTTAGGAGCCCACCTCTTATCTACATGTACCCTGTACTGATGTTTATATTAAATAATACTATAGTAGCTTTTCTTTTCAAAGTGTTTCATATCATTACTACTTGTTACCTGTTTGACATGTTTTCTTATGGATATATGTTATCTCTTATTATCCCCTGAGTAGATTTTCCCTAACCACATAGTATTTATTCGGATTACCTCTTTCAGAGTCTTGATGGCTAACGGTACCTATAATGCGTGAAACTGGAATGGTGCCCCCAACCCGATTCTTGGAGGTATGTATCCCATAGGAGTATTCGAAGATTTTCTTTAAAGGTTAGAAAGGAATACGGAAGTTCGCCAATCGCAGTGTGATGGGGCTCATCAGAGGCAAATTGGAGATAAGTTACTTGTGAGATTCAGGGGACTGCTCCCAGAGTACTTCAATGGTATGGACGAGGCCTAGCAAGTAAAATAGTGGATCTGAGGCATGGATCATATCTTTGAATCCCTTGAGTGCTCAGAAATGGTCAGCTTACCTTTACAGCGACAGATTGGTGGGAATCTGAGAGAGCCTCGGTAGGAGATAAGGCAGCTAGACGTATGATTAGACGTATGACTTGGATTGTGTTTCGTGAACGATTTTTGAAGAAGTGCTTTTTGAAATCAAAGAAGCGACATAGGGAGAAGGAATTTAACGGATTGGTTCAAGGAAACTTGAGTGTCCGGGATTATCTGATTCAATTTGATAGGCTTTCCCACTTTGCTTATCACTTGATTGATACTCCTAAGAAGAAGAATCGGAAGTTCCATGATGGATTGAACTAGGCCATTCGGAAATTGGTAGTAGGACATCTTAGTCTTACTTTTGATGAATTTATGGAGTTGGTTATGTATTTAGAAAAGGAGAACCATTCATATGTTAGGACTTCAGGAATTCAACCCCTGATGAGATCTCAAGGACAGAGACCACCCCCTTGCGGTCAAGGATAAAAAGAACATGGACTGGAGAAAAGTAACAATAGCAAAAGTTCCCTCGCAATGTGCCTATGGCTCCAACTACCCAAGGACAGCCAGAGACAGGACCAGGAGATAGAGGATGCTATAATTGTGAAGCTCTGGGACACATTAGCAGGGATTGTCAACCCTAAGGAGGATTGGTCGAAAGGAGGTTGTTTGCTATAATTGTGGTAAGATGGGCATGCGTAAATAATGTTGGTCGCCACCAGGAGGATATTACAAGCCAGTAGCCCAAGGTTAGCAAGGAGGGACCAGACTGAAAGCGATGATTCCTGAGGAGGCTAGTTTTTACGAGGGTGAACAATAGAATATGGAAGGTACGTTGACTCTATTCAATAGTAGAGTTATGGTTTTATTTGATACGGGTACTTCTATTTCTTTCATTGCTATTAGAGTAGTGTAGCTGCTGGGTTTAGTGCCTGAGGCACTAAAGAAAGCTCTAAGTGTTGCATCGCCCTTAGGAGTGGCCGCTAAGCTAAGCAAAGTGTGCAATGATTTCCCTTTGACTCTTGAGAATCAGAACCTATTTGCCGACTTGGCTGTGTTATTGATGAAAGAGCTCAATGTCATTCTAGGATTCGATTGGCTCACTAAGTATCACGCCAAATTGGATTATGTGAGCAAATCTATTACCTTTACCATACTCGAGAGACCCCCGTTTGATTTTTAGTGCAACCCCTATTGTGATGCATTCCTTATAAGTTGACTAGCCGCTGTTGGAAGCATTAGTATAGAACTTACTCATGCACAGATCCCTATCATTCGTGATTTCGAAGACGTAATTCACGAAATATTCGGGTTACCACCCAAGCACGAGATTGACTTCTGTATTGAGCTATTACCAGGAACGACTCCTATATCCAAGGCACCTTATCGAATGGCTCCGACAGAGATGGTTGAGTTGAAGAAGTAGGTGCAAGAACTCCAGGACCTTGGATTTTTTAGGCCAAGCACTTTGCCAAAAGGAGGGCCAGTGCTCTTCATTAAGAAGAAGGATTGATTGATAAGGCTTTGCATAGACTACCGGGAGTTGAACAAAGTGACTGTCAAGAATAAGTACCCGTTATCCCAGATAGATGATCTCTTTGATCAGTTGTAGGGTGCAACTACTTTCTAAAAGATTGACTTAAGATTAGGATATCATCAACTGTTGGTTCGAGAAGAGGATGTGCCAAAGACTGCCTTCACGACAAGGTATAGGCACTACGGGTTATTAGTCATGTCTTTTGGACTAACAAACACCCCTGTTGTATTCATAGACTTGATTAATTGAGTAATCAGACTGTATTTGGACCAATTCATCATTGTGTTCATCGACGAAATCTTGGTCTACTCGAAGATAGAAGAAGATCACCGGAAGCATTTGGAGATTGCTTTGCGAACTCTTAGAGACAATAACCTGTCTGCAAAGTTCAGCAAATGTGACTTTTGGCTAAAGGAAGTCAAGTTCTTGAGTCACGTAGTTTCACAGAATGGTATAGTTGAAGACTCAACAAAGATAGACGCGGTTTTGAATTAGAGTAGGCCGACCACAGTTTCGAAAGTCAGGAGCTTTCTTGGATTGGCGGGATACTATAGGAGATTCATGGAAGGATTCTCACAGCTCGCATCCCCACTTACACAGTCAACCAAGAAGCATTTGAAGTTTGAGTGGAATGACAAGCATGAGCGTGCTTTCTCAAAATTGAAGAACAGACTCACCTCGGCACCGGTACGTACTATCCTAAGGAGCGGAGAGAAGTACACTAGTTTTAGTGACGCATCATATCAAGGATTGGGGTGTGTGTTAATGCAAGATGGTAAGATGATTGCTTATGGGACAAGACAATTAAAATCCCATGAGAAAAATTACCCGACGCACAATCTAGAGTTAGTAGAAATCGTGTTTGCACTCAAGATTTGGATGCATTACCTCATTAGGGAGAAGTTTGACCTATTTTTCGACCACAAGAGCTTGAAATATATGTTTTCTTAGAAGGAGTTGAACATGAGACAAATAAGGTGGATGGAATTGTTAAAAGATTATGCCTTCACATTATAGTACCACCTTGGTAAGGCAAACTTAGTCGCAGATGCACTAAGTCAGAAACCCCGCAAATTGATTGCCTCCCTAATGATTAGAGAATGGTTAGCATTGGAAACTCTATCAGAATTTCTCATTCGGGCACCAAAATCAAGTGAAGGTCTACTCTTTGGATGTTTGGTTTTGTAGCCAACCTTGATAGATAGGATTCTTGAGGCACAACGGGAGAACAAAGGACTTGGAGAATGGTTTGCTAAATATCGAGCAAAGAACCAGAAGTTTGGAGCATCAAAGAAGATGGCGGATATCGATGCAAGGGTAGACCATGTGTACTAGATGAAGAAATCTTAAGGAAGAAAGTTATGGACAAAGCCCATAAATCCAGATTGACCGTACATCCCGGAGAAACAAAGATGTACAGAGACCTTAAAAGGAGCTTTTATTGGAAAGGTATGAAAAATGATGTAACAGATTATGTACCTAGATGTTTGACCTGCCAACAAGTCAAGGCAGATCGCCAGAAGCCAGCAGGACTGGTACAACTGTTGCCCGTTCCTGGATGGAAGTGGGAACATATTTCCCTAGACTTTGCGGTTGGTTTGCAAAGGACGCAGCAAAACCACGATGCAATTTGGGTGATTATGGACCAACACATCAAATATGCACACTTCATTGCCTATAATATGACGTATCCGATGGAAAGGATGAGTAAGTTGTATATTCAACGGGTTATGAGACTGCACGGAGTACCTGTTGTTAGCCTTAAGGTATATTAAGGCATATTTAATTATGTTTTGATGATGTCAAATATGATATGATAATTACATGATTCATATTGATTCATTCTTTGTTATTATCATAGTCATTTTTATGCTCATATATAATCTCATGTGTTAATTTTGTATCAATGTTTTAACATCTTTGTGTGCATGAGATTTAATTGATGTAGATCAAGATTACAAGGAGCTCAACAAGGATCAAGCTTGAATACTTGAAGATATTTCATCCTTGGTTGAAGTCTAGGACCATCATTGTAAGGCATCTTGATCTGACACTCATAGGGGCTCAAACAAACTCTAAAATGTTAAAGTTTTGGAAATAAATTCTAACTGGGTCATCTTTAAAGAAATTCCCCAACCAATTGGAAAATAATTAGATATTGAGTTTATATGGTTGGAAAGGTATTTGAATCTAGTTTCCAAAACATCAAACGGATCAAAAATCTGAGTTTTGTAGAGGGAGTTATGGCCGTTTTAGTGAAGAGGTGTCAGTCTGCCAAAACTAGCAGAAAACCAGTCGACTGGTTTCTGAAGGGTTCAGTCGACTAAAGGCCCGATGCAGTCGACTGAAGTGAGCAGAATGTAAACAGAACCCTCTGTAAACACATCTCAGTCGACTGCTTCAAGGCCCAGTCGACTGAAGCGACCTAAAAGGCAAAAACGGTTAGTTTTTAAAGGGGTGTTTTATTACTAAACTTGCCACCAACGGCTATAATCTTCCAAGGCCTATAAATACACGTTTTCCCAAGCTATTTAGTGTTGAGATTTTAATTGGACAACTTAGTATTGATCACAAAACTTGTTGATTTTTAAATCATTCACATTTGAGCCCTAGTTGTGTGAGTTTATCAATTTGCTCAATTCTTTCATTTGAATTTCTTGAGAGAGCAAAATTGTAGTGAGCTTTATTTGTATTATCCACTCTATATAGAGAGTTTCAATTTGTATTCAAATCAATTTGTAAAGGTTGAGGGTTAGTAACCCTTGTGTGCAAAGAAGAGGTGTTCTTCTTTGGGAGAGATTGAATGCTCTTGTAAAGGTTTAGTGCACACCCGTAAGTGCTCCGGGAACGGTTTGGTCTACACCTGTGAAGTAGATCGGATTAAAGGAATCCTCAAGAGGTGTTCTTGAGGGGTGGACGTAGTCCGCGGGGTGCGATTGCCAAACCACTTGAAAAATTGGTTTACAAATATCTCTTCCCTTATCTCTTTAGATAATTGTTTGTGATTGTGTTTAATTTGCAATTAAGTTTTTAAAAGGTTAATTTCCGCTAACACCTTATTCACCCCCCTTTTAAGGTTTCCACATTTGGGCCAACAATTGGTATTAGAGCCTCGACTCTTCTTTTTTTCAAAAGATTTTTGAAAATCTAGAGATAAGATCCAATGGAAACCGACTCTTCTTGCATTTATTATTGTGAGGGTCAATCAACATTAAGACCACCATGTTTTAATGGCTCAAACTATGCCTATTGGAAAAATAGAATGAGAATCTATATGATTTCTCAAGATTTTGATTTATTGTGGTCAAAGGGCCTCATCTACCTACAAAAATTGAAAATGGTTTTTCTATTCCAAAGGTGGTAGATGAATATAATAATGCCGATAAGAAACTCATAAAAATAAATGCTATGGCAATGAATTTATTATATTGTGGTTTAGATCCAAATGAATACAATAGAATTTCATCTTGCGAATCCGCAAAAGAAATTTGGGATAAACTTGAAAATGCTCATGAGGGAACAAGCCAAGTTAAAAAGTCTAAAATCAACTTGCTTGTTCAAACTTATGAAATGTTTAAAATGTTTCCATATGAATCTATTGGAGATATGTTTCCTCATTTTACCATTCTTATTAATAACTTGAAAAATCTTGGTAAAGTTTATACTAATGAAGAAATGATTGAGAAAGTGCTTAGGTCTTTACCAAAGGATTGGCAACCAACGGTCACGGTGGTTCGTGAAGCAAAGGAACTTTCAACACTCTCCTTGGAACAAATCATGGGTTCTCTCATAACTCATGAAATGGAATTGGCCGTCTTCGAAAGTGAAGACAAGAAATTGGAAGTGAAAGTGGCCAAAAGGGGAGACACGGCTTTAAAATCCTCAAGCTCAAAGAAAAAGAGGAAAGATGTTGAGAGTGATGAAGATGAGGAAATGACAAAGATCACCCGAAAATTTGCAAAGTTTCTAAAGAAAGAAAAATCAGGAAAGAAGTCACCCAAGGAAGAAAAACACAAAAAGAAGACAATCAAGGGCACTAATAGTAGTTCCGAGAGCGAATTATCAGACGACGACTCAAATGGTGAAGAGATTGTCAATCTTTGCCTCATGACATTGGAAAGGGCCTCTCCTACCACCTCGGCTAATGGAGCATCCAAGAAATGCTTGGACAAAGGTTAAGTATTGATTTGGTAATGGTAGGTTAGTAGGTAATTTTGTTGTGATTTGTTTTCATCATCCTACTTAAGTTTAATTTTTTTGATTGATTTCATATCATACTCTTATTTGTTTCAAATTGCTCTATTTTTGTTTAGATATGCATACTTGATTTTTTATGCATAATCTTGTTTCATCCACTTGTGATTTGGATATGTCTTTACATAAATCATCATGCTCTTGATATTGCTTATTTGAAAAATGATGATATGCTTTTGTTTGATTAGACATAGTTTTAAGAATGGTTGGACAAAATGATGTTTTGTAAATCATTCAAATTTTTGCTACTGAACTGTCATTTTTATGGACTGCTGAACAAAGCAGTCGACTGGTACCCCGACACAGTCGACTGATTCAGGTGTGAGGCTTTGAACTTTTTGATTCTGCATTGTTAAGTTGACTGAGGAGTCGACTGATGCCTTTTTATTTTCGTCGACTGAGGCTTATTTCAATTTTATTTCAAAATTTCTCTTTGGTTCAGTGGACTGACAAGTCTACCCAGTCAACTATTTTGATAATTTTTATCATTCTGCCTAGTCACATCGACCCAGGCGTCGACTGCATTGATTGTTTTTAACTCTCTGCCTAGGGACGTCAACTAAAGGAGTTCTCCAGTCGACTGGTACCCCGACACAGTCGACTGATTCAGGTGTGAGGCTTTGAACTTTTTGATTCTGCATTGTTAAGTTGACTGAGGAGTCGACTGATGCCTTTTTGTTTTCGTCGACTGAGGCTTATTTCAATTTAATTTCAAAATTTCTCTTTGGTTCAGTGGACTGACAAGTCTACCCAGTCAACTATTTTGATAATTTTTATCATTCTGCCTAGTCACATCGACCCAGGCGTCGACTGCATTGATTGTTTTTAACTCTCTGCCTAGGGACGTCAACTAAAGGAGTTCTCCAGTCGACTGGTACCCCGACACAGTCGACTGATTCAGGTGTGAGGCTTTGAACTTTTTGATTCTGCATTGTTAAGTTGACTGAGGAGTCGACTGATGCCTTTTTGTTTTCGTCGACTAAGGCTTATTTCAATTTTATTTCAAAATTTCTCTTTGGTTCAGTGAACTGACAAGTCTACCCAGTCAACTATTTTGATAATTTTTATCATTCTGCCTAGTCACATCGACCCAAGCGTCGACTGCATTGATTGTTTTTAACTCTCTGCCTAGGGACGTCAACTAAAGGAGTTCTCCAGTCGACTGATCCGACTAAATTTTTGTTTATCTTTGATTTTAAGTTCTCCAATTTTTTTATTGGTATCTTTTGGGAGAATATGCTCTCTATTCATATTTTTTTGGTATCTTTTATCATTGCACATGCTTAGGGGGAGCACTTTCATGTATTCATTTTCTCACATGTGGTTATATTTGTTTATTTTTTGGCCTTTTGATTTGTATGCCTATTGTGAGGGGGAGCTTTGTGTTTTATCCCCAAATCTTTTTGATAATGTCAAAGTGGGAGAAATATGAGAAGTATTGGGGAGAAGTATTTGGGTAGTTATCATTCATGTTCTTTAACATATGATATCCATTATGAATGATAATATGAAAATGACCAAATGTGCTTATATTGGCATATCCTTCATTGGTTGTTTGCCATCATAAAAAAGGGGGAGATTGTTAGCCTTAAGGTATATTGAGGCATATTTAATTATGTTTTGATGATGCCAAATATGCTATGATAATTACATGATTCATATTGATTCATTCTTTGTTATTATCATAGTCATTTTTATGCTCATATATAATCTCATGTATTAATTTTGTATCAATGTTTTAACATCTTTGTGTGCATGAGATTTAATTGATGTAGATCAAGATTACAAGGAGCTCAACAAGGATCAAGCTTGAAGACTTGAAGATATTTCATCCTTGGTTGAAGTCTAGGACCATCATTGTAAGGCATCTTGATCTCACACTCATAGGGGCTCAAACAAACTCTAAAAAGTTAAAGTTTTGGAAATAAATTTTAAGTGGGTCATTTTAAAGCAATTCCCCAACCAATTGGAAAATAATTAGATGTTGAGTTTTATATGGTTGGAAAGGTATTTGAATCTAGTTTCCAAAACATCAAACGGATCGAAAATCTGAGTTTTGTAGAAGGAGTTATGGCCATTTTAGTAAAGAGGTGTCAGTCTGCCAAAAACCAGCAGAAAACCAGTCGACTGGTTTCTGAAGGGTGCAGTCGACTGAAGGTCCGATGCAGTCGACTGAAGTGAGCAGAATGCAAACAGAACCCTCTGTAAACACATCTCAGTCGACTGCTTCAAGGCCCAATCTACTGAATCAACCTGAAAGGCAATAACGGCTAGTTTATAAAGGGGTTTTTAATTACCAAACTTGCCACCACCGGCTATAATCTTCCAAGGCCTATAAATACATGTTTTTCCAAGCTATTTAGTGTTGAGATTTTGATTGAAAAACATTGTATTGATCACACAACTTGTTGATTTTTAAATCATTCACATTTGAGCCCTAGTTGTGTGAGTTTATCAATTTGCTCAATTCTTTCATTTGTATTTCTTGAGAGAGCAAAATTGTAGTGAGCTTTGTTTGTATTATGCACTCTATATAGAGAGTTTCAATTTGTATTCAAATCAATTTGTAAAGGTTGAGGGTTAGTAACCCTTGTGTGCAAAGAAGAGGTGTTCTTCTTTGGGAGAGATTGAAGGCTCTTGTAAAGGTTTGGTGCACACCCGTAAGTGCTCCAGGAACGGTTTGGTCTACACCCGTGAAGTAGATCGGATTAAAGGAATCCTCAAGAGGTGTTCTTGAGGGTGGACGTAGGCCGCGGGGTGCGATTGCCGAACCACTTGAAAAATTGGTTTGCAAATATCTCTTCCCTTATCTCTTTAGATAATTGTTTGTGATTGTGTTTAATTTGCAATTAAGTTCTTAAAAGGTTAATTTTCGCCAAAACCTTATTCACCCCCCCTCTAAGGTTTCCACATTTGGCCAACACATGTCATAATAGTATCAGACTGAGACCCTCATTTTACTTCAGAATTCTGGAAGAGTTTAAAGTCACCTTGGGGACTTCATTGAAGATGAGTTCAATTTACCACTCCCAGACCGACGGTCATACTGAATGAACCAATCAAATAATGGAAGACATGTTGAGGGCTTGTGCAATTAATTTTGAAGGATCTTGGGAAGATCATTTACCATTGATTGAGTTCGCATACGTCAATAATTTCCAAGCAAGTATTGGAATGGCACCATTCGAGGCATTGTACGGAAGACCGTGTAGATCACCATCGTGTTTGACCGAAGCGAACGATGGTTAGTTATTGGGACCCGACATGGTTAAGGAAGCCAGAGACAAGATACAGATTGTAAGAGAAAGGATGCATGCAACACAGAGTAGATGGAAATGCTATATCGATAAGAAGCGCAAGGATAAAGAATATCAAGTAGGCGATCATGTTCACTTAAAGGTTCCCCAGTACGAGGAGTTGTGAGATTTGGAATGAGGAGGGATAAGTTGTCACTCAATATATTGGACCATTTGAGATCTTGGAGGGTATTGGCAATGTCGCATATAGACTCGCCCTGCAGCCAAGGATGTTTGGAATATATTGTGTGTTTCATGTGATTATGCTGAAGAAGTATGTGCAAGATGATTCTCACAAATTGGATTTCACAGACATCGAAGTTAACAACAACGCGACCTATTATGAAGGGCCAGTCAAGATTTTGGATCGCGGAGTAAATAAGATGAGGAACAAGGAGATTCCATTGGTAAAGGTCTAATGGAAGCATCATGATGAAGGCGAAGCTTCTTGGGAACTCGAGTCAGAGATGAGGGAGAAGTTCCCTATACTTTTTATAGAGTAGTTTCTTCCGATTTCGGGAACGAAATCATTTTATTGGTTATGGAGAGTTGTAACCCCTAGAACCTTATTTGTACTGTTCTATGTGTTGTAATACTTGAATCATATTTTTTAAATTGAATCTGTGGATTTTGTTTGCATTTCTGTACTCAACATAACACTCTTAGGATTTCATAGAATTTAGCCTAGGATCGAATATCTATCCTGGCAAGATCGATCCTACCAGGATCGATCCTTTGCTTCATTTTTTGCCAATTGGCAGACACGTCCTGCACCACCATCTACATAACTATCATCACCACCACCACGTTTCTGTATGTCTGGAGACCCCCCTGCACACTCCTTCCACCACCCCAAGCTTTATCATGCCCTCCCACGGTCATGTCACTTCACCATCATCAACTCTACCACCATCAGTACCTTACACCCTCATCATACTCCATCATCACCACCTCTACACACGTACACAGATTATATAACATACTTATGTATGCACATTACACACACAAGCACAAATATTTATATATAGAGAGAGGGGACACCGAGTCTCTCATTTCTTCTATATAAACCCATACACACACTTTCACTTTCCTTTACTGCACATTTGAGTCTAGAGAGTGAGAGGGAATTCCAAAGAGAGCGAATAGACCAACGAGGAAGAGAAGAAGAAGAAGAGAAAGCCATTGGAGACTTCAAGCCATGGTTCACTCACACACATTCATACTGGGTGAAGTACTATACCCTTTGTCTACTTTCAAACTATAGTTTAATACTATAGAAGGAGCTATGCAAAGCCCTATCGAAAATAATTTTTCAAAACCAAGATTTTCAAATACTATAATGAAGAAGACGATGAAGATTGATCTTCTCAAGATTGATCCATCATAAGATCGATCCCTATAGGATCGATCCTCAATATAGTTTTAGTGCATGTTATTTTTCCTGTTGTTCTGATCTGTACATTGTGTTGTAGCTAATTGTATCTGTTCTTGCATGATGTTATGATGTACTACATGTTAGAAATGCTGACATGCATGTGCTTAAAGACTTGTACTTTATGATTTAAGTGTTGTACATTGTTATGTGTTCCATGTTGGAGCACTTGAGGGCTTGAGGCTTACGTTTTCCTAAACCATATATCTAAACAAACATTTGTCATGAAGAAACCTTTGATCAAATAAGTTAGAAAGGTGATTAAAAATATGTTTTGGAAAAATAGAGGCAAGATTGATCCTTCCTAAGATCAAACCTCTTTTACAGTTTCACCAAACTGTGTTTTAAAGCTGTTTCAAGTCCATTCGAGTTGATGTAATTATGTTTTCAGTATTCCCAAGTGTTGTGATGACTATTAATGGTATGCATGCTTCGTTAGTTCAATTTTGAGATATATTCATTAAATTATATGTACGTCTCGTAAATATTAGACAGACCTTTCATATGAGAGACGACGATACGAACTTACTAACTAAGTTCATCATATATGTAAGAGTCATATTGCATATCATTTATGCTGGCTCAGTCATATGGACTTGGATTCAAAGAGTTGCATGTGTAATGCTATCGAGGCCATGCATCGGTAGTAAGTGTGAGTTATGGTTTGGTTTGTCAGCCATATAGCTAGTGGGCTGATGTGTGTAAAGGCCATATAGTGGGCTGGTATGTGGAAAGGCCATGTAGTGGACTTAGATTCGTAAAGAGCATGATTACTTTTCAGGCCATGTAGTGGGCTACGCTGGTAGTGGATAAAGGGGATACTTCGGTATCTAACGGCCGTGTAGTGGGTATTTGATAACCACGTACCAGGAATTGCAACGGATAAAGGGGTTACCTATGGTTACTTACGGCCATGCAGTGGCATTCGATATCCATGAATTGCAATGGATAAAGGGGTTACTCGTGGTAACTAACGGCCATGTAGTGGGCATTCGATATCCATATGTTGTGCGCTTTCGAACAAGGAAATGATGGTATGTTTTGTTGTATGGCCATGTGGTGGGCTTGGGATATCAAGGGATCCATATTGGTCTATGGTGTGTTAGTAATAGTGTTGGTTGGACATGTGGCCCATGGCATTGTGTCATGTCGTGTGTTGCAATGAAGTGTTGTGAGGTATTCATGATGGTCACTGACTTCGAGGTGAGACGTGTGATATGAATTTTAAAAGCGGTATGTTGGACTGTTAATATTTAGTTGAACGTAAATTGTAAACTAATTAACATATTTTATTCAAGGTTGAACTGTGTTTCCTCGTATGATGTTAGACTATGTTTTGTTGGTATACTCTGTGGTTTTGTATTTCACTCAACTTTATAGCTGACGTGTACTCGCCTGGGCATTCCACGCTCATACTACCAACTCCAGGAGAACCAGGAAGCCAGCTACCAAGGAGATGAGAAATATGGAGAAGAGTGGTCTCCCTTCGCCAGCTGAAATAGGACCTGATGCTTGTCTAGAGGACCCTATCGAGAGGCTACTCGAAATTTTGTTTAGTTTTGTTCAGCTTATACTAGATTCAATGTTTGGCCACCTATTCGGCCAGTAGTTTATTATGATGTATCTTTTGGATTATCGGGGTTCCATCCGCAGCCTTATGTAGTAATTATGTACCCAGCCTTATGTTTGTAATAAACTTGCGTATCTCTTGAGTAACAATGCTTATGCTTTAAGTTGGTGATCCTAGTGTGCTTTTATTACTCTGATTATTAGTGTTGTTATTGCTTTGCCATGTGGTTTGGACTCTCTGGGTACTCATGAAATGTCGCAACTCATCGGGTCCAAGGGTGGAAAGTTCTTTTTTCCTACCTTGCTACGCTAGGGTGTGACAGGAAGGCTACCCCATTGTAATGTTTGCCAACTCAAGAATACAATTATATTCTTCTCTCTAAAACTCTCTCTCAATTGTTCTAATAGTAGGTTTTTGTGGTGCACGCAACTACACTCATTTGGTTTCTGGATTTGGAGAATGCACATATTGTTTTCCTCTACGCTTTAAACAACATTAAAAAATTGTACAAAACTCTAAGGCTTTGTTTGGTTCATAGATTTCATGGCGAAAAGTAACATGAAAAGTAAAAAACTAACATTAAAAGTAAAAATTTTCTAAAATGTAATTGTATCATGCATATGAATAGAAGGAATGGAAATTACTCACAATAATCAAAACAAATTTTTTTATTTCTCAACTTATTCTTTTTTCTTTTCTGTTTTTCTTATCATTTTCATTATTAACCAAACATATTAAAGAAAATATTTTTCTCTATGTTTTTTTTTTCTTTGCTAAATCCAAGAACCAAACAAGGACTAGCTAAATGTAACTGGAACTCAAGAAGAAGAGGAAGCGATGTGACTCACAAAATTCATGAATGAAACAGAGTGTAAAGAAATTTCAGGGCATCCATAGATTCTATTGAAAGGCAAAAGAAGATGTACGTATGCATGGTTTATGGTTACCTTGTAAACGGATCCGAATCCACCCTCTCCAACCTTGTTGTTGATGGAAAAGTTACTAGTAGCATTAACTATTGTTGCAAAATCAAACAATGGTAGCTCATAATCTTCCTTGTGGCTTTCATTTGTGTAGCTGTGTTCAAAATTTTCTGCGAGTCTTCCTGCAGAAAATTGGGTATATATAGAGAGTGCACGTATGTTAAAGAAGTTGTCCAAAAAAGGCATACATTTTATACAAGAACAAGTACTTTTTTTTTTTTTTTTCTGATTCTTCAAATTTCAAATAAAATGATACATTTGGCTTTACCTTCTCTCCGCATTTGTATATTTTTCTTCTTCTTTTTCTTTTTCCAGATATACATGGCCAAGGTCAAGCCTATGAGAACCATTCCAATTGATAATACCAAGCTTACAATGATTATAGCCTTTTTCTTCTCTTTTGAGCCAACTTGCTTGACTGTGGAGTCTTCATTAATCAAAGAAAATGTTGATCAATTCTACTATGAAAGCACATATGCCTGATAAAAGATAGCTCTAGCTTCAACGACCATGAAAATAATGCTTTGCCTGAAGGTTTCAGTTGAATTTTGCACTCGAATTGTTTTAATTAAAATTTTCAGTACGTTTTCGACTACTCTTTCAGTTTAAGTGTTGAACATATACACGTTATCAACCACAGTAAAAATAAAAAATACTAATAATAAAATTTGTTGGGTTATCAAACACTCTCTTGGCTTCAGACATTTGTATTCTTAAATTATCAATTCATCCAAAAACTTAAGATAAACAATATAGATAAAGTCTACCATTATCCCTTTTGTACTGCAATACCCAATCGGAAGTGCGATGAGACTTGAATGCTAGATTTTCCGTAACTTGGGATTCAATACAATGTTAATCTAGCTACCGGTTAAAAGCTCAAGTTATTTAAAATTGAGCCTATTAATATATATCAAACTTTAACATGTAAAATTTTAGCTAAGAAATCTTCTATGATACATTCTAGTGGTTTTGGTTGTATTATACAACCAAGTTACTTCACTTTGACACCACTTTTGGTGTCTAAAAATTGCAACTTTGTGTCAAATTTAGTAACTTTAAAAACCATTTTGTTTCTGAAAAACTACCTTATTTTTAAAAACCACTTTTTCATATGTTTCTACATTTTGTCTCCAAAGTTAAAGCATTTTAGCACTAAAATCATTAGAATGTATGTTACATTCAAAACCACTAGGATGTATCCTAGAATTTTCCAACATATTAATGTATGTGTGTCCAAAATTTTTGGTCTTCAATGGACACCCTCAAATAGATAAAATATGTTATTCTCTTTAGTCTCCTATGTGGAAACAAAGTAAGGTAACCAAGCCTTATAAATAAAAAAACAATTATGTGGAAACAAAGTAAGGTAACCAAGCCTTATAAATAAAAAAACAATTAATAGAGCAAAACCAAAAGCAAGGTTGGTCGGTAACAATTATATATATCATTTAAAGTAATGTTTTTCAAGTTTTGGTAATAGTTCCGCCCCCTTAACATAAGCGGTAGTTTACAAGAATTTCAACCACTTAAACTGTTAAACATAAATAAAACATACATATATATATATATGCATGTGTGAGTGTGTGTATAATAACGAAATCTCACCTAATTCAGAAGATGCCATCCTTATGTAAATATCTTGGGCACTTTCAGAAAGGTCTCTGAAGTCAAGAAGCTCACCAAACCAAAGCAAGCACCCACTTCCTCTATTTCTTATGTCCAAATTTGCATAAGCCATACAAGTACAATTTCTCAAGCACACAGTCTCACACTCCTCAAGTCCCATACTCACATTAAACCAGGAAAACTGTGTATCCGGAAATTTCAAACCAGAAAACTTAACAAACACATCTCCACCGTAGCAATTCAACGGTGTCCTCCGAACACACCCACTTGACCAATCTGTCATTTCCCATTTTTTCGGGTCTTTCGGAACAAATTTATTTAAACACCTACAAGGAGGGGAATTTCCAATATTACAACTACCAAACACGCCACAAAAACCATAAACGTCGCACATATCGGTTGGTACAACCAAGTAAAGAGCCCAATTTTGGGTTCTATCAACCCAAATCCATCTTTGTCCATTTCCACTTTCATTCATCACAAACCTTGTAATAATTGAATTGTTAAGCAGCTGATAACTGTAATACACCTCGTCATGATTAAACACAAACTCAAATTTGTAAATCGGATTTTTTCTTAAACTTGTTAATCCACTGAATCCGATACCATTCCATGGTCCAAGTCTGAACAACTCATCAGAACCTTTCCTCATAACATTTTGTGGGAACCCACTAGGATCATACTTATACGTATAATCGCCACGTGCAGGATCATCGTTGTTCTTCCATGACGATAGATACTGGTCATGCCCAGTTAAGAAATTCCTTCCAAGCTTCATTCCTGGTAAGAGAGTATCACATGGATAATCAAAACTTTCCCAGATGAAATTTTCTTGGTTATGATCCTCTGCATCTCTGACTACAAGATTCCCTGAATCCATAAGCTGCGCAACCGGCTGTTGTGCGGATCTCGATGCATCGGAAGACCATATGATTGTGTTGTTGCCGTTGATGAGCATCAAAATTCCTGGGTTGATCACTTTCAGGACACCTGAGGCATCAGTGAGTGGGGATTCTCTGTTGGCAACCCATACTACAGTCTGTGTTGATATTTTCTTGTACCATATACCAATATATCGATTTTTGGATCTACCTGGTGTGAAAAATCCCATTTCGAAGCTTTCATTTGATGAGACTATGGTTTCATTGTCTGTAATGAATTGGGTTGTGGTAATGGTGTCAATTGAATTGGAGATTACAAAGATGGAGGAGAAGAGAACAAGTTTGGGAAAGCCTTTCATTGATGTTCTGCTCATCTGCTTTTCAATTCACTTGTTGGTCTAACCATTTTGACAGTAGATGGAAAATAAAAACTCATACTTAAGTCGTCCCAAGTCACAAAAAAGATTTTGTGGTTCAAATTTGATTGTATAATATATATATATATATATAATATGGAAAATTTTTTATTGTAAAAATTTGTGTGTTAGGTAAATGTACATTTTTTGTTCACCCCCCCAAAAAAAAAGTATTGCTTTTTTCTACAAGAATTCATTTTCAGCCTAATATTTTATTAAAAATAACTGGCTATTTGTCAAACAACTAATTTTTAGTTATCATAGAAGTTCTCCTAAAAATAGATAAAGTCAGCCTTGGGCAGAACTAAGGGTGTGTTTCGGCCGGAACGGATCGGAATATCCTCTTCGGAAAAAAAAAATTCCGAAAATTTCATAAATTAAATAGGTGTTCCAATTTCCGTTCTGATTTTTTTGGAATTTCATACCTTTCTAATTTCAGAATTTCGGGAAATTTACGAAATCAGAATTCTTCGGAAATTTTCAGAAATTTTTTCAGAATTTTCGTAATTAGAATCAGAAATTTTCATAATTTTTGGAATTTTCGGAATACAAATACTATTGAAAGGGTAAGTCATGCTTTTATAGAGAGACTCCTACTCTCTCCTTTCTCTTCTTATTCGATGTGGGACAAACAAGTCCACATTTTTTATTTTAGGATTAATTACAATTTACCCCACGGGGTGAGGCTCATTTTACTTTACTCTCTGTGTTTCAAAAGTAGACACTTAATTCCCCTCTGTGTTTCAAAAGTAGACACTTAATTCCCCTGTAATTTTGGAATACAGTGAAACTGTTAAGATTTTTCTCAATACTGTTGAAATTCTAAAATTGGCTAAAAATGTTAAACACTTAACCCCTTTGTAAGATTAATTTTGGGGTTGACCACCCTATATGAGGATAATACTGCCATTTTAACTCACCTATGTGAGGGCTAAAATCTAATACTTAACCCCTTTGTGGACGAATTTTGGGGTTAATTGCCTATATGGGATTAACTTTGACACCTAAACTCTTCTACATATGGCTAATATTAACACTTAATCGCCATATGGGTATATTTTGAGAATAATCTTAGCAGTTTCACATTATCCAAAACCACAATAGGTTGAGTGTCCACTTAACACATTGAATAAAGTGAAAATGCACCTAACTACAGGGGATAAAATAAAATTAACTTCTAATTTTAAGCATTCTCAATTGCTCTTTTAAAATGAGAAATTATTGTGTGTTTCAGCACCATTCCATAGTATAGGTGCGTGGTAGTACTTTTCAATGAGCAAAAGTAGGTGTGCTCACATAAGTCACCAACACAGCAAATTTCTTTTTTGCTTTAACGCTACGATTGTGACTTTTTTTGACTACATGACTTTTGCTCATTAATCAGTAAGACCACATCACCTGTATGATGCGGACGGCACAAAAATTTCTCTCTTACAACCGAGTCTCCCTTTCTTGGCTTCATTAGATTTGACCGTTACCTGATTCATTTGTTTCATTGAATTCCCTTCCAATATATATATATATATATATATTAGCATAGCAACCACCTTCCTTTTTTTTTGATCCAATCATAGCAACCACCTTCCAAATGACTAATCAAAGACCTTGAATGAATGACTGGAGACAAATAAAAATACAATTTGAAGAGTCAAAGAGTGGTCTACAGTTCACTAATTTATGTAATTATCAAACGTATTGCCGAGGGAACTTCTATTAGGCACCACTGAATTTTCCGTGAAACCGAGATGGACTTTTGGTTAGAGTGTTTACATTAAGTAGGACATGTTTATCGTCGCAGTTAATTTTGGTGAAGAATTTAAACGCCCTTTTCAAGATGGCCATATGGCCCATATGTATTTAGAGTAATGTTTTTTTTTTTTTTTATATAACTGTGGATGTCCGCGGTAGCTTGCGCGCACCTCGACTAATCCCACAAGCACTACACCAAAATGGTCAATTTGGCACCCTTTCGCGAATTTCAACTGGCAGTGTTTAAAACAGTGCCAAAATTTGGCACTGTTTAAAACAGTGCCAAAATTTGGCACGCTTTTACGCAAATCTGGAACTGTTTAAAACAGTGCCAAATCTGGAAATGTTTCAAACACTGCCAATCTGAAAATTTAGCGTGCCAAACAAACCCCCAAAATATTTCCTCCCAAAATGCGCGTTGACTGAACTTACAGAAAAAAAAAATAGTCTTCCCCCTCTCTCTCTCTCTCTCTCCTGAAAACCCTAGAGAAGGGAGAAAAAAAACCCAAATGTGACCCTCACCACTACCGCCGCCGACTAACTCAACCCACCGCCGCCGGCGACACTTGCGCCACTGAAGCCACCACCGCTGACGGCAGTTCTCTCTCTCTCTCTCTCTCTCTCTCTCTCTCAAACTCTAAGGTATCAACTCTCTTCTCTTCTCTTGTCTTGTTTTAGTTTTCTTTTTTTTCTTTCTAGTAAACAAGTCTCCGATCTTTTGTTTTTCTGAAATTCATGGCAGTTTTGTTTATGTTTGTACTAGATGATTCCAAAAACTTTGATTGAACTTGCCTCCCAATTTTTGTTGAAAGGCGTACTCCGCAGCCCCCTTTAATCAACTCTAATAACAATGGTTTGTGATCTATGTTTGGTGGGTTAATGGATTTCAGTGTTTTTTCTTTGTGGGTTTGATTTGATTAGATTTGACTATGTTATTTTCGTACTATATGTGAGTTTGAACAGTTGGGGTTTTGATTGGCTTCAATGGATTTCCATTGTTGATGTACTTTTCGTAAGGTTAAGTCTTGTTACATCCTTTTTTCAGAATATGCTAACTGTCTCAACAGTCAAAAGGAGGTTGGGATTGAAACCCAACCCACAGGCCACAAAGTGGTATCTCTGTTCTCTTCAAATAATTTAAGTCATAGCCACATCTTCGTCACTATTTAATGTCATTAATTGATTTCCAGTTATTTTAATATAAACCTCGTTAATTTCTCTGTACCTCTTTAATCGGATTATGGGGGAGTGCTTAGAAGATCGTGGAAGATGGTACACAACAAATTCCATGTGAAATGCCCATTTCTTTACAGAGAAAAATATTACTCCAATTAAAGTTATAGTTGATAAATAATAATAAATCTACAAGTTGACATATTAATGCACAGAATTAAATATAAAAAAAAATAATAAACACTTACCAATTTTATAATTCCTATATCATGAATGTGACTTAGGATTTTCCAGCTACATAGCTTGGCTTTCACAATGTTTTCAGAAATATTAGTTAGATGTAAAAATTTGGATATTTTTTGAGTTTACAAGATGACACTATCTAGGTTGTGATGTTGTTTGAATTTCAAACTAGTGATTTTGGCACCTATGTTACATTTTCTTAATCCGCTAAGTCCAAATTCGTAATAGCAACTTTTGCGTAAATTGTTCTGACCGAGACTTACTTCATAGTTCATTGTAGATGTTGCTTTCCAGCAAAATATGGACTTAGCAATGTGTTTAATGTTAGTGACATGGGTAATGAATGATAATTGGGGATATTTCATGGCTCTTTGCTATGGGTTGTAGTAATTATATCATATTTGTGCAACTGGCTTCAAGTAACAAGCTATTACGAAGTGTCCATGCTTCCTAGTTGTCATCTGGGATGCCCATTCTACAATTTCACTTTGTGCATTATTTGACTTTAGAAACATACCGTGGCACATTTTTTACAATTTAGTTATTATTATTATTATTATTATTATTATTATTATTATTTTTACTCTATATGTTCTGCTTACAAGTTTTTGATTCTGTATAAAGTGAGCAGTTTGGGCTTCATCTTATAAAGGTCTTTTTCTCTCCTCTAGTCAATTCTACTTTTGTGCCTAGTCATCCAAATGTAATATATATGAGAATAATATTTATGAAGGACTATTGAAATGTATTCCCTAGTCCTCATTTATTCCTGTTTTATTCCTACTTGAAGAGGGATAACTTGTGTGTTATGGTTTTATAGATCCATTTCATGAGGTCAAAAGGAAACGCGACAAGAGAAAAGAGGTGAGATCTTCTTGTGAGTTGATGATGGACATCCTTTGGATGTGAAGTACATGTTGCTGAATGCACTAATTTCTTTCATCTATCTGTTTGCTATATTCATCAAGTCCTTCTCATGCTTAATCCAATAATGGGGTCCTTTATATGAAGTTTGCATTTCTCAACTTACTACATATTGCAGTGTAGTCCAGCTAGGGGTGTATACGAGCTGAGCCGCTCAATAAGGGCTCGAGGCTCGGCTCGATAAAAGCTCGGCTCATTTAATAAACGAGCCAAGCTCGAGCTCAAATACCAAGCTTGTTTAATAAACGATCCAAGCTTGATCACACATGGAAGCTCATGAATAAGCTCGTGAACACGTTTGATTAAGGCTCATTAGTAGGCTCGTGAAAAGCTAGTGAATAGTGTTTATATATATGTGTGTGTGTGTGTGTGTGTGTTAATTAACCTAAGTTGTTAAAATTGTATCTTATAAACTACGTAAAGTAACTTCTTTCACTTTCAACAAAACAACAAATTGGTGATGAGGACTTAGATGTGGCATTTCCCTATTCCTCATCCTCGGTGGCTATAACAAATTTTTTTTTCTCTATGGTACACACAAAAATAATGGCATGATTCTCTAATTTGGTCTTTTGGATAGGAATGATTAAGTATTGATGCTCAAGAGAGTTGTTTATATATTTTCATGCTAGAGTAGAGAGAAAAATGATTTGGCCACCCCAAAAACGATTTATTTCTCTGTGGTACACACAAAAATGATCTAGAACAAAAGTAAGACACTTTAGTTTATTTAACATAATTGTCTACTAAAGAGCTCCTTCCATGCAACCAATGGAGTATTGGGCAGGGTTAACTTTTCTTGTATGTATTGTGAGTTGTGTATCCAATGCATGTCCTGTATCACTGTTTTCCATCTCAACAACTAAAATTTTGTTCAGTAGTTCTATTTAATTTGGAATAGCTATGAGACATAAACAAATGAGTGCAGTTTTGCTCACCCCAAAATTGCCCACCCTTTGCTCACTTTTGAGTTTATGAGGAAGTAGAAGCCCTAATCACAACATCATGAGAATCAAAAAATATAGGTATCCATAAGTAGGAGCACTAAATTTGACCACGAGCATTCCTATGTTACGGATTTGCTGAAATATAGGTATTTTTCTCTTACTGATTCTCTTGGATTGATTTGCTTTTATTTTGTTTACTTTATTTTTAATTTTTGTTCTTACATGAAATGTGGTTGGATGAACAAAGTACGTTATTTTTGTTCTTACATGGAATGTGGCTTCTTTGATACGGTTTATGCATGCACATGCGGTTTATGGTCAAGACTTTGGTTGGTTATTGTGAAAATTTGCAAAAGAAATGAGATACTAGGTTGTGTAAATTCAAACCTGATGCATAAACATCCATGAGTTGATAGCACATTGTACATATCGATCCATTAGTTGATCAATGAGTGTTTAGCACATGACAGTGCATATACAAGCTTGTCTATTTGATTTAATTGTTGTTTGGATTATTGTGTGTTGCCTCTTGATTTTTTCCTTATCCATAGATTTATTTTCCTATCTCTTTAGTGCTGCTCACGTACACCCACACCCATACCCACACACCCATCTAAAACCAACCCATGTTAGCTATACTCTCTTTTTAAATTTTTTTTATGATTCTTATTTCATAGTTCATAATATTTGGTTGTTTTCTTTTCTGTCCAAGAGGAATGATGCAGGTCCTTATTGATTCAACCAGTGGTTGAGCAGCTCTAGATTTCCTTTAGTTTAGTTTAGCTGATCTGAGTTTCAATTGAAGTGGACTTTTGATTCATTAACATAGCTCATATATTCTAAGTAACCTTTCTACTTTGGATTTCCTTTTCAATCAAAATCTTCTATGGAATCTTAATCAAAGTATTGTGTGGTTTCTTCTAGAATCTTTTATGGTTTTTACTAACCTTCTATGATTTTCTATTGTTAAAGTGCATTTAGTTTACAAACATGCATGTGTTCTAAATTTTGCAAATGGTTGATGATCTGATACTCTCCTCCTCCCCTTTGTTGCCCTATTTTTTTGGATTATAGTTTTACTCTCTTTTTTTCATTTTGGCTATTGCTATTAGTGGCTAATAGTGTTAAAAATAGTTGTGGTTTAATTAATTTCTATTGAATGACTTGTTTTGGAAAATTTCCGTCAATGGATTGCTTGTTGCCCCTGTTTGATATACGAAAAATTATTGTCGCTGGATTTCTTGCTTCACGTAAAGTTCTCCACTTTGTTGACAAACCTAGGATTGCATCACCCTCTTTGAGAAAGTAAAAAAAAAAATAGCGTAAATCATTACTTTATTTAATTCTTTCTTATGTTCATGTCAATGTAGAGTAGATGCTTTAAAAATAGAGTAAAGCTGACTGGAATTACACTAGTATTACATTTTTTTATAAGTAGAAGAGAGAAGACCAAACTTTCCCAAGAGGTATGAATCTCATTCAATTGCATTTCTACTTACATGCTCCAACAAAAGAGGTATGAATATCATTTTGGTTTTGCTTTGAAATTTTGAACTTAGTTATAGAATTGGGTTACATAAATTCATTGGTGAGTGATATGTCCTATGCATTCACCAATAGCTTCTTTCTATTTTGTAGCTCTTGCATTATCTTTTACGGGGAAAGGTACAACAAAAATGGCCTATAGAGACAGTTATTTTGAGACAAAAAATAAAAGTGTCTTTAGAAGTTACTTGTAACGACACATAATTTTCCGTCTCTACAAATGAAAATAATTGTCTTTAAAAGTTACTTGTAAGGACACATAATTTTTTGCCTCTACAAAAGAATTAATTGTCTTTAGAAGTTACTTGTAAGGACATATGATTTTGTCTTTAAAAAAGAAAATAAGTGTCTTTAGAAGTTATTTGTAAGGACACATAATTGTCCGTCTCGAAAAAAAAAACATGGCTTTAGAAGTTACTTGAAAAACATAAAATTTTCTGTCTCTACAAAAGAAAATAAGTGTATTCAAAAGTACAAAATAATAACACTGATTAATTTTTTTCTTTATAAAGAGAGAATTGCCTCAATAAATAAAAAATAATAATTTAACATAACAAGAAAAATGGCATGTCCCAGCGTTTAAATATATACCTTTAATTACTAACAATTTTTAAAAAATTGAGTGTTGTTAATTGCCAATTTTAAAGAGCGATTGCAAATACCAGTGCTTGGTAGTTAAATGCCAATACTTAACATCATTTTTATACAAAATGCCGATAATTAACGATATTTGTAAAACCAATGTCGTTAATTAACGGCATTTAAAATTTTAACGTTTGCCCTCAGTCCTACTTTAATAAAACGACGTCGGTAATTCTGTCTAATTTTTTTAATCTTTAATGTTATTTAAACATTAAAGAAAACACAAGGGAAAATATACAGCCCAATTTAGGGTGGCTTCCGCTTTGCGATTGCGACAGCGATAGCTTTGAAATTCTTTTTTCATAATAGATTATAATAGTCGTGATGTTTGGGTAATGTATTGTAAAAGTGGTTACGGTGGAATAAAATATTATGTAGGTGTTTGGTGACATAAATATAAGGTGATTTTAAATGTTCAAAAAACAATTATACCCCTGGACTGTATTGATATTCTATTTGTATTGGATACATAATTATTTTATTAGCGCTCCATATTATTAAATTTAATAAAAATTAATTACTTAAATAATAAATTAAATAAATGCATTCAATAATAATAACTATAGTAATATGTAATATAAAAATAAGTAAATATATTAGTAATATAAAATATATTACTAATGGTGTTTAATATTTTAAAAATATGTTAATAGTACATGATTTTATTATATACAAATAAATAATTTCCGTACTTGTAGTTGAAAGTTGGGTATTTGGTCAAGCGGAATCAAGACTGCTACACATTCAATGAGGTCTAAAGTTCAAAACTTGGTAGACTGTTAGGAAAAAAAATTAGTGCATTTTCTAGTGACACTCTTAGCGACACAAACATATACATGTGTTAGTAAAAGTGGCTTCTAGTGACAATTCTAATGACACTTTTATTTTGTCATTACTCACAAATATATCTCACTTCAAAAATAACATTTAGTGACACTTTTAATGACACTTTTTCTTTGTCGTTATAAAGTAACCTTTACTGACAGTTTTACCAACACTTGGGTAAGTGTCTCAACAAGGCTTAGCGACAACACCTATTATGACACTTAAGTAAGTGTTGGTATAACAACTAGTGACACATTTTGTGACCTATTGCAACACTGTTTTCTGTCTTTAAAGGCATATTTTGTTGTAGTGGGTAAGATGACTCTTGCGCGCTTAGTCCTACAAAGCTAATTTCGGTCCTTAAATTTGTTTTTCATTTTTGATTGTCTTATCTTCAATCAAGTGCTATGTTCAAGTTCACATCTTAAATCCGTGTTATGTTCAGAGATGAACTTAAAGGAAGCCACCGATCAAATACTACTTTCAATATGGAAGATTGATTGATCAAAGGTAATACTTGACTTCCATAGCCAATTTTGATCAGTATTTGGGATTTAAATTTGGGAAGTATAATATAAAGCAAGAAATGTTGCGTTATTAGAGAAATTTTATAACTCTTCCAGCCCCACAGATACGAGGCATTGAGTCTCTCTGACTGCATGAGTCACTTTCTCTCTCTACATTATATATGCATATATATATACATATACACGCATAGCTTCATTCTCTGCAAATGCCGATGATGAGTGAATTTTACACTAGTTTAGTATTTATTGGAATAGTGCTAAAACTCATGAAAGCTTATATTTTGAGATTAGATATGTGGACTTGTTTATTACTTCTCTCATTATCAATAAATGTGAGTTGATTAATTAAGAAATACTAAGGAAAAGATTTGTACATTTTTCCTTGTCTTGTCTTCTCAGTTCTTTAATAGGATGCCAACATCAAAATTTCATCAAGTGATGACCGTGAATAGTAGTGATGTAGGGCTGTAAGTTATTGCTCTTGAGTTTGGGTTTAAAGCTCACGAAGTTCCCCTGTAGGATTTAATTTGGTTTGTGAATGGCTAATTTTGAATGGAGCAAATATGCATTTAATCTTTCTGTTTGGTAGTGTTTATATCCTCATCAATGTAAGTGCAAGAGTGACGCAAAATGTTGACGACCTCTAGATTTGGAAAGAGGTTTAAACTCTTGATGATTTACCCCTTTAATAATCCTCAAAAAGCATAATAAGCCAATCATAAGCTAAGTGTTAGTTGGTATGTTTTTCTCAATATTGGGTATATTAATGCTCAGTTAAAATGCAAATCCTACAATTGTTTAATTCGTACTATGCAGGACATATAGGGTCATGGGCTGAAGCTTATCCCGAGATCGTCACATGTGCTAACATGTTTTGGTTGCCAGCCGGATCTTAATGGCGAAATCGTCTTGCACCTGAACAAGGAACCGATCATCTCAACCCCTTGAAGCAAAATTGCTGATGCATCAATGCACTCTCTTGGTGCAAAATTGTACATGTCATTATTAGTATGTATCTATGGATGTGAGTCTGAATTATGCAGATTACTTGGATTAGGGTTTGTGTATTATTCATTCTTTTTTTGGATTGTAAGTATACTTTCATGTATGCACAACTAAGTTGGATTGCAAGGGTTTTTATTTTCTATTTGGGATTTATTTTATATTGATTGCTACTTGTAGTTGTGATTATATGTGTCATTTGTTATACAGGGTGCTATTGCTATTGTTGGGGTTATATCACATGTGGGATAATCCCATTAATTTAGGGATTGTGATTTGGCTAGACTCCTATTGTAATTTGGTTTTCTTTATGATAGAGTTGTATTACTTGTCCAATAAGTAATGGGTTGTAAACTCTTTATATAGGGATATTGTATAGGTATTTAGTAAGCCTTTGGTGTACCAAGTTGGGGTCTCCCCTCATGGGAGTGCATGGTCTAGGGTGAGAGAGACATTAATCATTGAAGTTTTCTGTGATGGTTGTTCACAATGATAGGGATGTGAGGTAGGGATGGGTATTTTTGTTTCTCTGTGATTTCTCTATGTATTACAGTAATTATGCCAGGTTCTTTGGGGTATTGAGTGGGGAGAATACAAGGGTCTTGTATTTGGGTTATGAGATTTAATCCATGTAACTTGTACCATGTTTTACTCAATAGTGAAAGAATGGATCTCTCGAGTGTGGATGTAGGCAGGTGTTTGGCCGAACCACGTAGAAATCTGTGTGTCTTTTCTTTGGTGTGCATGTTTAATTACTGCTCATGTGTGTGTGTTTATTTGGGGGAATTTAGTTCCTCATGTTAAATTCCCAACAGCTATTTTATATATTGGTGTTATGATGCTGCCAAATTTTAGTTCGTGTTAAAAAATAATCTGTCACTGTTCAAAATAGTGCCAAAACTCTGCCAGATTAAATAATTTTATACACTAAACTAAAACTGGCACTGTCTTTGGTTGTTTTTAGAGTGCCAAAAATAGTGCTAGATGAAATTATTTTTTTTATACTAAATAAAAACTGGCACTATTTTAAGCAGTGCCAAAAGCGTGCCAGATTAATGTACCAGACATGCACACTTGGTGAGACCAAAAAATGCCATGTGTCGACAAGCTATCTTGAAATTCTGACACTGTTTAAAATAGTGCCAAAAAAGGGTGCCAAATCTCTAAATTTGGTACCCTTTGACCAAAATCTGGCACTGTTTTCAACAGTGCCAAAAAAATAGGATCCCCCATTTTTGGCACTGAAAATAACAGTGCCAGATTCGATCAGGCACTGTTTGGTCAGGCACTGTTTAAAACAGTGCCAGTTTAGCATTTTTGGTGTAGTAAAGGCTAGGGCGTCCTGATGAATCACCTGTGGCCACTTCTAAGAGGATTCGAACACAAGTCCTAAGAGAGTACCCTCTAGGCGCTTATCGCTCGACCACTTGGTCATGGTTGTTTAGAGTAACTAGTCGATACCTCGTGCTATGCATGGGCTATAACGTAGTTGGCTGAATTCAGAAATAGCTCATTATCCATAACAAAATTGTCTAGAAATTAATAAGAAATAAATGTACAAAGAAATCATAACATGTAACATGTGTATTAGTGACTCGGACATTGAATGGTAATCATAAAGGGGCCTAAGGATGGCACTAAAGAATGCACAAAAGGTGATTCCATTATAACACAACAAACATATATTCTGCACTAACAGCTTTCAGAGCCACTAAGTGAATGGACACCTCCAATGGCAATAGGACCGTAGGCTTCACTTGTTTAAGCTACTCGGAGGAATGCTCAGGCTGCAAATAAAATGAGAAATCATAAGTGATAAAGTGACGCGGAACAATGTAATAAATTGAGAAGATAAAGAGAGAGATGATTCAACTACAACCCCTACAATTCCTATGAGAACCAAAGTAATATTCTGCCTAAAATTCTTCAACCCAAATGGACATTGATATTAGTAAAGAGAATGGGTGGAAATTTAAGAGAGGTTGCAAGTATTACTCAGTTGTATTAGGCAGAATGATTTGTATTAAATACTCCAACAAAAGAATTGGAGAGTGAAGCAAACTTTAAATGAGAAAAATAAATTCAACCAAAATAATAATATTAATAAAGCTAAAGGATTTTTATGCACCTAATGCATCATAACCATCCTAAAAAATGAGTGCCATTCAAATAAGTACAATGCCCCCTATTAAGGGCATAGAGTTAGGATCTCATAACATAGAAAAATAGATGAGTAACATTGAAAAATAGATGAGGTCAATAGAATAGGTTCTCATAAACCAAGAAGCTGCACATATTATAAAATGAAAAATAAGCAGAGAGAGAGAGAGAGGATGGATTGTGGCACTAAAAAAGAAACCAAATAGCCGCAACTAAACATACACTGTGTAGCATGGACACTTTAACTTGGGTTACGTTAAGCTGTTTCAAGCCAAAACTGGTCAATGAAAATTGTTCTAAAACAAAGTTGTTTTCAGATTTTTTTTTCTGTAGCTGTGGCAGCGTGAGTTTATTTGGTGTATATGTTAAATGACTGCACATCTCTTCAACATATGTCATCTCCAGTCCTTACCCAAAGTATACTCAATCATGAGTAAAAAATTGATTTGGTATGTAGCTTTCCAACGGGCATACCCAAATTCCTTTATAATAGTTTTACTTTCATTCATTTGAGTATGAGATTTGAGTTAAGGCATATCCAAACCTCTACTCAAACCACATCAAATCAAATTTGTGTAAAACACTTGAAAAACATGCTCTGACTCTGAGATCCTTATTCTAACTCATACAAAAGTTTGGGTCAATGTTTTGTGTTATTTCAATTTGGGCCTATATTAGAGTAAAGTTTTTTGAGGGTTTTGAACCAATCTACATTTTGTGTAGCCTTCGGGTAAGGATTGGAGATATGCCCTGATGTAAAATAATTCAAAATTAGGACAGAGACAATTATGTCCAAGTAATTATGAAATGAGAATCCAACAATAACAAATGAACTTTCTTGCAACCCAAGCTTGGTTTCAGATAAGAAAATAAATCACAACTTGAGTGGATGTTGGATTCCACACTTTCTTCGATCTGTTAGCCAGATGTATGGAAATCTACATGTTTAAGGCAGAGGAGGTTGAAGCAAAATCGCAAATAAATCAACATTGTCCACAAATTAGTGTACTGAGAAAGAGAAAAAATAAAGAAAAGGGAATAACCTTCTAGGTCGCCTTGACGGCCGCGCTCTACCGGATTTCCTCTCCTCATTTCTGCCATTGTTCTTTGACTTCTGTCCCTACACAATCAAAAGCCACAAAATTAAAGGGCAAAATGATGTAAATGAAAAGCAATGACTGTTATGGGAGAGGAGGATGCGCCAGTTGTTTGTGAGAGATGAAAAGGTGTGGGAGAGAGCGAGGGGAGAGTTGTGAGGTTGTGCCACATACGATTCATTGTAGAAGTGGAAGGTTTCCACCTGATCAATAAATCAGATGACTATTGAATGCAAAACGCTTTACAATTTAATGCAATATGTAAGGGGTAAAAAATGCAATGCCATCGAAGTATGTCAAATAATAAAGTGGGAAAAAATTTCTGAATAAAACTGGCACTACTTGATCAAATTAAAGCACAGAGACATGTGAGTAGGTACAAAGATGGACTTTGGCAATAGTGAAAGACCTTGAACAGTCACAACTCACAATATGCATTAATTGGTGGTTATTAATAAAAGTCTACAAATAAAGTGATTAAGAAATGAAAAAAAAGAAAAGAAAAAGAAAATAGGAAATGCCTAGTGGAGAAAAGGAAACATAGAGAATGCCACATAATCAAGTTTTGTCATCCTTCTTTCATAAATGCATATAAATTTAATGTCTAAACCAAATCGGTAATAAGAATCTGCCAACAGAGTCTTTTTGAGAACATGAATTAACCCAAATGCTCACTATATATAACCCATACCACCATTCCGCCTAGTTACCCAATGGGATTAGTCTACCTAGCTAGCCAAGAGTAAATTATTTATCTATACCTATGAGCAGCATTAGTGTTTCCACTGGAATCTCCTCCGTATCCCCCTTGATAAGCAATGACTTGCTCCGCAATGAGTGACACGATACTTAATCATCCAATAAAATATGCGTCAAAAGGTGATAATAACTGGGCAGAAACAAAAACTGAGCAATGTTGTCATTACAGACTTTTCTAAACGGTTGCATAGACTGTCGTGTTGAATTACGTAAGCTTGCTTTCAAAATAACGAGTGAGAATAGCAACAGAACCCTTGTGTAAATACGCGTTATACAATTAGGTATACAGGCACACAAAAAACTTTACATGATAAGAAATATTGTCTAAATAAGTTTTAAGTGCCTCGAAGCTTGACTGATGGTTGAATTGTTCACTGTGCCTCTATTTATAGCAGTAAATTGTGTCAAGTAGCTTCACAAATTGGCCTAATTTTCACTCACACATATGACTAAACCCTCTATTGGGTTGCATAGAAATGCAGAATTGAAACACAAAGTGAGATTATAATCAAAGTTATCTTGAATTTTGCGATTTCAACTCAAAATTAAAACATAATAAAAGAAGCATAATCACGAAAATGCTAACCTTCACCCACACAGACAAATGCCTTGAAACCTCAATTGGGTTGGTTAGAGATGGAGAATTGAAATAGAAAGAGAGATTATAATCAAAATTCTCTTAAAATTTACGATGTCAACTAAAACCTTAAAAACAGAATATGACGCACCATTTGATGAGATATTGGACTTCACCCTTTTTTGCAGCGTTCCAAAATGCCAATCCACAGACAGAAACACCAAAAAAATTGGGGGAAATTTTTTTATACAGATCACAATCATTACACAGCCAAAGAAATCGAGAAAATGTAAATGTCAAACAAATGAGAGAGAGAGAGAGAGAGAGAGAGAGAGAGAGAGAGAGAGAGTGAGAGAGACTGACCTTACGAACCCTTTTCTTCCTGTACAACTTCAATCTCATAAAAACCTTCAGCAAGCTTGGGATGATCGGACTACTGGAGAGGAGATCTGGAAGTTTTGATTGGGTGCTAAGATTGATGATGCCAAAAATTGGTATGAATGAGTTTGACAGAAGACAAGGTAAGAAAAGGGTTTATATGTGGTTCGGTCCTGTTAACAGGGTGACCTACGTCCACGGTTGCGTCTATGCGCTTCTCACTAGCAGATCACCGACGGGCTTGGTGAGCCAATAAAGATAGGCGGCACTACCAGTAATACCGGCCGGGTGTATACATTTAGTTGGTGAGTTCTCTAGCAAGTGCTTGTAGGCTTAGAGAAGTGATTTCCAGATCCCCTAGAGAGGGTAGGTGGGCTCTTTTATAGATGCAAGAGTCCATTTTTACATGGTAAGAGTTTATTAGATTAGGAAACCTAATCTAATCATAATAGATTTGCTTAATTCTAGGAGTGATTCCTAAATGGTTTAGGAATCTACTCATATTTCCTTAATAGAGTTCTGACCACATAAGGAAATTGCCTGGAACGTTCTTCCCGAGCTACGCCTCCTGGAAAGTCGCCGTACATCACGCTCGGGCTGTTCGACTTCCCCGAGCGGTTACCTTTAATGACCTTTGGGGCGTGGACCCCAAGCTCTCGTCCCGGGTAATCCGGGTCTTTCTGCTGACGTGGCAGTTGGGCTTTAGCAGGATATTTCTGGACGTATCAGCTGCCCCCCATTTTCGAAGTTGATGTGACGTCTCGTCGGATGAAGTTTGAAAATTAAGAACGTCTCCAAGGTACCGCTCAGGAATAGACTAGGATTTTACTCGGACTGGGACCGATTGGAGTGGTCCGTCGGGGTACTGACCGAATGGTGACCATGCGGGACCCCGGGACCCCGGATGCCACGTGCCCCCTGGCTACTGGTCTGGTTAGGATCCGACGACACCAGTGCGGAAGTAACCGAATCGTTCGTGTGTTAACCGAACCATCACGTCGCGCATTTAATGCTCACGTCCTTCGAGGCGATGCCCCATGTGCTTAAAACGACCGTTCTGGCGGGAGTGCGTATGAGCCGTTCGATCAGCATCGATCTGAACCGTTCGTGGTGCCTATATAAGGGGAGCCTTTTCATTCCAAACCTCACTGCACATTTGACGATCAAACCTACCGAGCGGTTTTCGATAGCAAAGTGTTCCTGAGCTCTTTTTCCTCTATTTTCACTACTCAGGCTTTTCTCCGATGGCTTCTCATGTCGACCTGAATTCCGACGATCTACTCAGAACTTTTTGAGAAGACTGCGACATTCCAGACGACGTTGGAGTCCGTCCCTACGTCGAAGGGGAGGAGGTGGCCTTCCCTTTCGCCATCATTAGCAACTATTTGCTGTTGGTTGTGGGGCTATGCTTTCCTCTCCCGGCTTCTTTCTGCGACCTGCTGCAGGGGTTGCGTATTCTGCTGTCTAAGTGCCGCCCAAACGTTGCCCGCCTACTCTGGGGCATATCGGTGCTGAACCAGCGATTTAGGTTGTCCCTCTGCACGGTGGACGTCGCCAGGTGCTATGTCCTGGGCATCGACCGCGGGGAGCCTTACATACGGCCCGGGGCCGAGGGGAGAAATCTCGTCTAGGGTCTGGACTTCCCAAACAAGAAATGGCGGCAATATCCTCGGGTCGTTGTCTCCAACAATTGGCTGGTGGACCCCGATCTCAGCCCTCCTGCGGCCTTTGATGCCGAGCTGCCTTCCGCGGCATTGCCCCCGCTGTTGCCGACGCAGATTCGATTGACCGAGCAATCGAGGCCGGCCTTATGTTTTCTGATTTAGTCGGGGGCCCTACTGACGAGGTAGGCGCCGGAACTTCCTCCGCGGCCCCTGCCTCTGCTGCCTCTGGGTCGCGCCGCTACACCCGGTCCATGGCTTCCGGTCTGCGCGCCACAGGCAGGGCTGGCCCGCCTGAGGGACCAGTTTCCCTGTCCACCAGCAGCGATTCATCCTCCTCCGGGGATGCGAGCCCGCCACCAGGCCCGTCCCTGAAGGGGAAAGAAAAGGCGGTCGGGAAAGGATCTCAACCCCCACCAAAAAAGAGTCGGACGGAATCCCCGGCCGGTCTTCATGTGCCGAGCTCTTGGACAGGCATCGCCCTTGGTAACCTGGAGGGTCGTCTTCAGGAAGTGGAGAAGCAAACTGCTCACCTGTAGACTGACTCTGTCATGCTGGAGGTGGATGTTCACACCGTAGAGCTCACTGTCAAGGAGTTGGTGGCGAGGATGGCGGCCCTGAAAGAGGAAGTCAAGGCTCTGAAGAGCAAAGGAACGTGAAGACTCCTCTTCCTCTCTTTTTTTTTTTTTTTTTACCGGGGAGGCTACTAAAACTGCCCCCCGAGCTCTGTACAGTTGCCCTTTTATAGTAATGAAAAGGTCCTTGAGGCCAACTTTTTTCCTTACTCTGATTTTACCAACGGTTCATTACTTCTGCACTGCACTTAGCTGCCAATACCCGACCGATTTTCGTTGACCGACCTGGTTTTGGCTTTCTACCCCTTAGCAAATGGTTTTATTGGCAGCCGCCCCCCATTTTCGGAACTGGCTAGATGTTTCATCAGGTGAGGATCGAAAATCCATACTGCCCTAAAAACCGTTCGGATATCTTCCAGGAATTCTGCTCAGGATTGGGGCAACCTTCCACATCACTCGGTGGGAAACCCGATCGGTGTAGGGAAAGGCCCGGGTGGCAATACCGTGGTCCCGGGAACCACCACTACCACGTGCCAACCTGTCAGTGGCCAGGTCAGGATCCAACAATGGCGGTATGGTCGTAACCGAACCATCTGCGTGCTAACCGAGCCGTCGTGTCACGCATTTAATGCGCGCGCCTTTTTGAGGCAACGCTTTACGTGCCGGAAGCAACAGTTTGGGCGGGAAATCGCCTGGGCCGTTGGATCTGTCCTGATCTTGGCCATCAACTGCTCCTATATAAGGAACACTTGCCCATTTCTTGGATCCGTTCTCCTGAGACAAGTTTTCCTGAGCGATTTTGAGAGCAAAGAGAATCCCGAGTGAAATTCCTGATCCCCTCCTGCGCTTTAAGCCTTGTAAGTCCCCTTCATTCCTGAACTTCTATTGTTGATTTCTTCTTTCTTCCCCCATCTCTCTTCTTATCGGAGTGAGGCTGGAGAAGGAGTGGGATTTCTTCCTTCTCAGATTCTGTTCATTTTTTAAGTCGGGCAGAACCTTAGTTCAGTTGAACCGAGCGGGCGTTCCTTGGGCTATCTTGAGAGAGTGTTACCTAGTATCAAGGAGCATATATTCATTGTCGTTCAGGTTAGTGACGCTGCCCCCCTATATACTAGGCTTGGGGTTTCTGACCCATACTTAGACCGCAGTCTGTTCCCTTACCTTGCCGTAGGAATACCCGAGATGGAACACTCCGGCTTCAACTCTACCTCCCGATCGGAGAGTGAGATGTCTCGGTCAAGCACGCCTGACCCCAATTTAGACCTACCGTCAGCTTCCCCCTCAGATCGTTATAGTGAGGGCCGTATTCCGGCTCGAGTGTCGAGTGATGAATCCGACCAGGAGACCCCCATTGCCTCGGTGTCACGGGGTTCCAGTGACGAGGCGTCTAGGGAGCCTGCTCCCGAGGTAGCATTCGCCTGCGAATTTATTTCCTTAGCCTTGCATTCCGGGGACCTTGATCGGATCAAGGGTAAGTACGTCGTCCCTGATGACAGTTCTTTGTCCGTTCGCCCCGGCAGGGCTCATATTCACCATAGGGGTTTGGTTACCATATACGAGGACGCCTTCGTTGTTGGTCTTCGTGTGTCCCTCCATTCGGTCGCTCAAGACGTCTTGATTTTTCTGGGAATAACCCCCAGACAGTTAGCCCCAAACAGGTGGAGGTATCTCATGGGGTCCATCTCCTTGTGGCCCCAGGTCTTCGGGTACGAACTCACCATTCAAGAGTTCTTCTGGATCCACCGGCCGTTCCCAATTTATGGGGAGGCCGGGTTCTTCTCTCTAGGGGCTCGTCAGGGGAAGAAAATTATCGTCAACTGCCCGAGCAACTATAAGGGGTGGAAGAAAAAGTTCTTCCAAGTGTCCACCCCTGGGTTTTTCGAGCCAGCCCCTGGGAGTCAACTGAGGACCTCTTGGGCAGAAGAATTGAGGGGTAAGTCCGTCCCGTATCTTCTCTAGCCTATTTTCAAGCTTCGTTTTATGGTTTTGAACTGATCGCCTTGGTTTGTTTTGCAGCAGGGTCCGTCGATCTCCCACGTGTTCTGGCGAAGTGTGAGATCGAATCAGGGGCTTGATCGAGCAGCCTACCAACATCTGGGATGTGCTGACCCGGTCAGGAGATCAGAAAGGCGACCGCCGACCCCGCCTGCTGAAGCACCAATCCTCCCTAACATCATCCCGAGTAAGAGTTTGGTCACTTGCCTCAACTTTGGCTATCCTTGGCCACCTTGTTATCTTGGTTTCTGACCCCGTGGCTGTTTCCTTTTTGCAGAGATGGCCCCCCGGAAAGATCCCAAGCGGTTGAGGGCTCTGCAGGCTGCAACTGCCGAGCAGATGGCGGCAACGGGGAAGAGGCCGACCGTTGAGGCCTCCGGCGGCGCGCGCCCATTTAGGCGACTCAGGCATGGCCCAGGCTCCCGGGGAGACGTCAACCCCCCGGGCGGTGGTAGTGGGGGAAACATCTGCCCCCCGAGCCGATATTCCCTCTTGGATACCCCTGGATGAATCTAGGGAGACCCGGGACAGGGTCAGACCGTGCCTACTTCCCAGTCAGGTGGATAGGTGCGCTGGCATGTCTCCTTGAGTTTTTCAGGCTTGGCTATACAGCATCTCCCATCTGGTAAGTAACTTTTTTGCACCTTCAGATTTCTCTGTGTTTCCTGCTCTATTGGCAATAATGACCGACCATTTCCTTTTTACTTGGGTTGCAGGTTGGCTGCATGGCTGCCGGAGCTGAATCCTTCATGGCTGAGAAAGAGGCTGCCCTAGAGACCAAAGAGAGGGCCTTGACCATAGAGAAAAATAGGGCCAAGGGCCTGGCTTCGAGCCTCGGGGCAGTCCAGGAAGATCTGGCAGTGGCTCTAGCGGAGTTTGAGGCCGAGCGGGCTGGCCACGCGACAGCGGAAGCTCGGGTGAAGGAACTCTTGGAGGCGGCGACGGCCGTAGGTCCTCCGGGGAAAACTTTCGATGACGATTTCTTCCTCGGGTATGAGGACTTGACGAGGAGGCTGGCCCGAGACCACCCGGAGTTGGGCACCACTCCTTACCAGGGGGTAGACTCTGACTACTGGGACATGGCACCCGAGGCCACCAAGCATGCTGATGTTGAAGCCCAGGGGGCCGCTGCTGCGGCTGAGGGCGCCATTGCCCCGGCTGGCCAGGAGGGAGATGCTACCCCGGAAGAGCAGGCCGGGGGAGAGGTCGAGGAGAATGTGGACATTGTTGATGTGGACGACCCCTAGACTCCCTACTCAAGGAATCTTCTTCTTCTTGTTTTTTTTTTTTAACTTTTTGTTTTTCGTTGTAGCTTCTTTTCTATTTTGGGGAGGCTACTACAACTGCCCTCCAGGCTTTGTACACTTTGTCTCAATTAATGAAAAGGCCCCTGGGGTCAAATTTCCCTTCCATTAACTATCTTCTTTTTCTGCACAATGCCTCTGTAATTGCTAGTACCCGTTCGGTTTTGGCCGACCTAACACCTGCCTTAGCAAATGTTTTAGGACCGTAACCAACAGAACATCTAGTCTTACTTACCTATTTAAAAAGGTAATTGGCCGGAGCGCTGTAGGGACTAACCCTACTTAGCATCTAGAATCACCCGGTGCATTATAGGAATACCCTGTATTATCGTCCGAGCTGTCCGGGCGTATCATAGGCGTATCCTGTTTTACTATCCGGGATATTTCTCTGATCATTGTAAGTGCATAGGAAGATCTCCCAAGCACTTGTAGCGACCAGTGTGATTTCCCATTTTGGCCTAATATTCCCCTGTCCCCCAAGCATTTAGTTAAGGTGGGAGTACGGGAGTGAGTGGCCGTAGGAAAGCGACATGGAACATGGGTGGTTGCAGGGGCATTTGAAGCTCGCCATCGTTGGCCACCTAGGGGTTTTGCCCCGTCGTCGGCTGGGCCTAAGAGGAGCTTTTGAATAATTTCTTGTTTAGGTCTAGAATCCCCTTGCCCCCGAGCTTCCTGTAAAGGTGAGGGCATGTTGGTGAGCGACCAAAGGAAATCGACCTGGAACATGGGTGGTTGCAGGGTGCTTTTGTGCCTGGGTTTGGAGCCCGAGGTCTTTTTCTACCTTGGGGCTATGCCCAAGGTCTTTGTTGCCTCGGGGTTAGGCCCGAGGTCTTTGTTGCCTTGGGGTTAGGCCTAAGGTCTTTGTTGCCTCGGGGTTAGGCCCAAGGTCTTTCTTGCATTGCACAGGGTACTGACAGGAATAAATTTTCGAAGCAAACTATTTAATTTTTTTTTAAAAAAAACAATTTATACTGGTTGCCAATCAGATCTACAAGAAAGAAATTTCCCTATAGTACTACATTCCCGTGGTCAGATGCTACTGATAGTACTTGCGGAGGTGTTGCACGTTCCAAGGATGAGTGAGGTCATGCCCGTCCATGCTCTATAGCCAGTAGGTTCCCGGTCGGTTGATTCGAGTCACTTTATACGGGCCTTCCCAGTTTGCCCCCAATTTCCCATGGCTTGGGATTCGGGTAGACTGGTTCACTGCCTTGAGGACGAGGTCTCCAACTTGAAAACTACGGTGTTGTACCTTACTATTGTAATACCGTGAGACCCTTTGCTTGTAGGCTGCCACCCTCAGATAGGCATGGTCTCTTTTTTCTTCCACTAGGTCCAGTTTTGTCCTGAGCGCTTCTCCGTTGTCGGGATCACTGAAGTTGGACACCCGGTATGTTGGTAGCCTGAACTTTGTAGGTACCACTGCCTCAAAACCATAGGTTAAGGAAAACGGGGTCTCGCTTGTAGCCGCTCGGGGTGTAGTGCGGTAGGCCCACAGGAGGGTTGGTAGCTCTTCAGCCCACAGCCCTTTGGCACCTTCAAGCCTTGTTTTGATTGACTTCAAGATTGTCCGGTTGGTTACCTCGGCTTGACCACTGGCTTGTGCGTGCTCGGGGGAAGAGTAATGATTTAGTATCCCGTACCCCAAGCAGAACTGTCTGAAGATGGGTGTATCAAATTGCCTACCGTTATTGCTGATCAGGACTTGGGGGATACCGAACCGGCTGAGGATATTTTGTTCCACAAAGCTCTCCATTTTCCTTTCGGTTATGGTTTCCAAGGGTTTGGCTTCTGCCCACTTAGTGAAATAGTCAACAGCTATTACAGCAAATTTGACTTGCCCTTTTCCTGTCGGTAAGGGACCAACAATGTCAATTTCCCACTGGGCAATTGGCCATGGACTATGGACTGGTGTTTGGAGTTCTCCCGGTCGGTTGATCATGGGAGAGTATTTTTGGCACTTGTCACACCTTCGAACATACTCCTGCAAATCCTGGGCCATGGTTGGTCAATAGCAACCTTGTAGTAGGGCCTTCTTGAAAAGTGCCCGACCTCCAACGTAGTGCCCGACCTCCAACGTGGTTCCCGCACACACCTTCATAGATTTCAAACAGTATTGCTTGCACTTGCATAGGATGAAAGCAGCGGAGGTACGGGATAGTGCATCCCCTCTTGTAGAGGATGCCGTCAAGGAGGTGATATCGCGCTGCCCGGTACTTGACCCGGCGTGCTTCATCTTTATCGTCTGGTAGCCTTCCTGTCGTCAAGAATGTCACAAGCGGGTCCATCCAACTGGGTCCCAGAGTAACCGGATTGACCTCCATGCCCTCTGAGTTGATCACACTTGGCTCGGGTAGAATTTGTATCCTTATCCCGGGCAAGTCTGACTCAGAAGACGAGGTGAGGCGAGCCAATCGGTCTGCTCTGGTATTTTATTCTCTAGGTATCTGAGTGATGGAGAACCATTGGAGGTTCTTGGAAACCGCCTGGACAAGGCCCAAGTACGCTACCATGTTATCTTCCCGCGCTTTGTATTCTTGGTTTACCTGGTTGACCACGAGCTGGGAGTCACTGTAGCTCTGGACCTGTTGCGCACTCATCGAGATGGCTAGCTGTAACCCGACCAAGAGGGCTTCGTACTCGGCCTCGTTGTTGGAGGTGCGAAACCTAAACCTTAAAGCATATTCGAGCTGGATACCGTCGGGGGTAGTCAAGATAATTCCAGCCCCGCTACCTTGCTGATTGGAGGAACCATCCACGTGCAGTACCCAGATTGGGACATCGGGGTTTAATCCTGGCGATAAGGCCGGAGGCTCGAGTTCCTCGACTGGGTCCTCGGGATATGAAAACTCAACCAGAAAGTCTGCTACAGCTTACTCCTTGATGGCTGTCCAGGGACGGTAGATCACTTCGAACTCTTCCAGCTCCAAGGCCCACTTGACGAGCCTCCCGGATGTGTCTGGCCGGCTGAGAATTCTGCGGAGAGGCTGGTCGGTCGGGACTACAATGGCATGGGCCTGGAAGTACGGGCTGAGGTAATGAGGGCGAAGGCCAATTTCTCGATGCGTGAGTACCTGCTCTCTGCACCTTGCAACGCCCGTCTGGTGTAGTATACTGGGAACTGTATCCCATGCTCCTCCCTAATAACTGCCGAGCTAACCGCTGATGGTGACACTGCCAAGTACAGAAATAATTCTTCCCCGGGTACGGGTGTCGAGAGCAGAGGGGGTGACTCCAGGTATTTCTTGAGTTCTTGGAACGCCTCCTCACACTCTTCCGACCACTGAAACGCTTTGCGGAGGATTTTGAAGAATGACAAGCACCGGTCGGTAGCTCGGGATACGAATCTGTTCAGTGCGGCCACACGTCCGGCTAGGCTTTAAACTTCCTACGTTGATTTGGGCGACCACATATTGATGATAGCTTTGATCTTCTCGGGGTTTACTTCGATTCCCCGTCTGCTAACTAGATGGCCGAGGAATTTCCCAGACGAGACACCGAAGGTGCACTTGGCCGGGTTCAACCTCATCTTAAATTTTCTCAAAATGCTGAAGGCCCGGGCCAGATGCTCGAGGTGGTCAGGCTCGTCCCGGCTCTTGACCAGAAGGTCGTCCACATATACTTCCATAGATTTTTCGATGAGGTCTTTGAACATGTAGTTGACTAGGCGCTGGTAGGTAGCCCCGGCATTCTTGAGGCCGAATGGCATGACTTTGTAATAGTACGTGCCTTGGTCGGTGATGAACGCCGTTTTCTCTTCATCCCCGGGATACATACTAATCTGATTATACCCTGAGTAAGTGTCCATGAATGAGAGGAGTGAGTGGCCCGCTATTGAGTCAACAAGGAGGTCTATCCCAGGCAGTGGATAGCAGTCCTTAGGGCAGGCCTTGTTGAGGTCGGTGAAGTCCACGCACATTCTCCACTTCCCGTAGCTTTTCTTGACAAGGACAACATTGGCTAGCCAATCGGGATAGTGGACCTCTCGGATGGAATTCGCCTTCAGGAGCTTCTCAACAACTCTGAGCAGTGGTCTGGTCTCCTCGCAAGCATCCTGGTCCCTGGGGAGTTGGGAACTTCATCGTTAAGCTATGAGTGGAGACGACCGCTCTGGCCCTGTTAAGGGTCGGTCTTCCGAGGATGACGTTGTAGGCCGACGGGGCTTCTACGGTCACGAAATTGGTCAACACGGAAACCTACTATAGGTAGGTCCCCATGAGAACTGGGAGCTCGATTATACCGAGCGGTTGAGTGCTGGAGCCGTTAAATCCAACTAGGGGAGTAGCAACCGGCCGAAGCCGATCCCTGGCGATCCCGAGTTGATCGAATACCGTCGTGAACATTATGTCGGACGAGCTGCCCATGTCCACTAGTACCCTCTGGACCATATAGTTGGCTATAGAAAGCGTCACTACTAGCGGGTTATCATGGGGGCAGTGGATACCCTGCAAGTCGTCGGACGTAAATGTTAGGACATCAGTTAGGGAGGAATCGATGGATTGGACTTGCCAGACGTCCGCCCGGGATGCCCGGGCATGCCTCTTCTGTGCCGACTGTGAATCGCCTCCGCCCGACGTCCCTCCAGAGTTCATGTGGATGTGACCAAGTGGTGGTGGTGGCTGACCAGGAGCCCGGGCGTCTTGTTGAGGTCGTCTGTCCGCTGTGACAAACTCGGGAAGATGCCCTTGCTCGATCAACTTCTCTATTGCCATCTTCAACTTGCATCAATCTTCGTTTCATGGCCGTGATCCCGGTGGTAGCGGCAAAACTTGTCCCGGTTCCTCTTACCGGGCGGAGTTCTGAGTTTGGCCGGCTACGGAAGCAGCCTCTGCGCCTCTGCGGCGGCCATAACTTCATGTATAGGTCGGGAAAGTGGTGTGAAAGCTGCTGGGGGCTGACCCCGGCCATCTCTCTGATCTTGCTTCGGCTTTTTTCCCGACCCCTTCTCGAATCCCTCGTGCTTGCGCTTGGCCTTCGGGGATTTGTCTCCCGCCTGGCCAGCACGTTTCGCCTTTAGGAATTCTTCAGTATCTATATATATTCCGACTCTCTCCGAGAGCTCCACCAGGGTCGCCGGTCTGTCGCGATGGAACGACGCGACAACCTTGGTGTGTTGAACTCCCGAATAGAAGGCCATAATTGCGGCCGTTTCATTGAGGTTGCGGATCAGGAGCCTTTGTTGATTGAAATGGTCCACATACTCCCTCAAGGACTCCCATTTGCGCTGCTTGACAGTTAGCAGCTGGGTGTCCGGCTGTGACCGGTCGAGCATCCCGACAAACTGGCTGATGAAGAGTTTGCCGAGAGTTTTGAAGTTGTCAACCGTTCGGGGCTTTAATGCATCGAACCACTGTGCGGCTGACCCCTTTAGGGTACTGGGGAAGGCCAGGCACAGTAGCTCGTCTGACCAGCGCCATCTGCGCCTTGTAGGTGCGGATGTGGTCCACCGGACTCCTTGTTCCATCGTATGAGCTGAGATCAGGGGGCTTGAACTTCTGCGGAATAGGAAATTGTGTCACCCGAGTGGTATAGGGCGATTCTGTCTCTGTGTTCGTGAGGTCGTGACCAAACTTGTGGTTTAGCCTCTCGAACTGCTGTTGCAGTTCCTCAACCTGGGCTTTGACGTCATTCCGCCCGGTTCTCTTATCTGTGTCAGAACGGTAGGCGGGGTCGGACGATGAGGCCTCATCCTCAAAGTGCGTCGACCTCGGGGATAGTATGCGGCTATGGGTCCGGGAAAGCCTGTGCCTAAGATCCCCCCGACTCAGGACGGGAGGGTCATCGACCGATTTCCGGACTTTCCGTCCGGACTCTTCTCCTATAGCTGCGCGCCGCCGATCAATGATGGTTCTGGCGTCCTCCGCTCGGCGAGGACTGAACCGGGGGCGTCTTAGCAAGCGCTTAGTAGCCTGGCTATGCTCTCCATCCACAGGGTGTTCCTGGTCTGGTGGGGACACCGGAGCGGATCGGGCTTGCCTACGTGCCCGAATGGGCCTGCGGACAGGAACGCTCTTTTTAGGCTGATTCTCCGACGCAGGGCGCTTTTCGTGCTGGGCCATAAGCACCTCTATTTGTTGCTGCATTCGTTGTTGACCCTCTAAGAGTTGCTTCAGCGCTGCCATGACCTGTTTAGTGGTCATGGAGGCAGCCCGCGGCTCGATCTGTAGGTCTTCCTGATCAGTCGAATTGGCAGTTTTCTTACCCTTCTTTGGCGGCATGTTGATCAGTCAAAGATTTTTATTGATGAGAAGACTATGTCGAAGTTCCCACATACGGCGCCAAACTGATGATACCAAAAATTGGTATGAATGAGTTTGACAGAAAACAAGGTAAGAAAAGGGTTTGTATGTGGTTCGGTCCCGTTAACAGGGTGACCTACTTCCACGGTTGCGTCTATGCGCTTCTCACTAGCAAATCACCGGTGGGCCTGGTGAGCCAACAAAGATAGGCGGCACTACCAGTAATACCAGCCAGGTGTATGCGTTTAGGTGATGAGTTCTCTAGCAAGTGCTTGTAGGCTTAGAGAAGTGATTTCCGGATCCCCCTAGAGAGGGTAGGTGGGCTCTTTTATAGATGCAAGAGTCCATCTTTACATGGTAAGAGTTGATTAGATTAGGAAACCTAATCTAATCATAATAGATTTGCTTAATTCTAGGAGTGATTCCTAAATGGTTTAGGAATCTACTCATATTTCCTTAATAGAGTTCTGACCACATAAGGAAATTGCCTGGAACGTTCTTCCCGAGCTACGCCTCCTGGAAAGTCGCCGTACATCACGCCCGGGCTGTTCGACTTCCCCGAGCGGCTACCTTTAATGACCTTTGGGGCGTGGGCCCCCAAGCTCTCGTCCCGAGTAATCTGGGTCTTTCTGCTGACGTGGCGGTTGGCTTTAGCAGAATATTTCTGGACGTATCACAGATCATTCCCAAATGCAATCTACAGACAGAAACCCCAAGAAAATTAGGGAAAAAAATATATACAAATCACAATCATTACACAACCAAAGAAATCGAGAAAATGTAAATTTCAAACAAATGAGAGAGAGAGAGAGAGAGAGACTCACTAACATTACGAACCCTTTTTCTCCATACGACATCAATCTCATAAAAGCCTTCAGCAAGCTTCGGACGATTGGACTACTGGAGAGGAGAAGTGGAACTTTCGATTTGGTGCACAGATTTTAAGAGAGTATGAGAGAAATAGGGTTTGTATGAGAGATATAGAGATAGGGAAAGGGGTAGAGGAGGGATGTTGCTCGTGAAAGAGAGAGAAGAAGAGGCAGAGCGTTGCATTGTTGTGTTTGCATGTGAAGGAGAGGAAAGCGCCTAGAGAAGGTGAAGAGTTTACCTGCTGAGAGAGGATGAGGCGTTTCCATGAACAGAGAGACGTTCCTTTCTTCTTTTTTTGGCGTTGACACGTAGGATTTTTAGGAGGAAAGTAGAAGCTGAGTTGGCAAGCTGCAGAAGCTTGACTTGCTTCAGCCTTTATAATAATAACTAGTCAACAACCCGTGCTACGCACAGGCAGAACTATATTTTTTTGGTTTTGCAACTGATATAATAGATATGAACACCACCATTTCATACTGCAAATGCTGTTATATGTTTGAAAACTAAACATTAGTACATAATATATTGAGATTTGGCACTAAACTAAGTGTTTTTTTTTCACTTCCTCAGCCTGTTGTAACTAAAGAAATTCACTCCATTAAGGAATATTATAACACTTCTTGTCTTAACAACTAAATTAACTTGATAAGGTAATTTCACAAGAACTGGAAATTGTAGGCTAAAGTTGTACATCACTTGAAAGTATTAAACCAAATTCATTATAAAAAAATGGTGTTGCTATTATTGTCAATTACATCAGTTCAGTACTTTAATTTTGGGCATCTTCTTTCTTCTTGATGCAATGTGTCCACTTCGGTTGGTGTTGCTTCAATACTTTTCTTTTTGGAGCTGACTTGCAACTCTCTTCCGTTACTTTGATCCACTGTTAGAAGCTTCTCCAATCCTGACAGAAATGTAAATGGACACTACATAGAAATGAAGCAGAAGAGGAGAATAATTATAGCAATATTGTGAGAGCATTTTTGCTGACCCAAAATTTGGTCACTCGTTGCTCGCCCAAGCACCTCATTGGTTGAACATGTGGGATCCGCCACTTTTCACATTCTGAAGATTAAACGAAATATCAGTAAATGGGAAAACTACTCTATCAAAACAAATTTTGATAAAGCCAAAAAAAGTATTTGTACTTATAAATAAAGTAAAAGTAGGAGCCGTCAATATTCGTACAAACTCCCAAGTGATTTTACATCCCAAATAAGCTATTCCAAACGGTTCTTATAGAAATTAAGATAATGCCATAACCTCAATTGACAAAAAAAATATAGAAGAGATTTGCACGTATAAAAGGTTTTTTTATAAAAGCTTTTTTTTTTTAACCTTTCTCAATTTAGAGTTCCTCTAGCAGAAAAATTATTGGCTCTGGTGATATAGGATGTTGATTCTTTTCCAATCCCCGTGGACTCGACAACCTACTTCTAATATTATATTTTTAATAGGTTATAACAAAGAACTTGATTTTGACATAATCAGTTTGTTTTAGGTAGACCTCCATATGAAAGAGTCTGTCTTTCTTAGGAACAATTCTCCGATTGTTTGGTATATATCTGTCGCAAAAATCCAGTCCAATCCCCCCACAGGATTTGTGAGAAAATAATGCAAGAACGAAAGAAATAAAGAACAAGCCCACAAGAAACACAAGATTTCTACATGGTTCGGCCAATTATACCTATGTCCACACCGTTGCAGAGTTGTATTGTGCTTTAGGGTTTCAAAGAGAGTTGCAGTCCATGTTTACAGCCTTAGGAAATAATACATATAGCCTATACAAAGTTTCCTTACGAACTAGCTTCCTAAACCATATAGGAAACCTTAAATTTGCTGCCAAATCCCGATCCTGTACGAGCAGCCTGCTCGTGTAGTGCCCGCTCGTGTGGATCCTCGGTGTGTTAACATTAAAGAATGTGCAAGACCATCCTCGCTCCTGTCCTTGCTACTATGTCCACTCGCGCGTGCTAACACGTCCTGCCCAGATTTCTTCTTCCTTTGCAAATAGAAGCTCCACCGAAACTATCCCGAGCTCTTTGGATTAGGATTCACCATTCCTATCAATCTCCCAGTTAGAGGCTAATCACACCGCTAACACAAACCCTTCTCAAAGCAATAATCACTCATCTCTACAACGCATCCTCAAGTTCTATGCTTGAAGACCATCTGAAGTTCCAGATAACTTTAGTTTGTCAATGGTCACCGCCTCTGTCAACATGTCTATCGGGTTTGACTCCCACTGATCTTCTCAAGAGATAGCACCCCATCATATAAGAGAGAGACCATATAAAATTATATCTCAACCGAATATGTTTTGTTCTCGAATGGAAAACCGAATTCTTCACTAGATGAATGGCACTTTGACTGTCACAGTGCAAAATAGTATTTCCAAGCTCCTCCCTAATTCCTTAAAGAACTTTTGTAGTCAAATCATCTCTTTGGTTGCCTCTTTCACGGAAACATACCCTCAATAGTGAAGAAAGCTACGATCTTCTATAATTGCAACACCCAACTAATAGTTTAGCACCCAAAGTATATACATACCCCGTTGTACTCTTTATGTTATCCACATCACTGGCTAAAACCGCGTCTACATAACCTTGCAATAACATTTTTGCTCCTTTGAAATAAAGAGCAATCTCTGAAGTGCCCCTCAAATAATTGCGAACCCACTTCAATGCCTCTCAATCCTTCTTGCCTGAGTTGGTTATGTACCTACTCACATCTCCCACTGCATGTGCAATGTTTGGATGTGTACATACCATGGCATACATGAGGCTCCCAACTGTCGAAGCTTATGGAACTCTTTCCATATTCTTCCGTTCTTCATCGATTTATAGGCATTGTTCCTTTGATTGCCTAAAGTGACCAGCCAAAGGACATCCCATCAGTTTTGCATCTTGCATGCTAAACCTGCTAAGCACCCTCTTCACGTACTCCTCTTGTGACAATTTTAATGTATCCGCTTCTCTGTCCCTGTTAATTCTCATCCCAAGGATTTGTTAAGCTTTGCCCAGATCTTTAATTGTAAAGTCCTCGACAACTGACTCTTCAAATTATTTATATCTTGAATGTTTGATCCTGCTAACAACATATCATCCACATACAAGAGCAAAATGATGAAATAACTTCCAAACCACATCACATAATGAAGTCACTTGTACCCATAAAACTGTCGAACTTCTTGTACCATAGCCAATGTGCTTGCTTCAAACCGTATAAGCTTTTCACTAGCTTACAAACCATTTCCTCTCTACTTGGTGCTTCAAACCCTAGCGATTTCTTCATGTAGATCTTTTCATCTAATCACCATGGAGAAAAGCTATCTTCACAGTTAGCTGCTCTAGATGTAAGTCATCCGCCGCCACTATACTGAAAGCCACCCTAATTGTAGTTAGCTTTAGAACCGAAAAGAAAAATCTTGGTATAATCAATACCTTTCTTTTGTTGAAACCCCTTTACCACCGATCTCGCCTTATAGCGATTGCTACTATCTTGCTCTTCCTTTAACCTGTAAACTCATTTGCTATGAAGTGCCTTCTTCCCCTTTGGTGATGCGGTAAGCTCCTATGTCTCATTTGACATAAGTTAGTCCATCTCATCTTTCATGGCTAACTCCCACTTATAAGGCTTCTTCATAACTTTCTGATTCACTTTCTATTTTGCCAATAACTTATAATACAAAGATAGAGAATACCTCTGTATAGGTCTAAAAATCCTGGAAGACCGCCTCATCATAGAACCCGGTGTGATCGACTCTTACCACAAAACTGTGTTTTTCGGTGTCTTCTCATGCCCAAAATCTTCAATTTCTGAGCGCTCCTCTAGGTCAACATACCCAGTCTTCTCAACTTGAGCTTCCGTGCTACTTGACTTTGTACCCATCCTATCCTTATACATTACCTTCTCACTGAATACAACATCCTAGATTCTAATGATACTTTGGTTATCCCAAAACCAATACCCAAACTCATATGTGCCATAACCAATGAAAGTGCACTTCCTTGATTTCAGGTCCAGCTTACTCCTAGCTTCAGAATCAATGTGCACATATAAAACACAACCAAACACATGCAAATACGAAAGATTTAGCTCTTTCCCACTCCAAACCTCCTCTCGTAGCCTCTCATCCAAAAGAACTGATGGTCCATGATTGACAAGGTGTTCAACAGTGCTAACTGCATCTTCCCAAAACATCTTGGGCAACCTAAAATGTATCCTCGCACTTTTGGCCCGTTCAGTCATAATTCCATTCATGCGTTCGACAATGCCATTTTACTGCGGGGTCCTCAAAATAGTCTTCTCCATCCTAATTCCATCGTTTGAACAAAACTCAATGAACTCACTATCTTTGTACTCCCCTCCATAGTCGAATCTAAGGCATTAAACCTTCAAACTCGTCTCTATCAAGCCCCGATGTAGCAAAAATAGGAAAAAAAATTCATTTCCTTTTTGGACACGTAGGTGTAGACACCCCGATTTTGACCAAGCGTCAAATTAAGGGGAGCATTACCTCTAAGATCCAATGATGACATGCATCCGATTAATCCAAGACTTCCAAAAGTGATTCAAGCTCTTCCGAAGGCTTTTCCAATTTAAAACAAAAAAAAAAGAGAGAGAGAAAGAGGGAAACAGAGAAAACGGTACATAGTGAAGGTTGCGACAGTCACGAGTTGCCGTACGGCACTCTGTGAAGTGTCGTACAGCTTTCAGTAAATGTCGATAATTTTATCAAATGCTGCAAAAAATGAATTTCTACAAAAAAAAATGGCAGTCTGTGTAGTTGTCTGTGGCACTCCATGAATGCCGCTTCGGCATTCACTCAATGCCGTTCCGGCAATCACTAAGTGCCACTTCCATCTCCAGAGAGTGCCGTATTTTTATGACAGTCTCTCCAAAAATAGGTCAGTTTATACCATCAAAAGGCAGCTAAAATTAGGGTTTTGGCTGCGAATTTCCCAAAAAAACCCTCTAAAGATTGCCTATATATAGAGGATGTGTATCCCATTAAGGGGGACTTGGAATTTTAGAATGTTAGGATCCCAATATTGATTCTCTTCAAAACTTTCTAAATTAAGAGATAAGTGGAATTAGAAGAAGAAGAGCTTGATCATCATTCTTGGAAGATTTCAAAGCAACAAAAGGAGTTGAGTACAATTAGAGGTAAACTCTAAATCACTTAGTTTTAACACCCAAGTTCAATCACAATACATAGATGCTTAGGAACTTTTACACCTTTTCAAAACCTTTCTTCCCACCCCATTTCATCACACACCACGTGTATTGTGATTGAACTCTCATTTCATTAGTTGGATCAAAATAGCCTTGAGATTACAGCTTGAATAAATCTTGGAGTTTGATGTTGTTTGAATGATTTCTTTTCTTTTTGACTATGTCTTTTTTTTTAGATTCATAAGGCTTTCAATGTCTTACTTGAATCCTTGTGTTTAGAATCCCTCAATATCCTTATGAACTCATGATTCATGAGAGGATTAAGGTTGGTATTAGTGTGTTGAGTTAATGAATTCAAACTTTTACCATAGTTTGAATTCATTACCTTGGGGTTCTATGAAGTTTTTCCATACTTTTAAGTGTCCCTAGTTTCCAATGACCAACAAATGGTAAGAAGGATAATTTGAGTCCAAGCTTATTTCCATGGCTTAGCCGTACTACTTTGAGATTTTATGAAGTTCCTTATACTTCACTTAAAATCCATAAGTCCAAATGTTCTTAGTCTCCAATGACCATCAAATGGTAGGAAAAGTAGTGCAAATCTAAGCCTATTTCCATGGTTTAGATTATTGTCTTGAGATTTTGTGAAGTTTATTCACACTTCATTGAAATCTATATGAGTGTCCTTAGTCTCCAATGACCATCAAATGGTAGGAGCGAATGGTTTGGTTTAAACCCAACTCTATGGTTTAATAGTTGGGGTTAACAAATAAAGTTGAATTTGACAAATGGTGCAGTGAATTCAATGACCACTTTTGATCAAGGATTTTTAATTAAACATCGAACCGCAATTGAATGAAACCAACGGGAAAATGTCTACAACTCAAAGTTCTACCACTGTATTTTTTTGTTTTAACAAGATTCCATGGTTAAGATGGTTTGGTCATGATTTTGGGAAACAATAACAATCTGTCCTGAGTTTTAGTACAGCAACATCCTTTTGAAATGAGTAAATCAGAATCTTAATCAAGCATTCTTGACCCCAAATAATTTTTTATATGAAGTTTCATGTGTTAACAAGATTCCCTAAAAAGATCCAAGTGTTTCTGATTTTTTTTACTATTTTTAGAAAATCATTTTTTACTATTTTTAGAAAATCATACAAAAACTCTGGACAGAGAATTATGAAGTCCTGAGTGACATCTAGTATTTGTTTAATTCCCATAGATCTAACCGTTGAAATCTTGATTTTCTTTTTGATTAAAAACTAGACTCACAAAGGTGCCTTGTGTCCAAAAATCATCAAGATCAAACCACGGGAACCATCCCTTTTATTTCTTTGAATTTCGGGTCTACTCTCAGCAATTTTCAGAATCCTGTCACAGTTTTTACCAACTTTGTAAATAATGGTTCAAATGATCTTTCCTTAACCTAAGGCTTATACCATACTCCAATAAAGATTATTCAAGCTTGCAACCAAAGGCTAAATGGTCCAAACCAATGAATAAATTCATAGCTTACTCTTGTTCATATCCATATATCCATGAACATTCATTCATGTAGATTGACACTTGAAAATAGAATTTTCCTCTTGTTAGGAATTATTACTCAGGATCCAATAATGTGCTTTGTTTAAAATGTGTGTACTAATCTTTGTTTTGTAGTGCATTTGAGGTACAATTTCCCAACCCTTCTCTAGTTTAATTTGCTTCTTTGATTTTTATTGATTTTCGACTGCATGAATGAGACCTTCGAAATAGGTCTTGCTTTACCTGTATACTTGAATTAGAGACACTTTTTTTAGGATTTTCTTTATTTCGCATGCATTGCACGTTTAATATTCGCGGCTGGATCCCGAGTAAGTTTCCTAGTTCCCTAACTGCACATCATATCATTTGTTAATTAAAATATGTGGTTTTGAATGATATTTTATCATTTGCAATCTTAGACCCTTTAGACATGCTTTTGTAATGTATATTTATACATATGTATTAGTTGAGGGCATGCTTAGATTAATAATTTGATTAAAAGGATGTTGAGTAGAGGCCTATCGCGAGATAGGATGAGGGAGGGTGATTTAGTCCGTCGGGCTCTTTCCTCTCTCATTCCATAATGCCTGGACCTAGTTAATCTCTAGTTTCTAAAAGATCGGTTTGCTTTTAAATGATTTCTTAATTTTCCTTTTAAAAATTAAGTGGTGACTCATTTTTGAATTTGAATTTGAATTTGAATTTGGAAAATGATTTTAAATAAAAAATTGTGGGTAGGAAAATTGGGGTATCCACAATCTGGCGACTCTACTGGGATCGAACCCAGAATCTCTGGTTTCGCAGACCAGAATTTCTGATTTTGGGTTCACTCGAGGATTAGACTCAAAAACATCTTGTTAATCTAATTAATTAATTTTTGTGTACCCGTTGCATTGCACTTGCATGTCCAGCCAGTCAATTGCACGGAACTATGACCTTTGAGGCTCGGGGTAACCCGGTCGGTCAAGTAATCATGGGACTGTGTGATCACCCTTGATCTCGTATCATGATTTGGTATATGAAGCATCATATTGGATGTGTGTCAAGGGTCGCTTATTTGACCAAAACCCAGCCTTTACATGGTAGTTTCCATAGAACCTTTCAAACTTAGGGAATAAAATCTTGATTAGGGTTATATGCTAGGGAGCTTTGTGTAATTACTTGAGATGATGACGATGCTTGTTTGATGTAGGATGTGTAATCTCCTAATTATCTTTTAGCAATTCCTTCTTATGTCCCACGACATTTGGGAACATGCTGAATCTTGATTGTAAGATTGCATCCCTTATATCTTATTAGCTAAGCATCATTGACCTTGTATGTGTCCAAATTCATGAAAAGTACGGTAATGATCCGATCAAGTGATCCTTCTACCAAAAAGAATTTTAATTCCATCTTTTTAAGCAAACGAATTTTTTGTCATCTTTGTTCCAAAGTTTCAAATCGCTCTTTCAAAAATCTTTGAAGTTCACTTTTTGATTAAAGCCACAAACTACTCTTTGTTAAAATATATTTTTACATGATCATCTTCAAAGAAAGGAAAAATCAAGAATTTTGGGAATTGTTTTCGGAGAAATGCTTTTCAAATGAATTTCAAAGTAAAATTTCTATCCAATCACCTTTTTGAGAAATATTCAAAATCTTTGAGAATTGTTTTTGAAAGATCTCATCATTTAAAGAAATGCTTTTCAAATGAATTTTAAAAAATCTTGAATATCCAACCTTTGAAAGGGTAGTGAGGATTGCAATGAGAGGTGAAATTGGCATATTTGGCATGAGTGAGGATTTTATATGCTTATGTGTCTTTTTGTTAGGATTAGAACTTTCCTTTCTTTTGCATATAGAATAGGCACACACGCACACATGCATTACATCCGTGTGACATATGAACCATCGATTTTCAAGATTTTAAAGAGGAAAAGTAATATTGAGAAATATAAGTTCTTTTGAAAAAACCAAATAAGTTTTGTCACATCAACAAGAATGTTAGCAGTCACCAAATATCCTTGGACTTATCCATTTAGAAATTAGCCAAGTTGGTTATGACATATGAATTTCATATAGACAAATAGTAGTCGAGTTTCTGGGAAGTTGAGGTAAGCCATAGCCCGTCTGGATAGCTTAGATACTGACGAACTTCCTGAGTCAAATCTCAGAACAGTTAGCATAGCCTACGGCCCAGAGTTTGGAAGGAGAATAAGAATAAGAATACAATCCCTTTTGCTATTAGACAGCCCTTGTTCGAATACGTGTTTGGTATATTATGTATGCTTGAATTATATTATGTACATTTGGATTTTATTGTATACTTATGTGATAGTACGAGTTTAATATAGTAATATTAACCCGTTAGGCTGAACCTGTGTCTAGGTGCATAGATGGCCAAGTCGTCCCAAGCAACCAAGAACCAATCAAGCGGACTATCCCGGCTGTTATCCCCAGAAGTCGACCCCACTGGCTTGGTCAAGTCACTTATTCTGAGCTTAAGATAGGGTCACCTTAGGTCAGTTAAGAGATGGTCTGTGCAAGAGTTTCCTAGCAAAATCATCCGAACTGCAGATCAAGATGCCTCTGTGCTAATTGCAACCTACCAGGTCACATTTGGTATGATTGCAGTGAAACTCAATAGATGGAACACGGCAGTCTGCGTCACCTTCGTAACAAAAGGTGTGCACCAAAAGCGGAGAAGAAGAAATGGAAAACCAAACCTCAAGTATGTTTTAACTGTCAGATGCCTGGACATTTTGCCAAAAATGTGCTTTACCTAAGAAGATAACACAATGCTTTAACTGTGGCACCCCCGGTCATTTGACTCGAGACTGCAAGGCACCTAAGTGCATCACTCATCAGAATATAGTCTTGTATAACTGTGGTGAACTTGGTCACATCAACAAGTACTGTACTGCTCCTAAACGAGTGACTTTTGGTCAACAGTGTCAGACTCGCCTGAATGCTGTTATTCCAAATACCGCAGGATATGATGAGACTGTTTATAAAGAAAAGAATTGTGAGGAAGCTCAACCTGATAAGCAAGCAGTGGAAAGTACTTTGACTCTATTTAAATCCCATGTTAAAGTTTTATTTGATAAGGATACTACACTTTCATTCATATCTGCTAAGACTATTAGGAGATTGGATATCCTACCTCACCATTAGGAGCCACAGTTAAGTCAGGACACACGTGCAAGGACTGTTCTCTACGGATAGGAGACCATGAGATCCCTGCAAGGCTGATTGTCCTTTTGATGAAGGAGTTTGACATAATTCTAGGAATGGATTGGCTCACTTAGAGTCAAACAATTTGAATTGTGCGAGGAAGAGGATTACATTCTCTGACGATGGGAATCAACCTTTTGATTTCCAATATAACCCTTTAGGAGATATGTTCCTCACAAGATGGTTGGCACACATCAAAGTCATCAGTACAGAGTTGACAGTGTCATCTATACCTGTAGTCAAGGACTTCGAGGAAGTATTTCAGGATGTTTCTAGTTTACTGCCTGAGAGAAGTATAGAGTTCTGTATTAAGCTTATACCAAGTACCGCTCCAATCACCAAGGTTCCCTACAGAATGGCCCCCGCTGAACTATCGGAATGGAAGGAACAAGTTCAAGAGCTCGAGAACCTAGGTTTTGTATGTCCAATTACATCGCCTTGGGGAGCACCAGTATTATTCGTGAAGAAGAAGGACGGGACACTTTGGCTGTGTATCGATTATAGAGAATTCAACCGAGTAAATATCAAGAATAAATATCCTTTACCTCGGATCGACGATTTATTTGATCAACTATAGGAAGCTACAACATTGTCCAAGATAGATCTACAATCCAAATATCATCAGTTGAGGGTTGTGGATATCGCAGGTTGACTTATCCACAGCTTTTCTTTTAAAACTTCTTTTCCAAATTCAAAAACAAAACGAGTCGCAACTTAATTTTTAAAAGGAAAATTAAGAAACCATTTCGAAAAGGAAACTGATCTTTTGCGAAACCAAAGATTTGACTAGGTCCGGGGATTATGGAATGAAAAGGGAAGGAGCCCAATGGACTAAAACACCCCTTTTCATCCTATCTCGCGATAGGCCTCTACTTAACATCCTTTTAATCCAATTATTAATCTAAGCATGCCCTCAATTAGTACATATGTAAATATACATTACAAAAGCATGTCCAAATGGTGTAAGATTGCTAAGGGGAAAATATAATTCAAAATCCAGTAATTCAATTAGCAAACAACATGATATGCAAGATAGAGAACAAGGGAACTTACCCGGGATCTGGCCACGAATATTAAACGTGCAATGCATACAAAGTAAAGAAATCCTACTAAAAAAGGTCTCTAATCACATATATACACATAAGGCAAGACTTAATTCTAGGATGTCATAAAAAAAAAGGCTTGAAAATCAATAAAATTAATAAATTAATAAACTAGAGAGGATTTTGAGAAATCATACCTTAATAGCGCTACAAAACAAAGGGTTAGTCCACATGCTTTAAACAAGATATATTATTGAATCCTAAGTAACATGCTCTAGCTAAAATAAGTCCTAATTACAAGTATCAACATGTATGGATGAATGTATATGAATTTATGAATATGAACAAGAGTAAGCTATTAACTTATTCATTGATTTGAATCATTTAACCTCTGAATTTAAGTTTAACTAATTATCCTTAAAGCATGGTTTGAACCCTAGACCATGAAAAGATCATTTGAACCACTATTTACAAAGTTGGTCAAATCTGTCATAAAATTCTGAAAATTGCAGAGAGCAGACCAAAACTTTAAAGAAATAAAAAGCATGCTTCCCATGGGTTGATTTCGGTGAATTTTGGACACAAGATGACTCTATGAGTCTAGTTTCCAAATCAAAAAGAAAATCAAAGTTTCAACGGTTGGATCTCTGGGAATAGGACAAACACCAGACATCACTCAGAGATGTACAACTCTCTGTCCAGAGATTTTGTTTGATTTTTTAAAAATAGTAAAATAATCCGAAATGCTTTATTCTTTTTAGGGGGCTTTCCTAACACATTAAACTACATGGAAAAATTTATTTGAAGTTGAAAATACTTGGATAAGGCTCTGATTTACTAATTTCAAAAACGTTTTACTGTTCTGAAACTATTCTGAAGCTCTGGACAGATTGTGGTTAACCCACAAAACCCATGATCAAACCCCTCTAAGCACAAAAATCTCATCAAAACAAAAATTACAGTGGTAGAATATTGTGTTATTGACACTTTCCCGTTGGTTTCACTTGATTTCAATGGTTAGATTTTGAACTAAAAATCTTTGATCAAAAACAGTTTGTGAACTCACTATTTTCATTTATCAAGTTCAACTTTTATTTCTTAACCCCAACTATTAAATCATGAAGTTGGGTTTAAACCAAACCACTTCTCCTACCATTTGATGGTCATTGGGGATAATGACATGACTAAAACTCATGAGTTTTCAAGGAATATAAGGAGACTCTATGAAAACTCAAGCTTAGAGGACCCAAACCATGGTAGGGGTTTGGATTCATCTACTTGTTCTTACTAAAATGATGATCAACTTTAAATCTCATGTGAATCATAAGCTTACATGAGACTAAAAGATCAAACTCATGAGATTCAAGTGAGATATGGAAGATCCCCAAGAGTCTCAAGAGAAGAACATAAACAAGAAAAAGAGAAAAAGAATCAAAAACTAGCTCATGAACTTCAAGAGGATATAGAGAAGACCCCATGAAATTCCAAGTTAGAGAATCCAAGTCATGAATATGGACTTGGATCCACCTATTTGTTTACAAAGTGAAATGATGATCAAACTTTGACTCCCATGTGAAGCATAAGCTTACATGAGATTCCAAAGATCAAACTCAAGAGCTTTCAAGAGAGATGTTGAAGATCTCCAAGAATCTCAAGAGAAAAGTATAAACAAAAAGAATAGAAGAAGGATCCAAGAATTAGAAACAAAGACTTCCAAGTTTACTTAACAAACTCTAAAACTAAATCAAGAAAAACTAAATGACTTGAGGATTAGAAGCTCAAAAGAAATAAAGCACAACTAAGATTAGAGGGTCACCTCCAAGACTATCCTCAAATTCCTATATTTTGAAGATCTTCCAAGTTCTTCTTCAAGCTCTCCAAAACTCTCTCAAATATGTGTTGTTGTAATGATAGTGATTTCTTGTGTATTCCCCCAATATTTTTTTTGGTCTCTCCCCCCCCCCCCCCCCCCCTCAAGGAAGATCCTCTCTCTTTTATAGGCAAAATTACCAAGTATTTTCAGTGAATTCGGAGTAAAAACCAGGTGTCAATGTCTCATTTGGTGGTACAATATGTACTTCCTGAAATTAGACAGACTGCTGCCCAGGACGGCAGTCAAAAATCATCCGCGGCAGTCCGTGGATGCAGACGCGGCACTCTGTGAATGCCGCGGCGGCACTCCATAACTGTCGTGCGGCATTCGCTGAGAGCCGCCGAAAATGATTAACTGTCGTGTTTTAGTCAGCCTTACTTTATCAGTTTTTTGTTTTTATCTGCCTACATATACGTATTGTACCACAAAATACAGACTTTAAAAGCAAACGGCAGTCAGAAAATGTCAGCGGCACTCTGTGAATGCCGTTCGGCACTCACTGAATGCCGTCCGGCACTCCCTTAATGCCGTTCGGCACTCACTGAGTGCCTCGATGTTTGCCGTATGTCGTTTTTTTGTTAAGCTTCTCTTTCTAGGTATTTTCTTTTTTCTTTTTCTTAAAGAAACTTTATTTTCGAAGATCTTTTCCAAAAATGGTGTCTTTTACCTGAATTCTCCTAAATACCTGGTATTTTCTCCTTTCTGTAAAATTTTATCGCGTTTGGAAAACTTTCTAAAGAGCTTGGAATACTTCGAATCTTTCGGTCCTTATCATCATTGGACGTGGAGGTGACACTCTCCTAAATTCGACGTTAGGTCAAAATTGGGGTGTCTACAGTTTACCCCTCTTCGGCAGAGCTTGTGGAGCAACGCGCGTCACAAGTGAATGTCGAAGCCTGTGTGAAGACAAGCCTTTGACCAGACTGTCGAATTTAGGTAAAACAAAAGTGCATTGCAAAAACGGCTTCACAAACGGTTCATGTTGGTCGTGCTCAACGGTGAGCTGCCTACGTATCCATTCGGGAATCAGACCAAGACGTAGTTCGGGCAGGAGCCAAACATACACAAACACAAGTAGCCATACGGATGAATGCACCTATCTTGTCATGATGCAAATGCTATGCGATGGTATCTTCTGAATTGACCTGGTCATACAGGCGCCATGCTTGTCATGTCTTCCCTATGTAAGGCGCACTTTACGTGATGTATTAGTCGGGGAAGGTCATCTAATTCTTGACCGACGCAAAATCTATTACGGGGGTCATCTAATTCTTGACCGATGCAAAATCTCGGAATGAGGATTAACGTAAATTTGTTACGAGGATCGGGAATATAAATTTGTTCTATTCTCTGAATAAGGATCAACGAAAATTTGTTACGGAGATCGGGAATATAAATTGGTTATATTCTCGGAATAAGGATCAACGCAAATTTGTTACGAGGATCGGGAATATAAAATTTGTTATATTCTCGAAAAACGGGTTAACGCAAATTCGTCGCAGAAACCGAGAATGTAAATTCATTACATTCTCAACATAAGGATTAACGCAAATTTGTTACGAGGATCGGGAATATAAATTTGATATATTCTCAGAATAAGGATCAACACAAATTTGTTGCGGAGACTGGGAATATAAGTTTGTTATATTCTCGGAAAATGGGTTAACGCAAATTCGTCGTGGAAATCGAGGATGTAAATTCATTACATTCTCAACATAAGGATTAACGCAAATTTGTTACGAGGATCGGGAATATAAATTTGTTATATTCTCGGAATAAGGATCAACGCAAATTTGTTACGAGGATCGGGAATATAAATTTGTTATATTCACGGAATAAGGATCAACGCAAATTTGTTGCGGAGATCGGGAATATAAATTGGTTATATTCTCGGAATAAGGATCAACGTAAATTTGTTACGAGGATCGGGAATATAAATTTGTTATATTCTCTAAAAACGGGTTAACGCAAATTCATCGCGGAAACCGAGGATGTAAATTCATTACTTTCTCAACATAAGGATTAACGCTAAATTGTTACGAGGATCGGGAATATAAATTTGTTATATTCTCGGAATAAGGATCAACGCAAATTTATTGCAGAGATCGGGAATATTAATTTGTTATATTCTCGAAAAATAGGTAACGGGTTAATGCAAATTTGTCGCAGAAATCAAGGATGTAAATTCGTTACATTCTCAAGATAAAGATCAACGTAAATTTGTTACGAGGATTGGGAATATAAATTTGTTATATTCCAAAATAGGGGTTAACGCAAATTTGTTGCTTGACTGATATGTGCTTTGCGTCTTATACTCCGGTGTCTTTTGAGGATCATTTGATCGACTAAGATGCGCTTTGCGTCTTAGACTCCGGTGCCGAATCAGGAAATATTTTTTGAAAGACTGAGATGCGCTTTGCGTCTTATACTCTGGTGTCTTTTAAGGATCATCTGATCGACTGAGATGCACTTTGCGTCTTAGACTCCGGTGCCGAATCAGGAAATGTTTTTTTGAAAGACTGAGATGCGCTTTGCGTCTTATACTCCGGTGTCTTTTGAGGATCATCTGATCGACTGAGATGCACTTTGCGTCTTAGACTCCGGTGCCGAATCAGGAAATGCTTTTTGAAAGACTGAGATGCGCTTTGCGTCTTATACTCCGGTGCCTTTTGAGGATCATCTGATCGACTGAGATGCGCTTTGCGTCTTAGACTCCGGTGCCGAATCAGGAAATGTTTTTTTGAAAGACTGAGATGCGCTTTGCGTCTTATACTCCGGTTTCTTTTGAAGATCATCTGATCGACTGAGATGCGCTTTGCGTCTTAGACTCTAGTGCCGAATCAGGAAATGCTTTTTGAAAGACTGAGATGCGCTTTGCGTCTTATATTTTGGTGTCTTTTGAGGATCATCTGATCGACTGAGATGCGCTTTGCGTCTTAGACTCCGGTGCCGAATCAGGAAATACTTTTTGAAAGACTGAGATACGCTTTGCGTCTTAGACTCCGGTGCCGAATCAGGAAATGTTTTTTTGAAAGACTGAGATGTGCTTTGCGTCATATACTCTGGTGTCTTTTGAGGATCATCTGATCGACTGAGATGCGCTTTGCGTCTTAGACTCTGGTGCCGAATCAGGAAATGTTTTTTTGAAAGACTGAGATGCACTTTACATCTTATACTCCGGTGTCTTTTGAGGATCATCTAATCGACTGAGATGCACTTTGCGTCTTAGACTCCGGTGCCGAATCAGGAAATGTTTTTTTTGAAAGACTGAGATGCGCTTTGCGTCTTATACTCCGGTGTCTTTTGAGGATCATCTGATCGACTGAGATGCGCTTTGCGTCTTAGACTCCGGTGCCGAATCAGGAAATGCTTTTTGAAAGACTGAGATGCGCTTTGCGTCTTATACTCCGGTGTCTTTTGAGGATCATATGATCGACTGAGCTACGCTTTGCGTCTTAGACTCCGGTGCCAAATTAGGAAATGTGCTTTTGAAAGACAGAGATACACTTTACGTCTTATACTCCGGTGTCTTTTAGACGTAATTTTGATTTTCTAAAATTGAGAGTCCATTTGACCCGACAAATTCCCTTCTTAGTCAAACAAATTTCATTCCATTTACTTTAAAAAAAATTCGGAGTCTAGTACATCAGACTCAAATTATTTCAAATTTCTAAATCTGGAGTCCGATGGACTTAAATTATTTCAAATATCTAAAGTCGGGGGTCCAATGGACTCAAATCCACTTCAATTTCTAAAATCGAGAATCAGTTAGACTCAATTCAATTTTCCAAAATTGGTAGTCAATCGAGCTTAATAAAATTTTTTTGAGAATTTTGATCAGGAGTCAGTCAAACTCAAATAAACTCAATTTCACCAAGTCCGGAGTCGATTCGACTCAATTTGAGTTCAAATTAGGAGTCGCCTAGACTCGACTTAATTCATTTCTGAAATCAGGAATCAGCCAGACTCAAACAAATTCAATTTCACCAAGTCCGGAGTCAATTTGACTCAAATCCAGTTCAAATTCAAATCCTAAATCAGATGTCAATCAGACTTGGTTCAATTCCTATTTTACAAAATCGGACAAAACTAGGAGTGAATCGGACTCAAAGAAATTTAAATTCACAAAATTGGACTTTAAAGGATTTCTATTTCACAAATTTTCTTTTACAAAATTGGGAGTCAATCGAACTCAAAGAATTTCTATTTCACAAGATTGCGAGTCAACCAGACTCAAAAGAATTTCTAATTTCCAAAACGAAGTCAGACAGACTCAAAATAATTTCAAATTTCTAGAACAGGAGTTAATTGGACTCGAATCGGACTCTATTTCACAATACCGAGAGTTAATCAAACTCTGATCTAAAATTGGGAGTTGATCAGACTTAAAGAATTTCAATTCCCAAAATTGAGAGTCAAATTAGACTCAATTTAATTCAATTCAGTTCAATTTCTGAAATTAGGAGTCAATCAGTTCAATTCAGTTCATCGGAGTCGGTCAGACTCAGTTTTATTCAAATTCTAAAATCAGAAGTTAGTCAGATTCAATGCAATTCAACTTTTCAAAATCTAGAGTCAATCAAACTCATTTCAGTTCTATATTCTAAAATTTGGAATTCGATCAGACTTAAATAATTTCTATTTCACCAATTCAAAAGTCAATCAGACTCAAAGAATTCCTATTTCACAAAATTGGAGTCAATCAGACTCAAAGAATTTTAGTTTCACAAAGTTAGGAGTTGATAAAACTCAAAGAATTCCTGTTTCACAAAATTGGAGTCAATCAGACTCAAAGAATTTTAGTTTCACAAAGTTAGGAGTTGATAAAACTCAAAGAATTTCTGCTTCACAAAATTGGGAGTCAATCAGACTCAATTTATTAAAATCTGGCGATAGTTAGATTCATTTTAACCCAAACTTTCGAAAGTTCGGAGTCGGTTAGACTCAAAGAATTCAATTCCAACAAAATTCGGAGTTAAGCAGACTCACAAATTCAAACGGAGTCACGTGGGCTCAAAAATTCATATAAAGAGTCATGCAGACTCAAAATTTCATATTTCAGTAAGACAGAGTCATGCAGACACAAAATTTCGTATCTTTATCCGAACAAAGTCACACGGACTCAACAAATTCACTTTTTACACAAACGGAGTCATACAGACCCAACAAACTTTACTTTTACACAAACGGAGTCATATAGACCCAACAAACTCACACTTTACATAAATAGAGTCACATGGACTCAATCAAATTCAAAGAATTGGTTTTACGAAAATAGGGAATCCTTGAACTCAAAGAATTGATTTTACAAAAATAGGGAGTCCTCGGACTCAAAGAATTTTTTTTTTATTATTATTATTATTTTTTTTTACAAGAATAGGGAGTCCTCGGACTCAAAGAATTGGTTTTACAAAAAAAAAAAGGAGTTCTCGGGCTCAAAGAATTTTATTTTACAAAAATGGGGAGTCCTCAGACTCAAGGACTTGATTTTTTTTTTTTTAGATTTAGGGAGTCTTGAGACTTATAGAACTCGGACGGAGCTGATAGAAATGATTTTCTTCATTTGCGGACCTTCGGAAGAAACACTTCGATCTTGTCAAAAGAGGGAAATCACCTTTGCCCCTAGTTTTGGACTCTTCTTATATTGCCAGTTTAGCATTACGTTGTGATGGTGTTCAAAGCCTCTGCTTGAATTGCTCTTAGGATGCTCATGAAGACTTTTCAAATCTTTATTCATCATCTTAGACCCACACATTTGAGACCATTATTGACTCATCAAAGGAGGACAGACTTGACAAAGCAATTACGCAAGACGACTGACTCAAACTCTATATTATCATGATTTAATGTGCTTTTATTGTGAATAATGTATCATCTCACCTTGCATTTATTCATCATCTTACAAATGGTAGTGCTTTGCTGATAAATCTAAACTTTGAAAACTTCCTCTTTTCGATTTACCGAATTCTTTGCCCATCTAGAATGTGCTTCAAATTAGTGCTTTAGCTTATAGAATGAAAGGCACTCTATTTCAATCCTTTCAAAACAAACTCAATTACTTGAGAACTTGCCTCCGGCATAGAGGGATTTTGGCAAACAAAGTTTGCCCCTAGTTTGAAAGAGACTTAGGGGCTTGCTTCTATGATAAAAGGGATTTTCAGCAAAGGAAGTTTGCCCCTGGTTTGGCGATATATATGTGGCTTCAGGCAAATGCAAGTTTGCCCTTAGTCTGAAAGAAGGAAACCAAAGGCGCCAAAAGGGTGCTGCTTGTAGTTTAGGGATGGCTATAGACCGAGAACTTTGGGAGGTTTGCCTACTTATCCCCGAGCGGGAATCAGGTCCAAAGTAGTTCGGCCAAGGCCTGAAAGAAAGATAGCATGAGATGATGGGGTGATGACCGAACCGAGCAGGTTGCCTACGTATCCCCAAGTGGGAATCAGGTCAAAGCGTAGTTCATCAACTTTGGAGGTCTTGAAAGAATTAGGCTTCAAGAATTGGTGGGCTTTTCTGTCACGCCCCGACGTAGCATAAATAAGGAAAGCGTTTAATTTCCTTTATGGACCCGTAGGTCGCGACAGTTTGAAGGATCGATTCCGTCCCAAACGTCAAACAATAAAACATAATAATCAGAGTAAAGCAATCAAGGCTTACAAAAATTTTTCTATCTTATTACATCTTATAAACCGGGGTCAACTAAGGCACAGACCGCCTTGAAAATAAAATAATATCTTAAAGTCTATTACAGTCATCCTTATTACAAACAGTTCATAACTAAGACATATAACTTAAAAGCATAATAATTAAGCAGGTTCCTCATTCCAAAAGCCGTCATTCTCAGTTAGCGTAGTCATAAGTTTCTTCCTGATTAAAACCTGAAAAGCCTGAACACGAATGTCCAGGACGCATCGACGCCATCAGCTTCAAGAAGCTGGTGAGTATTAAAAACATGACTTTGAATGTAAAACATACCCATTTACCTTTTCCCATTTTCAATTTACAAAATCAATAGTTTGATCATAAAAAGAATTCATTCTAGAGTACCACGAGGAATATATTAAAAGTTGTTCATTCATTAAAACACATGCTCGTGTATGAAATAATGCACCCCACTCATCTTACTGACTCTTTTCTCTCGACAGACCCCACAACAACCCTCTATCTTACTCCTGTATCTTTGAAACACTAAGATAGCCACACTTTAGCGACGGGGCGCCAGGGAGTGTCCAATGCCTCACACTTTGAATACCCTAACCGCCATGCAAATACCGGGGCAACCCCTCTCGCAGTATCCAGACTTGAGTTATCAGGGAGTGTCCGTAGGCCACACTTTAGCACTACCATGGGTGCCAGTGAGTGTCCATATTTGCCACCGTCGCATTTCAAAGATACCCACGCCTCTTTTTCAACTACAATCACCACCGCAATCTCAATCACAAACACAATCACAACCACAACCACAATCACAACCACAACCACAACTCATACTCTTTTCCACACTAACCATTACTCTTTCCACACTGACCGTCACCCACATGCATGTACCACTGACCCACATGAATGTCATGAAACTCTAAAACATAAAGCACTTTACTGAATTAAAGGCACAACGCAAGTACGGGAATTGATAAGTCAAAACACAACGTCCAACTCGTTCAAACATGAATAATTGGGGTTCTGTTTTAAATAAACTACCCAAACAGAACCTTAACAGTATGTGAATTTCATCCAAACAGTCCCTTAGCACAAAACAACAAAAACCACAAACTGCCAGAAATCGCGCGCGCGGGCCGCTCGCGCGAAAGGTCGCTCGCGCGGGCCGCTCGCGCGATCTGGCCGATTTCCTTTTTCTTTTATAAACTTTTCCATCTGCCTGGGGAAGCCAACCTCGCGCGCGCGGATCGCTCGCGCGATAATTCGCTCGCGCGGTCCGCTCGCGCGATTTGGCCGATTTTCATTTTTCCTTTACAAAAACTCTTCCAACGGCCAAGGTACAGGAGAATCGCGCGCGCGGGCCGCTCGAGCGAGGGTCGCTCGCGCGGGCCGCTCGCGCGATCCTCGCGCGCGCGATCGTGGCGCGACCTTTCACTGAGGCTTCGTCTTCTTCCCCAGACTTCCTCTGTTTCAGTTTTAAGGGGTCAAAATGACCCATTTTGCAAACTGAAAGCAACCATACCTTATTATATATGGATTTCTTCGTTTTTGAACAAGGATTATGAATTTGAAATCAATTTTACATGAATTAACCCGTAGCTCTTGAATTTTATGAAAAACCAAAAGTTGTCAAAACTTAATTTCTTTATATACTTTTTCGTATGAACGAATTGAGTTCTAAAACTTTGACAGTAGCTACTAGGAACTATAATCTTCCTAAATCATCTCTAAGAATTCGTTTTGGTTAAGTTTTGAAAATAGTGATTTTGAAGCTCAAGCTCCCATGGTTAAAATCAACAATGGTGATTAACAAATTCACACATACAAATGATAACTAAGCATGAATTACATTCTAGAGTGAGTTTAGAATACTCACTGAGTTCAAGAATGAAGGGTTTGTTGAGAAAGAATAAGCAAATAAGAAATCCAAATCAAAGCTTTGCAAGTTATGGTGATTGAGCTCCTCTCTCTCTAAAATAAAATCTGTAGAACTCTCTGCTTTCTCTTTTCTCTCTGTGTGTTTGGTTAACTCCAAAAGAATTCAGATTGAAGTGTGTGTATTAAGGTTATATAGAAAACCCAATTGTTGATCTTGGTGGCCAAGTAAAGCCTCAAACACTCTACAAATGAGTTTAGCTCTTCATTAAGCTAAAGACCACAATATCACAGATATAGATACGTATAGGATTTGCTGTGAATTAGAGTAGGGGTCAATTAGGTTCATAGGGGTTCAAGCTAGAGTTGTTTGGGAATCTAGCTTTTGGCACAAAAATAACACACATAAGCTAGACATTCCCAAACAAGTGCAAGGCAATCATTAGTTGCCATAAATGGAAATAAAGTAAGTGTCCAAATCGGTCACTTCCAATATCTGGGGAAATTTAGCACAGCGCGGACAGTTTTGGACACAAACTGGTATTTTCGGGGCGCGGTGGTCACCACAAAAATACAGAAAATTCATTTTAACTAAAGAATTGTTTTACTGGTTTTATAAAAATACTGATTGAGTCAAAAGAAGTTACTTTCACCGTGTTGAAATACAGATTTTGAAATCCACACAGGTATTACTAACTTTTGTAAAATTCCAATTTGACCCCAAAAGAATTTTGAATATGAAATATCATAAGAAATAAATTCTACACACACAAATTGAAATAATAAAAAAAATAAATAAATAAAAGCAGACAATTTAGCATGAAATAATTATAACAATGAAATTACAATTTAAATATGAAAATGAAATGAAAATGCAGGTTATTACACCCTTCCTCCCTTAAACAGGATTTCGCCCCCGAAATCAAGACTGACTAGTCCTGAAATAACTCCGGGTACTTCTTCCTCATATCAGCTTCAACTTCCCACGAGGCTTCATTCTCGTCATGGTGATTCCACTGAACCTTCACCAATGGAATTTCTTTGTTCCTCAGCCTCTTGATACTCTGATCCAAAATTTTCACGGGCCTTTCCTTGTAAGAAACGTTATGACTTGTCTCAATGTCGTCATAACTAACCACATGTGAGGGGTCTCGTATGTATTTCCTCAACATACTCACGTGAAACACGTTGTGAACCCCAGACATCTTCGGTGGTAGCGCCAGTCGATAAGCTACTTTCCCGACACGTTCCAAAATCTCGAACGGTCCGATAAAACGCGGAGCTAACTTTCCTCTCTTGAGACCAAAACGTACCACTCCTCGGGTTGGTGAAACCTTAAGTAGTACGTGATCTCCAATACTAAACTCCAAATCCTTGCGCCGTCGATCAGCATAGCTCTTATACCGGCTCTGAGCGGTTCTCATCCTCTCCTTGACCAAAGTAATCTTCTCATTAGTTTCTCTTACCAAATCTGGTCCCAGCAATTCTGTATCCCCAACTTCAGCCCAACACAAAGGGGAACGACATGGTCGTCCGTACAGTGCTTCGAACGGAGCCATACCGATACTCGTGTGATAACTGTTGTTATAGGCGAATTCTACCAATGGCAAGTGTGTCTCCCAAGATTCTTCGAAATCGATCACACAAGCCCTGAGCATATCTTCCATGATCTGATTAACACGTTCAGTCTGCCCATCTGTCTGAGGGTGAAAAGCAGTGCTCATCTTGAGCGAAGTTCCCATAGCTTCCTGCAGACTTTCCCAAAATCCAGAGGTAAAACGGGCGTCACGGTCTGACACAATTGACACTGGTGCGCCATGAAGTCGCACAACCTGTTGTATGTACATCCGGCTCATTTTCTCTACCGGGTATGTCATACTATAAGCGATGAAGTGCGCCGATTTAGTCAATCGATCAACAATTACCCAGATGGCGTCATGATTCTGTTGAGACCGAGGCAATCCCACTACAAAATCCATGGTTATGTGCTCCCACTTCCATCCAGGAATAGGTAATGGTTGCAACAGTCCTGACGGTCTCTGGTGTTCAGCTTTGACTTGCTGACACGTCAAACACTTGGATACAAATTCGGCCACATCCTTCTTCATACCTTCCCACCAGAAATTTCTCTTCAAATCTTTGTACATCTTGGTCCCTCCCGGGTGAACTGTATATCTTGACTTATGTGCTTCTGCCAGAATATCGTTTCTCAAATCCCCACGATCTGGTACACATAATCTGTCTCTGCATCGATACCCTCCGTCACTTCCTACCTTCCATTCTGTCGGGTCTTTTTCTGACATCTTAACAAACCATGTCTGCAACTTTTCATCTTCTTTCTGAGCTCCAATAATGCGGTCGATAAGAGCAGGCTGTAGGATAAGACATCCAAAAAGTTGTCCTTCTGTTTCCTCAGCGCTCTGTACATCGAATTCCGCCAACGTCTCCAATGCTCGCCATTCTCGAACCATTAAGGAGGCAATCGTTTCTCGAGTCTGTCGACTCAAGGCGTCAGCGACCACATTAGCTTTACCAGGGTGGTATTCCAACGTGAAATCGTAATCTTTGATCAACTCCATCCATCTGCGTTGCCTCATGTTCAACTCTTTCTGTGTGAACAAATACTTCAAACTCTTGTGATCGGAGAATAAATCAAACTTCTCACCGTAGAGATAGTGTCTCCAAATCTTGAGTGCGAATACAACTGCCGCCAATTCCAAATCATGAATGGGGTAGTTCAACTCATTCGACTTCAGCTGTCTGGATCCATAAGCGATAACTCTACCATCTTGCATAAGTACACACCCTAATCCCTGGTATGATGCGTCACTAAAGATAGTGAACTTCTCATCAGGCTTGGGTATTGCTAGTACCGGCGCGGTTGTGAGTCTCTCTTTCAACTCTAGAAAGGCTCGCTCATGCTTCTCTGTCCATTCAAACTTCAAATTCTTCTTCGTCAACCCAGTTAAAGGTGCTGCTATTTTTGAGAATCCCTCAACGAATCTCCTGTAATAGCCTGCGAGTCCAAGAAAGCTCCGAACTTCTGTAGGGTTGCTCGGTCTAACCCAGTTTGATACAGCATCGGTCTTGGATGAATCCACTGAAATTCCTTGAGATGACACCTTGTGTCCCAGAAATTTCACTTCTTGCAACCAGAACTCACACTTACTGAACTTGGCATACAACTGATGGTCCTTGAGCGTCTGCATCGCAATCCGTAGATGTTGCTCGTGTTCTTCTCCTGACTTAGAATAGATCAAAATATCATCAATAAAGACGATGACAAACTGATCTAAATAAGGCTTGAACACTCTGTTCATCAAATCCATGAATACTGTCGGGGCATTCGTCATTCCAAACGGCATCACAAGAAATTCATAATGACCATATCGGGTTCTGAAAGCAGTCTTAGGTATGTCTTCCTTCCGTACCCTCAACTGATGATATCCCGACCTAAGGTCTATTTTGGAAAATGTCGTAGCTCCTTGTAGTTGATCAAACAAATCGTCAATCCGAGGCAAGGGATACTTGTTCTTGATAGTCACGCGGTTCAGTTCTCGGTAATCGATACACAATCTGAGTGTCCCGTCCTTCTTCTTTACAAATAACACCGGTGCTCCCCAAGGCGATGTACTTGGGCGTACAAAACCTAGGTTCTCGAGCTCTTGAACTTGTTCCTTTAATTCCAACAGTTCTGTGGGGGCCATTCTGTAGGGAACCTTGGTGATCGGTACGGTACCCGGTATAAGCTCAATACAGAACTCTATACTTCTTTCGGGCGGCAAACCAGAAATGTCTTGAAATACTTCTTCGAAGTCCTTGACTACAGGTATAGATGACGCTGTCACCTCTGTACTGACGACTTCGACGTTGGCTAAACATCTTGTGAGGAACATATCTCCCGAAGGGTTACATTGAAAATCGAATGATTGATTCTCGCTGTCGGAGAATGTGATTCTCTTCCTCGCACAATCCAACTTCGCTTGATTCTGAGTGAGCCAATCCATCCCTAGGATTATGTCGAACTCCTTCATCGAGAGGGCGATCAATCTAGATGGGATATCACGGTCTCCTATCCGTAGAGGACAGTCTTTGCACACATGCCCTAGCTTGACTGAGGCTCCTAATGGTGAAGTAGCCTTCAAAGCTTTCTCTAAGCGATGAGGTAAAATACCCAATCTCTGAATTGTATTAACAGATATGAACGAAAGAGCAGCACCCGTATCAAATAACACTTTAACATGGGAGTTAAACAGAGTTAATGTACCTTCTACTGCTTGCTGATCAGGTTGAGCTTCTTCATAATTCCCTTCTTCGTACGCAGTTCCATCATATCCAGCGGTATCTGGGATAACAGCATTCACGCGAGTCTGTCCCTGTTGACCATAAGTCACCTGCTTAGGAGCGGTACAGAACCTGCTGATGTGGCCTGGTTCACCACAGTTGAAGCAGACTATCCCTTGGTGAGTAGCACGCCTTGGTGCCTTGCAATCACGAGCCACATGTCCAGGGTTACCACAGTTGAAGCACTTTCCACTACTACTTCCTTCTCCTACTCGAGGTTGAGTCGGATAGGTAATAGCCTGGGTCTTCCTGCTCCCGTCGAAATTCCTCTTCTGCCCTTGGGTACGGTTCATTGGTGGTCTATTCCCAAAATTACCCCTTTGAGGCGGTCGGAATTCAAATTGTTTTCGGCTTACTCGAGCATCCTCTTCCAGATCGGTCGCCAAACCAACAAGTCCTTCAAACATTTTATCCAAGTGGCCGAGAGTCAAGCGGCGAATCTGCGGTGTCAGGCCTTGATTATACTTGCGGATCTTCTTTTCCTCAGTATCAACCAGGTGTGGAGCGAATCGAGACAGTCTTTCAAACTGTGTGGTGTACTCCTGCACCGACTTGGTCCCCTGAGTCAACTCCATAAATTCCTTCTCTCTTCTGTGCCTCTCCGTAGCCGGGAAATACTTCTCCAAAAATCTTCCCTTGAATGCCGTCCACGTCATTCCGGTAGCAGCCGCATTCCCGATAGTGGCTATAACCGAATCCCACCAATCTGCGGCAGCATCGGTCAACTGGAACGTAGCCAATCTCCTCTTGTCTATCTCGTTACATTGGACAGCTTCAAACATCCGGTCCATCTGTCTCAACCACTGTTCCGCCTTCCAGGGTTCCGCGGTACCCGCAAATTGTTCGGGCCTTAGAGCACGGAATCTTTCTAGCAACTTGTCTCCCGTTTGACGGTCTCTCCGATTGTCGTTTGTATTACCGATCCTTTCTAACCTTCTGATAAACGCTTCAAACATCCCGGTAGGATCAGCAGCTTCGGGTGCTCCCTCGATCAGGTTCCTGTTTTTCCTGACTCCTCCAGCCATTCTATGCATGATAGTGATAAAATGAGAAACAAGCATGCAACAGAAGTATAAAGCAATATAAATGACAACATTTTCAAAAGGGTATATTTTATATATAACTTCTCGATCAAGTTGATACAAAAAGCGTGTATGATCAGATCAATGCCTACCCTAGGGGTTAGGACGCATGCAAGAGTTAATGCTACAAAAATGGGGTCATTGCCCTACACTCTAATGCATGTAAATACAGTTGCAAAAAGAGATAGAGCTAATAGTCAAAAGCAGTTAATATGTACAAAGTTATATCTAGTAAGTCAATCATCTCCATAAGTAGCCATCAGGAGATCCAGCGAGTCGATCGGTCGAAATCGCTGCACGGAGAACGGACTAACCCCGTCATGGCTCTGCGAGGTCGAAGGTGAAGCAGGTACAGGAGCATCTGCCTCAGCCACCATCTCCTCAGGCAATGCCAGCTCAAGTGCTAGCTCTGCCTCTAGGTCAGCGGCTAAGTCGCCTAGACCTAAGCCATCCTCTATATCCTCTCCACCCACTGGAATAAAATGAACAGCCTCGTCATCGTCGTCCTCGGCAATGGGAATCACCGGCGGAGGCATCTCCAGCTGAGCGAGGTGGGCGTGCACCACCTGAATCTCGAGGGAGAGATAGAAGGCGTCGCTATCCACCAATCTCAACACCTCAACCAAGACCAGGCGCTGAGCCTCAGCGAAGTAACGAAGCTCTCGGCGGATGCGGGTTAGGTCAACTAGGCCTACCACATGGACCTGGTGCCATAGGTCAGAAACTACAGTCGCTGTGGCCAACTGCTCGATGGCCGCAATATATAAGTCAAGGAAAGCCGGGACCACAGCCTCCGGTGTCACAAAATGTCCCCCGAAACCATCTGGTACATAAAGCGGATGAGCTGGATCCATACCTGATAAGAAGGTACTACTTAAGTCAGAACATAAATAATCTTAGGCGTTTGGGTCCTGAGTCTATCCTCCCTGTCGTATCATCGGGTGAGTAACACTTAATGGAATGTGGAATCGGGTCTATACTGGTAAACCCTAACCTGGCTAAACTATCTTGAGATAAATAATAACCTGGCTCTGATACCACTAAATCCTGTCACGCCCCGACGTAGCATAAATAAGGAAAGCGTTTAATTTCCTTTATGGACCCGTAGGTCGCGACAGTTTGAAGGATCGATTCTGTCCCAAACGTCAAACAATAAAACATAATAATCAGAGTAAAGCAATCAAGGCTTACAAAAATTTTTCTATCTTATTACATCTTATAAACCGGGGTCAACTAAGGCACAGACCGCCTTGAAAATAAAATAATATCTTAAAGTCTATTACAGTCATCCTTATTACAAACAGTTCATAACTAAGACATATAACTTAAAAGCATAATAATTAAGCAGGTTCCTCATTCCAAAAGCCGTCATTCTCAGTTAGCGTAGTCATAAGTTTCTTCCTGATTAAAACCTGAAAAGCCTGAACACGAATGTCCAGGACGCATCGACGCCATCAGCTTCAAGAAGCTGGTGAGTATTAAAAACATGACTTTGAATGTAAAACATACCCATTTACCTTTTCCCATTTTCAATTTACAAAATCAATAGTTTGATCATAAAAAGAATTCATTCTAGAGTACCACGAGGAATATATTAAAAGTTGTTCATTCATTAAAACACATGCTCGTGTATGAAATAATGCACCCCACTCATCTTACTGACTCTTTTCTCTCGACAGACCCCACAACAACCCTCTATCTTACTCCTGTATCTTTGAAACACTAAGATAGCCACACTTTAGCGACGGGGCGCCAGGGAGTGTCCAATGCCTCACACTTTGAATACCCTAACCGCCATGCAAATACCGGGGCAACCCCTCTCGCAGTATCCAGACTTGAGTTATCAGGGAGTGTCCGTAGGCCACACTTTAGCACTACCATGGGTGCCAGTGAGTGTCCATATTTGCCACCGTCGCATTTCAAAGATACCCACGCCTCTTTTTCAACTACAATCACCACCGCAATCTCAATCACAAACACAATCACAACCACAACCACAATCACAACCACAACCACAACTCATACTCTTTTCCACACTAACCATTACTCTTTCCACACTGACCGTCACCCACATGCATGTACCACTGACCCACATGAATGTCATGAAACTCTAAAACATAAAGCACTTTACTGAATTAAAGGCACAACGCAAGTACGGGAATTGATAAGTCAAAACACAACGTCCAACTCGTTCAAACATGAATAATTGGGGTTCTGTTTTAAATAAACTACCCAAACAGAACCTTAATAGTATGTGAATTTCATCCAAACAGTCCCTTAGCACAAAACAACAAAAACCACAAACTGCCGGAAATCGCGCGCGCGGGCCGCTCGCGCGAAAGGTCGCTCGCGCGGGCCGCTCGCGCGATCTGGCCGATTTCCTTTTTCTTTTATAAACTTTTCCATCTGCCTGGGGAAGCCAACCTCGCGCGCGCGGATCGCTCGCGCGATAATTCGCTCGCGCGGTCCGCTCGCGCGATTTGGCCGATTTTCATTTTTCCTTTACAAAAACTCTTCCAACGGCCAAGGTACAGGAGAATCGCGCGCGCGGGCCGCTCGAGCGAGGGTCGCTCGCGCGGGCCGCTCGCGCGATCCTCGCGCGCGCGATCGTGGCGCGACCTTTCACTGAGGCTTCGTCTTCTTCCCCAGACTTCCTCTGTTTCAGTTTTAAGGGGTCAAAATGACCCATTTTGCAAACTGAAAGCAACCATACCTTATTATATATGGATTTCTTCGTTTTTGAACAAGGATTATGAATTTGAAATCAATTTTACATGAATTAACCCGTAGCTCTTGAATTTTATGAAAAACCAAAAGTTGTCAAAACTTAATTTCTTTATATACTTTTTCGTATGAACGAATTGAGTTCTAAAACTTTGACAGTAGCTACTAGGAACTATAATCTTCCTAAATCATCTCTAAGAATTCGTTTTGGTTAAGTTTTGAAAATAGTGATTTTGAAGCTCAAGCTCCCATGGTTAAAATCAACAATGGTGATTAACAAATTCACACATACAAATGATAACTAAGCATGAATTACATTCTAGAGTGAGTTTAGAATACTCACTGAGTTCAAGAATGAAGGGTTTGTTGAGAAAGAATAAGCAAATAAGAAATCCAAATCAAAGCTTTGCAAGTTATGGTGATTGAGCTCCTCTCTCTCTAAAATAAAATCTGTAGAACTCTCTGCTTTCTCTTTTCTCTCTGTGTGTTTGGTTAACTCCAAAAGAATTCAGATTGAAGTGTGTGTATTAAGGTTATATAGAAAACCCAATTGTTGATCTTGGTGGCCAAGTAAAGCCTCAAACACTCTACAAATGAGTTTAGCTCTTCATTAAGCTAAAGACCACAATATCACAGATATAGATACGTATAGGATTTGCTGTGAATTAGAGTAGGGGTCAATTAGGTTCATAGGGGTTCAAGCTAGAGTTGTTTGGGAATCTAGCTTTTGGCACAAAAATAACACACATAAGCTAGACATTCCCAAACAAGTGCAAGGCAATCATTAGTTGCCATAAATGGAAATAAAGTAAGTGTCCAAATCGGTCACTTCCAATATCTGGGGAAATTTAGCACAGCGCGGACAGTTTTGGACACAAACTGGTATTTTCGGGGCGCGGTGGTCACCACAAAAATACAGAAAATTCATTTTAACTAAAGAATTGTTTTACTGGTTTTATAAAAATACTGATTGAGTCAAAAGAAGTTACTTTCACCGTGTTGAAATACAGATTTTGAAATCCACACAGGTATTACTAACTTTTGTAAAATTCCAATTTGACCCCAAAAGAATTTTGAATATGAAATATCATAAGAAATAAATTCTACACACACAAATTGAAATAATAAAAAAAATAAATAAATAAAAGCAGACAATTTAGCATGAAATAATTATAACAATGAAATTACAATTTAAATATGAAAATGAAATGAAAATGCAGGTTATTACATTTTCGAGCCATGTTGCCTTTTGGATCTAGGGAGTGCATGTCACTTGCGGTAGCCCTTGTGTAGCATGATGAACTACTTTTTCCTTTATTCTATTCTCTTTCCTCTTTTCTTCTCTTTTCTTTTCTTTTCTTTTCTTCTCTTTTATTTGACGGTTGATTCTTTAACCTTTTCACTAGCCAGTTAAGCCCTTCAAATCTTTATTTGTTTTTTTTTTCAAAGATATCTCTGTATTGTTTTTGTCACACCCGTTCCAGAATTTCATGGTTTTAAAACATGCATAAATTGAGTTTTGGAATTATTAATGTTATTAATAATTTGATTTGAGTTGAGTTGACGTGAGTCAACGGTGAGGTGTCTAGTGGAGACACGAGGACTTGGTAACACCTGTTGCATTGGCATGATTAAATGACATTTATATGACTTAAATGTTATTTGACTTTATCTGGTATTTTGTGAATAGTAATTTTTACCTGTGTTTGGTAAATTGTAGTAATCTTTGATATTGTTATATCATTTTGAGAACTGTGGTGAGAACGTGAGTGATCGTGATATAAAAAGGTAGGTAGTATAGAGATTCCACAGAATATAGTTTTCGGACGTTATTTTTGGACCCAAATGAAACCTAGTCGAAAACTTTTGGAAATTATAGTTTTCACTCGTAAAGGCATAAAATGAATGCATGCGAAGTTTCGAGAGCTAATTAGAAGTTTGAGAAACTCGTGGGGAGGTAAACGTATTTCCCCGAAAGTTTGCCTATATATATAGATGAAGATGAGATTCATTCTCATCCAAACACTCACAAATATCTAGAGAGAGGAGAGAGAAGGGAGATTTGGTGGCCACGGGCTTTGCGACGCCGTTTGACGACTTTCCGTCCGTCAGATTTTCTCCAAATTCAAGATTTGAACTCGTGGAGGTAAGACCTACGTTTTGATACTACTTAGGTCATGTTTGGCTAAGTTTTGTAAAAATATTAATTCTAGACTTTTGGGAAAAATCAGGTAAAACTTGTAGGAATTTTCCCAAATTTGAAATCCGACGATTATTTAGTCCCCTAGAGGATCCTTCAAAGTTTGAAGAGATTCGCACAAGGTATGAATTCTAGATCTATGAAATATATGGATTCTCATGTTTTGAACATCAAATTTGATATCTTTGGATCCGGGCGAAATTTATGTGTTAATTAGGCCTGTTAATTATGCACGTGAAATTATGATAAAAGCACGTATAACTGTTTATGTGAGCATGTTATGTGTCTACTTGGGTCAAAGGGGAGTTTGGTGCAAATAAATCCGGGTAAGCTCCTCGAACCTTGAGGATTGTGATCTTGTTGGAATTGGAATTATGGTTGTGTCTGGATTGGAGGTGGGCCCAACCAGTACACGGTAACTGGTATAGAGGAAGGCCCAACCAATGTACGAGATGCGTGGGAGATGTGGGCCTCCTACAGCATCGACCGGATGAATGCGTACCACTCACTCTAGAGACTATTTCTATGTGTTTTAGATGCTTAAACCATGAATTGTCATATAAGCATACATTTAGAATTGTACGCTCAGCATATAGCTGAGCAGTGGAGATGTACTCCATTGCAGGTAAAAAGAAAGACAAGAAGAAGCGTGATGAGTGAGGTCGATGAACGCGGGGGGAATCACCTTGTATATGTTTTTGTTTTTAATTCTAAAACTTGTATAAGGATTTGAATATTGTAGTATGTTGTAATATAAACATAGATTAGTTTCGCAGTATTGTAATTTTGTAATTGAACGCCTATAATTGTGTTTTAATATGTTGTAATCAGTTATGGTTGTAATTGTTGTTGGTGTTGAGAAACATGAGTTGTTAATATTTCAATACAAGGCTGCCAGCAGGGGAGCAGTCGACTGGATCCTAGGTCAGTCGACTGGATCTCATGTGTTGGAGACACTGAAAGGGAATAATAGAAAAGCAGTCGACTGGACCCCTTGGGCAGTCGACTGAACACTGTTGATTTTGGCTACTGCTTCTTATAATTGAAAAGCAGTCGACTGGATTCCCCAGATCAGTCGACTGGACCCATTTTGATAATGTTACATTTTGGGTTCTGGATAACACAGTCGACGGAGAAGTCGGCTGGACCCTAGTGCAGTCGACGGGGCAGTTGACTGAACCTCTGTTTTCAAAACTATTTTCTTTTGAATGTGTTTTCAATGGCCAAAACTTTTTATAACTCTAATTTCAATGTATTTTACAACTCAGAGGGGAATGTTTCCTAAGTTTTAAACTACCAGGGTTGTTTTAAAGAAGTTCTTTCCGCTGCGTAATATTAGATGATGTTTTGATGAGCCTTGGTGGCGTGCCACGTGTCCTATTTCCACGCGTAGTGGGATGGGTCGTGACATTTATTTGTATCAGAGCTATAGGTAACAAAACTTTGGGAACGTTCGACGACGAGTGGAGTGTTGAGGGAATTGTCACATGCTTTCAATTGCATTCATACGTATTAGAGATGTTTGATGTTTATGGTATGTTGTTATACATACATGATGATGTTAATTGTCATACATGCATAGTGTTTATGCAGTGAGAACTACATGATTGTAATCATGAGTGACGAAGAGCGAGAACTATCACCGCACACTCGACGTATGAATAACATGGCATAAATGATAGGGAATATGGGTGACATGATCCGAAATATATTCGAGCGGTTACCTCCAACACCTCCATTGGAACCAGAACCGATAGTAGTAGTTCATGCGCCGGAGAATAGGGGTATGAGATCGATATCTGAACAGTTTGCGAGGAAGAAACCAATGGAATTTCATGGGACGCCTGATACAACATTGGCAGAACATTGGATTATGGACATGGAGAGAATTTTTCGATCTATTCCGATGACGGATAGGGAGAAAATTGAAAACGCAAGTGATGTACTGAGGGGTGAAGCCCAAAACTGGTGGGTGAATGTCCTAGATCAAGGAGCACCGATTACTTGGGAAGGGTTTAAGGCAGAATTCAATCGCCGATTTTTTTCGCGAGCCGCCTACAATGCAAAGAAGAGAGAGTTTGATAACTTGAAGCAGGGAGATATGACTGTAACTGAATATACTTCCAAGTACAACACTTTTTTGAGATTTGGTAAGGGTTCTGTGCCACAAGAGGAAGATAGGGCAAGAAAATTTGAAGAAGGTTTAAGGGATAATATTCGGTTGAGAGTAGAGACCTATGAGCATTCGACTGTTGCGGTAGTACAGCAGACAGCGCTTGTAGCCGAAAGTGGAATAGAGAGATCGAGACAAAATCACCAAGGGGAGCGAAGTCATGAGATTAGTGACCGAAGTCAGGGGGGATCTTTTAAGAAGTCATTTTCACGAGGCTCTAGTTCTGGATTTAATGATTCCAGGAGAGTACCAAGTAACATACCATTGTGTTCACTTTACAACTGACCACACTCAAGTCGATGTTTTCTGACCAACTTTCAGAACAGGTCTACAGGGGGGAATAGTGTGAGTTCTGTGACCTACCCGCAACTCAAGTGTTTTGATTGTGGTACCTCGGGACACCGAGCGAAGGATTGCCCAAAGATGCGTTCTCAACAAGGGGCAAGTTCTATGGCTTCTAGTGGCTCGAAGCCTAGGCAGTTTAGTGATGGGGGACAAAGGACGGAGCAACGTCAAGGAAGATCATTCCAGATGAACCCTGGATACGTGGCTGCTACTGATACAGTGGTCTCAGGAATGGTGCTTGTATGTTCGCACTTAGCACGCATACTTGTTGACTCGGGATCTACGCATTCATTTGTATCGCATGCTTTTGTTGGACATTTAAATGTTAAATCGGCACCATTAGGATATGAATTGTCTATTGCTGTGCCACTTAGTAAATCGATAACGACGTCTACTGTATATAAGAACTGTGAGATCAAGCTAGGTGAGAAGTTGATTACCGTGGACCTTATACTGATTGTGGTGAATCATTTCGATGTAATACTGGGAATGGATTGGTTAGCTCTTAACCAAGCCACAATAGACTGTGAACGGAAAGAGGTTAATTTTCGATCACCGGTAAATGGGAGCTTTTGTTTCCAATGGAGTGGGGTTATACCGCCGCCGTACTTAATTTCAGCTATCCGAGCGGGAAAGTTATTAAAAAAGGGATGTCAGGGATTTTTATGTTCAGTGAATGATGTCTCAACGATCGAATCAAATGTAGAAGACATTCCGATAGTGCGAGGATATCCAGATGTATTTCCTGATGACCTACCAGATGTTCTTATTGAGAGAGAGGTCGAGTTCACTATTGAGGTTATGCAGAACGCAAGACCGGTATCCAAAGCACCGTATAGGATGGCACCAGTGGAATTGAAGGAACTGAAAGTTCAACTACAAGAGTTACTTGACAAAGGTTTCATCCGACCAAGTGTATCGCCGTGGGGAGCTCCAGTATTATTTGTAAAGAAGAAAGATGGCTCGATGCGCATGTGCATTGATTACAGGGAACTGAACAAGTTAACGATTAAGAACAAGTACCCGTTACCCAGAATCGATGATCTATTTGATCAACTTCGTGGGGCACAAGTGTTTTCCAAGATAGACCTGAGATCGGGTTACCATCAGTTGAAAGTAAAGGCCGAAGACATTGAGAAAATAGCTTTTAGGACGCGTTATGGACACTATGAGTTCTTAGTTATGCCATTTGGAGTTACCAATGCACCAGCTGCGTTCATGGATCTTATGAATCGAGTATTCAAGGATTATTTAGATGACTTTGTGATTGTATTCATCGACGATATTCTTATCTATTCACCGAGTGAGATAGAACACGAGAATCACTTAAGGATGATACTTCAGAGATTACGAGAGAAGCGATTATTTGGTAAATTCAAGAAATGTGAATTTTGGTTGTCTAGTATTACTTTTCTTGGTCACGTGATTGACAAGAATGGGGTATCAGTTGATCCTCACAAAGTAGAAGCTGTATCTAATTGGCAGAGGCCGACATCCGTATCTGAAATTCGAAGTTTCTTGGGATTAGCGGATACTACCGCCGTTTTATTGAACATTTCTCGAAGATTTCATTGCCGATGACGAAGTTAATGAGAAAGGGTGTTACGTTTGAATGGAATCAGGAATGCGAAGACAGTTTTCAGGAGTTGAAGTCAAGGTTGACGAGAGCACCTATTCTGACAATACCATCCGGAACCGAGGGGTTTGTGATCTATAGTGATGCGTCGCATCAAGGGTTGGGATGCGTGTTGATGCAAGGTGGTAAAGTGATTGCTTATGCTTCTAGACAGTTGAAGACACATGAGATTAATTATCCGACTCACGATCTCGAATTGGCCGCGGTAATTCATGCTTTGAAGATTTGGAGACATTACTTGTACGGGGAAAAGTGTGAGATATTCACAGATCATAAGAGTTTGAAATATATTTTCACCCAACGGGACTTGAATATGAGACAACAAAGATGGTTGGAGTTGATGAAGGATTACGATCTTTCGATTGAATACCATCCGGGAAAGGCGAATGTAGTAGCCGATGCCTTAAGCCGGAAGACGCCGAAGAATTTAGCCGACGAGCTAACACAACAAAAGGAATTGATAAAAGAGATGGAGCGCTTGGAATTGGATGTGATTCCAGGAACCAATGATGGCTTAATGATGGCAATCATTGCACACCCAGATATTATTGATGAGATCAAGGAAGAACAATTTAACGATGTCTATTTATGCAAGATGAGGGACGAGATATCTTTGGGAAAGCGACCTGGTTTTGTATTAGAACAAGGAACGTTGAAACTGGGAAATCGATTATGTGTACCGAATGTAAAAGACTTGAAAGAGAGGATTCTAGAAGAAGCTCATAGTACAAAATATTCTGTGCACCCGGGAAGTAATAAGATGTACAGAAACTTGAGGAAAAACTTTTGGTGGAAGGGTATGAAGCGTGAAGTCGCTAAGTTTGTTTCTGAATGTTCGGCATGTCAACAGGTCAAAGCAGAGAGACAAGTACCCGCGGGGTTACTACAACCATTGCCAGTGTCAAAGTGGAAATGGGATGAGATTACGATGGATTTTGTTTCAGGATTTTCGCGATCGCGTAATAAGAATGACAAGATTTGGGTTATAGTCGACCGATTAACCAAGTCAACTCATTTTCTACCAATTAAGACGACTAAACCATCCAAATTGGCAGAGTTGTATGTGAAAGAGATTGTAAGACTACATGGAGTCCCAACTGTGATTGTATCCGATCGTGACACTAGTTTTACGTCAAGGTTTTGGGGAAGTTTGCAAAAAGCTATGGGTACAAAGTTGAGTTTCAGTACCGCATTTCATCCTCAGACCGACGGACAGTCAGAGTGTATGATTCAGACCTTGGAAGATATGTTGAGATTGTGTGTGTTAGACTTTGGGAATGATTGGGAGCACCATTTGCCATTGATTGAATTTGCTTACAACAACGGATTTCAGTCCAGTATTGGAATGGCACCTTACGAGGCTTTGTATGGTCGTAAATGTCGATCACCAGTTTGTTGGACTGAGGTTGGGGAAAGAAGATTGTTAGGACCTGAGTTAATACAGGTGACTACTGAGAAAGTGAAGTTGATTCAAGAACGACTCAAGGTAGCTCAGAGCCGATCTAAGAGTTATGCGGACTTGAAGCGACGACCGATAAATTTTAAAGTTGGAGATTTTGTATATTTGCAAGTATCGCCTTCGAAAGGCATTGTACGATTTGGAAAGAGGGGAAAGCTCAATCCAAGATTCATAGGGCCTTTTGAGATTCTGGAGAGAATAGGGCCGGCAGCTTACCGATTGGCATTGTCGTCAGAGTTGGAACATGTGCACAACGTGTTTCACGTGTCTATGTTGAGAAGGTGTATGACTGATACGAGTAAGATCATTGTACCTGAACCGCTGTAAATTCAGGGGGACTTGACTTATGTGGAACAACCGGTAGAGATTCTAGATCGAAAAGAGCAAGTTTTGAGAACCAAGACTATTCCAATGGTGAAAGTACTATGGCGTAGTCATACGGTGGAAGAGGCTACATGGAAGAGTGAGGAAGACATGAGGAATGAGTATCCGTACTTGTTCGACGCATGAGGTAAAGTTTGGGGGCAAACTTCCTTTTTGGAGGGGAGAGTTGTCACACCCGTTCCAGAATTTCATGGTTTTAAAACATGCATAAATTGAGTTTGATTTGAGTTGAGTTGACGTGAGTCAACGGTGAGGTGTCTAGTGGAGACACGAGGACTTGGTAACACCTGTTGCATTGGCATGATTAAATGACATTTATATGACTTAAATGTTATTTGACTTTATCTGGTATTTTGTGAATAGTAATTTTTGCCTGTGTTTGGTAAATTGTAGTAATCTTTGATATTGTTATATCATTTTGAGAACTGTGGTGAGAACGTGAGTGATCGTGATATAAAAAGGTAGGTAGTATAGAGATTCCACAGAATATAGTTTTCGGACGTTATTTTTGGCCCCAAACGAAACCTAGTCGAAAACTTTTGGAAATTATAGTTTTCACTCGTAAAGGCATAAAATGAACGTATGAGAAGTTTCGAGAACTAATTAGAAGTTTGAGAAACTCGTGGGGAGGTAAACGTATTTCCCCGAAAGTTTGCCTATATATATAGATGAAGATGAGATTCATTCTCATCCAAACACTCACAAATATCTAGAGAGAGGAGAGAGAAGGGAGATTTGGTGGCCACGGGCTTTGCGACGCCGTTTGACGACTTTCTGTCCGTCAGATTTTCTCCAAATTCAAGATTTGAACTCGTGGAGGTAAGACCTACGTTTTGATACTACTTAGGTCATGTTTGGCTAAGTTTTGTAAAAATATTAATTCTAGACATTTGGGAAAAATCAGGTAAAACTTGTAGGAATTTTCCCAAATTTGAAATCCGACGATTATTTAGTCCCCTAGACGATCCTTCAAAGTTTGAAGAGATTCGCACAAGGTATGAATTCTAGATCTATGAAATATATGGATTCTCATGTTTTGAACATCAAATTTGATATCTTTGGATCCGGGCGAAATTCATGTGTTAATTAGGCCCGTTAATTATGCACGTGAAATTATGATAAAAGCACGTATAACTGTTTATGTGAGCATGTTATGTGTCTACTTGGGTCAAAGGGGAGTTTGGTGCAAATTCATCCGGGTAAGCTCCTCGAACCTTGAGGATTGTGATCTTGTTGGAATTGGAATTGTGGTTGTGTCTGGATTGGAGGTGGGCCCAACCAGTACACGGTACCTGGTATAGAGGAAGGCCCAACCAGTGTACGAGATGCGTGGGAGAGGTGGCCTCCTACGGCATCGACCGGATGAATGCGTACCACTCACTCTAGAGACTATTTCTATGTGTTTTAGATGCTTAAACCATGAATTGTCATATAAGCATACATTTAGAATTGTACGCTCAGCATATAGCTGAGTAGTGGAGATGTACTCCATTGCAGGTAAAAAGAAAGACAAGAAGAAGCGTGATGAGTGAGGTCGTTGAACGCGGGGGGAATCACCTTGTATATGTTTTTGTTTTTAATTCTAAAACTTGTATAAGGATTTGAATATTGTAGTATGTTGTAATATAAACATGGATTCGTTTCGCAGTATTGTAATTTTGTAATTGAACGCCTATAATTGTGTTTTAATATGTTGTAATCAGTGATGGTTGTAATTGTTGTTGGTGTTGAGAAACATGAGTTGTTAATATTTCAATACAAGGCTGCCAGCAGGGGAGCAGTCGACTGAACCCTGGGTCAGTCGACTGGATCTCGTGTGTTGGAGACACTGAAAGGGAATAATAGAAAAGCAGTCGACTGGACCCCTTGGGCAGTCGACTGAACACTGTTGATTTTGGCTACTGCTTCTTATAATTGAAAAGCAGTCGACTGGATTCCCCAGATCAGTCGACTGGACCCTTTTTGATAATGTTACATTTTGGGTTCTGGATAACACAGTCGACGGAGAAGTCGGCTGGACCCTAGTGCAGTCGACGGGGCAGTCGACTGAACCTCTGTTTTCAAAACTATTTTCTTTTGAATGTGTTTTCAATGGCCAAAACTTTTTATAACTCTAATTTCAATGTATTTTACAACTCAGAGGGGAATGTTTCCTAAGTTTTAAACTACCAGGGTTGTTTTAAAGAAGTTCTTTCCGCTGCGTAATAGTAGATGATGTTTTGATGAGCCTTGGTGGCGTGCCACGTGTCCTATTTCCACGCGTAGTGGGATGGGTCGTGACAGTTTTAGGCTCACTTAGTGTTTGGGCCTCTCACGAAAATTTTGAAGCTGATAAGTCCCTCTTTTCATTTCCAATCTCTTTTCTTTGTTTAGAACAACACAAAGCCTTGAGATAGTTCATGTGCCAATGATCTACTTTAAAGTGCTCAAGAATTCTCAATCTTATCTATTCTCTGCCTTTTCTTTCTCTTCCTTACTATCTCTTATTCTCTCTATGATTTTGACTGGCTAGGATTAGGGTTTTTGAAATCAACACGCATCTTATTTTGCTCTAACTTTTACCTAGGCGCCCTTTCGGGTTTTCGTCCTAGTGAGCTCCTTTTTCTTTTTCTCTTTTTTTTTCTTGGAAGAAGAAGTTCATTTAAAATGTCTGGCTACCATCAAGGACCAAGTTTATGGCTTTAGACTGGTTGGGCTCATCTTTGAGGCTTGGTATTTGAGAAAAGGGGATGGTGAGCAAGCTTCAAGTTCCAAGTTCGTCTTTTCAAGATTGAGCAAGAGCATCTTTAAATTCTTAAAGTAAAGCTAATCAATTCTCTACTCCTCCTTGGTTTTGGCACAAAATTTGCTTTGATCACTTGGGGATGCAAAGATTTATTAACAAAGCATTTTCCATGATTGTTTGAAAAAAGTGACTTTTTTTCTTTTTCTTTTTTTTTTATCTTAATGATCCATACATTCACGACTTAGCACAGTGCATAAATGATGTTTTATTCAACTAGTAAGGAAGGAGGATTACATCACTTGATTCGATAAACTCGACAAAGACTTGCAAACAGACTTGATAACAGACTGACCAGAAGACTCGACTGGACGTAAATTGACTACCAGACTTGACTTGGTCTCAATTGGAGTGTCACAGATAATTTTCAATTTATTGGGTCCCCAAGAGCATCCACATTTGATTCAGCAGTAGCATTTCCAAACACTATTACCTCATTGGCATCTTCCTCAGGTTCATCATTCCCCTTCTGTATCTTTGTAGGAACATCATCTGCCCTTATGGCCCATTTTTCAGTCGAATGGCCCTTCTCTGACTCACACCGAGTATTGTCAATGCCTTTTTCGATTCCGTTGATTGGGTCGGGGCCAGTTGGTTGTTGCGCACTTATGGAGGCAACGAATCCCTTGAGAGTATTCAGCAATGGCCGTGATTGAAAAGATTGTATGTCATGCCAGATGTCACTCGGTGGGTTCAGCAAAGGAGTGATGATTTTATGCTTAATGAGATCTTGGATATCATGGCGAAGTTTCATGCAATAGTTAGTTGTATGGCCAGGGGTCTGGTGGTAGGCACAGTATAAAGACAGGTCACATTTACGGGGTAAGGGATTTGGTAGTGGCTTTGGGTCCAAGGGGTTGAGGTGACCATTCTTGACAAGGTGACCAAGGGCCACGGATAATGGTATGCCAAGGTTGGTGAAGATTCTCGGCCTGCGGGCTTGGTTTGATTTTGAATTCGACTTTGAGCTTGAGTTGGTTTTTGGGTTGAGATGTGGACTTGGAATGGCTCTTTGGTTAGTTGGGATTGGGCCTGGATGTGGGCTTTGGTGAATGGTTGAGCTTGGGTATGGACTTTGGTGATAGGTTGGGTTTGGACATGGGCTTCGGTGCACAGGTGGGTTCAGACATGCCTATTGGTGCTTCTTTAAGCAATCTATTACTCTCTGATCCATCTTTTCCTCATCAGGGCCCATTTGATCTTTCAATAATTGAATGAACTCAAGCATGACCCCCTCCAATTGCTTCACCCTAGAATCTTGTTGCTCAACAATGACTTGCAGTTTGCTCACTTTCTCCACCAAAGCTCTGTGGGCCATTGGTGGGTCTGTCTCGACGTGATGGTCCATGATCTCCTCTAATTAAGAGAGATAAACCCAAGAAGATTAGAAGTGTCCTTACTAGGGGCTCTGGTTGTTCCACTCTTTCTAAAAAAATAGATAGGAAAAAGGTCCGCATGCAGAATTGAATAGTAAGGGATGTTTGAGGGACTTTGATCTTAATTGGGACGAAGATGTTGTGAGTTTGTACGCTACACGTATGTAATGATATCGATTGGTGAGAGCGCGAAATGTACATGCTCTTATGATTTGATGCATGCACTGCACATATGACACACGAATGAAATGAAAGTGTGTGTGTTCATACTCTATATGCCAAAGCAAAGAAAATTCTAATCCTAACACGTAGACACATAAGCACATAAAATCCTCACCCATGTCAAGTGCAATAATTTCTCCTTTCATTGTGATCCCCACTACCCTTTCAAAGGTCGGGTATTTAAAATTTTCGAAATTCATTTGAAAAACATTTCTTTATAACGATGAGATTTTTCAAAAACAATTCTCAAGAATTTTGAATCTTTTATTTAAAAAATGAGGATGTGAAAACATTTCCCAATGAAGATGATTGGATTGAAATTTTGCTTTAAAATTCATTTGAAGAGCAATTTTTTTCAAAAACAATTCCTAAGATTTTGGATTTTCCTTAGAAAATGATCATGTGAAAATGTACCTTAACAAAGGTAATTAATTTGGAATTTTAATCAAAAAAGTGAATTCCAAAGATTTTTCGAAAGGGTGATCGAAAATCTTGGGGAAAAGATAGTAAAATCTGTTTGCTTTCAAAGATGGACTTAAAACTCTTTGGGTAGGAGGATCACATGATCAGATTATCACCGTACTTTCCATGAATTAGGATGCATATAAGGTCAATGATGCTTAGCTAACGTGATATAAGAAGTATAATCTTATAATCAAGGTTCGGCATGTTCTCCAAATGTCGTGGAACATGAGGAGAAATTGCTAAAAGGTGATTAAAAGATTATGCATCTTTCATCAAGCAAGTATCGTCATCATCTTAAGTAATCCCTTCCGGGCATACAAAACTTCCTAGTATATAATCCTAATCAAGAGTTGATTTCCTAAGATTGAAAGGTTCTATAGAAACTACCACGCAAAAGCTGGGTTTTGGTCAAATAAGGGACCCTTGACACACATCTGATAGGATGCTTAATATACCAAATCACGGTACGAGATCAAGGGTGATCACACAGTCCCATGATAACTTGACCGACCGGGTTGCCCTGAGCCTCCAAGGTCATAGTTCCGTGCAATCGACTGGCTGGACGTGCAAGTGAAATGCAACAGACACACAAAGATTAATTAATTCGATTAAAATGATATTTTTCAAGTCTAATCCTCGAGTGAACCCAAAATCAGAATTCTGGTCAGCGAAACCAGAGATTCTGGGTTCGATCCCCAGCAGAGTCGCCAGATTGTGGATATCGCAGGTTGACTTACCCACAGCTTTTCTTTTAAAACTTCCTTTCCAAATTCAAAAACAAAACGAGTCGCCACTTAATTTTTAAAAGGAAAATTAAGAAACCATTTCGAAAAGGAAACTGATCTTTTGCGAAACCAAAGATTTGACTAGGTCCGGGGATTATGGAATGAAAATGGAAGGAGCCCAATGGACTAAAACACCCCTTTTCATCCTATCTCGCGATAGGCCTCTACTTAACATCCTTTTAATCCAATTATTAATCTAAGTATGCCCTCAATTAGTACATATGTAAATATACATTACAAAAGCATGTCCAAATGGTGTAAGATTGCTAAGGGGAAAATATCATTCAAAATCAAGTAATCCAATTAGCAAACAACATGATATGCAAGATAGAGAACAAGGGAACTTACCCGGGATCCGGCCGCGAATATTAAACGTGCAATGCATACAAAGTAAAGAAATCCTACTAAAAAAGGTCTCTAATCACATATATACACATAAGGCAAGACTTAATTCTAGGGTGTCGTAAAAAAAAGGCTTGAAAATCAATAAAATCAATAAATGAATAAACTAGAGAGGATTTTGAGAAATCATACCTTAATAGCGCTACAAAACAAAGGGTTAGTCCACATGTTTTAAACAAGATATATTATTGAATCCTAAGTAACATGCTCTAGCTAAAATAAGTCCTAATTACAAGTATCAACATGTATGGGTGAATGTATATGAATTTATGAATATGAACAAGAGTAAGCTATTAACTTATTCATTGATTTGAATCATTTAACCTCTGAATTTAAGTTTAGCTAATTATCCTTAAAGCATGGTTTGAACCCTAGACCATGAAAAGATCATTTAAACCACTATTTACAAAGTTGGTCAAATCTGTCATAAAATTCTGAAAATTGCAGAGAGCAGACCAGAACTTTAAAGAAATAAAAAGCTTGCTTCCCATGGGTTGATTTCGGTGAATTTTGGACACAAGATGCCTCTGTGAGTCTAGTTTCCAAATCAAAAAGAAAATCAAAGTTTCAACGATTGGATCTCTGGGAAAAGGACAAACACCAGACATCACTCAGAGATGTACAACTCTCTGTCCAGAGATTTTGTTTGATTTTTTAAAAATAGTAAAATAATCCGAAATGCTTCATTCTTTTTAGGGGACTTTCCTAACACATTAAACTACATGGAAAAATATATTTGAAGTTGAAAATACTTGGATAAGGCTCTAATTTACTAATTTCAAAAACGTTTTACTGTTCTGAAACTATTCTGAAGCTCTGGACAGATTGTGGTTAACCCACAAAACCCATGATCAAACCCCTCTAAGCAAAAAATCTCATAAAAAAAAATTACAGTGGTAGAATATTGTGTTATTGACACTTTCCCGTTGGTTTCACTTGATTTCAACGGTAAGATTTTGAACTAAAAATCTTTGATCAAAAACAGTTTGTGAACTCACTATTTTCATTTGTCAAGTTCAACTTTTATTTGTTAACCCCAACTATTAAATCATGAAGTTGGGTTTAAACCAAACCACTTCTCCTACCATTTGATGGTTATTGGGGATCAAGACATGACTAAAACTCATGAGTTTTCAAGGAATATAAGGAGACTCCATGAAAACTCAAGCTTAGAGATCCCCAAGAGTCTCAAGAGAAGAACATAAACAAGAAAAAGAGAAAGAATAAAAAACTAGTTCATGAACTTCAAGAGGATATAGAGAAGACCCCATGAAATTCCAAGTTAGAGAATCCAAGTCATGAATATGGACTTGGATCCACCTATTTGTTTACAAAGTGAAATGATGAACAAACACTGACTACCATGTGAAGCATAAGCATATATGAGATTCAAAAGATCAAACTCAAGAGCTTTCAAGAGAGATGTTGAAGATCTCCAAGAATCTCAAGAGAAAAGTATAAACAAAAAGAATAGAAGAAGGATCCAAGAATTAGAAACAAAGACTTCCAAGTTTACTCAACAAACTCTAAAACTTAATCAAGAAAAACTAAATGACTTGAGGATTAGAAGCTCAAAAGAAATAAAGCACAACTAAGATTAGAGGTTCACCTCCAAGACTATCCTCAAATTCCTATATTTTGAAGATCTTCCAAGTTCTTCTTCAAGCTCTCCAAAACTCTCTCAAATATGTGTTGTTGTAATGATAGTGATTTCTTGTGTATTTTCCCAATATTATTTTTGGTCTCTCTCTCTCTCCCCCCCCCCCCCCCCCCCTCTGAAGGAAGATCCTCTCTCTTTTATAGGCAAAATTACCAAGTATTTTCAGTGAATTCGGAGTAAAAACCAGGTGTCAATGTCTCATTTGGTGGTACAATATGTACTTCCTGAAATTAGATAGACTACTGCCCAGGGCGGCAGTCAAAAATCATTTGCGGCAGTCCGTGGATGCCGACGCGGCACTCTGTGAATGCCGCGGCAGCACTCCATGACTGTCGTGCGGCATTCGCTGAGAGCCGCCGAAAATGATTAGCTGCCGCGTTTTAGTCAGCCCTACTTTATCAGTTTTTTGTTTTTATCTGCCTACATATACGTATTCTACCACAAAATACGGACTTTAAAAGCAAACGGTTGTCAGAAAATGTCAGCGGCACTCTGTGATTGTTGTTCGGCACTCACTGAATGCCGTCCGGCACTCCCTTAATGCCGTTCGACACTCACTGAGTGCCTCGATGTTTGCCGTCTGCCATTTTTTTGTTAAGCTTCTCTTTCTAGGTCTTTTCTTTTTTCTTTTTCTTAAAGAAACTTTATTTTCAAAGATCTTTTCCAAAAATGGTGTCGTATACCTGAATTCTCCTAAATACCTGGTATTTTCTCCTTTTTGTGAAATTTTATCGCGTTTGGAAAACTTTCTGAAGAGCTTGGAATACTTCGAATCTTTCGGTCCTTATCATCATTGGACGTGGAGGTGACACTCTCCTAAATTCGACGTTAGGTCAAAATTGGGGTGTCGACAAGGGTACAGAAGGAAGATATACCTAAGAGTGCTTTCAGAACCCGATATGGTCACTATGAATTTTTGGTGATGCTGTTTGGAATGACGAATGCCCCGGTAGTGTTTATGGATCTGATGAACAGAGTGTTCAAGCCTTATTTGGATCAGTTTGTCATCATCTTTGTAGTTGATATTTTGATATATTCTAAGTCAGAAGAAGAACACGAGCAACATCTACGGATAGCTGTAATAACCTAATTAAAAATAAATAAATAAATAAATAAATAGATAACTATACAATACATATTTATGTATGAAAAATTTTATAATACTATTATATACTTTTGGTAGTATCATATATCAAATTTTTAGGTTCCAAATTGTAAGAATAAGATGTCATTATGTTATGATTATTGGTACCAATTGGTAGTAACTTTGCTAAAGTACCATTTGGTGTTAACCTTTGAAGGATACAATTTGATAGTAATAAAATATAATTTCTTAAATATTTTATAAAACATAGAAAGATCCATTTTTGTATGTGTGTATTAATATCTCTAAATATATATCCATATGTATACACGTGTATATGATAGGTTTTAGTTACGTGCACGTGTGAGAGTGAGAAAGGATGAGACTGAGAGATACAAAAAGATAAGATTAAGAATTATAAAGATAAGGTAATGTCTTGGTTGCCAAGACTGTGAGGGATATAAATATGTACACATATGCACATACGAAATGGGGGGAATTTGGGGTCTCAGGTAGTGAGAGTGAAAGCAGATCTATAGAGAGAGAGCTATGGTCTGTGGTGGGTAGGTGGCTGGGAAAAAAATAATAATAATAAAGCACCCAGGTGCTCAATTATGCTAGTGTGTGTGCGTGTTTGTATGTTGGGCTAGAGGGGAAAATATGGTGTGCATGCTTTCTTGTGTCAATTTTGTATAAGTGGTTAAGTATTACATAAAGTGTGTACTAAGCCACTGGAGCCACAAAGAGAAGGACATAATGTAAGATAATTAAATTAGGAGAGAAAAACAGTGCAAAGAAAGAAAAAAAAGAAAGTAAAACAAATGATCCCAGGCTTGGGTTGGGCAAGAAGTCATATGGTGAGTAAATCTCTTCTATTACATTTATCTATTAAATATGTCCAATATGTTGGATCTTTACAAATATTTGGTTTAGTTAAAAATGGTCCAAAAGTCAACTTTAATTATTCAGTACTATATATACTTTAGAATTAAATATTTAATACAGTATTACTCTTTTAATTGCATTGTGATACCATATGCAAGCATGCATTAATCATAATATTAATGGTGATATTGGTTAAGGTCGTGGCCTTATGATAGCTGGATGACTAAGGTAGTCTATGTTGAGATGGCCAGGATTGAGATAGTCCTACAGTTAGTGCACTAATATACTATTCCATTTCAAGCTTGGCTGGTGGGTAGTATACACCTTTCGAGCTGGGCTGGGGTGCTGTGGCCATGTGATTGTATACATTTCGAGCTGGACTGGTGTATACAATTGTGTTGGTAACCTAATGAGAATTTGATAAGAACCAATATCAAAGAAAGATTAATGCATAAATTACTTCATATGTAAGCATTGGACTTATGTGCATGAAATAAATGTGTGATATGTAATTTGTGTTGCAGATAGCAACTGTGTGCAAATATATAAGATATTTGATAAATTATATAATTACATACAATAATTAATTGGGACTACTGATAATGATATAATAAAGTATTATATCAAAGATTTGAGATCAAAAATCTATTTTTTTTTATATTAAATGTATTTTACTCACTGAGCTCTTGTCTCATTATTATTTTTATTAATATTTTTAGGTGAGAGGGAAGCAGCAGTTGAGCCGGGTAGCATAGTTAGACCTTTTATCAATTAACCATGATTGAGAGTGGGGAATATGTGTACTTGTATTTAATGGTGGGGAAAAGTAACAGTTGTAATTCCTTTTCTTTTATTATAAATGAAATTAATGGAATTTTTTTACTGTTATAAATTTTTTTTTTAAATTAGCCTGTCATGTCTTATCTGTGCGTCCAAGTTGGACCACAACTTTGAGTATTGACCGGTCGACCCTCGTGCTCCGAGTTTGGCGAAATTCGGGGCGCGACAGAGTGGTATCAGAGCAAAAGTTCGAACCTAGGGACTTGAGAGGAGGTCTAGTTGTTATTTTATTTTTGGACAATAATATACTAGACTATTTTATGTTGTACATGCTAAACCATTTGTAAGCACTCATTTCTAGTGTAAAATGTCTTATAGGTTTTATAGAGGTGACACGGGAAAGATTCATTGAAAACTTTGGTAGGGGGCGATTCTGTATCTAATGTAAGAGTCAACAGTTATATGACTTTGTACCTCCTCATTTGTTATGTGTTAGGTCCTAGGTGCTTTCTTGGATTTGATATGTATAAACGATATGTTAATTAAGTGGATTAGATAGGTTAGCTAATGGAAACTAAGGAAGTGTTTAAAATTAATTAATCACTATCATTATGTGAAAAAAAAAAAAAAAACGTTGGTGGAACAAAATCCTCTTTAAGGAGGATAATTTAATTAAAAGGCATAAATGAATAGATAGTTACTTATTTTATATTTACGTGTCATAAATTCTACAATGTAGTTATGTAATTTTGTTATATGATATATCCAATTTTCAAGTTTCCGATTATAATATCAAGGTGTCATTATGTAGTAATTTTTAGTACAAGTAACTTTTTAGGTACCATTTAGTAATTATAAAGTGCAATTTGGTAGTAGTCATTTTATGTAGAATCCCACCAATAGTCACAGGTTATAATAAAAAGCAATCAATTGCCAACATGTAGCAACTCTTAAAAAGACCTATTTTTATATTGGTATATAAGTGGATAACTAGTATAACCCTCTCTTAGATCTCTATGTACCTGTATCAGCATATATTTTTTTTTTGAGAAGAGTATCAGCTTACTTGGATTGGATTAATTAATGCAAAAAGTGTAAGAGTGAGAAAAGAATAAGAAAGAGAGAATTAATCCACGGAGGCTAAGTTAGTTTAACAAAAAAAAAAAAAAAAAAGGCCCCTTAAAATAATAGTCTATTATATACATGTTAGTTTAAGTAATTTTCTTATGTAAATAATTTTTGTGTTTTTTTACTGGTCCTAGGAAAAAAAAAATAAAATAAAATTTGCTAAACTTTATAGAGGCCTATCTTCAAGGTTTGCTTAGGACCCCAAAATGTCAAGACCGACACTACTTTCATTAGAGAATGGCGTTATATTTGAATAGATTAAATGGTGATTTAGTGACGGGTAAGAATAGGCGTAGTTACTTAGTTATAATGAATTTTGGATTTGATTACTTGTATAAAATTATTTATGAAACCATAGAGTACTAATTCATTTGAAAACCTTGTGCATTGGCTATTTTCCTACAAATAAATTAGTTATGAAAAAGAGTATTTGGAAATCTAAAAAGGCACTTGAACTAGAGGTGCTCTTTCATAGCAAGAATCATATTCTTATTCATAAACATAAAAAGCAATACTAGCTACATGATATTACTTAAAAAGTTTGCATGTCTTCTAGTGAATTGCTCAAGTATTGTGTTAAAAAAAAAAAAAAAATCAAAGTTTTGACTCTTATACTTTTGTTAGTACATGAGAGCCACTGCAATAATTTGAAATGGGATATTTATCATATGAGAACTTTGATTTCGAGGACGAAATCCTCTTTAAGGAGGGTAGAATGTAATAACCTAATTAAAAATAAATAAATAAATAAATAAATAGATAACTATACAATACATATTTATGTATGAAAAATTTTATAATACTATTATATACTTTTGGTAGTATCATATATCAAATTTTTAGGTTCCAAATTGTAAGAATAAGATGTCATTATGTTATGATTATTGGTACCAATTGGTAGTAACTTTGCTAAAGTACCATTTGGTGTTAACCTTTGAAGGATACAATTTGATAGTAATAAAATATAATTTCTTAAATATTTTATAAAACATAGAAAGATCCATTTTTGTATGTGTGTATTAATATCTCTAAATATATATCCATATGTATACACGTGTATATGATAGGTTTTAGTTACGTGCACGTGTGAGAGTGAGAAAGGATGAGACTGAGAGATACAAAAAGATAAGATTAAGAATTATAAAGATAAGGTAATGTCTTGGTTGCCAAGACTGTGAGGGATATAAATATGTACACATATGCACATACGAAATGGGGGGAATTTGGGGTCTCAGGTAGTGAGAGTGAAAGCAGATCTATAGAGAGAGAGCTATGGTCTGTGGTGGGTAGGTGGCTGGGAAAAAAATAATAATAATAAAGCACCCAGGTGCTCAATTATGCTAGTGTGTGTGCGTGTTTGTATGTTGGGCTAGAGGGGAAAATATGGTGTGCATGCTTTCTTGTGTCAATTTTGTATAAGTGGTTAAGTATTACATAAAGTGTGTACTAAGCCACTGGAGCCACAAAGAGAAGGACATAATGTAAGATAATTAAATTAGGAGAGAAAAACAGTGCAAAGAAAGAAAAAAAAGAAAGTAAAACAAATGATCCCAGGCTTGGGTTGGGCAAGAAGTCATATGGTGAGTAAATCTCTTCTATTACATTTATCTATTAAATATGTCCAATATGTTGGATCTTTACAAATATTTGGTTTAGTTAAAAATGGTCCAAAAGTCAACTTTAATTATTCAGTACTATATATACTTTAGAATTAAATATTTAATACAGTATTACTCTTTTAATTGCATTGTGATACCATATGCAAGCATGCATTAATCATAATATTAATGGTGATATTGGTTAAGGTCGTGGCCTTATGATAGCTGGATGACTAAGGTAGTCTATGTTGAGATGGCCAGGATTGAGATAGTCCTACAGTTAGTGCACTAATATACTATTCCATTTCAAGCTTGGCTGGTGGGTAGTATACACCTTTCGAGCTGGGCTGGGGTGCTGTGGCCATGTGATTGTATACATTTCGAGCTGGACTGGTGTATACAATTGTGTTGGTAACCTAATGAGAATTTGATAAGAACCAATATCAAAGAAAGATTAATGCATAAATTACTTCATATGTAAGCATTGGACTTATGTGCATGAAATAAATGTGTGATATGTAATTTGTGTTGCAGATAGCAACTGTGTGCAAATATATAAGATATTTGATAAATTATATAATTACATACAATAATTAATTGGGACTACTGATAATGATATAATAAAGTATTATATCAAAGATTTGAGATCAAAAATCTATTTTTTTTTATATTAAATGTATTTTACTCACTGAGCTCTTGTCTCATTATTATTTTTATTAATATTTTTAGGTGAGAGGGAAGCAGCAGTTGAGCCGGGTAGCATAGTTAGACCTTTTATCAATTAACCATGATTGAGAGTGGGGAATATGTGTACTTGTATTTAATGGTGGGGAAAAGTAACAGTTGTAATTCCTTTTCTTTTATTATAAATGAAATTAATGGAATTTTTTTACTGTTATAAATTTTTTTTTTAAATTAGCCTGTCATGTCTTATCTGTGCGTCCAAGTTGGACCACAACTTTGAGTATTGACCGGTCGACCCTCGTGCTCCGAGTTTGGCGAAATTCGGGGCGCGACAATAGCAATGCAGATAATCAAGGATCAGCAGCTATATGCCAAATTAGTAAGTGTGAATTCTGGTTGCAAGAAGTGAAATTTTTGGGACACAAGGTGTCGTCTTAAGGAATTTCTGTGGATTCATCCAAGACAGATACTGTATCAAATTGGGTTAGACCGAACAACCCTACAGAAGTTAGGAGTTTCCTTGTACTCGCAGGCTATTATCGGAGATTTGTTGAGGGATTCTCCAAGATAGCAGCGCCATTGACTGGATTGACGAAGAAGAATTTGAAATTCGAGTGGATAGAGAAACATGAGTGCGCCTTTCTAGAGTTAAAAGAGAGACTCACCACCGCACCGGTACTCGCTATACCCAAGCCTAATGAGAAGTTAACTATCTTCAGTGACGCGTCTTATCAAGGACTAGGATATATACTTATGCAAGATGGTAGAGTTATCGCTTATGGATCTAAATAGCTGAAGCCGAACGAGTTGAACTACCCCACTCATGATTTGGAGTTGGCAGCAGTAGTTTTTGCACTCAAGATTTGGAGACATTATCTCTATGGTGAGAAGTTTGATATGTTCTCCGATCACAAGAGTCTAAAATATTTGTTCACACAGAAAGAGTTGAAAATGAGGCAACGCAAATAGATAGAGCTAATTAAAGATTACAATTTCACATTAGTGTACCACCCTGGTAAAGCTAATGTGGTCGCAGATGCTTTGAGTCGACAAACTCGTGAAACTATCACCTACTTGATGGTGAGAGAATGGTGAGCATTAGAAACATTGGCAGAATTTGAGGTGTAGAGTGCTGAGGAAAGAGAAGGGCAACTTTTTGGATGTCTTATCCTACAACCTGTTCTTATCGATCGCATTATTGAAGGACAGAAAGAAGATGAGAAGTTTCAAACATGGTTCGTTAAGATGTCAAAGAAAGGTCCGACAGAATGGAAAGTGGGAACTGACAGAGGGAATTTATGCAGAGACCGATTGTGTGTGCCAGATGGTAGAAATTTGAGAAACAACATTCTAGAAGAAGCACATAAGTCCAGATATACAGTTCACCCGGGAGGAACGAAAATGTATAAGGATTTAAAGAAAAATTTATGGTGGAAAGGTATGAAGAAGGATGTGGCCGAATTTGTATCCAAGTGTTTAACGTGTCAACAAGTCAAAGCTGAACATCAGAGACCCTCGGGATTGTTGCAACCGCTACCTATCCCAGGTTGGAAGTGGGAGCACATAACCATGGATTATGTAGTGGGATTGCCTTGATCTTAGCAGAATCATGATGCCATTTGGGTAATCATGGATCGATTGACTAAGTCAGCTCATTTTATTGCCTATAGTATGACCTACCCGGTAGAGAAGATGAGCCAGATGTACATACAACAAGTTTTGCAACTTCACGGTGCACTTGTGTCGATTATGTCAGACCGCGATGCACGTTTTAAATCTGGATTTTGGGAAAGCCTGCAAGAAGCTATAGGAACCTCGTTAAAGATGAGTACTGGTTTTCATCTATAGGCAGATGGGCAAACTGAGTGTGTTAATCAGATCATGGAGGATATGCTTATGGCTTGTATCATCGACTTTGAAGAATCTTGGGAGACACACTTGCCTTTGGTCAAATTTGCCTATAACAATAACTACAACACGAGTATCGAGATGGCTCCGTTCGAAGCATTGTACGGATGACCATGTCGTTCCCCGTTGTGTTGGGCAGAAGTCGGAGACACGGAGTTGTTGGGACTAGATTTGGTTAGAGAAATCAATGAGAAGATTTCTTTGGTCAAGGAAAGGATGAGAACCGCTCAAAGCAAGTATAAGAGTCATGCTGATCGACGCCGGAAAGATTTGGAATTCAGTATTGGAGATCACATACTTCTTAAGTTTCACCAACCCGAGGAGTAGTACGCTTTGGTCTCAAGAGAGGGAAGTTAGCCCCACGTTTTATCGGACCATTCGAGATTTTGGATCGTGTTGGAAAAGTGGCTTATCGACTGCACTTCCACCGAAGATGTCTAGGGTTCACAATGTATTCCATGTTAGTATGCTGAGAAAGTACATACAAGACCCCTCGCATGTGGTTAGTTATGACGATATTGAGACGAGTTATAACGTAACCTATAAGGAGAGACCTGTGAAGATTCTAGATCAGAATCAAGAAGCTGAGGAATAAGGATATCCCGTTGGTGAAGGTTCAGTGGAATCACTATGACAAGAATGAAGCCTCATGGGAAGTCGAAGCCGATATGTGATAGAAGTACCCGGAGTTGTTTCAAGACTAGTTAGTCTTGATTTCAGGGACGAAATCCTGTTTAAGGGAGGAAGGATGTAACAACCTGCATTTTCATTTAAATTTTAATTTGACATTTCCATAATTAATCTATATTTACATTGTCATATTTAAAATCAAAATGTATTGTCCACTTTTATTTTAATTTCAATCCTCACATGTTAATACTGATTATTAATTTTGTTTCATGTTTTAAATTTTTTTTGGGTCAAACTGCAATTTTATAAATTTAGTAATAACGGTGTTGGATTTCAAATCTGTATTTCAAAATGATGGAAATATTTTCTTTTAACTCAAACTGTATTTTTATGAAATCGGAAAAGTATTTCCTACGTTAAAATGAATTTTCGGTATTTTGTGGTAATCACTGTGCCACAAAAATACCAGTTTGTGTTCAAAACTGTCCGCGACATGTTAAACTCCTACAATTTTGATTTCCCATCAATCAAGAATGACCATTGCTTTATATCCAATTAATGCTAGAAATGATTGGGTAGGCCTTGTTTGAATGTTGCTTTTGGGTATGTACATTCCTGGTACCATAAGCTAATTTGCCAAACACCACAAGTGAATTCTAGCCAACTAGATAGAGCCTTGTTTGGTTGTACTCCTATGGTGTGTATTGATTTGAGTCAAAAGCCTCATTACCCAAAACTTCAATCTACCCCCTAAGAGTCTACTTGACCCTTGGTGAACTGTAGAGTTCACATATTTGTGTATATACGTATGTGTCTTGTATACATGCTTGGGCACCAAGTTCTCCCAAATGTGCTTCTATATATATACCTCCTACACCCCTCATAGACACATTCTCTGCTTAATTCTAGAAATACAGAGAGAAAAGAGAGAGATTGAGAGTTTAGTTGCAGAAAATTTAGAGAGAGAGAGAAGTACAACCTCCATAGCTTGAAAGCTTGAAGTTGAGATTGCTTATTCCTTACTGTTTCTCAACAATCTCTTTATTCACAATCACAGTGAGTATTACTAACTCACTTGTAATGTAATTTCATGCTTAATTACAATTTATATTGCTTGAATTAGTATGTGTTTATATGAAATTCGTTTAAGCTTATTCATGGTGTAAAAATGGTGATTTTTCAAACTTTAACCAAAATCGTTTTTGATAGATAAAAATGAAATATTATAGTCCCTAGAGATTGTATTTAAAGCAATGGAGCTTAATTCATTCGTACATGAAAGCATATTAGAATTGAAGTTTTATCACCCCCTCGGTTTTTCGTAAAATCCGAGAGCTACGATTGAAATTAGTTAAAACTGATCGCGTATTCATGATCCTTCGAAAAAATGGAGAGAACCATATATTACAAGTCATGTTTGCATTCGGATTTGAAAATGGGTCAAAAATAAGCTTTAAATTCGTAGCAGGGGAGAAACTACTGATACCAATCGATTGGCATGTTTACCAATCGATTGGAGTGTATACCAATCGATTGGCATTTTTCAGCACTAACGACTTTTAGTAAAACGGCCATAACTTCCTCTAGAAAGCTCGAAAACACGCACCGTTTGAAGCGTTGGAAACTAGACTCAAAGACCTTTCTTTTGATATGTAATTCATGCACAAAAATTATAACTCGTTTTTTAGGGCATTGCTTCAAAGTAGACCCACTTGTGTCACAGTAGCGATAAAAGCATATTAAAGCATTCTTTGATGAATTCACCGGTTGTTTCATATAAGACTTGATTTCTTCTCGTATATCCATGGTTATCGTTCCCAGCACTTTATATTTCTGTATTAAGTCACATGTCATTCATGTGGAGTTAGTTGTACATGCATGGTGAGTGGTGGTCAGTGTGGAAAATAGTATGTGGTTGAGTTTGTATTGTGGACACTCCCTGGTAGTTGTTTACCAAAGTGTGATGTTTTGAGATTGCGGCGAGAGTATCTTTGAAATGCGACTATGGCAAAATTAGACACTCCCTGGCGCCCATGGTAGCGTTAAAGTGTGTGACACCGAACTTGGACATTCCTTGGCACCAATGGTAGTGCTAAAGTATGGCCTACGGACACTCCCTGGTACCCGAGTCTGGATACTACGTGAGGTTTCCTCCAGTATTTGCGAGGCAGATTAGGTACTAAAGTGTGAGGTATTGGACACTCTTTGGTACCCTGTACTAAAGTGTGAGGCAAACTGGACACTCCCTGGTACCCCTATGCTAAAGTGTGGCTATCGGAGTATTTCAAAGATACTGGAGCGAGAGTGTTGGGTATTGTGTTGTCGAGAGAAAAAGAGTCGGTAAGATGAGAATGGTTACATTGGTCTCATACACGGTCATATGTTTTAAGAATTGAATATTTTAATATTATCCTCACTGTTTTATAAATTGAATTTATTTCTATGGTTAAACCGTTGATTTATGAAACTGAAAAAGGGAAAATTGTAAATGAGTATGTTTTAAATTCGAGTTCATGTTTTTAATACTCACCAGCTTCTTGAAGCTGACGACGTTGATGCGGCCTGGATATTCGTGTCTAGGCTTTTCAGGTTATGATCACGCTGGACCTTACGACTACGCGAACTGAATCAATACTGAGGAGGAATTTATTATTATTACATGTCTTTGGTTATGAACCGTTATTGTAATAAGGATGACTGTAAAAGACAATAGATATTGTTTTGTTTTCAGGCGGAGTATTCCTTAGTTGATCTCGTACTGTAATATTTATTAAGTTAGAAAGTTTTATAAGCCTTGATTGCTCTACTCTGATTATGGTTTTATTGTAATACCCCGTATTTTATTTTCGCTTTTTAATTAAAAAAAAAATACCAGTTTTGAAAATGGGCAGTATAAATTTTACCTGTGTGTGTGTATCATTGCGTGAGCTCAACACACACAAGGGTATCTTGTGTACACATGGAAACCACTCAAGAAATTAGTGCAGTGTGTGCTGTGTTTAGTGGAATGTGGGTGGAGTGTCTTGTGTGTGTAGTGCAAACATAGTGGTGTGTTTTATATGCATAAGTGCCAAGCACTTTACATTTATATATACACACCCATTAATTCCTCCCCTCATCAGACTCTCTATCTCTCATCTATCTCTCAGTCTCTCTGCAGCTCTCTCTCTCGGCAAGAACACACACACACACATATTATTACATACACACAGATTACATATATTGATACACATATACATATATATTCAGAGATTGGAGAAATTGCTCAACATTATTTTTAAGGTACGGGGTTGTGTACAATATGCTCATAAATCTCCGGAGTATTTTCTTTGTCATCCCTATTTGTACTCTTTTTGATTTATGTTGTCTTTTTATTGGAATCCATGTCTTTTTGGTTAAATAATATTAATATATTATTTTGGCTAAGTGCTATGGGACTAAAGGGTACATGAGCAATGAGCACCTACCAACAGTCCAACAGGCCTCAGGGACCAAGGAATGGTGACGGGTGAGGTGAGGTGAGGTGGCTCTTTACTTTGTGACCAAGAGGAACCTGGTATGAGGCTCTTGTGGGTGAGCGGGTAAATTGTGTGAACGGGTGGGTTGAGTGATTGGTCTATTTTATTTAATCCTAGCAACTTTTATGTCGTCGTGGTTGTTCATTGTACTTTTGAGCCTTTATTATTCCTGTCATATTGTATACTTCCCCGTGTGTTATTTTAGATGCAGGTACCATTGGTAGCAGTCAAATTGGAGTACATTAGAGTACCGTGTGGGTTGGAGTTATTTGGGTCCTAGCCGTGTAAACGAATTAAATTGTAATTTTTGGACACTCAAGTGTAAATATTTTTGTTGTTTTAAAATACACTTGGCTATTTACAATTTTAATGTAAATATTTCTTTTATTTTTGGTAATGAAAATCGGGGCGTTACAAATGGTATCAGAGCCTGTACCCAGCCGGAAATGTAGGACTTAGTTCCACATCGCCTGGGCGAATCAATGAGGGTAGTACTATTTATTTGTACTACTTGGATTTTTGTCTCTACAAAAAAAAAAAAAAAAAAATTTGAAAATTTTCAAGTTGTTTGTCAAAATATTTATGCTGTAATTTCGCGGACGAAATTCTTTTAAGGAGGGTAGAGTGTAATACCCCGTATTTTATTTTCGCTTTTTAATTAAAAAAAAAATACCAGTTTTGAAAATGGGCAGTATAAATTTTACCTGTGTGTGTGTATCATTGCGTGAGCTCAACACACACAAGGGTATCTTGTGTACACATGGAAACCACTCAAGAAATTAGTGCAGTGTGTGCTGTGTTTAGTGGAATGTGGGTGGAGTGTCTTGTGTGTGTAGTGCAAACATAGTGGTGTGTTTTATATGCATAAGTGCCAAGCACTTTACATTTATATATACACACCCATTAATTCCTCCCCTCATCAGACTCTCTATCTCTCATCTATCTCTCAGTCTCTCTGCAGCTCTCTCTCTCGGCAAGAACACACACACACACATATTATTACATACACACAGATTACATATATTGATACACATATACATATATATTCAGAGATTGGAGAAATTGCTCAACATTATTTTTAAGGTACGGGGTTGTGTACAATATGCTCATAAATCTCCGGAGTATTTTCTTTGTCATCCCTATTTGTACTCTTTTTGATTTATGTTGTCTTTTTATTGGAATCCATGTCTTTTTGGTTAAATAATATTAATATATTATTTTGGCTAAGTGCTATGGGACTAAAGGGTACATGAGCAATGAGCACCTACCAACAGTCCAACAGGCCTCAGGGACCAAGGAATGGTGACGGGTGAGGTGAGGTGAGGTGGCTCTTTACTTTGTGACCAAGAGGAACCTGGTATGAGGCTCTTGTGGGTGAGCGGGTAAATTGTGTGAACGGGTGGGTTGAGTGATTGGTCTATTTTATTTAATCCTAGCAACTTTTATGTCGTCGTGGTTGTTCATTGTACTTTTGAGCCTTTATTATTCCTGTCATATTGTATACTTCCCCGTGTGTTATTTTAGATGCAGGTACCATTGGTAGCAGTCAAATTGGAGTACATTAGAGTACCGTGTGGGTTGGAGTTATTTGGGTCCTAGCCGTGTAAACGAATTAAATTGTAATTTTTGGACACTCAAGTGTAAATATTTTTGTTGTTTTAAAATACACTTGGCTATTTACAATTTTAATGTAAATATTTCTTTTATTTTTGGTAATGAAAATCGGGGCGTTACATTTATGTTGTTCGATGTTTGGGACGGAATTATCCTTCAAACTGTCACGACCTATGGGTCCATAAAGGAAATTAAACGCTTTCCATATTTATGCTACATCGGGGCGTGACAGAACTGGTCACCATTTGATCGAACTGGCATGGTTCATATTTAAATTCGGACTGATTTGTTAAAAGCCACGCTGATGAGTTCAGTGGGTGGAGCCCGATTCAGTGGCTACAGTTTAGGCTTGAATCCCATTTTAAGAGTTATGATTGTATTCCAAGTGGAGGGTCGCATGCAATTCATTAATTGAAATCATTAGTTATGTTGACCAAGTGGAGGTATCACAAATGAAGAAATGTATGAGGATTTCCTTCAGCCACATGCTCGTGTCCACAGTCCATCGGCCTAAGGCTTGTTTGGCCATTTTCGGGCTGGTGAATGTTTGGCTTCCTTATTTTTTGGTCACTCGTGGAAGGTATTTAGCCCTAATATCTCTTGACAAACCTTATCAGCTTATTATAGGGAAAATTTGATAGCTCATATCAGTTTGGGGATAAGGAAAGTATATAAGATAATATTATCACATAAGGGGAGATATTATCAGTATGTAGAATTAATTATAATATATGGAAGGATAATATCTCTAATTGGTGATAAATACTGCTATATCAAGATATTATCAATATTTTGGGAAGATAATCTTTATCTTATTGGAAGTAATATTTTTACTTGCCTGGGAAATCAGCCGAATCAAGGCAAGATATAGTACAGATTCAAGATCAGACTGGTGGAGATAAAATTTGGGATTTTTTACCAGATTGGTTTTATCAGTTTCTTGTCTTATCTGTACCGTCCAGGCAAATATAAATTAGCAGGCAGGCCAAGCTTTCAAACCACTCTGCGTCACCTCGAAAAAGCATCCCAAACTGCATTCAACAACATTCTTGGCACTCTTAGCATTCTTAGTTTTTTTAAGCTTTCTTAGCATTTAATTACTCTCTTGTAATTTCTCTTTTCCATCATTGAATAAAATATTTTGTTTTATTTAATTTCTTTCTTTTAATCTCTTTCATCACTTGTTAGGCTTGTGTGCTTCAACACTATCTAGGAAGCTTTAGGTGAGGGTACTTTCCTACTCACCTTTCACATTCGCACTAACAGAAGTTAGATAATATGAACCTTGTGTATCACTCACACAAGTAGTTTTAGGAAATTTTGTTTTTGCAAGTTTGGGTCTACCTCACAAGGCTCTGGCAAGCCCGAACCAACAAATGTAGCAAACAATAATTAGGAAAGAAGACCAGAAACCAGAATCCTTTGGATTCTTACCCTTGCCCATGTAAAGAAGATCCTCCAAAAAATCCGTTTGAATTAGTAATCCATAAAAAGAAAGATACCTAAAAAAATGAGAGTTTTTATTTAGGTATTTTACTTTTTTATGGATTACTAAGACTCGTTTTTTGCTTGAATTATTTAAATTATCTTATTCTAGTTTTCTGTATATCTAATATTCATATAGTAAAGTTACTAGGTTACTAGGCTGAGGAACCAGCCTTCGATACCAGATTCATTAAAAGTGATAGTAAAATAATTTGATATTCAAAGAAAAGATAAAAAATGCTAAATTTAAGAAAAATTCTGGGGAGTTTAATATAATTCTTTAAACCACTACGATTACAAGATTAATTATAAATGACCTAATTGGGCTTAATTGTCACACTTAAGAAACTCTAGGGTCTTAAATGTTCAAATTGAAATTGCATGGACTAAAGTGTCACGACCCTCACACTACAAGGGTAAAAAGTGTAATTTACCCATAAGTAAATAGTATCTAGACAACATTGTTGACATTGCATTTCCTTCTCATTGATTGGAGGAGAATTGAAATGTCAAATTTTTTTTTTTTTTTTTTTGCGTAATTGAACTTTTCACCCTTAAACTTTAGGTGGTTTAGCATTTTACACCCTAAAGTTTGAAATTTGGCATTTTCAGCCCTTAACACTATGTTTGGGAGCTAGGGAGAGAAAAGAAAAGAAGAGAAAGTCATAAATGATGATAGAAAAGAAAAGAAAGGATGGTAGTTTTTTTCATCTTATTTGGGAGTTTAGGAGAGAAGAGAAAGTTACTTTCTTTCCTCTTATTTGCAAGTTGAGAAGAAAATAGAAGTTTCACTACTGTAACAAAATAAGTCCAATTAGCCCTTTTAGTGACAAATGCTTGTTCAATGGAATTTATTTGACAGATTTTGCTAGAATCGTTTGTTCTATATGGCAAAATGCAGCTTAATCTTTAAGTGAAATCGGATATTCTTTTAATTTTTATGCCCGCTCACCAAATAGATTTTATTTACATTCTCTACATTCGCAAACGAAATAGAACATATGATTGTCTACGATTAGTAGATGCTCCTATTAGCTTTGTCCTGATTAAGCTATGTCTGGGTGGAACTGTTGAAATAGATACTGCTAGCAAGAGTGCTAATAAAAATGAAGAAGTGGCTGATACAACAATGTGTAGTAACAAAATTACAATTATAGGACACTTGTTATATCTTTGGATTAATTGTGCTAACTTACAATAATCTGACCTCCCTCAAGGTTAAGTTTAATACACTGCCTGTAGGTTTTTTTTTTTTTGTTATAACTACACTTACCTCTCTTGAGTTTACTGTTTAGGTAACTCCTTTCCCCCTCAATTACAAAAACGTTATCACCCCTAACAAAAAATGCTTTCGTCATTAAACAATTACGTTGTTCTTCCAAAAATGACCTTAACTGTTCCTCTAATGTTTACGTTGACCTCCCTCGAGATTGTATCAGATTACACGGACCTCCCTTGTAGTTTTTTAAAATTACACTGACCTATTTAAAATTTAAAAATATACCAATTTAAATAATATGCATTGATCCTCCTCCCCCGCCATCACTACAACATACATACCACCACACAATTTAATATTTTTCTATATTACCATTCAATATTTTTCTATATTTCTCATTGATCTTGTAAATAGTGACACTACTACAATGAACTCAATACTTTTCAACTAGGAATTACCGACACTTCGGAAAATGGCTCAGTACCCGTGTCCAACATGTACCGGATACCGACACTCATCTGACACACCTTCGACACGTATCAGACATGGAAAATACGTGTTATGTAATTTTTAGAGGCGGACACATCATCGACATATGGCGGAACACTTCAAGGGACATGGAGAGAAGCTCTTTTTGACCAAAAAGATGACTTTTGTTAGTTTTTTTTTTTTTTTTTTTAACATTTTCAAAACCAAAACATATTTGATTTTGTCAAGCATTACATCACTTATCTCCTCACGTTCTCCCGATATTAGTCTCTCAAGACCCTCATTGTCCGATCTCATCTCTCTCTCTCTCTCTCTCTCTCTCTCTCTCTCTCTCTTCATTTTCTTAATATTAAACAATAACGTTCGAAAAATGTGAAATGAACATCCTATAAATATTTGAATAACATTTCTGAAAAACGTAAGAAATGAGCTTAAAATTAAACTATTTTTTATTATAAAAAAATGTGCATCCCTGCAGTGTCGTGTCATCATTTTTTAGAATTTATCATATCGACGTACCATTGTCGATTCGTATCCGTATCGGCGTATTCGTGTTCGTGCTTCATAGCTTTTCAATAATTTTCCTCGTTGATCATCTTAAGTCAGGGACGCAACCTCAATCAACCAAAATTCAGCCCTAGTAACAACTCTAACAATAATAATTATGGCCCCAATCACAAACTCTCAATTAAGCAAATATTTAAGCGTAGCCACTATGTGATTTTTGTTTGCGTGTATAAACCCAAATTGAACCACAAGTGAAAGCCCTTATCTCAACTGAGTGTGCTTTAGGCGGATCTCTACATGATAGAGTAGTCTTTCTTAGGAACAATTAATTCTCTGATTGTTTGGTATATATCCGGCAAATTTTTTTTTTTTTTTTCATTTGTTAAATAATATAGTACTAGAAATTTAAAGGAAAATGAGAACAGCCATATTGAATCGGAATTATTATTTGGATAAGTAAAAAAAAAAAGGGGGGGAAATACCTTTTACCCCCTGTGGTTACATACATTTTCTCATAACCCCCATGTGGTTCATTTTGTAACACTTAACCCCCCTGTACTAATGACTAAAGTGAGACTGTTAACTTTTCTAACGGCAGTCCCACTTCAGTCATTAGTACAGGGGGGTTAAGTGTTACAAAAATGAACCACAGGGAGGTTATGAGAAAATGTGTGTAACCACAGGGAGGTAAAGGGTATTTTCCCCAAAAGATTATGTATAGAGGCTTGGGGGTATTAACGTCATTTCCTTTTCTCCGTTAGAAAAGTTAACAGGCCCACTTCAGTCATTAGTATAGGGGGGTTAAGTGTTACAAAATGAACCATAGGGGGTTATGAAAAAATGTGTGCAACCACAGGGGGGTAAAAGGTATTTTCCCCTCAACAATTTGAGCCTTAGGTTCTAGTCATATGCATCCCAATCGAAACCTGAAATAACAAAATCTTCAAAAAATTTGTAGGCATATCAAGAAATTAATAACGCATGCATAATCAAGAAAACAATTTACTAGTACAAAGACCACATCATTGGACTGCTTGGTAACTAATAACAATGTCCAGAGTGAGCCACTAACAAATGGCACACATTGTAAAGAACCAGCTTAAAAAAAAGGATCTAAATTAATCCTCACTCTGGAATAGCCAACAGTTCACTGTTGTTCAATTCTGGGCAGAAGGCTGCTTTGTAAAATTATTTTACAAAAGACTATGGCTAGACTATATTCTTATCAAAATGAGGATCTCATAGGTGAAAAAGCCTTTGGTTGAGTAGCCCTTCAAATTGCGGATGAAGGCTTAACTTAATTAATTGGGAACTTAATTAATTGGGACCTTAATTAATTTGAGGATACGTCATGCGTACAATGGGATTCAAAGGCTTAACTTGGGTTCAAAAGCTAAAATAAGGATATGGGATGCATGAAAACCGATACATATGGACGTAAAGATGTCGCAGTGAACCCAACAACCATTACAGCGGGACCACGTGATTTTTATTGAAAGTTGATTTTAGTGGTTCCACTATCACGTGTGCAATGACCTTTACTTATTAAAACAAAATGTATAAAGAGACCAATTTGAAAGTTGTCCTTATAGTCCTATGAATTACACACAACAGTATACAAGAAATACCATAAAAGACAGTTGGATGTTAACAAAAAAAAAAAAAGACAGAAAACAAACATTTTAAGCAGAAAGTGATGGACCAAAAACCATGACTGCTAGCAAAAGCTTTGATCTATCAACTGTTGATTTTGCAAGACTGTCCACAAATGAATTCATGTTCCCCAGAGGTGGTTCCAACCTCGACAGCGATCTAATTGCTCAACTTGCTCGTGAACGAGTGCACATATATATTTCTTTTACTCTTGATTTAAACCACCAGCACAGTCTCGCTTTAACAAGTTCTATTGTCTCCGATCTATCAATCTCCCCAATTTCAAAGATCACATTATTTCTCGCAAGCCAAATCAAAATGGACCAAATAAATGCAAAGAACAGCAACCCAAAAGCATCAAGCATTCACACCATGATCACGACCATGCCCATTGACAACTGAGGAAGATACAACTCATATCAGCCTATTCGACCTTTGCATCACTGTCCTCACAACGCCAGCACCATCGATCCTTGATCAAGGTGCTTAGAACCACTCTATTCAGAAGCTTTCTGCACTCAGCCCACTGCCCAGCTTCCCGCCCCAACAGATGGCACCATTAACTTAGATCTACGTTGCAACTACTCAGCAACCTTTACAAAATGAACCATTTAAATCGACAAATCAACACAAGCACAAGTTTAGCAAAAAAAAAAAAAAAAAAATCTTTAATGAACAAGTCCAATAATCTGCCCTAAACTGTCCGAAAAAGAACCAAACCTGTCCAAAACGGTTTACAATGGAAAAATCAACCTAGAAATAGCAAATAGAGTCCAAAATGAAGAAATACAAATCCAATAACGTGTCCTAAATTGTCCAAAACAGTTTTTTTTCCCTGAAAGTTTGGCATTTGCTGTCAAGTCTCCTCAGAAGCAAGTGTGTAAAAAGAATGGCAGCTATAGCAGTTGGCAAAATCATTTTTCTCCAAAATCATTCATTCTTATTTCTTTATGTTTATAGTCTCCATAGTTATAAATGCATTTTTGCTGCATAATTAGTTGTGACAGAAAGGGTTACATGGTAATTAGTTTCTGCCAAAAGGGACGTTACAGAAAAGAGCAAACTCTCTCTCTCTCTCTCTCTCTCTCTCTCTCTCTCTCTCTCTCTCTCTCTCTCTCTCTGCTTCTTGTAGTTGGGGTGCTTAACAGAAGAAGAAGAAGAAGAAGAGAAAAAAAAAAAGGAAAGAAAGCGTTCTTGGGTATAATATATAACGAGATTATTTGTATTTACAACTTAGTTATGCTGACTTAGAAATCAGTAACAAGATTGTTGACAGAGAAAAGCAACACTTTTCAAATATAGCCAACCAAACACAGCTCTGTGAGTTCTTTAATGTTTGTATGGACTGCTTTGGTCAGAAAACTTTCCTTTATTTTTTATTTTTTCATGGATCTAGTTTGAAGCTTAGCAGACTTTGCTGTTTCACAAGAAACAGAATCAAGAACATAACATTCAGTGCCAAACAAGTTACTCCATAAAAACCAAACAAGTTAAGCATTGAAATATAATCAATGGAACTACTGATATAAATGCAGCTCATCTCTAGGTGAAATAGTATTTCTTTTCATTCTCTATATGTCCGTGTTAAGTCACCAGTTACTTCAAATGCTTAAGCTATTAGAGAATGAGCAGTAATGTATATCAATCTTCAACTGTCCACAAACCTGAAGGGTAAATATTATTATGCCTAAGTATTGTATGAAATAAGACAACCAAAAGGCATGAAATTAGACAACCAAAAGGCCTAGAAACAAAGTACTTGGTCAACAGCAAGCAAAGATAAGTTTGGATAACTGTTCAAATTACTCATATATAATCTCCATCATAAGCTGCGAAGCACCGGTGATGGTGCAGGGGATTCCTTTTCTTTTCACTCACAAAATCCAAGAAAAAAAAAATCTAAAGCAAAGGGCACAGTTCAGCAGATTTCAATTGTCTGTCTAAATGTGACTCATCTGTTGTACTAATTTTTTTTTTCGTGTAATGAAGAGAGTTAAGGAATATCTCAAGCATTTGTTTGGGGATGGCTCATAGTTTGTTTTCACCTATAAAGCAGATTTGCTACAGGAAACTTATTTTCCCTTATGATGTTATATGCATAAGCAGAAATAGAAGGACATTAAGAAGAACAGGATCAAGAAAAAACCAGATTTGCTACAGGAAATAGAAGGACATTAAGAAGAACAGGATCAAGAACAAACAGTGACCAATAGATATAAAATCTGCTCATGCAAACCAGATTTGTTACAGTAAGACAAATTTCCCTGATATGATATTACATATACAACTAAGAAACAAAAAGGAAATTCAGGAGAACATGAACAACAAAAACACAATAGACAATAGATATAGAATCTGCTGTTCCACAAGCAATAACAACATAACATTCTGTCCCAAAAAAATTAAGAAAAAGAAATTAAAAAAAAAAAGCATCAAAGTCAGAAAAAGAATTGTATTACTATTACCAAGAATCTCCAGTCACAAGAACAAATTAATGGTAACCAAACGATCGTCTAGTAAAGAACAAAGATTACAACTTTCCGTGTTTTCCTAACGGAAAATCTAAAAACACCAAACTGATCGTGAAAGAGAACCTTATTCAGAACAAATTAAGGGACCAATCAAGCTCTGCAGTATATACATCAAGTGAAGACGTGTTTAAAGCACTAATGTATCCATCCAAATCAAATAAGTCTTGTAATGGTGGCATGTCCGGAACATGTATCAATGGCAAATCAGTGGCGTCTAATGCATCAAAACTCTTTTGATTTGGGTTTTCTTCATCTTGTGATCTCATGATGGTCTGGGCTTCCCCTAAATTTCCACAGCATGTATCACAGTAAAATAAACCATTTGATGCTGTTTGTTTATTCTCAGTTGCAGACATGTCTAAAGCATTCATGTATGCATACAAATCTTCATCCAAATCAAAATCAATATCACCCAGATCCAGCTTGTCCTCGTCTGGTAATGGGGGTATGTCCGGAACATATATCATCGTCAAAGGAGTGGCATCCATAGCATCAAAACTCTTATGATTCCCATTGTCTTCTTCTTGTGATCTCAGGAGTTTCTGGGCTTCCCCTATATTCTCATTGGCTTCTTGTCGTTGCCAATAATCATCCACCAACTCAATATCACCCAAACAGAAATCCAAATCTGCTAATCTAAAATCCAAGTCAATATCACCCATATCCAACTTGTCCTTGTCCGGTAATGGGGGTATGTCCGGAACATGTATCATCGTCAAAGGAGTGGCATCTATAGCATCAAAACTCTTATGATTCCCATTGTCTTCTTCTTGTGATCTCATGATTTTCTGGGGTTCCCCTATATTCTCACCACGTGTATCACTAATCCCATCTCTATGATCCCCACTAATCTCCTCGAATGTTCTCTTTTTATCCGACTTCTTCAATTCAACTCTCTTTATTTTACAAAGAACATAATCACCAGCACCCACGATCTCTTTAAGTGAATACTCATGCATGATCCAATGTGTACCGTTTTCACCACTCTCTTTTCCTTTGTTCTTTGTTTCAAAAACCAACATCTTCTTAAAACCTATAACCTCGTCGTTTCGATTCATGATTTTTTTGCCGGTTGTTTGCCCTTTCCATGTCCCACACCCTGCGGATCTAGAGACGCGATTCGTGCTAACCATCTTCAATGGGGTTATGACATGGATTACATAATCAGCACTTTTCTTATCGGATTTGTCGTAGGTATTCACCATCTCCCATGGGTCTCCTTGAATGTTGTTGAAGATATTCCATGGTGCAGACGAATAAACGTCGCGCTCGATCACTGGACCACTCGACGACAGAGCTTCACCCGGTTTCTTGAGATTGAGATAATGAGTGATTAACTCTTGGTCCGTTGGCACAAAGCGAAAGCCTGCTGGTATCTTCATCTTCATATATGAACTGAACGTAAGTACTGTTGAACTTCACAAAATTGGTATTTTTCTCCTCCAAAGTATAGAGCAATGTAAGACAGTTTGATGGTATGCGTCTATGTGATAGCATATATATAGGTATGGGTGTGTTCGATTAATTGCATATTACTAACTCTATCCGGATAACTAACTACTTAGCTTTAATCAGACGGTGTTTTCACCTAAAAAATAGACAACCATCGGGTTAATTTCCAATCAAATTGTTTTATGGGACTCTATCCGGATAGCTAACTACTTAGCTTTAATCAGACGGGTAGAGAACCTTTGGGTTAATTTGTGAATATGATTCATCAATATATTTAAATGTTATTTGAGTGTTTTATTTATTTATTTATGTAAACAAGGTTTATTTCCAATCAAACTGGGTTAATATATTCTCTAATGTTATTTACGTTGGGATTATTTCCAATCAAATTGTTTTATAGGGACTTAAGCCAATGGCCCTTATACACCAAAATATGGCGTAGCAAAAACTGAGGCTTCTGTAAGGGTGTGTTTGATAACTCAATTAAGTGGTGAAAATGAAAATTTTTAGTACTTAATTTTTTTCAGTGCATTTGATAATGTACCACTTAATTGAAAAAGCAGTGAAAAATCCACTAAAACGATAAGTGAAAAATTTCTACTAAAAATAATCACCGAATGCAATTTGTTTTAGTTCTTGAAACACTATTTTCAGTATTGCAAATACAAATCACTTAAAATTTTCAATACTTAAATTCAGCGCTTAATTTTCAGTACTTAATTTTCAGTTTTATCAAACACACCCCAAGTCTTTGGCACTTGTTTTGGTCAAAAATATACTTTTCTGCCTAAAAAACTTTACATTGTCATAACTTTTAATTTATAAGTATGTTTTTTTTGTAAACTTTGATGTTTCGAAATCATGAAGAAAAAAAATGAAATATATCAAACGAGATTAATATTGACTATGAAATCACAGGAGGAAAAAATATATAAATTTTAAACTAAAGTTTGAAAGCATATTTTGTTGCATGAATCTAACAAAACCATACTCTTGTAAAATTGACATTCATAGGTGCGTAGATCTCGAAAAAAAAAAAATTTTGAGGAAGTTTTGGTCATTTAATTGAAACAGATAATATTACATGCTTGTAAACATATAATATTATCCGTTCAGATAGATAAAAGCTCAAAATGAGGCACCAAAGTGTCTGCTTTGGCACAATTTCCAAGTTCAATGTGTACATCTCAAGAAAATATATACATGAAACCAAAAAAAAAAAAAAAAAGTTACCCAAAAATGCCAAAGAATGAGAAAGTTATGGTCGTTTAATTGAAACAGATGATATTATTTGTTTGTAAACAGATAATATTATTTGTCTAGGAAAATTAAAGCTCAAAATGAGATTCAAATTATTTGTTTTTACAAAATTTCTAAGCCCGATGTGTAGATCTCAAAAAAAAAAAAAAAAAAAAAAAAAAAAAGCACCCAAAAGGCTAAAAAAATGATAAAGTTATTGTTAATAGATAAAATTGCTGAACGACCAACTAAAAAATTCAAATTGTTTTTCCTATTTTCATATTACATATGGATCTTGTTTTAAACATATTGATTCACGATTCCAAAAATATAAATTTTATGAAAAATGGGTTTGAAAATTGGGAGTTATGGAATTTTAAAATATAAAGAAAACTAATGATGACATGGCATATCTAACTCTCAAATGTTAAAAAGCCTGAAAATAAGAAAAGAAGTAAAGAAGGATTCTACTAGGTACCAAAAAGTGGCGAGCGACCTTAGCTAAAAGCTCATAACAAGATTCCAAATTACCTATTTTGGGTTAATTTTGGGTTAACCCCCTCTGTGAGGATAATGCTAACATTTAACCCACCTAGGTGGGGCTAATTTTTAATAATTAATTCCTTGTTTGACTAATTTTGGGGTTAAGTGACTATGTGAGGTTAATATTGGCACTTAATTAAACTCTCCTATGTGTGGCTAATTTGAACAGTACTTAATCCCCATGTGGGTCTATTTTGAGAGAAATTTTTGTAGTTTTCCTTTAGTCCAAAACTACAAGGGAGTTATGTGTCCACTTTTGAATCACATAATAGTAAAGTGAAAATCAGTCTAACCCAAAGAAGCAAAATGTATTTAAACCTAATTTAAAATACATGAAGATTGTTCTATTGCTCTACTCAATATCAACAAATAAATAATCTCTAGATAGTGATTGTTAACTTGGCATTTCCTTTTCCTTGATTTGGAAGAGAATTTGAAATGTCAAAAAAATTTAGGGTAAATTGAACTTTTCACCCTTAAAGTTTGGGTGGTTTAGCACTTTGCACCCTAAATTTTGAAATTTGGCATTTTCATCCCTCAAGTTTCACCACTGCAGCAAATAAGTCCAATTAGCCCTTTAATGTCAAATTGCTTCGTCAATAAAAGTAAAAATTTCAGTGCAAAACTTCTTCGAGGGACCAAACTATAGGGACCAAAATGCCACATTTGAAACTTTAGAGTCTAAAGTACCAAATCGCCCAAACTTTAGGGGTGAAAAGTATAATTTACCTATTTTTTACTAAGAATTTATGGCACTTTATGCTTTGGGCGTCAGAGTGTATATATATATCTCCCCATTGGAAGGACAAGTTTAGATTCTGGAATGACATGGACACTTTGGGGAATAATGTCCAGGGACCTTGGCTGGTTTTTGGAGATTTTAACTGTGTTCTTAACCAGTATGAAAAACGTGGCGGTAGACCCTTATCCTCTTCTTTTTCTGGTGGTTTGAATGGGCTCTTAAACAATCACGGCCTTGTCGATCTGGGGTTTTCGGGGAACATTCACACTTGGGACAATGGGAGACCAAGTTGGGCTAATATCCGACAAAGGCTAGACCGTGGCATGGCAAATCCGGAATGGCATTTGCAAAACCCCAAAGCTTCGGTTCGGAACCTTCCGAGAACAAGTTCTGATCATTCCCCAATTCTTCTCAATTCTCAGGGGGAAAAAACGAGAGCTCCGAGGGGGTTCAAATTCGAAGCCATGTGGGTTTGAGACAATAGTTATGCGCTTGTGGTGGAACATGCTTGGAAGAGTACGAGTAACAGAGGAACCACAGCCCTTAGGTTCTACCTTAAAGTTAAAGCAGTGAAAGCAGCCCTGAGAGATTGGAACCGTAAGCACTTTGGTAGAGTTCAATCCATCATTCGTGATGCAAGACGTGATATCGATTTCCTCCTTTCCCTGGATCCTACTCACGAAAATACCAATAGCATAAAGCAGGTAAAATCAGTCCTTGATGAAAATCTATTGAGAGAAGAAACGATGTAGCGATAAAAATCCCGGGTCTCTTGGCTTAAGGAGGGAGACCGAAGCACCAGGTTTTTTCACCTCTCAACGATTATTCAAAGAAGGAAAAATGCCATCGACAACTGGAAAATTGATGATGGCACATGGACGGACGACCCAGTGGTTATAAATCAAAACTTTGTCCAAGTTTGATTCGATTTTCCAATCTTCCAATCCTTTTCTCCCCTCTGATCTTGAAGGCCTCCTGCCGAGTCTCATTTCACAGGATGAAAATGTCAGTCTCTGTACTATCCCCGGGGAAAAAGAAATTAAAGCAGCTCTCTTTCAAATTGGGTCGACTAAGGCCCCGGGTCCGGACGGACTTTCAGCCATCTTTTACAAAACCTATTGGGAGATAGTGAAATTAAAAATGATGTTATTGCCACAGTGTCCAGTTTTTTCTCTAGGGAACTTGCCCTCCAGAACCTTAACCACACCCATATTGTGCTTATCCCCAAGATTAATCATCCATCTAATGTCAACCATTTCAGACCCATAAGCCTTTGCAATGTGATCTATAAAGTTATTTCCAAAATCATAGCAAATCGGCTTAAACCCCTTCTTGATAAAATCGTGTCTCCAATGCAATCGGCATTTATCCCAGGAAGGCTCATTAATGATAACACCATCATAGCTCAAGAGCTTGTTCATACCATGAAACAGAAGAAAGGAAAATCAGGGCTCATGGCTCTAAAATTTGATATGGAGAAGGCGTATGACAAGATTGAATGGGTGTTTGTGTTAAAGGTCTTAAAATGTTTTGGCTTCAATCACACTTTTTGTAATTGGATAAGGCTTTGTATTTCTTCAGTTTCCTTCTCCATCCTTGTTAACGGAAGGCCTACGCGCAACTTCCACCCACAAAGAGGACTTCGCCAGGGAGACCCTCTCTCACCCTTTCTTTTCATTCTCTACTCTGATGTTTTGTCCAGGTTAATTCAAAGAGAGGCTGATTTTGGAAACATTAAAGGGATCAAGGCCAGTCGGGGATGCCCACCAATCCACCACCTCATGTTTGCAGATGATATGATTGTGTTTGGGAAAGCACACCCTAATGAAGCTAAGACTATTTTGAACTGCATCAAAAAGTACGGAGCATGGTCGAGCCAGCGAATCAACCGACAAAAATCAAAGATCCTGTTTAGCAGGAACTTGCACAAGGATGTGGCGAGTGCCATTTGCCGCGAAACTAGTTTGAAAAAGGCTTCCCCCAATACAAAGTACCTCGGCCTTCCCCTCTCGTTTGAAGGTCCAAAGAAATTTTTTGCGGATACTCTGCAGAGGGTCCACAATCGCATCCAAGGATGGAAAGCAGCAACCCTTTCTCAAGCGGCTAGAGCCACACTGATTAGAACGGTGTCGCAAGCTATTCCGGTGTATTCGATGTCTACCTTTCTTTTCCCCAAACTGATTTGCACCAAGATGGATGGGCTTTTTCAAAAATTCTGGTGGGGCCACAAAGGGGAAACAACTTCTGGAATGTGTCTCAAAGCTTGGGATTCTCTATGTCGGCCGAAGGGTTGTGGGGGACTGGGGTTCCGACAGATGAAGGACTACAACGCAGCCCTCCTTGCCAAACTTGGGTGGCAAATAATCACACGTAAAGATACCCCGTGGGTTAATATTGTGACGAACAAATATCTTCGTGACAAGGAACTATCACAAGTCTCTTCGAAATCGAATCAATCCATGGTCTGGAAAGGTATAGCCAACTCCAATCAGTTATTAGGAAAAGGTGTGTGCATGCTTCTGGGCAAAGGGGAAACCACCTTAATTTGGGAGCACCCTTGGATTCCCTCGCTTCCCAATTTCAAACCGGAACGCAACAATATTGGTTACCCGCAGATTTCTAAGGTTAGTGACCTCCTGAATCCGAGTGATGGAAACTGGAATGTGACCATTCTCCATTCCTTGTTTTTCCCAGCCACGGTTGATGCAATCCAGCGAATTGACATGCCTTTGTTGTCACCACGTGTATCAACGTGTATCATTAATCTCATCTCTATGATCCCCTATATTCTCACCACGTGTATCATTAATCCCATCTCTATGATCCCCACTAATCTCCTCAAATCTTCTCTTTTTTTTCGACTTCTTCAATTCAACTCTTTTTATTTTACAAAGAACATAATCATCAGCACCCACGATCTCTTTAAGTGAATACTCATGCATGATCCAATGTGTATTGTTTTCACTACTCTCTTTTCCTTTGTTCTTTGTTTCGAAGACCAATATCCTCTTAAAACCTATAACCTCATCGTTTTGATTCATAATTTTTTTGCCGGTTGTTTGCCCTTTCCATGTCCCACACCCTGCACTTCTAGAGACGCTATTCATGCTAACCATCTTCAATGGGGTTATGACATGGATTACATATTCAGCACTTTTCTTATCGGATTTGTCGTAGGTATTCACCATCTCCCATGGGTCTCCTTGAATGTTGAAGATATTCCATGGCTCAGACGAATAAACGTCGCGCTCGATCAGCGGACAACTCGAGGACAGAGCTTCACCCGGTTTCTTGAGATTGAGATAATGAGTGATTAACTCTTGGTCCGTTGGCACAAAGTGAAATCCTGCTTGTATGCCGTTCTCCATTTATGAACGTACGTACTGTTGAACTTCAAAAATTGGTATCTTTCGATCTCTTTCTTCAATATGATTTACTCTCACAATATATGGAGGAGTTTATGGTGTACGCATATATATACTTATGGGTGGGTATGGAAAGGTAGCTTACTCCTCACTCATAGGACTAATAGTGATTATCCAATTAGTTAATTTTTTACCTATAAAATTTGTTTGAAAATATTTTAAAAGCAAAAAAACAAATATGATTGGTAGGGAACTATTAATGACATCTCTATCTAAATCTAAACTCCCCCAAAAAATTGGAAAGAGGCCGCTACGTTCAGATTGGTAGAGAAACAATCTGAACATGGCATTCAGTCATTTTGCACTTAAAAAGAACAAAAAAAAAAAAATTAAAAAATCATAAAAAAAAAAAAAAAGATGTCCCAAGCCCCATTCAAATAACAGTCCAACTACTTATTTTTACCATTAATTTTGCACTTACATAGCTTTGGCCCTTTGGGTCTAAATTTTTTTTCTCAATTTTAGAATTCAATATTAAGTCTAAACTTTATACTCGTATGTCTATTCCCCAAACAAAAGAAAAAAAAGAAAAAAGAAAAGGAAAGAAGGAATAAACTTACATACAATGGGGTTAAATACATTTTACACCCTTGTAGTTTGTCACATGTGTCAGTTTGGTCCCTGTAATTTAGAATGTGTCACTTTTAAGTCCTTGTAGTTTCATAAGTATGTCAAATAAGTCCAAGAAGCCCTTTAGTGACGAACAATTTTGTCACTGAAAGTAAAAAGTTTGTCACAAAGAGTGTTTGAGGGACTATTAACACATTTATAGGGACTGAAATGATACTTTCTAAACTATAGGGACCAAATTGACACAAAGGGCAAACTAAGAGGGTGTAAAATGTAGTTAAGCCAAATATAGTTAAATAACCTTACATTTAGCCCATAAGCCCAAAACACTGTTGTTTACTGAATCTTGTTAAATTAAGAAGCAACAAGAGAAAATTTTATCCATATGAGTAAGGCCTAGTAATTCCCCTCCTACAGAGTTTGCTAGCAAAATTTTATAGTTTATTTGGTAATTTCAGTTTAAGTTCTAGGAAAAACAGTTATAGGCGCATGCAAAAAAGCGTGTGAATATGGCCATTTTATAAGTTCGCTTTTGATCCTTAAAAACTCATAGAATATTTTAGCTGGATTATGAATTTATTATAATCAAGAATCATTCTCTGGGTAATTAATCTATCAAGAATCTAAATGGAATACGTATTAGATATAGACTCCATTGATTGGTTTTGGAAAGAGCAATTAGTAGGGGTCACCCCGAGTATTTGGAGGCCCTGGACGAACTACTAAAAGAGAGGCCACTTTACAAGGGTTCAGGGGCAGTGCCCCCTGATTATCGGTAAGTTTTTAGGGTATACTTATGAATAATTTGCAGTTTTTTGGGGGTCTACTCATAATATGAGTCTATTTGTGAAAATTAAATATCGTACGGTGTCTTTCAAAATTCTAGGGGGGCCTATTTCTAAAACTCAAAAATTCTTACACTAAAAGTGTAATTTTTAAAATTCTAGGAGCCTTTGCTTTTGAGTTTTACATACATGTATGTCAATATATATGTAGTAGATGGCACTTAATAAACATAAGTTGAGGGTGTCCTAAATATAAAATACTAAAAAATCTCATAATAAAAATGTAGTTATAAAAAATTCATAAGGACCCTAAAAATTTAATAAACTTTAGGGGACCACAGGTCGTTTGCCCTTCTCACACACCTCCCCCCTCCCCACCTAACTATCCTTGGAAACTAAAACAAATTATGAGCTTGATTCAAATTAACATCTTCAAATTTGGAAAGTGACTAAGAAAATACTAAAATACTAAGGTCAGTGAATGATGAACACGCACATTTTTAATTCATAATATCAAGTTAAAGAATTAGCAACATCAACCAATGTGTCCAAAAAAAATAAAAATTCACTTTCAAGTTCAAAGTCATGAAAACAAATTTAGAATTTTATTTAATATTTTATTTTAATTTTTTATGGCACTAATCTTGAAATACATGTCACAAAAATACAAGGACCAAATTGACACAAAGGGGGAAAGTTGGAGGATATGAAATCTAACTAAGTCCTTCAATTTTTTTTTTTTTTTTTAAATAAGGGTAAATTACACTTTACACCCTTGTAGTTTGGGTGTGATGTCACTTCGGTCCATCTAGTTTCAATTTTGTCACTCTGGTCCTTATTGTTTCAGATTATGTTCAATGTAGTCAACTCATGAAAATTTCCTACAAATATTAACAAAATTAGGTCATATGATGCACACGTCAGGTATCATTAGGTGCATAATGATAAATTTACTTAGAGAAATTACACTTTACAAACCTAAATTGAACCTAAATCAGTAAAAAATTGTAAGAAAATTTGATGAATGGACTATGTTGAACCTAAACTGAATCTACAAGGATAAAAGTGACATAATTGAAATTACAGGGACCAAAGTGAAATCACACCCAAACTACAAAGATGTAAAATGTAATTTACACTTTAAATAATATCAAGCCCCAACTTTTAGACCAAACTCTCTCTCTCTCTCTCTCTCTCTCTCTCTCTCTCTCTCTCTGTGTGTGTATGTGTGTGTGTGTGCGCTTGCTATTTTGAAGTAGGGATGTCTTAGTAATTCCCATTTGCTTGAAACTAAGGATTGTTTGGGAATCAAGATTGGAGCATCAATCGCACAATCAGTGTAATACTCGTAAATTTCTACTAATAATAAAATTTGTCCCCCGTATTTTGGTTCGTATTTCCAGTAATTGAGTTCGTAAATCCAGAAAACGAACATATACATGTGCGTATTTATAACTTAGACTATATATTCGGACCCGGACTGACATTGCACACATACCCGTAATTTCTCTATAGAAATTAGGCTGCATTGCTCGTAAACTTAAGCGACGACTCAATTATACAATTTTGGAAAGGTTGGTACAATGGGAATCTTACCGAAAATAAGCCTAGTACTACCCACACCACCTAATAACTTATGTGTAAATCCTCTACCCAAATACCCCCACAAACCTGTTGGATTTCCCCATCAACCACCCACCGTCGGCCACTTTTTTTCCCCTCCCAAGGCAATCAATCCCATTTTCCCTATCAGTCCAACATATTTGTAAGAATCTGTATAGGTGCATATGTGTATCAGTGCATGTATATATGGGTTACTGTTAAGAGATAAAGACATTGCTTAGAGAGTTTGAGAGCAAACCAAACTCACACCATTGCCTCCCTGCCTCATCACCTCTACCCCTTGTACCTCCACACACACACTAAGGTCTAGAAGCAAGAGAAGAGACGCAAAGAGGAGTGAGCTCGCCGGAGACGGAGAAGGAGAAAGAGAGACCTGAGACTAGGTATACACTCCTACACCCCCCTGTATGACTCTTTGTATTTTAAACATCACACACACACATACACACACACAGACCCTCACACACACACACCCAAACAGAGCCTTAAGCTCTGGTTTACACCGGAACCTCCATGGAAGCTCTTTGCCAGAGCTTCAATCTCAAACTCAACCATACCACCTAAAAATGGTACCAACCAGACCCTAATAGGTCCCTCATACCCCCATAAGAGCATCTTGTGATTAGGGACTCGTTTGGCCGACCATGCAGGCCATTATCCTCTTAAAACCGAAAAAGGATAATGGGTTGGTTAGTATAGCAAACGAGATAACTGGACCCTAGGCTCCTAGTATGTTGTAGAGGAGAGAATTCCGAACATTTTCCTGTTCGTCTTATCGATTTACATGGAGAAAAGAGAGAGAAACGAAGAGAGAGAGTTTTCCGGTGGAAACGGGCTCGCCGACGGCAGCTTGTCTCACCAGAGAAGACATGACCCGTTTGGGTCCGGGTTATATCGTTTACCCGTGAGCCGAGTCGGGTAAGGGTTAGGGTCGGGTTAGTTTGTTTGTGCAAACGATAGTGGGTTCGGGTTATATTAACTAAACGGGTTACGGATCGGATCTTTTAAGTTGGGTCAGTGCTAGTGTGCATATGGGTAACCCGTGGGTTTGGGCTGAATATGGGTTTAACCCGCGGGTTTGTGTTTAAATTAAAATTAGTTATAATCTTTAATTTGATTATTTTATATTAATAACTATTCTGTTAATTCGGATTTGTAGTTTATTAATCTGTTCTAAGATTAGTTAATATTTAACTATTCTGTTAACTAAGGATTAGCATATACATGCGTATATATATATATATATGTATTGTTTAGTATATGGTATATATTAATAAATATTTATAAAGGATTTTAAATAAGTTAATTATTTTAAATTGTTTTTAAATGCAAAAATTGTATTGAAGAAATTATGAGGTATTATTTTACTTATATATTCAGAAAATATATGGTAGGGTATTTTATACTCTAAAATTATAAGATAGTAATTACTTTGTGTTTCAATTATTGTTTATTTATGCTTCAATAAATAATAAGTAATTGTTTTAAGTTAAAATAATTAGGTAAGAATTACCTAATAAAGTATAGGAAAATTATATTTAATTTTCCTAAGGCCTAATACCTTTGTTTTATAAATTATTAATTATAAAACCCATACTTTAATAATTCTAATAATTATTAATTATTATTAAGAACCCCGTTTGGTTGTAATTAAATTATTTAAATACCAAACATGCCCTAAAAATTTCAAGAAAAATACTACTAGCCTATTTTAAGGCCTAGTATTTAATAAAAATATTTATAAGGGTCGAATGTCTCCCTAAATTGTATTTTATAATTATAGGACCCCGTAGTCTATTATTAGACGATTAGAGCTTCGATAATTCATAATAAATAAACCGTAGCTCAAAAAAATACGCGGTCAGTTCCCAGAGTCTTAGAATAATGTCTAAAACATCTCCTTAAAGTTTGATGACCTTTCAACACGGTCAAAAATACAGCTTATCTTAAGGGCCCAAACTGGTATAGAAAACCCAGCCTTTTATGCGATAGACTCCGATTTGAGTCTAGTCAATGGCGTTAGACTCAGAATGATGTCTGGATCATCATGTTGAGGTTTAGAAACACGTCCGGTACAATTACCATTATACCCTTGATTTAATAGACTTAATAGCCGTCATTCTATGGATTTATATACTTTGTAGGAACCACCACCTCGCTCATTTTTACGCGCCCGCATTAAGGTGAGTCGTCCTAACTCACTTGGTATATTATAGAATTATTATTTGCTCATATATGAATGCCCAGTGCGTCCTGTGTGGACGATACTGATAAGTATTAGATATGTGAATGTTGAGATTCCTACTTGTATGATGTGCGTGTGTTAGTTAACTATACTCCATGCTTAATTAATATTCGTTGATATTCTTGTTTATCCTGATTTCTCGTTTATATAATCATACAAACATTCATATGAACATAGTCGAGTCTTGATGTCAATGTTGCCTTCTACATGGTTAGTCACGGGGACTAATCCAATCATAATGTCATGCATGTTGAGTGGACTGCAGTGGTCCGCGTGGTACATTCAAGTAAATGGGAACAACGATGAAACTGCTATAGGGCCCTGCTAGGCGACGATAGCCAGAGTTTCCATTAAAATCGTTGAAGTTATGTATGAGTTGATGGTTGATACGCTATAGGGCCATGCTAGGCGACGATAGCAAAGTATCCATATGAACTTTGAATACAATAGTTACCTTTCTAATGCTATAGGGCCCTGCTAGGCGACGATAGCGCTGTAACTATTCTATTATCCAGGCAAGGTCACGAGGATCTAAGAGTCCAATGATTACACTCTTTTTAAAACCAAAAATGCTATAAGGCTTTGCTAGGCGACGATAGCAACGTAATCATTCTACTCTGAGCTAACAGCGTTACACTGGTAATGTAACAAGTCACATGAGTCAGTTGTGGTGTCCATGATTGAGTAAAAGTCGAATATATCGATACTGCATTGTGTCGTCATACTACCATGTCAAATGCTCATTAATATTGTTTCAAGATATTGTTATACCTATATATCTTTAAATGTATTAGGAGTGATCGGTTAAGACAATTTCACTTAGCTTCAAAAGCTAACGGCTCCTTCCCTGCCCTGGACATTTTACGTCTAGGTAACCCTGAAGGTGAATATCACTATCCTTAAGATGGGAACTACCAAGAAGGTGATCCTGAGGCAGACTATCAGGAAGAGTTTGATAACGAAGGTTATGGGTTCGCTAGCTAGAAGGACTCTGGCCTACTTTCGTATTATGACCTCTTTTGTGTTTTAAACAATTATCTTTTGTAATGTAATAATTTAAGTGGCGTCGATCGCCCAAACTTATCTTTTGTGGTCTTCATTTGGAACTTCTGTAATAGCCTAAGTAGCAAACACTTTAAGTTCCCCCATGAATACCATTAGACGCTTTTGCAATGCCTTACTCTGATATATAAATTATGTTAATATGTTGCACGGACAAGTCAGTTTTATGTAACTCGTCATTCTCTATCGGTCCAGAAAGGAAATTTTAAATTTTCCCTATTTTTGGCTACTCCGGGGCGTGACAGGATTTTTTGTATCAGAGCACTAGGATTAGTTGTGCTCGCTGACTGTCCGACACCCTTAAGATTAAGAACCTTAAGATGTTTTAGAAACGATAAACGATACTAAAATAGTCTTTCTGTCAAACAGGTAGTATGAAGAACTACAAGGAAGCCTTTTTCCAAGGACTAGTCTACATTGGTGCTGCTTTCAAACATCAGTCTTATAAAAGTATAGGAAAGTTGATGAGATGCCTCTTCTTTATGAAAAAGGTTTCCAAGATCGTGCGTCATATCGTTATAGCACCCCGTCTAGTGCCAATAGAGGTGGATGAAACCTCTGACATTCCTAACGACGCTGTGACAATCAACTTAGAAGAAGCACAGACTGAGATAACCCCTCTAGAGACTCTTGTCAGCCCAGTAGACAGCTCTGAAGACGAGGAAGTGGAGATTTACCTGACTGATGAAGATCTCATTGAAAAAGGAACATTGTACACATACGACCCTGACTGGCCGATAGGGTAGGACAATGAGAGATGGATGTCATTTACCCTGCCTGAAGAAATGGATATCTCGAAAGAATTCCCACAATTAGAGGATTAGAACACCCTAGTTAGCTCATGTCGTATTAATGTTGTGTTGGGATTATAATCCCACATTTTGGCGGATATATATGTAGAAGTTGTAATTCAATTCTCTCTTATGTAAAACCCTTTTTATTAATGAAAGACCTACCTATTAATTTTCAAATTTCTGTGTTTGTATTATTTTCTTTACGAGTTAATAAGTTAAATTTTAAGTGATAAACCTTAAGACAATTCGAACCAATACCTTAATTAGATAGTTCTTCTGATGAAACAGGTAATATGGAACCCCACTATGTTCTGGATCCTTTTGGAGGACGTCTGATTTTCCCCAATCGCATAGTTCCAGCAAACCCAGATATATACCATCGCCAAATCCAAGAACTAGCTAGAGACGGAGGGAAGAGAAACTTATGGGTCAAAATAAATAAGAGTAACGTTTATAACTATGATACCCTACGCTTAGAGGCAATCTATGAGGTTGAAATCGTCAAGAAAGTCCAGGACGAAATGGTTGTGTTACTTAAGAACCATGAAGACTTTGAAAGGATGCACGATAGTACCTGCCAAATGGCCCCACCGCCTCCTGTACCCCTCCAACAACCTCACCATTCCAAGGAGTGCCTATGCACAAAACACAGTCTCGAGAACCAGGCCACTATGTTAGTGATGACTTTGGAGGTTATATGATTTACCCAGATGGCATCTGATGTTGTCAGAATCAAGATATAAAAGTATTCTTTACTTTTCAAAGGATTTGCAGTGTGGAAGTAAAGGTCGAACCCACAGAGATTGATTACTACAGCAACTTAATTTTAAAACCTAAGTCTAATTAATTAGGAAAAACGGATTTTGATTTGGATTTAATTAAACTAATAACAATAAAAATAAATCTAAACTATGAAAGCAATTAAAAGTGTTTTTAATGAATGTTTAAGGGAACCTAGGATTACAAATCCACCACTAGCTTCATAATAGGCATATTTATGAATTACTTTAGCTTATTACGTTGGATGAATATGGGGAATTGTAGCTACAAGCCCAATTCCTCCGACAAGAAGATAATCATGGTTCAAGCACCAACATAATCCATCTGCGGATAGCACGAATTATCTCACACTAAACTAGGGTTGTGATCTAATCCGTCTAACCTAGGCATGGACTATTCGGATACTTGATAGCACGAATCAATAAAGCACCATCACATGTAAACAACCTAAACAAGCACAGCAAGAATAGATCGTTGAGCACATCACAGTCAAAATAGATCTAAGACAAGAATAAATTCTGAAAGCAATGATTTAATCAATGTAAGTACGATTTATTTATAAAATCCTCTAAACATGTGACTGTCATCCATACACAATAAAACTAAAATAAAAGCATAAATAAAACCCTATTACTCATCTAGGGCTTCATTGAAACCCTAGATCTAAGATCTAAGCTGCCATAGGAGTAGAGATCGGCAAGCAGTTGATGGAGGAGGCCATGGAAATCCTTGGTCTTCTTCTTCTTCTCCTTGCTTCTCCCTCTTCAAGGGCTGGAAGTGTGTGTATATGGCTGTATATGAATGTGTATAATAGTTGCCAACCCCCTAATTGAGTAAATTTGGAGTTTAAATAGAGTTTGTACAAGCTTTGGAAGGCTTCCTAACCCGAAACGAACTGAAACGCATGTAATTTACAGTCTGGACGTCGTTTAGCAGTCTCGTTTGCACAGGAGTCTTCAGTATACTGAAATACGCAACATTGGTTTTTGGGCATATCGCGCGAGCGGGTCGCGCGAGCGCGACTTTTGGTCCTTCGCGCGCGCGGATCGCGCGAGCGAGTTATTGGGGGTCTCGCGCGAGCGGATCGCGCGAGCGATTTTCTGATTTTCGCGCCCGCGGACCGCGCGCGCGACTTGCATTTTTCAGCTTCTTTCTTTCTGACTTTTCACCCTGTTTAGCCTGGTTTAGCTGATTTCTTCCAAAACCTGTCAGAAACTAGAAAACGAAGTAAAAATATACAAAAACAGGATAAAATGGTCTAACAAATGTTCATTAAGGCATATATTTAGGATTAGTTCTCTCCCGATCACACCCCCAAACCTACATTTTGCTAGTCCTCGAGCAAAACTAAAATAAAAACTACTAATAAAAATCTATTCCATTTTCGTATGGATCACGATTGCATTTAGCGTATGCAACAAGCCTTTTAAACCCCTAGGTGTCCCTAGTCGGACGAGTGAAGTCTCGTGAGGATTCTCATCAACAAGTTACCCACAACCATCTTTATTAACTTAAAATTTTAAAAACTTTTATTAAAATGAAAAACATAAAATTCAATACTCCTTATTATACAACAAAGATTTGAAATAGAATAACGAACAAAAAGAAACAGAATCAAACGTTCACCTATATCATGAGAAACAATCAAGTGCATGCAATGTACGAATCAATAGAGTTCCTCATAAGATTGCACGTGTGTGATGAGGTAATCAAATGAACACGCGCATGTCATGAACTTGGAATATAACCCGGATAACCATCTAACTATGCTTCGACTACGAATCTCACAATGTCAATTACACTCTAAAATGAAACACTCAGAAACATGTGTAATTTTTCTAATATATGTGAGTAAAGGAAATATATTTTCAAAACGATAAATGCTCACATATGACATGAAAAAGACGCATGACACGAAAGAACAGTAGTCTCATGGATAAGATGCCAATAATCAAGAAAAATTAATCATTACCATGTTTTAATCCCCCCCCCCATTATTTTCATATCCGAACCATGTTCCCTAGGATCAAATAGGACTTTTCAAAGGTTGTAACATGGCTCAGGTAATAAAAAAAAAGATAAAATGGATATATGGGTAGATTTAGAATGGCATTGTAAGGCATGTTCGATCTCTTTCATTCTTTTTCTACAAACTTTTCATCTTTTCTTTCTCTCCATTCCTTTTCATTCATTTTCTTTCATTTTTTTTTTCAACCTTCTCCTTTTTATTTTGTTTTCTTTTCCTTTTTCTTTTCTCGCTTCTCAAATGACTATTGAATACCAAGCAACTACCCCAATAGCATCTTGTCTTCTTCTTCTCAATCACACATCACCTTAACACTACTAAAAGGTGACAAATCTCTCAGTGGTGAACTCCAAGTTTGTCAAGTCGGAGCAAAAACAAGGATAATGGTAATCAAAGAAAGAAATGGCATTTTAACGGCTCAAAGGACGAACTAAGGAAATTTTATCTTTTATCGGCCGACAGTAAACAAAGAAAGCCTAAAATCATTTCCTAGGGTAATACGGTTCTTCAATGTTTACGACGGAAGATTATTTAGCATGGTAACAAATATTTTAACTTGACTATCAACCAAAACAAGAATAATGAGACTAAACAACAAGTTAATGCGCTATTTCAATGAAATTCGACAAACACAATGTATTTAGAACCCTCTAAATAGAAAAGATAGGCTCAAAAGCTCACCGGGCTTAGTCTCCACCATATGTTATCTAGAAATCCGAATCATATTATAGTTCACAACCAACATGTATTCCAATGACTACGTGCAGTGCATATGTTTATGTGCAAATCTATGATATAAAACTACGATTCAAACAATACATAACTTAAAACATTTCAACATGACTTTAGCAAATATTTAATCACATTTTCTCTTGTTTACCATTCTATAACAATCCAAGGTTATTGAACAAGAAGTATCAAATTGATATTGCAAAAACGTTAGTACTATCGTTTATTTAAACACACTTATTGAAAAATTTTAAAATTTAGCATAAACTAATGTGCATGTGTGTGCATACCCCCAAACCTAAACCTTTCATTGTCCCCAATGAAACAATAAAACGAAAGAAAGGAGAGTAGGTAAGAAAGAAGGAACGATAATACCTCGATCTCAGCAAACACAGAACAGATGAACACAAAGGAATATGGCTATAAAGTTCAATGTTACCTGTTACGTCTTAATAAAAGAAAACAAACTAACAAAAGAATATTAAAAGGACATGAAACCAAAATAGAAAATATAAAGTTTAAAACTAAGTTAAACTAAACTACATTAGCAAAAGGAAAAGAAATAAAACGAAAAAGTATAAATATAATAAGGAAAACAACGACTAACTTGAACTAAACTGAACCAAATAAACAAAAACAGAAACGTAAAAACTATTAGAACCAGTGTGGGGGAAGGATACAAGAAAACAAAAGAAAATATGCAGAAATGGGGGAATCGCGCGCGCGGTCCGCGCGAGCGGCCGTCGCGCGCGCGAATTCCCAGGATTTTTTTTTTTTTTTTTTTTTTTTAATGCTATCTCGCGCGAGCGAGGTACCTCGCGCCCGCGATTCCAGGCGCGAGGAGAACCTGAGGCCTCATAAAAAGAAAACAAAGAAAAAAAACACTAAGGGGCCATCTCGCGCCAGCGGGCCGCGCGAGCGACGTCTCGCGCGAGCGGGCCGCGCGCGCGAGAATGGCCATTTCACTTGGTTCACTTATTTTATGCATATTAATTAAAAATAATTCTATTCCAACCCCCAAACCTATCCAGCACCTCAAAAACAGACTAAAATCACCCAAAAACAAAGAAAAACAAACGAACTAAAGCTTGGGTTGCCTCCCAAGAAGCGCTAACTTTTACGTCTTCAGCTAGACCGTTCTAGCTCAAGACTTACGGAGGTTGAAAATCAGACTGTGAACCCTTTAAGATGTCAGGAAGAGCCCGATGGTAAGCAGAAACTACGTCGCTTCGAAGTAATTCGATTGACGGTTTGTCATTATGTTCAAGTCGATTTCTTACCTTCCGAGTAGATTCCGCATTAGGGTCCACGGGATTAGGATTCATCCACTCATCATCGTCCGCTATATCGTTTTTGTTACTCACGTTTATTTCTTTGGTAGGCGCAATATTCCGTTTTACCTCACCTTCCGCCTCACATAGGTAATCGTCGTCTTTAGGAGGTTGATCCATAGCATTAAAAACATTTAATTTTAAATTCATGTTCCCAAACGACACTTTCATCACCCCTGTTCTACAATTGACACGTGCGTTGGCCGTGGCTAAGAATGGACGGCCTAGAATGACAGGAGTGTGTTTTCTAGTATCTAACACGGGTTCAGTGTCAAGGACCATAAAATCTACAGGATAGAAGCATTTATCAACTTTAACCAAGACGTCCTCGACGATTCCCCTAGGAATTTTAATAGAACGATCCGCTAATTGTATAGTAGCGGCCGTTGGTTTCAGTTCACCTAGTCCTAATTGTTGATAGACGTGATAAGGTATGAGATTAACACTAGCTCCTAAGTCAAGGAGAGCCCTATGAATGATAGTGTCACCTATGACACATGAAATCGTAGGCGTACCTGGATCTTTATATTTTGGAGGAGCGTGTTGGAATATAGAGCTTACTTTTTCCGTGAGAAAGACCTTTTTAGGAGTATGACTCCGTATTTTGCGTTTTTGAGTACAAAGGTCTTTTAGACATTTAGCATAAGCGGGAATTTGTTTTATAGCATCGAGGAAAGGAATATTGATTTTAACTTGTTTGAACACCTCGAGTATATCCTCAACCTTAGACCCTTTCTTAGGCGAATGTGACGGTCCCTCAACGTTTGGTGGATATGGCATTCTTGGAATATAGTTTGTTGGGGCCGGTCCTTTATCTTTTTGAATTCTACTCGTTCCCTCACCCTCCTTATTCACATTTAAATTAATTTTCCCATCTTTCTCACTCTCATCCGGAATTACAACAACTTCCTCATCTCGAGCAGTCGTCCTAGTCGAAACAGCGTTCACACTCTCACTCGTACTACCCACTGCGTATTGCCCCTTAGGTTGCTGAGTAGGTTGACTCGGCAACTTACTCTCAGTTAAACGGTTTAATGTATTAACAATTTGCCCTACTTGGGACTCCAGTTTTGCGATGGATTGTGTGTGAGAGTGTACTAACTGAACCACCGAACCAAAGTTTTCAAGTGAGGCCAACACCTTTTCCTCAAATGCATTATTGCGTGGAGGTGGAGGAGGTGGTTGGTATTGACCTTGTTGGTATTGGGGTCGGTACGTATTTGGAAAATTAGTCGACCTAGGATTGTAATTATTTTGTGGGAATTGTTGCATAGAATTAACGTGTTGTTCAACAAATTCCGGATATTGAGATGCAGAAGGACATGCAAAGATATTATGGGACGGTTCAGAACATAATGCACATACTTCTAAAGAGGATGGATTAGACGGTTTGTTCATTTGCATAAGTCGGTCAAGTTTTCTATTTAATTCTTGTATTTGAAATGATTGACTTGACTCAACTGTCACCTCTCGCTTAGGTTGAAGGTATCCCTCAGAACGTACCGACACAGCCTGATGCATCGAGTTCTCGCTTAACGTTTCAAATATTTTCCAGGCCTCGTCGGCGCTTTTGTGTAGGAAAGTTCCCGCACAAACGGCATCGACGGTATTCCTAACAGAGGGAATAAGCCCCTCGTAGAAGACTTGAACCAATTGCCACTTGGGAACCTGATGATGTGGACACGAACGTAATAATTCTTTAAATTTTTCCCACGTGTCATAAAGAGTCTCCCCATCTTGCATCACAAAATTAGTTATGTCTTTTCTTATCTTATTTGTACGCATAATAGGGAAAAACTTTTGTAAAAAGGCGGTGTGTAAGGCTTCCCATGTTTTTATTGTGTTTGGCTCCAAAGATTGAAGCCAATATTTAGCTTTGTCTTTTAAAGAGAATGGGAAGAGCCGCAATTTTAATTCATCATTATTTAGGTTCTGTATTTTCAAAGTAGAGCATATACCCTGAAAATCCCCTAAGTGTTGGTAAGGGTCTTCATTTAGACGGCCATGGAAGGAAGGTAATAGCGAGATCGTAGACGACTTTATCTCAAAATGAGATGCCGTCGCCTCCGGTAATTCGATACTGGCTTGTGGCGTGTAAGTAGTAGGAATAAAATAATTTATAAGTGGAGGAGGTGGCGGTATATTAAGATTATTCATATTAGCATCATCGTTTTGATTGTTGTTGTTATTTCCACCGTCAGCCATTTTAATCGGTTTGATTTTAAAAGTTCGAGCTCTCCTTAACCGTTCACGGGTACTTTGAATTTCGGCCTCAAACAACGACGACGGAATCGGAGTTGATTCGTCGTCTTGCAACCTAGCTCTAGAAGCTTGGGTTGTGGACTTACTAGTTCTTAAGGTACGTTCAAGTTCAAGATCGAAAGATTTTAAATCTGGTTTGTTTGAACGTGTACCTAACATAAACTAAAAGAAAAGAAAAGAAATTAAAAACAAAGACTAACTAAACAAAAAAAAACAAATAGCAATCACGCAAGTAAGATAACAAGCACTCAACTACTATGATGCATGCAAATTATCCTGTAATGCAATGACCGCGTCAAGCCCAGCGCCCCGGGTTTCCTAGCTAATGCAGTGCAATTAACCCTAAACTAATGCAAATAGTGCGTCACAGCGCCCTGACTTACAGCGGTTTAAAGCGAATTCCAAAGGAAGCAATTTATTTTATTTATTTATTTTATTTGCGTAAGCTCCTTTGATGTAATTAGCTACTCCACTCGGAAACGTTGACTACAAAATAAAAGAAACAAGTTAGTAACTAAAAAACAAAAACAGAAAATAAGAAAAATAAAAAACTAATCTAATATTTACGAATTAACTAAACTAAGATTATAAAACTAAGAGTAGTAATACAATCCCCGGCAACGGCGCCAAAAATTGATGTTGTCAGAATCAAGATATAAAAGTATTCTTTACTTTTCAAAGGATTTGCAGTGTGGAAGTAAAGGTCGAACCCACAGAGATTGATTACTACAGCAACTTAATTTTAAAACCTAAGTCTAATTAATTAGGAAAAACGGATTTTGATTTGGATTTAATTAAACTAATAACAATAAAAATAAATCTAAACTATGAAAGCAATTAAAAGTGTTTTTAATGAATGTTTAAGGGAACCTAGGATTACAAATCCACCACTAGCTTCATAATAGGCATATTTATGAATTACTTTAGCTTATTACGTTGGATGAATATGGGGAATTGTAGCTACAAGCCCAATTCCTCCGACAAGAAGATAATCATGGTTCAAGCACCAACATAATCCATCTGCGGATAGCACGAATTATCTCACACTAAACTAGGGTTGTGATCTAATCCGTCTAACCTAGGCATGGACTATTCGGATACTTGATAGCACGAATCAATAAAGCACCATCACATGTAAACAACCTAAACAAGCACAGCAAGAATAGATCGTTGAGCACATCACAGTCAAAATAGATCTAAGACAAGAATAAATTCTGAAAGCAATGATTTAATCAATGTAAGTACGATTTATTTATAAAATCCTCTAAACATGTGACTGTCATCCATACACAATAAAACTAAAATAAAAGCATAAATAAAACCCTATTACTCATCTAGGGCTTCATTGAAACCCTAGATCTAAGATCTAAGCTGCCATAGGAGTAGAGATCGGCAAGTAGTTGATGGAGGAGGCCATGGAAATCCTTGGTCTTCTTCTTCTTCTCCTTGCTTCTCCCTCTTCAAGGGCTGGAAGTGTGTGTATATGGCTGTATATGAATGTGTATAATAGTTGCCAACCCCCTAATTGAGTAAATTTGGAGTTTAAATAGAGTTTGTACAAGCTTTGGAAGGCTTCCTAACCCGAAACGAACTGAAACGCATGTAATTTACAGTCTGGACGTCGTTTAGCAGTCTCGTTTGCACAGGAGTCTTCAGTATACTGAAATACGCAACATTGGTTTTTGGGCATATCGCGCGAGCGGGTCGCGCGAGCGCGACTTTTGGTCCTTCGCGCGCGCGGATCGCGCGAGCGAGTTATTGGGGGTCTCGCGCGAGCGATTTTCTGATTTTCGCGCCCGCGGACCGCGCGCGCGACTTGCATTTTTCAGCTTCTTTCTTTCTGACTTTTCACCCTGTTTAGCCTGGTTTAGCTGATTTCTTCCAAAACCTGTCAGAAACTAGAAAACGAAGTAAAAATATACAAAAACAGGATAAAATGGTCTAACAAATGTTCATTAAGGCGTATATTTAGGATTAGTTCTCTCCCGATCAGCATCTAACCAGCCGACCCGGAAGGATTCATCGAGAATGTACAACTAAGAGCCCGCCAACGCCTCCGAGGCAGACTTAGAGTCTAGTGACAGGTAAACAATATCTCCGACTCTCACCGACTTCAAGCTGAAGCCATCCATACTGCATACACCCAAGAGTTAATGCATGGAGAGATAAGGAGACTAGCAATGAATGATTCAGTCTTCCAACCACTAGTGGACCAGATACTACAAGAACCTTCCATTCACCCAGAAGATCACCTGGTTTGGCCACCTAATGGGAATAACCTTGCAGAAGTGGCACCCCTAGTGGAAGAACCTACTGCCGATCCTGATAATGCAAGAATGTCTGATGATGAACCGGGTGCAAATCTAGAAGAAGATGAGGAAGAGGAAGACGAAGACGAAGACGAAGAAGAGGATCCCGAGGAAGAACCAGAACAGGAAGTATCCCATCAGCCTATGGAGCTCCACCTTATAATAGAAGAGCCTATGGACAATGATGATAATGAAGAGGATGAAGGCAATGTTGAAATTAAAGACTGGGATTTGGGTGAACCCATTGTGGATGTAGATGGGCCTAACGACTCTGATATGGGAGAAATCACATTTGAGTCAGGTATGGATGACTAGCCTAGGACAACCTATTATGATGTATTAGTTATTCTAAGTTTATGTATGTACTAGGCTAACTTTGGGCTTATGACCCTTTATGATTTATGAATACGTGTAATAGGATAATATCCCCTTTTTATAATCACGTATCCTCGGCTAGTTCAATTCTATAATCATCGTTTCTAATATTAAATGAAAAAGATGTTTTAGTACCATACTTGTTCCCTTGCTTGTTTTGTTTGTTTAATTAACTTATAAATATGTTAGCAGATATCTAGATGAATCATGCATTTGAGTCTTAAGTAGAATACTTCTGTAGGTAAACCAGATACGCAATGGCAGACCGACCAAGGAGAAATTGACGTTCAGGATTCCCAAGGAGCCCATTCCTGTTGGAATGGATCCTACTGGAGTCTTTGGAGCATTCTTACAACGCTTGGAGCACATTGGGAATAATCACGGCCCAAACAATAATGCTAACGTCAATCCCATAATCCCGCCTAGATCACAAGAGGATCGTACGGTGGAGCGATTTCGTGCAATGCGACCAGATAAGTTTAATGGAATGACTGTGCCGTGGAAAGCAGAGTAGTGGCTTCGTGGAGTGGACATCATCTTTGATACATTGGGATGTTTTGAAGTTGAGAAACGTTGACTGGCTACGTATCAGTTGACCTATGCTGTAGCCGACTGGTGGGAATCAGAGAAAGCAACACTGGGAGGAGCTACACAAAGGATGTCATGGACGGCATTCAAAGAGTTATTCCTGGAGAACTATTTCCCCTAGACTGAAAGAAACAAAAAGGAGAAAGAGTTTATTGATCTGGTACAAGGTAACTGAACAGTGCAAGAATACAGTGCAATTCGAGCGTCTCTCTCGATTTGCGCACCACATGATCGATACCTTAGAGAAAAAGAACTGGAAGTATCACCTGGGACTTTTCCTACCTCTGCAGAAGTTGACTTATGGCCATCTAAACCAAACCTTCAAAGCTTTAGTAGGAATGGACCACGGCTTTGAGGAAATCACCGGTCGTGAACAGAAGCGCTTTGTAAGCCGACGACCCCCTCTGAGATTCAATCAGGGACCAAGATAAACCCCGACTTGCAATCAAGGATTCAAGAGAAGCAAGAATGGTGAGAAGAAGCCACAGACAGCTCTATTTCGCAACCAACCAGTTGTGTCATTTAAACCAACTCCACCCCAGGGACACTCAGGATCCACAAGTAATAACCCTAGAGTCTGCTTCAACTGCAGATTCCCCAGACATATGTCTAAGGATTGTCGTGCCCTGAAGAGGAATAGTCGCATGGATGTAGTCTGCTTTAACTGTAACAAGAAGGGTCATCTATCTAAGGACTGTAAAGCACCCCGAGGCAGTTACTATGGAGCGTCGACTAAAGGACAGGCTCGCCTCAATGCTATTATTCCGGAGGAAGCAGGATTTGACGAAGAAGAATAGGAGAATCTGGAAGGTACTCTGACTCTCTTTAATAGTCAAGTGAAAGCTTTGTTCGATACTGGTGCATCAAACTCATTTATTGTAATTAGAATCGAGCAACGCTTAGGTTTAGTGCCCCAAACAATGGATATAGCTTTGAACGCTACATCACCTCTAGGAAAAAGCATTAAGATGAACAAAGTATGCAAGGACTGCCATTTAAACCTGAAAGATCAGAATCTCCCTGTTGATTTGATAGTTTTGTCGATGAAGGAATTCAACGTGATCCTAGGAATCGACTGGCTCGTGAAGTACCATGCCAAGTTAGATTGTCCTAGCAAATTCATATCCTTTTCAGCACCTGATGGTGAACCATTTGACTTCAAGTGCAATCCCTCGTGTGACGTTTTCCTCACCAACTGCCTAGCTACCCTTGGAACCACGAGTGATGAGATTCTTATTAACTAGATCCCCGTAGTCTGATATTTTGAAGATGTTTTCCAAGAAGTTCAAGGATTACCACCCAAGAGAGACATCGATTTATGTATTGAGTTGATGCCTAGAACCTCACCAATATCAAAGACCCCTTACCGAATGGCCCCAATGGAGATGCAAGAACTAAAGACGCAAGTGCAAGAGCTCCAGGACCTCGGATTTGTTCGTCCAAGCACTTCACCATGGGGAGCACCGGTATTGTTCTTCAAGAAGAAGGATGGAACACTTCGACTCTGTATCGACTATAGAGAATTGAACAAGGTCACAATCAAGAATCGGTACCCACTACCAAGGATCCATGACCTGTTTGATCAGCTACAAGGAGCTACGACATTTTCGAAGATAGATCTACGATCTGGATACCATCAATTGCTCGTTCGACCTAATGACGTACCCAAAATAGCTTTCAGAACTAGGTATAGACATTATGAATTCCTGGTAATGCCGTTCGAATTGACCAATGCCCCAGCGGTATTCATGGACTTAATGAACCGAGTCTTCAGACCTTATTTGGATCTGTTCATCATTGTGTTCATAGACGATATCCTCATCTACTCACAGACAGAGGCCGAACACGAGGGTCATATGAAGATAGCACTTCAGACTCTACGAGACAACCACTTGTATGCAAAGTACAGCAAGTGCGAGTTCTGGCTAAAGGAAGTCAAATTTTTAGGACATGTTGTCTCACAAGAAGGAATAACAGTGGATTCATCAAAGATCGACGCTGTCTTAGATTGAAATTGACCGACCACAGCAACGGAAGTTCGAAGTTTTCTTGGTTTAGCTGGATACTACCGGAGATTCATGGAAGGATTCTCCAAGATCGTAGCCCCACTTATTGGACTAACCAAAAAGGACTTGAAGTACAAATGGAACGACAAGCATGAACGTATGTTTTAAGAATTAAAGAAGAGACTAACCACGGTGCCAGTGATTGTAATACCGAAGAGCGGTGAACAATTCACCATTTACAGCGATGCATCGCACCAAGGACTTGGTTGTGTACTGATGTAGGACAGAAGGGTGATAGTGTATGAATCATAACAGTTGAAACCTCATGAGCTTAACTATCCTACGCACGATCTAGAACTAGCTGGAATCGTCTTTGCACTCAAAATTTGGAGACACTACCTCTACGAAGAGAAGTTCGATCTATTTTCATAACACAAGAGCCTAAGATACTTGTTCTCTTAAAAGGAGTTGAACATGAGACAGCAACGATGGATGGAATTGTTAAAGGACTACAATTTCACATTACAGTACCACCCTGGCAAAGCAAATGTTATTGCTAATGCACTAAGTCGGAAACCTCGCAAGCTCATCGTATCTTCTCTCATGGTCAGAGAATGGAAAGCATTGGAGATATTAACGGAGTTTGATTTTCAAATTTTCGAATCAAGCGAAGAACGACTCTTTGGATGTCTTGTAGTACAACCAACGCTCGTAAGTCGTATTCTCGAAGCTCAAGGAAAGGACGAAGGACTTCATCAGTGGTTTGAAAAAGCATCGGCAAAGGACCCTGCCGAGTGGAATATAGGAGCGGATGGAGGATTTAGGTGTCGCAACCGACTCTGTGTACCCGATGAGGATAACTTGAGGAAAGACATATTGGACGAGCCACACAAGTCAAGGATGACTGTTCATCCCGGAGGAACAAAAATGTACAAGGATTTAAAGAGAAACTTCTGGTGGGACGGAATGAAAAGAGAAGTAGCAGATTATGTATCCAAATGCATAACATGCAAGCAAGTCAAGGTAGAACATCAGAAACCAGGAGGATTGTTACAGCCACTACCCGTTCTCGGATGGAAATGGGAACACAATACGATGGATTTCGTCGTAGGAATGCCAATGTCACGGCAGAATCATGACGCCATTTGGGTGATTGTGGATCGACTCACCTAATCGGCTCACTTTATTGCTTATAGTATGACTTACCCGGTTGAGAAATTGAGTAGAATGTATATATAATAAGTTGTTCGACTACATGGAGTACCCGTGTCAATTGTGTCAGATCAGGATTCACATTTCATGTCAGGATTTTGGGAAAGTTTGCAGACAGCGTTGGGAACTTCGTTAAAGTTAAGTTCAGCATTTCACCCCCAAATCGATGGACAGACTGAAAGAGTTAATCAAATCATGGAAGACATGCTTCGAGCATGTGCAATAGATTTTGAAAGTTCATGGGAAGAGAACCTACCACTAATAGAGTTTGCATATAACAACAGCTACCATTCAAGTATAGGCATGGCATCGTTCGAAGCTTTATATGGAAGACCGTGCCGATCACCCTTGTGTTGGGCAGAAGTTGGAGAGAACAAACTTCTAGGACCTGAGATGGTTCGAGAAACGAATGAAAAGATCAATATAATCAGAGAAAAGATGAAAGCAGCTCAGAGCAGACTGAAAAGCTATGCAGATAAGCACCGAAAGGACTTGGTATTCAGTGTTGGAGATCACGTGTTCCTAAAAGTATCACCCGTATGTGGAGTTGTCAGATTTGGGCAAAAAAGAGGAAAGCTATCACCACAATACATTGGACCATTCGAAATTCTAGAACGTGTGGGAAAAGTTGCTTACAGACTCGCATTGCCACCCAAGATGTCAGGAGTTCATAACGTCTTTCATATTAGCATGCTAAGGAAAGTCGTGCACGATCCGTCTCATGAAATCAACTTCACGGATATCGAAGTGAACGATAATGTGACTTTCAATGAAGGACCGCTGAAAATCATGGAGCGAGGAACTAAAAAGCTCAGGACTAAGGAGATCCCTCTAGTAAAAGTCCAGTGGAAACATCATGATGAGCGTAAAGCTTCTTGGGAGTTAGAATCAAAGATGTATGAGAAGTTCCCTTATCTTTTCAAAGTATAGCTAGCTCTGATTCCACGGACGGAATCTTTAACAGCAGGTGGATGATGTAATACCCGTAAATTTCTACTAATAATAAAATTTGTCCCCCGTATTTTGGTTCGTATTTCAAATAATTGAGCTCGTAAATCCAGAAAATGAACATATACATGTGCATATTTATAACTAAGACTATACATTCGGACCCGGACTGACATTGCAAGCAGACTTGTAATTTTTACACAGAAATTAGACTGCATTGCACGTAAACTTAAGTGAAGACTCAATTATACAATTTTGGAAAGGTTGGTACGATGGAAATCTTACTAAAAATAAGCCTAGTACTACCCACACCACCTATTAACTTATGTCTAAATCCTCGACCCAAATACCCCCACAAACCCGTTGGATTTCCCCATCAACCACCCACCGTCGGCCACCTTTTTTCCCCTCCCAAGGCAATTAATCCCATCTTTGTCACGCCCCAAAGTACCAAAAATAGGGAAAGTGACTAAGTGATATAGGAAAGTGACTAAGTTCAGCGGAAGCAGAAATTTAAAACATCCAAGTCTTACATCAGTAGTATATTATAGGCCAAAAAGATATCCAAAAGATACATATTATAAGACCAGCTAAACTATTACATTACTGACATAATAATAACAGAACTACAACAAAAGAAAAGCTCCAAAGCCTTCAACTAGCGAAACCGTAGCCTTCCTCGTAGTAGTCTTCACCAGCATAGTATTCAGTAGTAAAGTCAGCATCTTGATAGCAGTCGGCTCCGTCTGGACCTGCAAAGGCTGGACGTGGAAGGTCCAGCGGCATGAAAAGCCGTTAGCGGTTAAGCTAAGTGAGGGTCCCCTTAAGGTTACCACCACTTAAGATACGTTATTCTTCATCTCTCTTATTTATCGAAACCATATCTCATTCATCATTTCTTATTCTCGATACTATGCCTTGTTCGTCTTTTCTCATTCTCAAAACCATGTCTTATTTAAACCCAATCATTCCCTTTGAAACTTAACCCAGAACTGAACTGACCAATGACATTGACTGAAAGAAGACTTAACTCCAAACGCATTTATTGGACAAGAAAGAACAACACTCAACAATGAATAGTTAACTGTCGCCCAACTGGCACTCAAACTGTCGCCCAAATGGCATAAGTGTGCGGGACATTAACAATCTCTTGGTCGAACACGTCATGCCGATCCTCAGGTCGCCCGCACGTTACCGAACACGTCATGCCGATCCTCAGACCAAGGGTACGGGAAATTAATAATCAATTGGACGAACACGTCATGCCGATCCTCAGGTCACCCGTACATAACCGAACACGTCATGCCGATCCTCAGTCCAAGGGTGCGGAAAAATAATCAACCACTTGATCGAACACGTCACGACGATCCTCAGGTCATCCGCACTTGACCGAACACGTCATGCCGATCCTCAGATCAAGGAACAAAACATAACTCACCAATCGACTCCATGGAATAATCGAGAGACCAACTTCGCAAGAATTATCCAAACACGACACAAAAGTTCACGAACCAACTTTGACCAGTAGACACACGACTAGAAACGAGGCCCAATGTCCCTTATTCACATTAAATCTGGTATTGAAGGTTTTATCGTTATTTTACGCGTTCGCATGTTTCGTAGTTTAGTTCATTAATATCATCCATTTATAACCGTTAATATTTTGCTATACGTCCGACGTTCCGTTTTCCTTTCAATATACTTATGATGGAAACTTTCCCGATCATTTATCAACGCAATAATCGTGCCATACAATATACTTATAGTTTGGGTATGAACTTTCCAACAGTCATTAAACTATATTCACAAAAATAGAAAACATAGCACATAGCTCATGGATTTATAACGTGAATTTAATACCAATAAACACATAGCCGAAACCCTTAACATACTCATCTATGCGATAGCACTACTATAGCACGAGATTTTCATAACAACACAAGTACCAGCAAACTAGTATCAACAATTAACACCATGCATCAACAAAACATTATACAAGAAGTTGTACAATCTGCCAGGATATATTTTCACTGTGTTGACTGAATTATCATGATTTATTTGGGCATGATAAATTATTTTGTAGATAAAACTCAAAACTAAAACATTGTAGATAATAGGAATATATTCATGTACAAAAAAAATCTAGCTTCAATTACATTTTTGAGCTACTCAAACTATTTATTTTACAAAACATTTCTTATATCTCGGACTGTTCTGTCCCAGATGTATAATACTGCATTGTACGTGAATTTCACCTATGAAGGAGGGGTTTTTAGACTGATCTATAGAAGGGTTATTTGTAGACAAATGAGTTAGCTTTTTTCACAAAAAAACCTAGCTTAATTCTCATTTTCGAGCTGCACAAAACATTCATTTTACTAAACTATGTTCTGCTGAAAGTTTCAGTTTCTCAGATTTATAACACTGCGTTGTACATGCATTTTACCCATGAAGGAGTGATTTCTAGACTGAGCTATAGAAGCGTTATTTGTAGATAAAAGAGTTATCTACTACCAAAAAAAAACTAGCTTAATTCGGATTTTTGAGCTGCACAAAACATTCATTTTACTAAACTATGTTCTGCTGAAAGTTTCAGTTTCTCAGATTTATAACACTGCGTTGTACATGCATTTCACCCATGAAGGAGTGATTTCTAGACTGAGCTATAGAAGAGTTATTTGTAGATAAATAAGTTATCCACTACCACAAAAAAACCTAGCTTAATTTGGATTTTTGAGCTACACAAAACATTCATTTTACTAAACTATGTTCTGCTGAAAGTTTCAGTTTCTCAGATTTATAACACTGCGTTGTACATGCATTTCACCCATGAAGGAGTGATTTCTAGACTGAGCTATAGAAGAGTTATTTGTAGATAAATGAGTTATCCACTACCACAAAAAAACCTAGCTTAATTCGGATTTTTGAGCTGCACAAAACATTCATTTTACTAAACTATGTTCTGCTGAAAGTTTCAGTTTCACAGATTTAAGGATTTATCTTGCATGTCATGAAAACTTCAACACAACAACATCAAACTTCTACTAAACATTAATACATATTATATGGGTTCTTAATTGAGTTAGATTACTCACAATTACTCACAAAAGCTTGAAATTTAAGCTTGATATTGGTTTATGCTTAGTGGAGCTTGAATCTTCAAACTTCAAGGATGAACTTCTTCTTCTTCTATTCTTCCATGGAGCTATAACTCTAGCTCTCTCTCCCTCTCAAATATATGCAGATTGTATGTGTTAAAAAGAGAGTAATGCATGAAGACTTTCATGTTTAAATAGAGCCTTGCATGTGCAAGGTGTCACCTTGCATGAGCTCATGTAAGCATGCATGGACAAGTGTCCATTGCATGGACAAGTGGCATGTTTATAGATGACATGTGGAGGTGATGTTGCATGTGCCACCAAGTGGTCGGCCATGTGGGGCCCACCTTGGGTTTTGTGCCACTTCCTCGATTTGCGTGCATAAGTTCTTCGATATACGTGTCGGTCTCGATTTACGTACAACCAAGTATTATTTCTAATGTTCGGGTCCGGGTACGGGACTAAGTTAAATCTTATTATGGTCGAGTCGGTATGGTTACTACAGTCCATGTGGTAATACTACAACACGTCCCTACCGTCACGTAATTAAAATAATAATATAATAATATAGTAGGTCCAATACAGAAATTAGAAAAAGCTGATATTGTAAATGAGAGAAAATTACAGGTGTTACATCTTCCACCACCTATTAAAGGATTTCGTCCTCGAAATCTAGAGTTTGCTAGGTCTTAGAAAGTACAAGGTGCTAATCATATCTCAGATTTTGAGGTTCCCACTAGCTAACTAATCAGACCTTCTCATAAATTCTTTCAAACTTCCAAACTTCTTTGCTAAAACAATGCCAAGTAAAATTCATAGTTCTGACATTGAATATGGCACCTTCGGTCTTTCGTCTTGTTCAATGCTGAGATTAATTTGGTGATCTGCAAGTTCTTTTTCGGGATCTTCTTTATTGTGGAACCTTATTCTGGACAATCTTTGCGCACATGTCCAGTCTTTCCACAATTAAAGCATTGTGCCTATCAACTTGTGAGATGTTTCGGTGCTTTGCATTCTTTGAAGTGATGTCTAGATATTCCGCAGCTGTCGCAGGTATCACGTTGCTTTGGATGTGTCTGAACGGCAGTCTGATTAACTTTCCTTTCATTGTTTCTTTGCCTCTTGTGATGATTCTTGATGTATCTAGAGTTTTCCTCAATGATTGTGGGCTGCATTCGAGTAGTTGTTCGGGATACTGGTTTGTTTCTTCTGTGTCGTTAATCGAGAAAGATTCTTGCCTCTCAGCTTTTTGATGCGATGGTTGAGAAGTCTAGTTGGTCTCACGATTGTCTTCTATAACTTGTAGGGGTCGTGGCGTCCTTTTAAGCGTGTTATTGTGATTGAGTTCCTTTGCGTGTCGTCATGAAATCGTCGTGGAGTTTTGGCATCGTAGGTGATGGCACAAGTCATTAAGCAATTTCTCCATGCATTAATTAATACCAAGCATATAAGTTGTTACTGGTAATTGGAGTAGGATTGAATTCACTTGTAAGGAGTTGAATTCATAACAAAATGAATACTCATTATGTACTGAGTTAGAAACGAAGAGGTACATGATCAATCACTTGTATGATCACAAAGTATAGAATGAGTATCTGAGAATAACCATTAGATGATTACTATAGGACACTCATAGTAATGCAACGACTATAGGCGCAAGGCCTCCCAGGTAGGACATAAGAATTCCTTGTCTCATGAGCCAATAATTTAGGTGAAGCCTTAATGATAAAAGTCAAGGTTAACAATAAAAAGAATTTCTGAAATGAAAGGAAATGAAGACTAATTTATAAAAGGGTGCAATATGCTTGAGTTCCTTAGGTGAACAAATACAAAGAGATCCTTTGTAATAATGTCAAGGGATACGAACTTGTGAAAGTTGGTCAAACGGTTGACAGTCCAAACGATTTACAAAAATCAATTTAACCGATCATAAGTCCAAATGACTTACAATGATTGGTTTATAAATGAATTATTGGAATCGATTTTCATGGTGATAAGTCCAAAGAGGTGACTTATAGCATTAGAAAGTAAATGAATTCACAATTGGATTTATCACTGATCAGAATGATCCAAAATCTTGTTAAGTGAAATCAGAGAGGACAAGGAATAACTTTCAATTAGTGAAACAATAAAGGACATCCCAAGGTTCATCATAAGGATAATTGATCTAATGCAACCAATGGTAGAAAATAGTGGGTTTACTCAAAAGGAGTTAAATCAGAAAGATGAATATAGTTACTCAGCCTTACATGGTTTTAATTTATAACGTGCGCAGGGTCAGACATGCATTTCTTCAGCGTGTTGATGGAACATCGATGTTGTATAGGACCTATGCGATCTGATCATTGGCTTGAAGGTGGAATGCAGTACTCATCTTCACTAATGTTCGCGGTGCGAGTTGTTCGTTGTGATTAAACGTGGTCGATGTCAGCAGTCTAGGAGGTCGTTTGATCTGTTGAAGGTATGTCTATTCTTGCGTCTTCCACCGCCTCGGGTTAAGTCAATATCTCATGTGCTCCTTGTAGTAGGGTTGACCTTGGTAGTGTAGCAGGTTGTGGCTTGAGTGGTCTAAAAAGCTATTCTGAATGGACGATATGGAGGTGTCTAAATAACTCGTTTCCATAGTCACTTGTGCTTGTGCCGTCAGCGCTCTTCCATAAGCCTTGTATCAGTCTTCCAAATACACTGGTGGGATCGATCTCCTTAGGTATTATGTTGCCTAGCCTTCTGGACTGGTCCTCAGTTGTTTGAGATGATTCATCCATTGCAGAGATCGAGAAGATTCTTCTGTTCCTACGTATGAGTTCGTGTCTATAAGGTTTCTATCATACCTTATGTGAAGCAATCATAACCTGTTATATTTCACATTATGGTTATCATTATAATCCCGGTAGCTAGAATACAATGATTGAAACGATTGAACAGATTGACCCAAAATGAAGCCGAGCCCGAAAAGACGGATGAATCCTCATAGATAGAAGTATAATAATAGAATGATGTGATCCATTCTAGAATAAAATGTAAATCTAACAATAATAGAATGACCGATTATTATGGAAGTAATCGTAGTATCTCAAGATTTATAGGAAATGAAAGTAACTGATGGCATAAGGCCTTCAACGAATGAAATAAGAGTTAGGTATTTCATAAGTGAAATAGTCCAAACGAAACCCTACTGATAAAGAATAAGGTACCACCTGAGAGAGACAATAAGAGGTCAAGATGTACAGAGAGTACAACATTTTTGAGTTCCTAACAAAACAAGAATAGAGAACTCATTTAGAATTATTTCAAATGAAATGAACTTGTAAGAATTTGTTCAAGGGATAATAAGTCAAAAAGAATGACTTTGCAGTATTAGTAATCAAATTTATTTAGAATAATTTCAAAGACAGTGAGCTTTCAAGATTTAAGTTCAAAGAATAATAAGTCAAAATAATGACTTTCCAGTACTAGTGATCGAACTTGTTCTCAAAAGAATTTGTCAAAAATCGGATGATCAAGGTACATACTCAAGAATTGTTGACTGGGGCATTAAAAAAAATCAAGGAAATGAATTACTTATCAAGGAGTGTATCACAATAATTATTGACGGTAATCGGAGCCACTTTACAAAATATATAGATACCATTTTCAGAAGAATGGCCATTAGAATAGAAGACATCGATTTACTCAAAAGGAGTGGAATGAGCAGAAAGGATGTAACTGCTTACTATAGTACTCCCTTACCATATCTAAGGTAAAGTCTGCCTCTCTTATTATCTATTAAGGCCCTCTAAGAACTCCTCAGGGTCCTCCTCCTCCTCCTCGATGGCATCAAGATCTGCTTCGTGGTTCTGCTCAGGCATCGGTATCATCTTGTCCAAATCAACTAGTGGTGCTAGATGGTCGTGTACATCATCTCCTGCTCTCTGAAAATCGTCTACTGGGTCAACCTCCTTGATCGGCTCATCATTGCTACTTGCCGGATTGTCCTCAATTGTCAGGTCATCGTCGTCATCTGTGTCGTCACCATTAGATGGGTCGTCTGCTGAGTGGTCACTGCCTGCAGAATCCTCTCCACTCGCTATGTCGTCATCGTTATCTGTATCCATTGGATCTGAATCGGCATCTGGCTCTGGTATGGGCTCGGGTAAGAATGGAAGTGTTGGTGCGGCCATGATAATCGGGAAGAGTATATTGTTATATAGTGCCTCGTCATGAGTCATGCTGATAGGCTCCTGGCGAATAAGTACGGTAGTCTCTGAAGCATGGATCGACTCAGGCTGAACTTGATCCGGATACTGCAATGTATCGGTAAGCATAGCTCTCCATATGTCCTCCTCTAAGATATGCCTCGCCCTCTAGCAGATCCATTGTCGATATAGTACAGGGTCGGCAGGCTGGATACGACCGTCGCGATTAGAGTGACCTCAAAATCATCATGAACGAAGCTCGACCCCATAGTCATTCAAGAGGAGATATCTTAGTGTCAGTACTAATACAAGGTAAATCTTAGGCTCATAACTTAAGGTGTAGGACAATCAGTGAGCGCGTCTAAACCTAAAGCTCTGATACCAAAAAATCCCTGTCACGCCCCGAAGTACCAAAAATAGGGAAAAATAAATTTCCTTTATGGGTTCGTAGACACATGACTGGTTGTGAGTGTCACCAGATTGTCCAAACATGCTTATAACAATAATGTGATATAGGAAAGTGACTAAGTTCAGCGGAAGCAGAAATTTAAAACATCCAAGTCTTACATCAGTAGTGTATTATAGGCCAAAAAGATATCCAAAAGATACATATTATAAGACCAGCTAAACTATTACATTACTGACATAATAATAACAGAACTACAACAAAAGAAAAGCTCCAAAGCCTTCAACTAGCGAAACCGTAGCCTTCCTCGTAGTAGTCTTCACCAGCATAGTATTCAGTAGTAAAGTCAGCATCTTGATAGCAGTCGGCTCCGTCTGGACCTGCAAAGGCTGGACGTGGAAGGTCCAGCGGCATGAAAAGCCGTTAGCGGTTAAGCTAAGTGAGGGGTCCCCTTAAGGTTACCACCACTTAAGATACGTTATTCTTCATCTCTCTTATTTATCGAAACCATATCTCATTCATCATTTCTTATTCTCGATACTATGCCTTGTTCGTCTTTTCTCATTCTCAAAACCATGTCTTATTTAAACCCAATCATTCCCTTTGAAACTTAACCCAGAACTGAACTGACCAATGACATTGACTGAAAGAAGACTTAACTCCAAACGCATTTATTGGACAAGAAAGAACAACACTCAACAATGAATAGTTAACTGTCGCCCAACTGGCACTCAAACTGTCGCCCAAATGGCATAAGTGTGCGGGACATTAACAATCTCTTGGTCGAACACGTCATGCCGATCCTCAGGTCGCCCGCACGTTACTGAACACGTCATGCCGATCCTCAGACCAAGGGTACGGGAAATTAATAATCACTTGGACGAACACGTCATGCCGATCCTCAGGTCACCCGTACATAACCGAACACGTCATGCCGATCCTCAGTCCAAGGGTGCGGAAAAATAATCAACCACTTGATCGAACACGTCACGACGATCCTCAGGTCATCCGCACTTGACCGAACACGTCATGCCGATCCTCAGATCAAGGAACAAAACATAACTCACCAATCGACTCCATGGAATAATCGAGAGACCAACTTCGCAAGAATTATCCAAACACGACACAAAAGTTCACGAACCAACTTTGACCAGTAGACACACGACTAGAAACGAGGTCCAATGTCCCTTATTCACATTAAATCTGGTATTGAAGGTTTTATCGTTATTTTACGCGTTCGCATGTTTCGTAGTTTAGTTCATTAATATCATCCATTTATAACCGTTAATATTTCGCTATACGTCCGACGTTCCGTTTTCCTCTCAATATACTTATGATGGAAACTTTCCCGATCATTTATCAACGCAATAATCGTGCCATACAATATACTTATAGTTTGGGTATGAACTTTCCAACAGTCATTAAACTATATTCACAAAAATAGAAAACATAGCACATAGCTCATGGATTTATAACGTGAATTTAATACCAATAAACACATAGCCGAAACCCTTAACATACTCATCTATGCGATAGCACTACTATAGCACGAGATTTTCATAACAACACAAGTACCAGCAAACTAGTATCAACAATTAACACCATGCATCAACAAAACATTATACAAGAAGTTGTACAATCTGCTAGGATATATTTTCACTGTGTTGACTGAATTATCATGATTTATTTGGGCATGATAAATTATTTTGTAGATAAAACTCAAAACTAAAACATTGTAGATAATAGGAATATATTCATGTACAAAAAAAATCTAGCTTCAATTACATTTTTGAGCTACTCAAACTATTTATTTTACAAAACATTTCTTATATCTCGGACTGTTCTGTCCCAGATGTATAATACTGCATTGTACGTGAATTTCACCTATGAAGGAGGGGTTTTTAGACTGAGCTATAGAAGGGTTATTTGTAGACAAATGAGTTAGTTTTCTTCACAAAAAAACCTAACTTAATTCTCATTTTCGAGCTGCACAAAACATTCATTTTACTAAACTATGTTCTGCTGAAAGTTTCAGTTTCTCAGATTTATAACACTGCGTTGTACATGCATTTCACCCATGAAGGAGTGATTTCTAGACTGAGCTATAGAAGAGTTATTTGTAGATAAAAGAGTTATCTACTACCACAAAAAAAAACTCGCTTAATTCGGATTTTTGAGCTGCACAAAACATTCATTTTACTAAACTATGTTCTGCTGAAAGTTTCAGTTTCTCAGATTTATAACACTGCGTTGTACATGCATTTCACCCATGAAGGATTGATTTCTAGACTGAGCTATAGAAGAGTTATTTGTAGATAAATGAGTTATCTACTACCACAAAAAAACCTAGCTTAATTCGGATTTTTGAGCTGCACAAAACATTCATTTTACTAAACTATGTTCTGCTGAAAGTTTCAGTTTCACAGATTTAAGGATTTATCTTGCATGTCATGAAAACTTCAACACAACAACATCAAACTTCTACTAAACATTAATACATATTATATGGGTTCTTAATTGAGTTAGATTACTCACAATTACTCACAAAAGCTTGAAATTTAAGCTTGATATTGGTTTATGCTTAGTGGAGCTTGAATCTTCAAACTTCAAGGATGAACTTCTTCTTCTTCTATTCTTCCATGGAGCTATAACTCTAGCTCTCTCTCCCTCTCAAATATATGCAGATTGTATGTGTTAAAAAGAGAGTAATGCATGAAGACTTTCATGTTTAAATAGAGCCTTGCATGTGCAAGGTGTCACCTTGCATGAGCTCATGTAAGCATGCATGGACAAGTGTCCATTGCATGGACAAGTGGCATGTTTATAGATGACATGTGGAGGTGATGTTGCATGTGCCACCAAGTGGTCGGCCATGTGGGGCCCACCTTGGGTTTCGTGCCACTTCCTCAATTTGCGTGCATAAGTTCCTCGATATACGTGTCGGTCTCGATTTACGTACAACCGAGTATTATTTCTAATGTTCGGGTCCGGGTACGGGACTAAGTTAAATCTTATTATGGTCGAGTCGGTATGGTTACTACAGTCCATGTGGTAATACTACAACACGTCCCTACCGTCACGTAATTAAAATAGTAATATAATAATATAGTAGGTCCAATACAGAAATTAGAAAAAGCTGATATTGTAAATGAGAGAAAATTACAGGTGTTACAATCTTCCCTATCAATCCAACAGATTTGTAAGAATCTGTATAGGTGCATATGTATACCAGTGCATGTATATATGGGTTACTGTTGAGAGAGAAAGACATTGCCGAGAGAGTTTGAGAGCAAACCAAACTCACACCATTGTCTCCCTGCCTCATCACCTCTACCCCTTGTACCCACACACACACACACACTAAGGTCTAGAAGCAAGAGAAGTGACGCAAAGAGAGTGAGCTCGTCGGAGACGGAGAAGGAGAAAGAGAGACCCGAGACTAGGTATACACTCCTACACCCCCCTGTATGACTCTTTGTATTTTAAACATCACACACATACATAGAGACCCTCACACACGCGCCCAAACAGAGCCTTAAGCTCTGGTTTACACCGGAACCTCCATGGAAGCTCTTCGCCGGAGCTTGAAATCTCACACTCAACCATACCACCTAAAAATGGTACCAACCAGACCCTAATAGGTCCCTCATACCACCATAAGAGCAGCTTGTGAACCCGTGCTAGATGCTAGAAAATACACTCTTGTCATCTTAGGTCGTCCATTCTTAGCAACCGCTAATGCGTGTATTAACTGCCGAACAGGGGTGATGAAGGTGTCGTTTGGGAATATGAACTTAAAATTGAACATTTTTAATGCTATTGATCAACCTCCCAAAGATGACGATTATCTATGTGAGGCAGATAGTGAGGTAAGACAAACTATTGAACCTAATTATGTAATACCTGTGAGTAATGAAAATAATATGGTGAGTAGTGAGCGGATGAATTTGAATAAACAAGACCCCAAAGATGAATTTACTCAAAAGATAAGAAATTGATTTGAATATAATTCGGGAGAACCATCGGTCGAATTAATTCAAAGCGATGTTATTTCTACTTATCACCGGGCTCTTCCTGATATCCTAAAGGGTACAAACTCTGATTCACGACCTCCTTGAGTCTTGAGCTAGTACGGTCTAGCTAAAGACGTAAAACATAGCGCTTCTTGGGAGGCAACCCAAGATTTAGTTCATCTATTTCTATTGTTTTTGGTCGTTTTTGGGTCATTTTGAGTCTGTTTTTGAGTTTTCTGGATAGGTTGGGGGGTCAGAGTAAATTTATTTTGAACTTATATAATTTTTTATAAAGAAAAAGAGAAAAAGACCAAAGTCACGCGCGCTATCCGCTCGCGCGACATGTTGCTCGGTGGCCCGCTCGCGCGAGATTCCCCTTTAGACAAAATTTTTTCAACTTTTTATATATATGAGCTTCTGTTACATCTCGTGCCTAGATTCGCGCGCGCGAGGAGGTCGCTCGAGCAGCCCGCTCGCGCGATCTGGGGACTTAGAAATCCTTCTTGTATAAAATGTAAAATAAGCTTCTGCTTAAACTCACGGAGGGATTCACGCGAGCGAGGGTTGCGTGCGCGGTCCACTCTTGCGAGGTGGGGATTTCTCAATTTTTATCTTTTTTCTTTTACCTTCTGTTTCCCACACCTGTCTAGTTGTTTTTCTTTTCTGGTAGTTTTTTACAATCGAGTTTGTCTTTGTTTAGATGGTTTTGTTTCTATGTGTTTCATTACATTCTTTTAATTCTAGGTTAGTTTTTATTGATTAATAAATAAATAAAAAAGAGGAAAATATGTATTATATTTTAGCCTTTATTAGTTTGTTTAATTTTCTTTTGTTAAGTATTAACAGATGAAATAGTGCTCCATTTGGAGTAATTGAACTTTGATTCCATATTATTGTGCGTTCACCTGGTTTGTGTTTGTCGAGATCGAGGTATTATCGTTCCTTCTTTACGTACTCTCCTTTCTTTCGTTTTATTGTTTCATTAGGGGCAATGAAAGGTTTAGGTTTGGGGGTATGTATTCACATGCACATTATTATATACACAAAATTTTGAAAAAAAAATTCGATTCTTGTGCTTAAATAAACGATGTCACCTACGGTTTTGCAATTTCTAGTAGATACATCTTGTTATGTAACTTGGATTGTTATAGAATGGTAAACATGAGAATATGTGATTAAATATTTGATGAAGTCATGATGTAACGTTTTAAGTTATGTATCGTTCGAATCGCAGTTTTATATCATAGATTTGCACACAAACCTATGCACTGCACGTAGTTGCTTGAATACATGTTTGATGTGAACTATAATTTGATTCGGATTTCTAGATAACACATGGTAGAGACTAAACCCAGTGAGCTTTTGAGCCTATCTTTTCTTTTTTAGAGGGTTATAAATACATTTTGTGTTTGTCGAATTTCATTGAAATAGCGCATTAACTTGTTGTTTAGTCTCATTATTCTTGTTTTGGTTGATAGTCAAGTTAAAATATTTGCTACCATGCTAAATAATCTTCCGTCGTAAATGTTGAAGAACCAAATAACCCTAGGACATGATTTTAGGCCTTCTTTGTTTATTATCGACTAATAAATGATAAACGTCCTTAGTTTTCCCTTTGAGCCATTAAAATGCCGTTTTCTTTCTTTAATTACCATTATCCTATTTTTGCTCCAATTTGGCCAACTTGGAGTTCACCCCAGAAAGATTGATCAACTTTTAGTGGTGTTAAGGCGATGTGTGATTGAGAAGAAGAAGAAAAAGAAAATAAGATGATGTTTGGGGTGGTTGCCTTGGTATTCAATGAATATTCATTTCAAAAGTAACGAGGAGGAAAAGAATAAAGAAAAAAAAAAGAGCAATGAAGAAAAAAAAAATGAGGTTAAAAAAAAAAAAAAAAAAAGAAACAGAAGGAGAAAAAATTGAAAAGAATGAAAAGAAGATAATGAAATGATGAAGTTGGTGGAGGAGAGAATGAAAGAAATCGAACATGCCTTACAGTGCCACTCTAAAACTACCTCACAAATCCTTTCTATCATTTTTCATTGCCTGAGCCACGTTATAACCTTTGAAAAGTCCTATTTGATCCTAGAAACATGGTTTGTATATATAAACGATGGAAAGGGGATTAAAACATGGTAATGATTAATTTCTCTTGACTATTGCCGTCCTATCCATGAGACTGTTGTTCTTTTGTGTCATGCGTCTTGTTTGAGTTATATGTGAGCGATTTTTTGTTTTAAAAATATATTTCCTTTACTCACATATTTTAGAAAAATTACACATGTTTCTGAGTGTTTCATTTGAGAGTGTAATTAACATTGTGAGATTCATAGTTTAGACATAGTTAAAAGGTTATCCGGAATTATATTCCATGTTCATGACATACATGTGTTCATTTGACCACCATATCACACATGTGCAATTTTATAAGAAATTCTATTGATTTATACGATGCATATGCTTGGGATTGTTTTTCATGACTTAGGTGGATGTTTCATTATGTTCATTTTTCTATTTCAAATCGTCGTTCTATGATAAGGAGTATTGAATGTTTTTTTTCGTTTAATAAAACTTTTCTTTACAAGTTAATAAAGATGGTTGTGGGTGACTTGTTGACGAGAACCCTCACGAGACTTCACTCGTCCGACTAGGGACACCTAGAGGTTTAAAAGGCTTGTTGCATAAGCTAAATGCAATCGTGATCCATGCGAAAATGGAGTAGTATTTGTAGTAGTAGTTTTATTTTTCTGTTCTTTTTGCTCGAGGACTAGCAAAGAGTAGGTTTGGGGGTGTGATCGACGACGAATAGTTGCCGTTTATAGTTCTAAAAATACGCTTTGTTAGCCCATTTCATGTAGTTATTAGTTATTTTTTAATAAGTATTCTAATTTTGTAGGATTTAGAGCTTTAACTTGAAAATGCACAAAAATCCAATGATTAGTGGCCTTAGAAGTCATTTTGGGCTCAAACGGTGATTTCGGTGAAAGCTGAATGCAGTAGCAGCCTTGGTAAATCACATTTTTGGTAAGGAATACTTTAGTTTGAGAAATTTCTCCAGAGATATAAAATGTAGATCTTTGAGTACTTACGGACGCATGGCCGCAAAAGCGAGTCAATTCGAGTTCTGAGCAAAAAGTTATCGCAATTCTACGAAAGTTGCGCAGTGTAGCGAAAAGGACCTCGCACGAGCGGGTCGCGCGAGCAACTTGTGAAAAAACCAAAAACGTGTATTTTGTTAAATTAAAGTGCCCAACGAAGGTGATTTGCGCATATGACGTCCAAAAAAGTAAAAACAGTTGTTTTAGTACGATTTGACTTAGGAAAGCTTCCTAAATCCTTCCAAACTCTATATAAATACTATTCTAAATCAAATTTAAGGTTACACATCATTACACAACATTAGATACATCCATATATAACTAAAATTTCAGCCATTGAAGAGAGAAAACCAAGGAGAAGAAGAAGAAGACCAAGGATTCCCATGGCCTCCTCCATCAACCTCTTGCCGTTCATCAATTCCATGGCCAACTAAACCTAGATCTAGGGTTTCAATGAAACCCTAGCCAAGTAATAGGGTGTATTTTATGTTTTTATTTTAGTTTTATTATGTATGGATGACAGTTACATGTTTCGAGGATTTTTATAAATAAATCGTTCTTTTATTGATTAAATCATTACTTTCAAAGTTTATTCTTGTCTTAGATCTATTTTTATGGTAGTGTGCTCAATGATCTATGCTTGCTGTGCTGGTTTAGATTATTTACATGTAATGGTGCTTAAATTGAATTGTGCTATCAAGTATCCGAATAGTCCATGCCTAGATTAGACGGATTATACCACAACCCTAGTTTAGTGTGGGATAATTAGTGCTAAGCGAAGATGGATTATGTTGGTGCTTGAACCATAGTTATTTTCTTGACGGAGGAATTGGGCTTGTAGCTACAATTTCCCATTATCATCCAACTTAATAAGCTATAGTAATTCATAAATGCCCTTATTATGAAGCTAGTGGTGGATTTGCAATCCTAGGTTCCCTTCAAATATCTTTAAAACAACTTTAATTGCTTTCATAATTTAGATTTATTTTTTTTGTTCTTAGTTTAATTAGAATCAAATCAAAATCTGTTTTTCATAATTAATTAGATTTAAGTTTTAAAATTAAAGCACTGTAGTATTTCAATCTCTGTGGGTTCAACCTTTACTTCCATACTGCAAATCTTTAGAAAAGTAAAGTATATTTTTATATCTTGATATTGACAACATTAGAAGATATACCTAAGACTGCTTTCAGAATCTGGTATGGTCACTATGAATTTTTGGTGATGCCATTTGGAATGATGAATGCCCCGGCAGTGTTTATGGATTTGATGAACAGAGTGTTCAAGCCTTATTTGGATCAGTTTGTCATCGTCTTCATAGTTGATATTTTGTTCTATTCTAAGTCAGAAGAAGAACACGAGCAACATCTACGGATAGCAATGCAGACACTCAAGGATCACCAACTGTATGCCAAATTCAGTAAGTGTGAATTCTGGTTGCAAGAAGTGAAATTTTTGGGACACGAGGTGTCGTCTTAAGGAATTTCTGTGGATTCATCCAAGACAGATGCTGTATCAAATTGGGTTAGACCAAGCAACCCTACAGAAGTTAGGAGTTTACTTAGACTCGCAGGCTATTATCAGAGATTTGTTGAGGGATTATCAAAAATAGCATAGCCATTGACTGGATTGATGAAGAAGAATTTGAAATTCAAGTGGACAGAGAAGCATGAGCGCGCCTTTTTAGAGTTGAAAAAGAGACTCACCACTGCACCGGTACTCGCTATACCCAAGCCTAATGAGAAGTTCACTATCTTCAGTGACACGTCTTATCAAGGACTGGGATGTGCACTTATGCAAGATGGTAGAGTTATCGCTTATGGATCTAGGCAGCTGAAGCCAACAGAGTTGAACTACCCCACTCATGATTTGGAGCTGGCAGTAGTAGTTTTTGCACTCAAGATTTAGAGACATTATCTCTATGGTGAGAAGTTTGATCTGTTCTCCGATCACAAGAGTCTGAAATATTTGTTCACACAGAAAGAGTTGAACATGAGGCGCAGATGGATGGAGCTAATTAAAGATTACGATTTCAAAGAACCACCCTGGTAAAGCTAATGTGGTCACGGATGCTTTGAGTCGACAAACTATCGCCTCCTTGATGGTGAGAGAATGGCGAGCACTGGAAACATTGGCAGAATTTGAGGTGCAGAGTGCTGAGGAAAGAGAAGGGCAACTTTTTGGATGTCTTATCCTACAACCTGTTCTTATCGATCGCATTATTGAAGCACAGAAAGAAGATGAGAAGTTTCAAATATAGTTCGTTAAGATGTCAGAGAAAGGTCCGACAGAATGGAAAGTGGGAACTGACGGAGGGTATCAATGCAGAGACCGATTGTGTGTGCCAGATGGTGGAAATTTGAGAAACAACATTCTAGAAGAAGCACACAAGTCCAGATATACAGTTCACCCGGAAGGAACAAAAATGTATAAGGATTTAAAGAGAAATTTATGGTGGAAAGGTATGAAAAAGGATGTGGCCGAATTTGTATCCAAGTGTTTGACGTGTCAACAAGTCAAAGATGAACATCAGAGACCCTCGGGATTGTTGCAACCGCTACCTGTCCCAGGTTGGTAGTGGGAGCACATAACCATGGATTGTGTAGTGGGATTACCGCGATCTCAGTAGAATCATGACGCCATTTGGGTAATCATGGATCGGTTGACTAAGTCAGCTCATTTTATTTCCTATAGTATGACCAACCCGGTAGAGAAGATGAGCCGGATGTACATACAACAAGTTGTGCGACTTCACGGTGCACCTGTTTCGATTGTGTCAGATCGCGATGCACGTTTTACATCTGGATTTTGGGAAAGCCAGCAAGAAGCTATGGGAACCTCGTTAAAGATGAGTACTGCTTTTCATCCTTAGGCAGATGGGCAAACTGAGAGTGTTAATCAGATCATGGAGGATATGCTTAGGGCTTGTGTCATCAACTTTGAAAATCTTGGGAGACACACTTGCCTTTGGTCGAATTTGCCTATAACAATAACTACCACACGAGTATCGGGATGGCTCTGTTGTAAGCATTATCTGGATGACCATGTCGTTCCTCGTTGTGTTGGGCAGAAGTCGGAGACACGGAGTTGTTGGGACCAGATTTGGTTAGAGAAACCAACGAGAAGATTTCTTTGGTCAAGGAAAGGATGAAAACCGCTCAAAGAAGGCATAAGAGTTATGCCGATCGACGGAGAAAGATTTGGAATTTAATATTGGACATCACGTGCTTCTTAAGTTTCACCGACCCGAGGAGTAGTACGCTTTGGTCTCAAGAGAGGGAAGTTGGCCCCACGTTCCATCGGACCATTCGAGATTTTGGATCGTGTTGGAAAAGTGGCTTATCGACTCGCACTACCACCGAAGATGTCTAGGGTTCATAATGTATTCCATGTTAGTATGCTGAGAAAGTACATACAAGACCCCTCGCATGTGGTTAGTTATGACGATATTGAGATGACTCATAACGTAACCTATAAGGAGAGACCCGTGAAGATTCTAGATCAGAGCATCAAGAAGCTGAGGAATAAGAATATCCCGTTGGTGAAGGTTCAGTGGAATCACTATAACGAGAATGAAGCCTCATGGGAAGTCAAAGCCGATATGCGGAAGAAGTACCCAGAGTTGTTTCAGGACTAATTAGTCTTTATTTCGGAGACGAAATCCTGTTTAAGGGAGGAAGGATGTAACAACCTGCATTTTCATTTAAATTTTAATTTGACATTTCTATAATTAATCTGTATTTACATTGTCATATTTAAAATCAAAATGTATTGTCCACTTTGATTTTAATTTCAATCCTCACATGTTAATACTGATTATACATTTTGTTTCATGTTTTAAATTTTTTTTGGGGTCAAACTGCAATTTTATAAATTTAGTAATAACGGTGTTGGATTTCAAATCTGTATTTCAAAACGATGGAAATGTTTTCTTTTAACTCAAACTATATTTTTATGAAATCGGAAAAGTATTTCCTACGTTAAAATGAATTTTTGGTATTTTTGTGGTAATCACCGTACCACAAAAATACCAGTTTGTGTTCAAAACTGTCCGCGACATTTTAAACTCCTACAGTTTTGATTTCCCGTCAATCTGGAATGACCATTGCTTTATATCCAATTAATGCTAGCAATGATTGGGTAGGCCTTGTTTGGATGTTGCTTTTGGTTATGTACATTCCTAGTACCATAAGCTAATTTGCCAAACACCACAAGTGAATTCTAGCCAACTAGATAGAGCCTTGTTTGGTTGTACTCCTATGGTGTGTATTGATTTGAGTCATAAGCCTCATTACCCAAAACTTCAGTCTACCCCCTAAGAGTTTACTTGACCTTGGTGAACTGTAGAGTTCACATGTTTGTGTATATACGTATGTACCTTGTATACATGCCTGGGCACCAAGTTCTCCCAAATGTGCTTCTATATATACACCTCCTACACCCCTCATAGACACATTCTCTGCTTAATTCCAGAAATACAAAGAGAAAAGAGAGAGCTTGAGAGTTTAGTTACATAAAATTTTAGAGAGAGAAGTACAACCTCCATAGCTTGAAAGCTTGTAATTGAGATTGCTTATTCCTTATCTCTTTCTCAACAATCTCTTTATTCACAATCACAGTGAGTATTACTAACTCACTTGTAATGTAATTTCATGCTTAGTTACAGTTTAAATTATTTGAATTAGTATGTGTTTATATGAAATTCGTTTAAGCTTATTCGTGGTATAAAAATGGTGATTTTTCAAACTTAACCAAAATCGTTTTTGATAGATAAAAATGAAATATTATAGTCCCTAGAGGTTGTATTTAAAGCAATGGAGCTTAATTCATTCGTATATGAAAGTATATTAGAATTGAAGTTTTGTCACCCTCGGTTTTTTGTAAAATCCGAGAGCTACGATTGAAACTAGTTAAAATCGATCGCGTATTCATGATCCTTGCGGAAAACGGAGAGAACCATATATTACAAGTCTTGTTTGCATTCAGATTTTAAAATGGGTCAAAAATAGGCTTTAAATTCGTAACAGGAGAGAAACTGCTGATACCAATCGATTGGCATGTTTACCAATCGATTGGAATGTATACCAATCGATTAGCATGTATACCAATCAATTGCCACTTTTGCTAATCAATTGACATTTTTCAGCACTGACGACTTTTAGTAAAACGATCATAACTTCCTCTAGAAAGCTCGAAAACGCGCACAATTTCAAGCGTTGGAAACTAGACTCAAAGACCTTTCTTTTGATATGTAATTCATACACAAAAATTATAACTCAATTTTGAGGGCATTTGCTTCAAAGTAGACCCACTTGTGTTCGAGTAGCGATAAAAGCATATTAAAACATTCTTTGATGAATTCACTGATTGTTTCATATAAGACTTGATTTCTTCTCGTATATCCATAGTTATCATTTCAAGTACTTTATATTTCTGTATTAAGTCACATGTCATTCATGTGGAGTTAGTTGTACATGCATGGTGAGTGATGGTCAGTGTGGAAAAGAGTATGTGGTCGAGATTGTGTGTGGACACTCCCTGGTATTGGTGTACCAAAGTGTGATGTTTTTGAGATGGCGGCTAGAGTGTCTTTGAAATGCGACTGTGGAAAAATTGGACACTCCCTGGCGCCCTGGTAGTGCTAAAGTGTGTGACGCCGAACTTGGACATTTCCCGGCACCCATGGTATTGCTAAAGTGCGGCCTACGAACACTCCCTGGTACCCGAGTCTGGATACTGCGTGAGGTTTCCTCCGGTATTTGCGAGGCGGATTAGGTACTAAAGTGTGAGGCATTGGACACTCCCTGGTACCCTATACTAATGTGTGAGGCAAACTGGACACTTCCTGGTACCCCTATGCTAAAGTGTGGCTATCGGAGTATTTCAAAGATACTGGAGCGAGAGTGTTGGGTATTGTGTTGTTGAGAGAAAAAGAGTCGGTAAGATGAGAATGGTTACATTGGTCTCATACACGGTCATATGTTTTATGAATTGAATATTTTAATATTATCCTCATCATTTTATAAATTGAATTTATTTCTATAGTTAAACCGTTGATTTATGAAACTGAAAAAGGGAAAATTGTAAATGAGTATGTTTTACATTCGAGTTCATGTTTTTAATACTCACCAGCTTCTTGAAGCTGACGACGTTGATGCATCCTGGATATTCGTGTCTAGGCTTTTCAGGTTATGATCAGGTTGAACCTTACGACTACGCGAACTGAATCAATACTGAGGAGGAATTTATTATTATTACATGTCTTTGGTTATGAATCGTTATTGTAATAAGGATGACTGTAATAGACAATAGATATTATTTTTTTTCAGGCGGAGTGTGCCTTAGTTGATCCCGTGCTGTAATATTTATTAAGTTAGAAAGTTTTATAAGTCTTGATTGCTCTACTCTGATTATGGTTTTATGTTGTTCGACGTTTGGGACGGAATTAATCCTTCAAACTGTCGCGACCTATGGGTCTATAAAGGAAATTAAACGCTTTCCATATTTATGCTACATCGGGGCGTGACAGGACTGGTCACCATTTGATCGGACTGGCATGGTTCATATTTAAATTCGGACTGATTTGTTAAAAGTCAGGCTGATGAGTTTAGTGGGTGGAGCCCGATTTAGTGGCTACAGTTTAGGCTTGAATCCCATTTTAAGAGTTATGATTGTATTCCAAGTGGAGGGTCCCATGCAATTCATTAATTGAAATCATTAGTTATGTTGACCAAGTGGAGGTATCACAAATGAAGAAATGTATGAGGATTTCCTTCAGCCACATGCTCGTGTCCACAGTCCATCGGCCTAAGGCTTGTTTAGCCATTTTCGGGCTGGTGAATGTTTGGCTTCCTTATTTTTTGGTCACTCGTGGAAGGTATTTAGCCCTAATATCTCTTGATAAACCTTATCAGCTTATTATAGGGAGAATTTGATAGATCATATCAGTTTGGGGATAAGGAAAGTATATAAGATAATATTATCACATGAGGGGAGATATTATCAGTATATAGAATTAATTATAATATATGGAAGGATAATATCTCTAATTGGTTATGAATACTGCTATATCAAGATATTATCAATATTTTGGGAAGATAATCTTTATCTTATTGGAAGTAATATTTTTACATGCCTTGGAAATCAGCCGAATCAAGCCAAGATATAGTACAGATTCATGATCAGACTGGTGGAGATAAAATTTGGGATTTTTTACCAGATTGGTTTTATCAGTTTCTTGCCTTATTTGTACCATCTAGGCAGATATAAATCAGTAGGCAGGCCAAGCTTTCAAATACTCTGCATCACCTCGAAAAAGCATCCCAAACCGCATTCAACAACATTCTTAGCACTCTTAGCATTCTTAGTTTTTTTAAGCTTTCTTAGCATTTAATTACTCTCTTGTAATTTCTCTTTTCAATCATTAAATAAAATATGTTGATTTATTAAATTTCTTCTTTTAATCTCTTTCATCACTTGTTAAGCTTGTGTGCTTCAACACTCTCTAGGAAGCTTTAGGTGAGGGTACTTTCCTACTCACCTTTCACATTCGCACTAACAGAAGTTAGATAATATGAACCTTGTGTATCACTCACACAAGTAGTTTTAGAAAATTTTGTTTTTACAAGTTTGGGTCTACCCGAACCAACAAATGTAGCAAACAGTAATTAGGAAAGAAGACCAGAAACCAGAATCCTTTCGATTCTTACCCTTGCCCATGTAAAGAAGATCCTCCAGAAAATCCGTTTGAATTAGTAATCCATTAAAAGAAAGATACCTAAAAAAAATGAGAGTTTTTATTTAGGTATTTTACTTTTTATGGATTACTAAGACTCATTTTTTGCTTGAATTATTTAAATTATCTTATTCTAGTTTGCTGCATATCTAATATTCATATAGTAAAGTTACTAGGTTACTAGGCTGAGGAACCAGCCTTCGATACCAGATTAATTAAAGCTGATAGTAAAATAATTTGATATTCAAAGAAAAGATAAAAATGCTGAATTTAAGAGAACTTCTGGGGAGTTTAATATAATTCTTTAAACCACTACGGTTACAAGATTAATTATAAATGACCTGATTCGACTTAATTGTCACACTTAAGAAACTCTAGGGTCTTAAATGGTCAAATTGAAATTGCATGGACTAAAGTGTCACGACCCTCACACTACAAGGGTAAAAAGTGTAATTTACCCATAAGTAAATAGTATCTAGACAATATTGTTGACATTGCCTTTCCTTCTCATTGATTGGAGGAGAATTGAAATGTCAGATTTTTTTTTTTTTTTTTTTTTTTTTTTTTTTGCGTAATTGAACTTTTCACCCTTAAAATGTTTAGGTGGTTTAGCATTTTACACCCTAAGGTTTGAAATTTGGCATTTTCATCCCTAACACTATGTTTGGGAGCTAGGGAGAGAAAAGAAAAGAAGAGAAAGTCATAAGTGAGGATAGAAAAGAAAAGAAGAGAAAGGATGGTAGTTTTTTTCATCTTATTTGGGAGTTTAGGAGAGAAGAGAAAGTTACTTTCTTTCCTCTTGTTTGCAAGTTGAGAAGAAAAGAGAAGTTTCACAACTGTAACAAAATAAGTCCAATTAGCCCTTTTAGTGACAAATGCTTGTTCATTGGAATTTATTTGACAGATTTTGCTAGAGTAGTTTGTTCTATATGGCAAAATGCAGCTTAATCTTTAAGTGAAATCGAATTTTCTTTTAATTTCTATGCCCGCTCACCAAATAGATTTTATTTACATTCTCTACATTCGCAAACGAAATAGAACATATGATTGTCTACGATTAGCAGATGCTCCTATTAGCTTTGTCCTGATTAAACTATGTCCGGGTGGAACTGTTGAAATAGATACTGCTAGCAAGAGTGCTAATAAAAATGAAGAAGTGGCTGATACAACAATGTGTAGTAACAAAATTACAATTATAGGACACTTGTTATATCTTTGGATTAATTTTGCTAACTTACAATAATCTGACCTCCCTGCAGGTTAAGTTTAATACACTGCCTGTGAGTTTTTTTTTTTGGTTATAACTACACTTATCTGTCTTGAGTTTAATGTTTAGGTAACTCCTTTCTCTCTCAATTACAAAAACGTTATCACCCCTAACAAAAAATGCTTTCGTCATTAAACAATTGCGTTGTTCTTCCAAAAATGACCTTAACTGTTCCTCTAATGTTTATGTTGACCTCCCTCGAGATTGTATCAGATTACACGGACCTCCCTAGTAGTTTTTTAAAATTACACTGACCCATTTAAAATTTAAAAATATACCGATTTAAATAATATGCATTGATCCTCCTCCGGTCCCCACCATCACTACAACATACATACCACCACACAATTTAATATTTTTCTATATTACAATTTAATATTTTTCTATATTTCTCATTGATCTTGTAAATAGTGACACAACTACAATCAACTCAATACTTTTCAACTAGGAATTACCGACACTTCGGAAAATGGCTTTGTACCCGTGTCCAACATGTACCGGATACCGACACTCATCTAACACACCTTCGACACGTATCGGACGTGAAAAATACGTGTTATGTAATTTTTAGAGGCAGACACATCATCGACATATGGCGGAACACTTCAAGGGACATGGAGAGAAGCTCTTTTTGACCAAAGAGATGACTTTTGTTAGTTTTTTTTTTTTTTTTTTTAACATTTTCAAAACCAAAACATATTTGATTTTGTCAAGCATTACATCATTTATCTCCTCACGTTCTCCCGATATTAGTCTCTCAAGACCCTCATTGTCCGATCTCATCTCTCTCTCTCTCTTCTTTGACCGTCTATCTCTCTCTCTCTCTCCTCTCTCTCTCTCTCTCTCTCTCTCTCTCTCTCTCTTCATTTTCTTAATATTAAACAATAGCGTTCGAAAAATGTGAAATGAACATCCTATAAATATTTGAATAACATTTATGAAAAACGTAAGAAATGAGCTTAAAATTAAACTATTTTTTATTATAAAAAAATCTATATCCCTGCAGTGTCGTGTCATCATTTTTTAGGATTTATCACATCGACGTACCATTGTCGAGTCATATCCGTATCGGCGTATTCGTGTCCATGCTTCATAGCTTTTCAATAATTTACCTCGTTGATCATCTTAAGTCAAGGACGCAATCTCAATCAACCAAAATTAAGCCCTAGTAACAACTCTAACCATAATAATTATGGCCCCAATCAAAAAATCTCAATTAAGCAAATATTTTAGCGTAGCCACTATGTGATTTTCGTTTGCGTGTATAAACCCAAATTGAACCACAAGTGAAAGCCCTTATCTCAACTGAGTGTGCTTTAGGCGGATCTCTACATGATAGAGTATGTCTTTCTTAGGAACAATTAATTCTCTGATTGTTTGGTATATATCGGGCAATTTTTTTATTTTTTCATTTGTTAAATTATATAGTACTAGAAATTTAAAGGAAAATGAGAACAGCCATATTGAATAGGAATAATTATTTCGATAAGTAAAAAAAAAAGGGGAAAATATCTTTTACTCCCCTGTGGTTACACACTTTTTCTCATAACCCCCATGTGGTTCATTTTGTAACACTTAACTCCCCTGTACTAATGACTAAAGTGAGATTGTTAACTTTTCTAACGGCAGTCCCACTTCAGTCATTAGTACAGGGAGCTTAAGTGTTACAAAAATGAACCAAAGGGGGTTATGAGAAAATGTGTGTAACCACAGGGGGGGGTAAAAGGTATTTTCCCCTAAAGATTATGTATAGGGGCTTGGGGGTATTAATGTCATCTCCTTTTCTCCATTAGAAAAGTTAACAGTCCCACTTCAGTCATTAGTACAGGGGGTTAAGTGTTACAAAATGAACCATAGGGGGTTATGAAAAAATGTGTGCAATCACAGGGGGTAAAAGGTATTTTCCCCTAAAAAAAATCAACAATTTGAGCCTTAGGTTCTAGTCATATGCATCCCAATCGAAACCTGAAATAACAAAATCTTCAAAAAAATTTGTAGGCATATCAAGAAATTAATAACGCATGCATAATCAAGAAAACAATTTACTAGTACAAAGACCACATCATTGGACTGCTTGGTTACTAATAACAATGTCCAGAGTGAGCCACTAACAAATGGTACACTCTGCAATAGCCAACAGTTCACTGTTGTTCAATTCTGGGCAGAAGGCTGCTTTGTAAAATTATTTTACAAAAGACTATGGCTAGACTATATTCTTATTAAAATGAGGATCTCATAGGTGAAAAAGCCTTTGGTTGAGTAGCCCTTCAAATTGCGGATAAAGGCTTAACTTAATTAATTTGAGGATACGTCATGCGTACAATGGGATTCAAAGGCTTAACTTGGGTTCAAAAGCTAAAATAAGGATATGGGATGCCGATACATGGACGTAAAGATGTCGCAGTGAACCCAACAACCATTACAACGGGACCACGTGATTTTTATTGAAAGTTGATTTTAGTGGTTCCACTATCACGTGTGCAATGACCCTTACTTATTAAAACAAAATGTATAAAGAGACCAATTTGAAAGTTGTCCTAATAGTCCTATGAATTACACACAACAGTATACAAAGAATGAAAGAAATCCCATAAAAGACAGTTGGATGTTAACAAAACAAAAGACAGAAAACAACATTTTAAGCAGAAAGTGATGGACCAAAAACCATGACTGCTAGCAAAGGCTTTGATCTATCAACTGTTGATTTTGCAAGACTGTCCTCAAAGGCGGTTCCAACCTCGACAGCGATCTAATTGCTCAACTTGCACGTGAACGAGGGCACATATATATTTCTTTTACTCTTGATTTAAACCACCAGCACAGTCTCGCTTTAACAAGTTCTATTGTCTCCGATCTATCAATCTCCCCAATTTCAAAGATTACATTATTTCTCGCAAGCCAAATCAAAATGGACCAAACAAATGCAAAGAACAGCATATACCAAAGTCTCGGGACAACATGCTCTAACACCCCAAAGCATCAAGCATTCACACCATGATCACGACCATGTCCATTGACAACTGAGGAAGATACAACTCACATCAGCCTATTCGACCTTTGCATCACTGTCCTCAAAATGCCAGCACCATCGATCCTTGATTTACGTTGCAACTACTCAGCCAACCATTAACTTAGATCTACGTTGCAACTACTCAGCAAGCTTTACAAAATGAACCATTTAAATCGACAAATCAACACAAGCACAAGTTTAGCAAAAAAAAAAAATTTTTAATGAACAAGTCCAATAATCTGCCCTAAACTGTCCGAAAAAGAACCAAACCTGTCCAAAACGGTTTACAATGAAAAAATCAACCTAGAAATAGCAAATAGAGTCCAAAATGAAGAAATGCAAATCCAATAACGTGTCCTAAATTGTCCAAAACAGTTTTTTTCCCTGAAAGTTTGGCATTTTCTGTCAAGTCTCCTCAGAAGCAAGTGTGTAAAAAGAATGGCAGCTATAGCAGTTATCAAAATCATTTTACTCCAAAATCATTCATTCTTATTTCTTATGTTTATAGTCTCCATAGTTATAAATGCATTTTTGCTGCATAAATTAGTTGTGACAGAAAGGGTTACATGGTAATTAGTTTCTGCCAAAAGGGACGTTACAGAAAAGAGCAAACTCTCTCTCTCTCCTCTCTCTTTCTCTCTCTCTCTCTCTCTCTCTCTCTCTCTCTCTCTGCTTCTTGTAGTTGGGGTGCTTAACAGAAGAAGAAGAAGAAGAAGAAGAAGAGAAAAAAAAAAAAGGGAAAGAAAGCGTTCTTGGGTATAACATATAACGAGATTATTTGTATTTACACCTTAGTTATGCTAACTTAGAAATCAGTAACAAGATTGTTGACAGAGAAAAGCAACACTTTTCAAATATAGCCTACCAAACACAGCTCTGTGAGTTCTTTAATGTTTGTATGGACGGTTTTGGTCAGAAAACTTTCCTTTATTTTTTATTTTTTCATGGATCTAGTTTGAAGCTTAGATTAAGAAGAACCAGATCAAGCAAAAGCAGTACACATTGAATATAAAATCTGCTGTTTCACAAGAAACGGAATCAAGAACATAGCATTCAGTGCCAAACAAGTTACTCCATAAAAACCATCAGATTTTGAAAAAAGTACTGTTAAGCATTGAAATATAATCAATGGAACTACTGATATAAATGCAGCTCATCTCTAGGTGGAATAGTATTTCTTTTCATTCTCTATGTTCACAAACCAAAAACATTTTCTTTTCTTTCTATATGTCCGTGTTAAGTCACCAGTTACTTCAAATGCTTAAGCTATTAGATAATGAGCAGTAATGTATATCAATGTTCAACTGTCCACAAACCTGAAGGGTAAATATTATTATGCCTAAGTATTGTATGAAATAAGACAACCAAAAGGCATGAAATTAGACAACCAAAAGGCCTAGAAACAAAGTACTTGGTCAACAGCAAGCAAAGATAAGTTTGGATAACTGTTCAAATTACTCATATATAATCTCCATCATAAGCTGCGAAGCACCGGTGATGGTGCAGGGGATTCCTTTTCTTTTCACTCACAAAATCCAAGAAAAAAAAAATCTAAAGCAAAGGGCACAGTTCAGCAGATTTCAATTGTCTATCTAAATGTGACTGATCTGTTGTACTAATTTTTTTTTTGTGTAATGAAGAGAGTTAAGGAATATCTCAAGCATTTGTTTGGGGATGGCTCATAGTTTGTTTTCACCTATAAAGCAGATTTGCTACAGGAAACTTATTTTCCCTTATGATGTTATATGCATAAGCAGAAATAGAAGGACATTAAGAAGAACAGGATGAAGAAAAAACCAGATTTGCTACAGGAAATAGAAGGACATTAAGAAGAACAAGATCAAGAACAAACAGTGACCAATAGATATAAAATCTGCTCATGCAAACCAGATTTGTTACAGTAAGACAAATTTCCCTGATATGATATTACATATACAAATAAGAAACAAAAAGGAAATTCGGGAGAACATGAACAACAAAAACACAATAGACAATAGATATAGAATCTGCTGTTCCACAAGCAATAACAACATAACATTCTGTCCCAATAAAGTTAAGAAAAAGAAATTTAAAAAAAAAAAAAAAAAGCATCAAAGTCAGAAAAAGAATTGTATTACTATAACCAAGAATCTCCAGTCACAAGAACAAATTAATGGCAACCAAACGATCGTCTAGTAAAGAACAAAGATTACAACTTTCCGTGTTTTCCTAACGGAAAATCTAAAAACACCAAACTGATCGTGAAAGAGAACCTTATTCAGAACAAATTAAGGGACCAATCGAGCTCTGCAGTATCCAATAAACCATCTGATCTTGTATATACATCAAGTGGAAACGTGTTTAAAGCACTAATGTATCCATCCAAATCAAATAAGTCTTGTAATGGTGGCATGTCCGGAACATGTATCAACGGCAAATCAGTGGCGTCTAATGCATCAAAACTCTTTTGAATTGGGTTTTCTTCCTCTTGTGATCTCATGATGGTCTGGGCTTCCCCTAAATTTCCACAGCATGTATCACAGTAACATAAACCATTTGATGCTGTTTGTTTATTCTCAGTTGCAGACATGTCTAAAGCATTCATGTACGCATACAAATCTTGATCCAAATCAAAATCAATATCACCCAGATCCAGCTTGTCCTCGTCTGGTAATGGGGGTATGTCCGGAACATATATCATCGTCAAAGGAGTAGCATCCATAGCATCAAAACTCTTATGATTCCCATTGTCTTCTTCTTGTGATCTCAGGAGTTTCTGGGCTTCCCCTATATTCTCATTGGCTTCTTGTCGTTGCCAATAATCATCCACCAAGTCAATATCACCCAAACAAAAACCCAAATCTGCTAATCTAAAATCCAAGTCAATATCACCCAGATCCAGCTTGTCCTCGTCTGGTAATGGGGCTATGTCCGGAACATGTATCATCGTCAAAGGAGTGGCATCTATAGCATCAAAACTCTTATGATTCCCATTGTCTTCTTCTTGTGATCTCATGATTTTCTGGGATTCCCCTATATTCTCACCACGTGTATCACTAATCCCATCTCTATGATCCCCACTAATCTCCTCAAATGTTCTCTTTTTATCCGACTTCTTCAATTCAACTCTCTTTATTTTACAAAGCACATAATCACCAGCACCCACGATCTCTTTAAGTGAATACTCATGCATGATCCAATGTGTACTGTTTTCACCACTCTCTTTTCCTTTGTTCTTTGTTTCGAAAACCAACATCTTCTTAAAACCTATAACCTCGTCGTTTCGATTCATAATTTTTTTGCCGGTTGTTTGCCCTTTCCATGTCCCACACCCCGCGGTTCTAGAGACGCGATTCGTGCTAACCATCTTCAATGGGGTTATGACATGGATTACATATTCAGCACTTTTCTTATCGGATTTGTCGTAGGTATTCACCATCTCCCATGGGTCTCCTTGAATGTTGAAGATATTCCATGGCTCTGACGAATAAACGTCGCGCTCGATCACTGGACCACTCGACGACAGAGCTTCACCCGGTTTCTTGAGATTGAGATAATAAGTGATTAACTCTTGGTCCGTTGGCACAAAGCGAAAGCCTGCTGGTATCTTCATATATGAACTATAGAGCAATGTAATACGATTTTTCTCCTCCAAAGTATAGACTATAGAGCAATGTAAGACAGTTTGATGGTGTGCGTCTATGTGATAGCATATATATAGGTATGGGTGTGTTGGATTAATTGCATATTACTAACTCTATCCGGATAACTAACTACTTAGCTTTAATCAGACGGGTTTACTTAGCTTTAATCAGACGGTGTTTTCACCTAAAAAATAGACAACCATCGGGCTGATTTCCAATCAAATTGTTTTACGGGACTCTATCCGGATAGCTAAGTACTTAGCTTTAATCAGACGGGTAGAGAACCTTTGGGTTAATTTGTGAATATGATTCATCAATATATTTAAACGTTATTTAAGTGTTTTATTTATTTATTTAAACTAGGTTAATTTCCAATCAAACTGGGTTAATATATTCTCTAATGTTATTTACGTTGGGATTATTTCCAATCAAATTGTTTTATAGGGACTTAAGCCAATTGCCCTTATACACCAAAATATGGCATAACAAAAACTGAGGCTTCTGTAATGATGTGTTTGATAACTCAATTAAGTGGTGAAAATGAAAATTTTTAGTACTTAATTTTTTTCAGTGCATTTGATAATGTACCACTTAATTGAAAAGGCAGTGAAAAATCCACTAAAACGTTAAGTGAAAATTTTCTACTAAAAATAATCACTGAATGCAATTTGTTTTAGTTCTTGAAACACTATTTTCAGTATTGCAAATACAAATCACTTAAAATTTTCAATACTTAAATTCAGCGCTTAATTTTCAGTACTTAATTTTCAGTTTTATCAAACACACCCTAAGTCTTTGGCACTTGTTTTGGTCAAAAATATACTTTTCTGCCTAAAAAACTTTACATTGTCATAACTTTTAATTTATAAGTATGTTTTTTTGTAAACTTTGATGTTTCGAAATCATGAAGAAGAAAAAATGAAATCTATCAAACGAGATTAATATTGACTATGAAATCACAGGAGGAAAAAATATATAAATTTTAAACTAAAGTTTGAAAGCATATTTTGTTGCACGAATCTAATAAAACCATACTCTTGTAAAATTGACATTCATAGGTGCGTAGATCTCGAAAAAAAAAATTTTGAGGAAGTTTTGGCCATTTAATTGAAACAGATAATATTACATGCTTGTAAACATATAATATTATCCGTTCAGATAGATAAAAGCTCAAAATGAGGCACCAAAGTGTCTGCTTTGGCACAATTTCCAAGTTCAATGTGTACATCTCAAGAAAATACATGAAACCAAAAAAAAAAAAAAGTTACCCAAAAATACCAAAGAATGAGAAAGTTATGGTCGTTTAATTGAAACAGATGATATTACTTGTTTGTAAACAGATAATATTATCTGTCTAGGTAAATTAAAGCTCAAAATGAGATTCAAATTATTTGTTTTTACAAAATTTCTAAGCCCAATGTATAGATCTCAAAAAAAAAAAAAAAAAAAAAAAAAAAAAAAAAACACCCAAAAGGCTAAAAAAATGATAAAGTTATTGTTAATAGATAAAATCGCTGAACGACCAACTAAAAAATTCAAATTGTTTTTCCTATTTTCATATTACATATGGATCTTGTATTAAACATATTGATTCACGATTCCAAAAATATAAATTTTATGAAAAATGGGTTTGAAAATTGGGAGTTATGGAATTTTAAAATATAAAGAAAACTAATGATGACATGGCATATCTAACTCTCAAATGTTAAAAAGCCTGAAAATAAGAAAAGAAGTAAAGAAGGATTCTACTAGGTACCAAAAAGTGGCGAGCGACCTTAGCTAAAAGCTCATAACAAGATTCCAAATTACCTATTTTGGGTTAATTTTGGGTTAACCCCCTCTGTGAGGATAATGCTAACATTTAATCCACCTAGGTGGGGCTAATTTTTAATAATTAATTCCTTGTATGACTAATTTTGGGGTTAAGTGACTATGTGAGGTTAATATTGGCACTTAATTAAACTCTCCTATGTGTGGCTAATTTGAACAGTTCTTAATCCCCATGTGGGTCTATTTTGAGAGAAATTTTTGTAGTTTTCCTTTTGTCCAAAACTACAAGGGAGTTATGTGTCCACTTTTGAATCACATAATAGTAAAGTGAAAATCAGTCTAACCCAAAGAAGCAAAATGTATTTAAACCTAATTTAAAATACATGAAGATTGTTCTATTGCTCTACTCAATATCAACAAATAAATAATCTCTAGATAGTGATTGTTAACTTGGCATTTCCTTTTCTTTGATTTGGAAGAGAATTTGAAATGTCAAAAAAATTTAGGGTAAATTGAACTTTTCACCCTTAAAGTTTGGGTGGTTTAGCACTTTGCACCCTAAATTTTGAAATTTGGCATTTTCATCCCTCAAGTTTCACCACTGCAGCAAATAAGTCCAATTAGCCCTTTTATGTCAAATTGCTTCGCCAATAAAAGTAAAAATTTCAGTGCAAAACTTCTTCGAGGGACCAAACTATAGGGACCAAAATGCCACATTTGAAACTTTAGAGTCTAAAGTACCAAATCGCCCAAACTTTAGGGGTGAAAAGTATAATATACCTATTTTTTACTAAGAATTTATGGCACTTTATGCTTTGGGCGTCAGAGTGTATATATATATCTTTCCATTGGAAGGACAAGTCTAGATTCTGGAATGACATGGACACTTTGGGGAATAATGTCCAGGGACCTTGGCTGGTTTTTGGAGATTTTAACTGTGTTCTTAACCAGTATGAAAAACGTGGTGGTAGACCCTATCCTCTTCTTTTGCTGGTGGTTTGAATGGGCTCTTAAACAATCACGGCTTTGTCGATCTGGGGTTTTCGGGGAACATTCACACTTGGGACAATGGGAGACCAAGTTGGGCTAATATCCGACAATGGCTAGACCGTGGCATGGCAAATCCGGAATGGCATTTGCAAAACCCCAAAGCTTCGGTTCGGAACCTTCCGAGAACAAGTTCTGATCATTCCCCAATTCTTATCAATTCGCAGGGGGAAAAAACGAGAGCTCCGAGGGGGTTCAAATTCGAAGCCATGTGGGTTTAAGACAATAGTTATGCGCTTGTGGTGGAACATGCTTGGAAGAGTACGAGTAACAGAGGAACCCCAGCCCTTAGGTTCTACCTTAAAGTTAAAGCAATGAAAGCAGCCCTGAGAGATTGGAACCGTAAGCACTTTGGTAGAGTTCAATCCATCATTCGCGATGCATGACGTGATATCGATTTCCTCCATTCCCTGGATCCTACTCACGAAAATACCAATAGCATAAAGCAGGTAAAATCAGTCCTTGATGAAAATCTATTGAGAGAAGAAACGATGTGGCGATAAAAATCTTGGGTCTCTTGGCTTAAGGAGGGAGACCGAAGCACCAGGTTTTTTCACCTCTCAACGATTATTCAAAGAAGGAAAAATGCCATCGACAACTGGAAACTTGATGATGGCACATGGACGGACGACCCAGTGGTTATAAATCAAAACTTTGTCCAAGTTTGATTCGATTTTCCAATCTTCCAATCCTTTTCTCCCCTCTGATCTTGAAGGCCTCCTGCTGAGTCTCATTTCACAGGATGAAAATGTCAGTCTCTGTACTATCCCCGGGGAAAAAGAAATTAAAGCAGCTCTCTTTCAAATTGGGTCGACTAAGGCCCCGGGTCCGAACGGACTTTCAGCCATCTTTTACAAAACCTATTGGGAGATAGTGAAATTAAAAATGATGTTATTGCCACAGTGTCCAGTTTCTTCTCTGGGGACCTTGCCCTCCAGAACCTTAACCACACCCATATTGCGCTTATCCCCAAGATCAATCATCCATCTAATGTCAACCATTTCAGACCCATAAGCCTTTGCAATGTGATCTATAAAGTTATTTCCAAAATCATAGCAAACCGGCTTAAACCCCTTCTTGATAAAATCGTGTCTCCAATGCAATCGGCATTTATCCCAGGAAGGCTCATTAATGATAACACCATCATAGCTCAAGAGCTTGTTCATACCATGAAACAGAAGAAAGGAAAATCAGGGCTCATGGCTCTAAAATTTGATATGGAGAAGGCGTATGACAAGATTGAATGGGTGTTTGTGTTAAAGGTCTTAAAATGTTTTGGCTTCAATCACACTTTTTGTAATTGGATAAGGCTTTGTATTTCTTCGGTTTCCTCCTCCATCCTTGTTAATGGAAGGCCTACGGTTAACTTCCACCCGCAAAGGGGACTTCGCCAGGGAGACCCTCTCTCACCCTTTCTTTTCATTCTCTACTCTGATGTTTTGTCCAGGTTAATTAAAAGAGAGGCTGATTTTGGAAACATTAAAGGGATCAAGGCCAGTCGGGGATGCCTACCAATCCACCACCTCATGTTTGCAGATGATATGATTGTGTTTGGGAAAGCACACCCTAATGAAGCTAGCTAAGACTATTTTGAACTGCATCAAAAAGTACGGAGCATGGTCGAGCCAGCGAATCAACCGACAAAAATCAAAGATCCTGTTTAGCAGGAACTTGCACAAGGATGTGGCGAGAGCCATTTGCCGCGAAACTAGTTGAAAAAGGCTTCCCCCAATACAAAGTACCTCGGCCTTCCCCTCTCGTTTGAAGGTCCAAAGCAATTTTTTGCGGATACTCTGCAGAGGGTCCACAATCGCATCCAAGGATGGAAAGCAGCAACCCTTTCTCCAGTGGCTAGAGCCACACTGATTAGAACGGTGTCGCAAGCTATTTCGGTGTATTCGATGTCTACCTTTCTTCTCCCCAAACTGATTTGCACCAAGATGGATGGGCTTTTTCAAAAATTCTGGTGGGGCCACAAAGGGGAAACAACTTCTAGAATGTGTCTCAAAGCTTAGGATTCTCTATGTCGGCCGAAGGGTTGTGGGGGACTGGGGTTCCGACAGATGAAGGACTACAACGCAGCCCTCCTTGCCAAACTTGGGTGGCAAATAATCACTCGTAAAGGTACCCCGTGGGTTAATATTGTGACGAACAAATATCTTCGTGACAAGGAACTATCACAAGTCTCTTCGAAATTGAATCAATCCATGGTCTGGAAAGGTATAGCCAACTCCAATCAGTTATTAGGAAAAGGTGTGTGCATGCTTCTGGGCAAAGGGGAAGCCACCTTAATTTGGGAGCACCCTTGGATTCCCTCGCTTCCCAATTTCAAACCGGAACGCAACAATATTGGTTACCCGCAGATTTCTAAGGTTAGTGACCTCCTGAATCCGAGTGATGGAAACTGGAATGTGACCATTCTCCATTCCTTGTTTTCCCCAGCCACGGTTGATGCAATCCAGCGAATTGACATGCCTTTGTTCTCACCACGTGTATCATTAATCTCATCTCTATGATCCCCTATATTCTCACCACGTGTATCATTAATCCCATCTCTATAATCCCCACTAATCTCCTCAAATCTTCTCTTTTTTTTCGACTTCTTCAATTCAACTCTTTTTATTTTACAAAGAACATAATCATCAGCACCCACGATCTCTTTAAGTGAATACTCATGCATGATCCAATGTGTATTGTTTTCACCACTCTCTTTTCCTTTGTTCTTTGTTTCGAAAACCAATATCTTCTTAAAACCTATAACCTCGTCGTTTTGATTCATAATTTTTTTGCCGGTTGTTTGCCCTTTCCATGTCCCACACCCCGCAGTTCTAGAGACGCGATTCGTGCTAACCATCTTCAATGGGGTTATGACATGGATTACATATTCAACACTTTTCTTATCGGATTTGTCGTAGGTATTCACCATCTCCCATGGGTCTCCTTGAATGTTGAGGATATTCCATGGCTCAGACGAATAAACGTCGCGCTCGATCACCGGACAACTCGAGGACAGAGCTTCACCCGGTTTCTTGAGATTGAGATAATGAGTGATTAACTCTTGGTCCGTTGGCACAAAGTGAAATCCTGCTGGTATGCCGTTCTCCATTTATGAACGTACGTACTGTTGAACTTCAAAAATTGGTATCTTTTGATCTCTTTCTTCAATATGATTTACTCTCACAATATATGGAGGAGTTTATGGTGTACGCATATATATACTTATGGGTGGGTATGGAAAGGTAGCTTACTCCTCACTCATAGGACTAATAGTGATTATCCAATTAGTTAATTTTTTACCTATAAAATTTGTTTGAAAATATTTTAAAAGCAAAAAAACAAATATGATTGGTAGGGAACTATTAATGACATCTCTATCTAAATCTAAACTCCCCCAAAAAATTGGAAAGAGGCCACTACGTTCAGATTGGTAGAGAAACAATCTGAACATGGCATTCAGTCATTTTGCACTTAAAAAGAACAAAAAAAAAAATTAAAAATCATAAAAAAAAAAAAAAAAGATGTCCCAAGCCCCATTCAAATAACAGTCCAACTACTTATTTTTACCATTAATTTTGCACTTACATAGCTTTGGCCCTTTGGGTCTAAATTTTTTTTTCTCAATTTTAGAATTCAATATTAAGTCTAAACTTTATACTCGTATGCCTATTCCCCAAACAAAAGAAAAAAAGAAAAAAGAAAAGGAAAGAAGGAATAAACTTACATACAATGGGGTTAAATACATTTTACACCCTTGTAGTTTGTCACATGTGTCAGTTTGGTCCCTGTAATTTAGAATGTGTCACTTTTTAGTCCTTGTAGTTTCATAAGTATGTCAAATAAGTCCAAGAAGCCCTTTAGTGACGAACAATTTTGTCACTGAAAGTAAAAAGTTTGTCACAAAGAGTGTTTGAGGGACTATTGACACATTTATAGGGACTAAAATGATACTTTCTAAACTACAGGGACCAAATTGACACAAAGGGCAAACTAAGAGGGTGTAAAATGTAGTTAAGCCAAATATAGTTAAATAACCTTACATATATCCCACAAGCCCAAAACACTGTTGTTTACTGAATCTTGTTAAATTAAGAAGCAACAAGAGAAAATTTTATCCATATGAGTAAGGCCTAGTAATTCCCCTCCTATAGATTTTTCAAGCAAAATTTTATAGTTTATTTGGTAATTTCAGTTTAAGTTCTAGGAAAAAGAGTTATAGGCGCATGCAAAAAAGTGTGTGAATATGGCCATTTTATAAGTTCGCTTTTCATCCTTAAAAACTCATAGAATATTTTAGCTGGATTCTGAATTTATTATAATCAAGAATCATTCTCTGGGTAATTAATCTATCAAGAATCTAAATGGAATACGTATTAGATATAGACTCCATTGATTGGTTTTGGAAAGACCAATGAGTAGGGGTCACCCCGAGTATTTGGAGGCCCTGAACGAACTACTAAAAGAGAGGCCACTTTACAAGGGTTCAGGGGCAGTGCCCCCTGATTATTGGTAAGTTTTTAGGGTATAGTTATAAATAATTTGCAGTTTTTTGGGGGTCTACTCATAATATGAGTCTATTTGTGAAAATTAAATATTGTACGGTGTCTTTCAAAATTCTAGGGGGGCCTATTTCTAAAACTCAAAAATTCTTACACTAAAAGTATAATTTTCAAAATTCTAGGAGCCTTTGCTTTTGAGTTTTACATACATGTATGTCAAAATATATATAGTTGATGGCACTTAATAAACATAAGTTGAGGGTGTCCTAAATATAAAATACTAAAAAATCTCATAATAAAAATGTAGTTATAAGAAATTCATGAGGACACACTAAAAATTTAATAAACTTTAGAGGACCACAGGTCGTTTGCCCTTCTCACACACCTCCCCCCTCCCCACCTAACTATCCTTGGAAACTAAAACAAATTATGAGCTTGATTCAAATTAACATCTTCAAATTTGGAAAGTGACTAAGAAAATACTAAAATACTAAGGTCAGTGAATGATGAACACGCACATTTTTAATTCATAATATCAAGTTAAAGAATTAGCAACATCAACCAATGTGTCCAAAAAAATTAATAATTCACTTTCCAGTTCAAAGTCATGAAAACAAATTTAGAATTTTATTTAATATTTTATTTTAAATTTTTATGGCACTAATCTTGAAATACATGTCACAAAAATACAAGGACCAAATTGACACAAAGGGGGAAAGTTGGAGGATATGAAATGTAACTAAGCCCTTCAATTTTAATTTTTTTTTTTAAATAAGGGTAAATTACACTTTACACCCTTGTAGTTTGGGTGTGATGTCACTTCGGTCCATCTAGTTTCAATTTTGTCACTCTGGTCCTTATTGTTTCAGATTATGTTCAATGTAGTCAATTCAGGAAAATTTCATACAAATATTAACAAAATTAGGTCATATGATGCACACGTCAGGTATCATTAGGTGCATAATGATAAATTTACTTAGAGAAATTACACTTTACAAACCTAAATTGAACCTAAATCAGTAAAAAATTGTAAGAAAATTTGATGAATGGACTATGTTGAACCTAAACTGAATCTACAAGGATAAAAGTGACATAATTGAAATTACAGGGACCAAAGTGAAATCACACCCAAACTACAAAGATGTAAAATGTAATTTACGCTTTAAATAATATCAAGCCCCAACTTTTAGACCAAACTCTCTCTCTCTCTCTCTCTCTCTCTCTCTCTCTCTCTGTGCTTGCTATTTTGAAGTAGGGATGTCTTAGTAATTCCCATTTGCTTGAAACTAAGGATTGTTTGGGAATCATGATTGGAGCATCAATCGCACAATCAGTGTAATACTCATAAATTTCTACTAATAATAAAATTTGTCCCCCGTATTTTGGTTCGTATTTCCAGTAATTGAGTTCGTAAATCCAGAAAACGAACATATGCATGTGTGTATTTATAACTTAGACTATATATTCGGACCCGGACTGACATTGCACACATACCCGTAATTTCTGTACAGAAATTAGACTGCATTGCACGTAAACTTAAGCGACGACTCAATTATACAATTTTGGAAAGGTTGGTACGATGGGAATCTTACCGAAAATAAGCCTAGTACTACCCACACCACCTAATAACTTATGTGTAAATCCTCTACCCAAATACCCCCACAAACCCGTTGGATTTCCCCATCAACCACCCACCGTCGGCCACCTTTTTTCCCCTCCCAAGGCAATCAATCCCATCTTCCCTATCAGTCCAACATATTTGTAAGAATCTGTATAGGTGCATATGTGTACCAGTGCATGTATATATGGGTTACTGTTAAGAGATAAAGACATTGCTTAGAGAGTTTGAGAGCAAACCAAACTCAAACCATTGTCTCCCTGCCTCATCACCTCTACCCCTTGTACCTCCACACACACACTAAGGTCTAGAAGCAAGAGAAGAGACGCAAAGAGGAGTGAGCTCGCCGGAGACGGAGAAGGAGAAAGAGAGACCTGAGACTAGGTATACACTCCTACACCCCCCCTGTATGACTCTTTGTATTTTAAACATCACACACACACACACACAGAGACCCTCACACACACACCCAAACAGAGCCTTAAGCTCTGGTTTACACCGGAACCTCCATGGAAGCTCTTTGCCAGAGCTTCATTCTCAAACTCAACCATACCACCTAAAAATGGTACCAACCAGACCCTAATAGGTCCCTCATACCCCCATAAGAGCATCTTGTGATTAGGGACTCGTTTGGCCGACCATGCAGGCCATTATCCTCTTAAAATCGAAAAAGGATAATTGGGTTGGTTAGTATAGCAAACGAGATAACTGGACCCTAGGCTCCTAGTATGTTGTAGAGGAGAGAATTCCGGACATTTTCCCGTTCGTCTTATCAATTTACATGGAGAAAAGAGAGAGAAACGAAGAGAGAGAGTTTTCCGGTGGAAACGGGCCCGCCGACGGCAGCTTGTCTCACCGGAGAAGACATGACCCGTTTGGGTCCGAGTTATATCGTTTACCCGTGAGCCGAGTCGGGTAAGGGTTAGGGTCGGGTTAGTTTGTTTGTGCAAACGATAGTGGGTTCGGGTTATATTAACTAAACGGGTTACGGGTTACGGATCGGATCTTTTAAGTTGGGTCAGTGCTAGTGTGCATATGGGTAACCCGTGGGTCTGGGCTGAATATGGGTTTAACCCGCGGGTTTGTGTTTAAATTAAAATTAGTTATAATCTTTAATTTGATTATTTTATATTAATAACTATTCTGTTAATCCAGATTTGTAGTTTATTAATCTGTTCTAAGATTAGTTAATATTTAACTATTCTGTTAACTAAGGATTAGCATATACATGCGTATATATATATATGTATTGTTTAGTACAGTCAGGATCTCTGACGGACCTCAAACGACGGACCCAGGAGCGGACCGACTTTTTGCGACGAAAATATCACTTTTTGCGACGAAATTTTTCGTCGCAAAAAACAATGATTTTTTGCGACGAAAAATTTCGTCGCAAAAAGTGATATTTTCGTCGCAAAAAGTCGGTCCACTCCTGGTCCGTCGTTTGAGGTCCGCACTTGATCGGCTCTATTGTTTAGTATATGGTATATATTAATAAAAATTTATAAAGGATTTTAAATAAGTTAATTATTTTAAATTGTTTTTAAATGCCAAAATTGTATTGAAGAAATTATGAGGTATTATTTTACTTATATATTCAGAAAATATATGGTAGGGTATTTTATACTCTAAAATTATAAGATATTAATTACTTTGTGTTTCAATTATTGTTTATTTATGCTTCAATAAATAATAAGTAATTGTTTTAAGTTAAAATAATTAGGTAAGAATTACCTAATAAAGTATAGAAAAATTATATTTAATTTTCCTAAGGCCTAATACCTTTGTTTTATAAATTATTAATTATAAAAACCATACTTTAATAATTCTAATAATTATTAATTATTGTTAAGAACCCCGTTTGGTTGTATTTAAATTATTTAAATACCAAACATGCCCTAAAAATTTCAAGAAAAATACTACTAGCCTATTTTAAGGCCTAGTATTTAATAAAAATATTTATAAGGGTCGAATGTCTCCCTAAATTGTATTTTATAATTATGGGACCCCGTAGTCTATTATTAGACGATTAGAGCTTCGATAATTCATAATAAATAAACCGTAGCTCAGAAAAATACGCGGTCAGTTCTCAGAGTCTTAGAATAATGTCTAAAACATCCCCTTAAAGTTTGATGACCTTTCGACACGGTAAAAAATACAACTTATCTTAAGGGCCCAAACTGGTATAGAAAACCCAGCCTTTTATGCGATAGACTCTGATTTGAGTCTAGTTAATGGCGTTAGACTCAGAATGATGTCTGGATCATCATGTTGAGGTTTAGGAACACGTCTGGTACAATTATCATTATGCCCTTGATTTAATAGACTTAATAACCGTCATTCTATGGATTTATATACTTTGTAGGAGCCACCACCACGCTCATTTCTACGCGCCCGCATTGAGGTGAGTCGTTCTAACTCACTTGGTATATTATAGAATTATTATTTGCTCATATATGAATGCCCAGTGCATCCTGTGTGGACGATACTGATAAGTATTAGATATGTGAATGTTGAGATTCCTACTTGTATGATGTGCGTGTGTTAGTTAACTATACTCCATGCTTAATTAATATTCGTTGACATTCTTGTTTATCCTGATTTCTCGTTTATATAACCATACAAACATTCATATGAACATAGTCGAGTCTTGATGTCAATGTTGCCTTCTACATGGTTAATCACGGGGACTAATCCAGTCATAATGTCATGCATGTTGAGTGGACTGCAATGGTCCGCGTGGTACAGTCAAGTAAATGGGAACAACGATGAAACTGCTATAGGGCCCTGCTAGGCGACGATAGCCAGAGTTTCCATTGAAATCGTTGAAGTTATGTATGAGTTGATGGTTGATAAGCTATAGGGCCATGCTAGGCGACGATAGCAAAGTATCCATATGAACCTTGAATACAATAGTTACCTTTCTAATGCTATAGGGCCCTGCTAGGCGACGATAGCGCTGTAACTATTCTATTCTCTAGGCAAGGTCACGAGGACCTAAGAGTCCAATGATTACACTCTTTTTAAAACCAAAATTGCTATAGGGCCCTGCTAGGCAACGATAGCAACGTAATCATTCTACTCTGAGCTAACAGCGTTACACTGGTAATGTAACAAGTCACATGAGTCAGTTGTGGTGTCCATGAATCGATACTGCATTGTGTCGTCATACTACCATGTCAAATGCTCATTAATATTGTTTCAAGATATTGTTATACCTATATATCTTTAAATGTATTAGGAGTGATCGGTTAAGACAATTTCACTTAGCTTCAAGAGATAACGGCTCCTTCCCTGCCCTGGACATTTTACGTCTAGGTAACCCTGAAGGTGAATATCACTATCCTCAGGATGGAAACTACCAAGAAGGTGATCCTGAGGAAGACTATCAGGAAGAGTTTGATAACGAAGGTTACGGGTTCGCCAGCCAGAAGGACTCTGGCCTACTTTCGTATTAAGACCTCTTTTGTGTTTTAAACAGTTATCTTTTGTAATGTAATAATTTAAGTGGCGTCGATCGCCCAAACTTATCTTTTGTGGTCTTCATTTGGAACTTCTGTAATAGCCTAAGTAGCAAACACTTTAAGTTCCCCCATGAATACCATTAGACGCTTTTGCAATGCCTTACTCTGATATATAAATTATGTTAATATGTTGCACGGACAGGTCAGTTTTATGTAACTCGTCATTCTCTATGGGTCCAGAAAGGAAATTTTAAATTTTCCTTATTTTTGGCTACTCCGGGGCGTGACAGGATTTTTTGTATCAGAGCACTAGAATTAGTTGTGCTAGCTGACTGTCTGACACCCTTAAGATTAAGAACCTTAAGATGTTTTAGAAACGATAAACGATACTAAAATAGTCTTTCTGTCAAACAGGTAGTATGAAGAACTATAAGGAAGCCTTTTCCCAAGGACTAGTCTGCATTGGTGTTGCTTTCAAACATCAGTCTTATAAAAGGATAGGAAAGTTGATGACATGCCTCTTCTTTATGAAAAAGGTCCCCAAGATCGTGCGTCATATCGTTATAGCACCCCGTCTAGTGCCAATAGAGGTGGATGAAACCTCTGACATTCCTAATGACCTTGTGACAATCAACTTAGAAGAAGCACAGACTGAGATAACCCCTCTAGAGACTCCTGTCAGCCCAGTAGACAGCTCTGAAGACGAGGAAGTGGAGATTTACCTGACTGATGAAGATCTCATTGAAAAAGGAACATTGTACACATACGACCCTGACTGGCCGATAGGGTAGGACAATGAGAGATGGATGTCATTTACCCTGCCTGAAGAAATGGATATCTCGGAAGAATTCCCACAATTAGAGGATTAGAACACCCTAGTTAGCTCATGTCGTATTAATGTTGTATTGGGATTATAATCCTACATTTTGGCGGATATATATGTAGAAGTTGTAATTCAATTCGCTTTTATGTAAAACCCTTTTTATTAATGAAAGACCTACCTATTAGTTTTCAAATTTCCGTGTTTGTATTATTTTCTTTATGATTTAATAAGTTAAATTTTAAGTGATAAACCTTAAGATAATTCGAACCAATACCTTAATTAGATAGTTCTTCTGATGAAACAGGTAATATGGAACCCCACTATGTTCCGGATCCTTTTGGAGGACGTCTAATTTTCCCTGACCGCATAGTGCCAGCAAGCCCAGATATATACCATCGCCAAATCCAAGAACTAGCTAGAGACGGAGGGAAGAGAAACTTATGGGTCGAAATAAATAAGAGTAACGTTTATAACTATGATACCCTACGCTTAGAGGCAATCTATGAGGTTGAAATCGTCAAGAAAGTCCAGGATGAAATGGTTGTGTTACTTAAGAACCTTGAAGACTTTGAAAGGATGCACGATAGTACCTGCCAAATGGCCCCACCGCCTCCTGTACCCCTCCAACAACCCCGCCATTCCAAGCAGTGCCTATGCACAAAACACAGTCTCGAGAACCAGGCCACTATGTTAGTGATGACTTTAGAGGTCACATGATTTACCCAGATGGCATCGAACCAGCCGACCCTGAAGGATTCATCGAGAATGTACAACTAAGAGCCCGCCAACGCCTCCGAGGCGGACTTAGAGTCTAACGACATGTATACAATATCTCCGACCCTCACCGACTTCAAGCTAAAGCCATCCATACTGCATACACCCAAGAGTTAATGCATGGAGAGATAAGGAGACTAGCAATGAATGATTCAGTCTTCCAACCACTAGTGGACCAGAAACTACAAGAACCTTCCATTCACCCAGAAGATCACCTGGTTTGGCCACCTAATGGGAATGCCCCTGCAGAAGTGGCACCCCTAGTGGAAAAACCTACTACCAATCCTGATAATGCAAGAATGTCTAATGATGAACCGGGTGCAAATCTAGAAGAAGATGAGGAAGAGGAAGACGAAGAAGAGGATCCCGAGGAAGAACCAGAACAGGAAGTATCCCATCAACCTATGGAGCTCCGCCTTATAATAGAAGAGCCTATGGATAATGATGATAATGAAGAGGATGAAGGCAATGTTGAAATTAAAGACTGGGATTTGGGTGAACCCATTGTGGATGCAGATGGGCCTAACGACTCTGATATGGGAGAAATCACATTTGAGTCAGGTATGGATGACTAGCCTAGGACAACCTATTATGATGTATTAGTACGAGTGGCTTGAGTCTGCGCTTTGGGTGCATACATTGCAGTGGAAGAAGTCTCAAGTGAAGGTGTATTCTGAGCCTTAAGCCGCATTTCAGCACTAAGAAGTAATGCCACAAGATCATCAAAGATATAGGACTATCTCGTGCTTGTGCAGAACTAACAGTAGCTTCATAAGTTGGCCCAACATTATTCATAATGATAGTGACAAGATCATCATCTTCAATGGGTTTGCCGGCTAATGCAAGATTATTAGCAATTTGATTTATTTTATCGACAAAATTAGAAATTGAAAGACCCTCTCCTTTTGTGGTAAACAAATCATTTCTCAATTGTAGAATACGATTTTGTGACTAAGAAGCGTACCTCTTCTCGAGTGACACCCACGTATCATATGATGACGTAAAATGAGCCACCGTGGATAATTTCAAAGGGGTAAGGGAATTATTGATCCAACTCAAGATCATTTGATCTTTTTGATGCCAAGAAGCATAGGAAGGATTTATTGTGGTAGTAATTTGACCAGCTTGGTCACTTTTGAATTTTGGTGGACATGGATTTGTACCGTCTACAAATCCCATTAAGTTCTTGGTCTTCAAAATTGGACTAATCTGAGCAAGCCAGAGAGGATAATTTGTTCTGTCAAGTTTTATTGACATGAACCCTGACAAGTTAGGTACCACAACACCAGTTGCAGAGGTAGTGTCTTCCATTTAGAACAACAAAAAAAGTGAGTAGAAGAAAGAGGAAGAAAACAAATAATTTACTGTGAAAAGGTGGTGATGTCGTTAGACTTTATGCTCTGATACCATGATATAAAACACAATCTGTATTGAGTTGGAAAACCACACACAACTAAGGTGGTTTGTATATTGTATTTATAGGAGAATGTACAAAAGACACATGTCCCTAATGTGTAGTGATTTACATGGATTACAACTCACACCAGTTGGATAAGTTTAAAATTCTATCCTACACATTTATTGTACAGAGTGAATCAAGGAGAGCAAATCTCCTAATGTAATGGCTGATCTTTAATATTATTTGACTTGATATTGGAAGAATCAACCAAGGACCCACTTTGTTTATCAGATTCCTTAAGCCTACTTGAAGAATGCGGATATCATGCATAAGTTGCAACTACCCTTAAACAACATTTTTGTTCTAAATTAACAACACACCAGGGTGGGTGTTTAAACCGTCAATGATTTTAAGTACAATCAATGAATTATTTTCCACTGATGAGACTGTGAATAGGGTCGGCTAGTCACTCGACTAATCAAAACCTTGCCTTTGAGTAGTTATAAAGCCAAATCAAAATGGACCAAATAAATGCAAAGAACAGCATATACCAACTTCCTAGTACTGCTGCCAACACTCTACCAAAGTCTCGGGACAACATGCTCTATTCCATTGTCTCCAATCTATCACACCATGATCACGACCGTGTCCATTGACTACTGAGGTAGAGATGATCAACAGATTCTGCTGCAACATTCATTGCAGAAAGTAGAACTCACATCAGCCTATTCGACCTTTGCATCACTTGCCACCCCACAAGTTCACAAGTTGTTCCTCCTTCGATGATCTATGATTTTCCATCTCCCTAGAAAAAAGAAACAGCCACTGTCCTCAAAATGATTTTCCATCACTTGATCAAGGTGCTTAGAACCACTCTATTCACAAGCTTTCTGCACTCAGCCCACTGCCCAGCTTCCCGCCCCCACAGATGGCGTCATTAATTTAGATCTAGGTTGCAATAAGTCAACAACCTTTTACAAAATGAACCATTTAAATCAACAAATCAACACAAGCACGAGTTTAGAAAAAAAAATTATAAATTAAAAAGTTCAATATTCTGCCCTAAACTGTCCGAAAAAGAACCAAACCTGTCCAAAACGGTTTACAATGAAAAAATCAGCCCAGATATAGCAGTTAGAGTCCAAAATGAAGAAAAACAAATCCAATAAGGTGTCCTAAATTGTCCAAAACAGTTTTTTTCCTTGAATGTTTGGCATTTGCTGTCAAGTCTCCTCAGAAGCAAGTGTGTAAAGAGAATGACTGCTATATGCCGAATCCAATTAGCAAGTTCATATTGTAGTTGGCAAAATCATTCATTCTTATTAGTTGGCTATAAATTTATGCATTTCTGCTGCATAAATTAGTTGTGACTGTAGTTTTTTAAATTATCCATCAGTTTATGCCAAAAGGGTTATAGAAAAGAGCAATTCCCCCTCTCTCTCTCTCTCTCTCTCTCTCTCTCTCTCTCTCTCTCTCTCTCTCTCTCTCTCTCTCTCTCTCTCTCTCCTCTGCTTCTTGTAGTTAGAGTGCTTAACAGAAGAAGAAGAGAAGAAAAAAAAATGCGTTCTTGGGTATAATATTTATGCTAACTTAGAAATACAACTTACCAAACACAGCTCTGTGAGTTCTTTAATGTTTGTATGGACGGCTTTGGACAAAAAACTTTCCTTTATTTTTTATTTTTTCATGGATTTAGTTTGAAGCTTATCAGATTACAATCTTTGTATCTAATTGTGACTTTGCTATGTAATTATTGTTACTATTAATGAACTATGAGGTGGAATATCTCACGCATTTGGTTGGGTCTTATTGCTACTTTTCTTTATAAACCAGAATCGTCGTCGGAATAATTTCAAATATGATGCTATATACAAAACTAATAACAGAAAGGAAATTAAGAAGAACAGAATCAACCAAAAACAGTAAGTAATACATATAAAATCTTTGGTTTCATCAGAAGCATCAAGAACATAGCATAGAGTCCCAAACAAGTTACAAAAAGAATATTAAAAGAATTGTATTAATAAAGTCAAGAATCTTCAGTCCCTAACATAAGAATGAAGTGATGGTATATAAACGACAACTGATCATTCTGGTGAAGAGCAAAGATTACAACTTTTCGTGTCTTCGTAATGAAATAGCCAACTGTTTATGTGCTTTTGGGTTGATCGAAAGGTAACGGCTGACTCTCATTGACTTCTTGTCGTTGCCAACAATCATCCACCAAGTCAATATCACCCAAACAAAAATCCAAATCTGCTGATCCAAAGTCCAAGTCAATATCACCCAAACCAAAATCCAAATTTGGTAATGGGGGTATGTCCTGAACATGTATCATCATCAAAGAAGTGGCATCCGTAGCATCAAAACTCTTATGATTCCCATTGTCTTCTTCTTGTGATCTCAGGAGTTTCTGGGCTTCCCCTATATTCTCATTGGCTTCTTGTCGTTCCCAATAATCATCCACCAAGTCAATATCACCCAAACAAAAATCCAAATCTGCTAATCTAAAATCCAAGACAAATCACCCAGATCCAACTTGTCCTCGTCCGGTAATGGGGGTATGTCCGGAGCATGTATCATCGTCAAAGGAGTGGCATCCATAGCATCAAAACTCTTATGATTCCCATTGTCTTCTTCTTGTGATCTCAGGAGTTTCTGGGCTTCGCCTATATTCTCACCACGTGTATCATTAATCCCATCTCTATGATCCCCACTAATCTCCTCAAATCTTCTCTTTTTTTCTGACTTCTTCAATTCAACTCTTTTTATTTTACAAAGTACATAATCACCAGCACCCACGATCTCTTTAAGTGAATACTCATGCATGATCCAATGTGTACCGTTTTCACCACTCTCTTTTCCTTTGTTCTTTGTTTCAAAAACCAACATCTTCTTAAAACCTATAACCTCGTCATTTCGATTCATAATTTTTTTGCCGATTGTTTGCCCTTTCCATGTCCCACACCCCGCGGTTCTAGAGACGCGATTTGTGCTAACCATCTTCAATGGGGTTATGACATGGATTACATATTCAGCACTTTTCTTATCGAATTTGTCGTTGGTATTCACCATCTCCCATGGGTCTCCTTGAATGTTGAAGATATTCCATGGCTCAGACGAATAAACTTCGCGCTCGATCACTGGACAACTCGACGACAGAGCTTCACCCGGTTTCTTGAGATTGAGATAATGAGTGATTAACTCTTGGTCCGTTGGCACAAAGTGAAATCCTGCTGGTATGCCTTTCTCCATTTAAGAATGTTCGTACTGTTGAACTTCACAAATTGGTATCTTTCGATCTCTTTCTTCAATATGATTTACTCTCACAAAGGATATATGGCGGAGTTTATGGTGTACGCATATATATACTTATGGGTGGGTATGGAAAGGTAGCTTACTCCTCACTCATAGGACTAATAGTGATTATCCAATTAGTTTGTTACGTATAAAATTTGTTTTAAAATAATGTAAAAGAAAAAAAAATATGTGATTGGTAGAGAACAATTAATGACATCTCTATCTAAATCTAAACTCCCCCAAAAAATTGGAAAGTGGCGGCTTTAGATTGGTGGAGAACAATCTGAACATAGCATTAAGTCGTTTTGCACTTAAAAAGAATAATATATTTTTTAAAATAAATAAAAAAAGAGGTCCCAAGCCCCGTTCAAATAACAGTCTAACTACTTATTTTTCCATTAATTTTGCACTTACAGTGCTTTGGGTCTCCAAATTTTTTTCTCAATTTTAGAATTCAATTTTAAGTCTAAACTTTATACTCTGATGTCTATTCCCCCACCAAAAAAAAAGGAATAAACTTATACAAAATGGGGTTAAATACATTTTACACCCTTGTAGTTTGTCACATGTGTCAGTTTGGTCCCTGTAATTTAGAATGTGTCACTTTTTGATCCCTGTAGTTTCATAAGTGTGTCAAATAAGTCCAAAAAGCCTTTTAGTGGCGAACAATTTTGTCATTGAAAGTAAAAAGTTTGTCACAAAAAGTGTTTGAAGGACTATAATGACACACTTATGAAATTACAGGGACTTAAATGATACTTTCTAAGCTACATGGACCAAATTGAAACAAAGGACAAACTAAGAGAGTGTAAAATGTAATAAGCCAAATGTAGTTAAATAACCTTACATATAGCCCATAAGCCCAAAGCACTGTTGTTTACTGAATCTTGTTAAATTAAGAAGCAACAAGAGAAAATTTTATCCATATAAGCAAGGACTAGTAATTCCCCTCCTATAGATTTTGCTAGCAAAATTTTATAGTTTATTTGGTAATTTTAGTTTAAGTTCTAGGAAAAATAGTTATAGGCGCAAGTAATGCTACAGACCTAACACAATGCACAACAGGGCTTTAAATGCTTGTACCCTGTGTTGTGTAAGTGGTGTATAGAAAAGTGTGAAAAATTCAAACAGCACAGGGTACAAAGCATTTAAAGCCCTATTGGCTTTGGGTTGTGCAATGTGTTGTGTCTGTAGCATTACTCTATAGGAGCATGTAAAAAAGTGTGTGAATATCCATAGGAGGAGCCATTTTAGAAGCTCACTTTTGATCCTTAAAAACTTAAGGAATATTTTAGCTGGATTCTGAATTTATGATTACCAAGAATCATTCTATGGGTAATTAATCTATCAAGAATCTGAATGGAATACATATTAGATATAGAATCCATTGTTTGGTTTTGGAAAGACCAATCAATTGGGGCCGGAGTATTTGGAGGTCCGAGACGAACTACTAAAATAGAGGCCGCTTTACAGGGGTACGGGGGCAGGCCCCCCGATTATTGGTAATTTTTTAGGGTCTACTTATACATAATTTGAAGTTTTTTTGGATCTACTTATAGTATGAGTCTATTTGTGAAACTAATTAAAATATTGTACGGTGTCTTTCAAAATTCTAGGGGGGCCTATTTCTAAAACTCAAAAAATTCTAACACTAAAAGTGTAATTTTCAAAATTCTAGGGGCCTTTGCTCTTGAGTTTTTTATACATGTACATCAATATATATGTAGTTGATGACACTAAATAAACATAAGTTACGGGTGACCTAAATATAAAATACTAAAAAATCTCATGATAAAATATAATTATGAAAATTTCATGAGCACCCTCAAAATTTAATGTACTTTGGAGGCTGAAAGATCGGTTGCCCCTTCTAACACACCTCCTCGCTCCCCCTAAACTATCCTTGGAAACTTAAACAAATTATGAGCTAGATTCAAATTAACATCTCTAAAATTGGAAGTGGTTAAGAAATTAAATAATAGAATGCTAAGGTCAGTGAATGATGAACACGCACATTTTCTATTCATCATGTCAAGTTAAAAAATTAGCAACATCAATCAATGTGTCCAAAAAAAAAAATCCACTTTCCAGTTTCAAGTCATGAAAACAAATTCAGAATTTTTTTTTATTATTTTGTTATTTTTTATGGCACTTCTTGAAATACATGTCACAAAAATACAAGGGCCAAATTGACACAAGAGGGAAAGTTCGAGGATATGAAATGTAACTAAGCCCTTCAAAAAAAAATAAATTAAATAAGGATAAATTACACTTTACACTCCTGTAGTTTGGGTGTGATGTCACTTCGGTCCATGTAGTTTCAATTTTGTCACTTTGGTCCTTACGGTTTAAATTTAGGTTCAATGTAGTCCATTCATGAAAATTTCCTACAAATCCTGACAAAATTAGGTCATATGATGCGCACGTGAGGTATCATTAGGCGTATGATGATAAATTTACTTAGAGAAATTACACTTTACAAACCTAAATTGAACCTAAATCAGTCAAAAATTGTAAGAAAATTTGATGAATTGACTATGTTAAACCTAAACTGAATCTGCAAGGTCCAAAGTGACATAATTGGAATTACAGGGACCAAAGTGAAATCACACCCAAACTACAAGGGTGTAAAATGTAATTTACCCTTTAAATAATATCAAGCCCCAACTTTTAGACCAAACTCTCTCTCTCTCTCTCTCTCTCTCTCTCTCTCTCTCTCTCTCTCTCTCTCTCTCTCTCTCTCTCTCTCTCTCTCTCTCTCTCTCTCTCTCTCTCTCTGCTTGCTATTTTGAAGTAGGGATATCTTAGCAATTCCCATTTGCTTGAAACTAAGGATTGTTTGGGAATCATGATTGGAGCATCAATCGCTGGATATACAAGAGGGCACTAAGTGCCATCCCTTTTACCCAATACACTAGTAAGATATGGTTTCCAAAATTTGGTTCTCAAATCTTTTATAGTGTAGCATATGCAAAAGATCTCAAGAGCCGTTCGGTAGTCCTATCACATAGACATTCATTTTTGTCACATCTGAGATGTAGTTGCGCAAAAGGAAGTTTTCTAGAGGCACATCTCCATTGGAATAATGTGTTCTTGTCCCACAATAGGAGTATGGGACTCCATAGGATTTGATGTGCTTAGATATTTAATTATTTTGTTCTTGACATTATTATTGGAATTATTATCATCAGTTAATAGTAATTTGGTTTTGATTTCCAGACATATTCGTTGAATGTTTGGATTGGATGCACATTTCTTTACTGTCATTGGGCTTGAATTAACTTGTTCACATGGGTGATTCACCTTGGCACCAACATAGCATACTTTGGACATATATGTCCATAGCGCTTAGACTGCGAGCAAGATGAGACATTTGTGTTCATGGCGCTTCGTTAGCTAGCTAGGACATGTGTGTCCATGTGCTAAGAAAGTGAGCTAGAACACTTATATCTATGAGGTATAAGAACAACGAGCTAGATATAAACCCTATTATCCTTATATGTCGCCTTGGCTAAGAGCCAAGGTGAGACCTTAAGTTTGGTACTTGGTTGAAAATACAGAAGACCCACAACTCTATGTAGCCTGTTTATAGTTGAATATGAGATTTCAGACGGGCACTAGGAGGTACGACTGTGCTCAAGAACTCAGGTTAGATGTTTGTGTAATGTCTAGACTAAAATTCGTATGGCGTTATTTTTACCACGTAGTGAGTGACATGCCCATTATTGTGGAAGAACACCATAACATACATTTCATACTGTATGTGCTCTTTTGCGATCATTTGTGGGGAAATTGATTAATCCCTATTTCATTGCTGTGTGAGCCACGTAGACTCCCTGTAACGGGGATTCTACACCCGATGCCTTATGACCTACGCCTATGTCATGAAGAGGCCATTTGATGATGCTACTTTCGCATACCAGTTTGGGACGAAAAATAATACCTTCCTATGGGGCATGTCTAGAAAAGCGGTCGATTTGGTCTGATTAACTTAGTAGACAGGGAAAATTCTTCAACAACACACCATGTTTTGTGACCCATTAGTAGGCGCCAGTGACAAACATATACGTACTAAGTGTCATGGGTACATTACATGTTAGGGGTGTAGCACTGCTTTCTTAGGGATTAAGAGTGCTAGATCCGGTGTGGTTGAACCTACTAGGCATACACGAGAAGCTTTCGAGTGATGTGTTTTTGCTAGTTATGTGATTGACTTAGCATCTCAACTCCTGTCGCTGAATGTTATTTTCGTGAGGTCGCACGTTCTATTTCCCGTATGAGGAGATGGTGAAAGTTGGAATTTGAGAGATTTGTTTGGCACAAGGCCTATGTGGGTGAGTGGAAGATGTTACATTTTGTAGGTTATGGGCCACCCATATATATTATGGACCGGGTCCAATGAGCTTAAATTAGGCTCCAAGTAATCCTAGTGGGATTAGACTTGGGAGCCCTAGTTCAACTGTACTAGTGTATGCCTATATATATGAGTGTATAGATGCAAAAAGGGATTGTACAAATAAAAGAGAAGTCTCTCTCTACCACTCTCTATAGTCCCTGCCCTCTCTCTCTCTCTCCCTCTCTCCCGATCTCTCTCGATTCATTTTTCTCTCTAAGCCAAATCACACTAGGGATTGGGATTTAGTTTGTGGAAACAAAGGGGATATCTCTAGTAGGTATTCTCATGAATGGTTTGAAGCACAAAAGCGTACACGGAAGCACCAAAGTGCAGCAATTCATGGGTTAAGATGTCGGGCTTGTAACGACACCGAAAAGGCTATCCGTCGAGTTATTTCGCAAGGTATGTCCTAAACCCGACTTGAATGCATATGTGTATATTTATTTACAGTTGTCATAGGACTTCCTTACGTCATCTTGATTTCATCCTTAGTGGGGTTGGGGTGTGGGTTATATGAGGTTCTGGATTTCCATTTTAGGGTTTAGGGTATGCAGTTTGGGGTTTAGGATTTAGGGTATGGTGTAAGGGGTTTGGGGTTTAGGGAGACCTAGCTTTGTCCTCGTACCATCCCTTGCATTTTTATTGATCTCAATATTTGATAAAGGATGGCCTTAGGTCATCCTATTTTCTTCCTTGATGAATTTTATCACACAAATTTCAAAACCACAACATTAACTATGATATAGTGTGACTCCATTGCCACACCAATGGATGTAAATTTTTATCACACAACTTTGAGAAACACAGCATTAACAATATTATACATTCGTTGAGTGAGCATTAAATTAAACTAAAAGAGGCATCATTAAATTCTACTAAAAGAGGATAGATAAATCTATGAAATGTTATGCCTCTCAAATTTGGACTCAAAAGTAATGTTATGGCTTTAATTGTATGAGAACTACATACTACTGTGTGCAATGATAGATGGACCCTTGAATTTTAGTGGAAGTTGTTTTAGGCAAAGAAAAAAGTGGGATACAAACTACAGAACCATATCACTACTCAAAACAATATTTGGACGTTAGCTTATGATTACCACATTCAATTATAGCAGAACTAGATGTTCGTTGGTAGTTGTTGTTTAAGGTTGTCCCACTCTCATATGTATTGGAAACTAAATTTGGCCAAAAAAATGTGAGAACTAAATGTGTCTCTACTACACAGTTGTCAGGTGCAGCCCGAACATCAATCTGATGATGTGATCGGGTGGATGCGTCACTGGTCCAACCGTCGGGTTAACTGGTTGTACTGATTATTTTTTTTTTAAATATCAATTAAAAAAATTATCAATAAAGTTTGTGCCAAAAAGTTTAAATTTTAACATAATTGAAGTTCCTTAAGAAAAAAAACATTAGCAATAAACTAGCTTCGGGTAGCACGTGCCAAATTAGTTCTCTTCCTTTTCTGATTAGACATTCAACACAGGCCGACTTAAGAGTCGGATTCACTGGCTCTCTGGTTGGACCACCTGTTGAAATATTTTCATAAAATTGAGACTTTTTCTATAACGGAACAAAAAGGGAACATTCTAAAATTTCTACACGTTTTTTTTTGTCTGGTTAGACATTCAAGTTATGGACTGTTATAAGTTTTGTATAACACCCTAATACATTTAAAGCCCCAACTCTTTTAAAGCCAAGGTTTAAGGCCCAACGGGAAGATTTCCTTCCTATATATATAACATGTTCTATACCAGTTTTTTAAGGGAGTGATTTTTTATGTTTCTGGGAAAAAAGTTTCAGAAAGTATTGAGAGAGTATGTCTTCCAATGAGCAATTATGAGTTTTTTCATGAGTTATATAAAGAGTAGTTCCTTTTATAATCTGAGTGCATCACCTTGTAATTTTTATTTTATTTCCAAAAGTGATAGAAAAAGGCTTTAAAATTTTGGTTACCGAGCAACTATATTAGAAAGGGTGTTTACTATACCAGTTTTCTCGATGTGCAAGAGAAACTGAGACAGAGGTGATTCTGGGCTATTTTATCGTGGGGACGGTGTGACAAGCACTACACCAAAAGGGCACATTACTAATGGTAATTTACCGTTAGTAAAATTATTCCTAACGGTAATTTAGCGTTAGAAATAGAGCGTGGCTAATAATTCTAACGGAATTTCTAACGGTAATTTTCCGTTAGGAAAATTATTTTTACTAACGGTAATTTACCGTTAGTAATATGTTTACTAACGGTAATTTACCGTTAGTAATTTATTATTCCTAACGAAAATATTCCGTTAGTAATATTTATTCTAACGGTTTATTTTCTAACACTTTTATATACATAAATACTAACGGTAAATTACCGTTAGTAATTTCATTACTAACGGTATGTAATATGACAGTTTCTAACACTTTCGAGATAATTACTAACGGCTATAAATCGTTAGTAATTTTATTACTAACGGTTTATTTTCTAACACATGTGTAAGAATACTAACGGAAATTATCCGTTAGTAATTATTTTAAATATGAAAAACATAAATACTAAAATATGCTCCCCCAATTTTATTTGCACCTAATTTCCATCACAGCCACATCCCATTTACTATAAACATATATAATAAGCTCAAATCCAAACCATAATAAATATAAGCTCAATCTATATTAAATACAAAAAATATAATCCAAAATAGGCATAATTATCCTTAAATACAAACTGTTTCTAAGTCCAAACCAAAACTAACAAACCATGTCTGAAATTGAAAGAGTAAATCCATCCAAAACTAAACTAAACCAACTGACAAATAAACCATGTCTGAAATTTAAAGTCAGAGAAAATAAGACAAACATAGTCAACCAATCTTTAACCAACACTCAAGCCAAATCACAAATCCCCCTTGAACAAAGTCTGCCAATGTATCTTGTCCCCCTTGAGGATCCCACAAACGAGCATCGGGCTCAAACACTTCCTCGATATAAACTTTCTTTTCGCCAATACCAACTTGTTTGGAGTGGCAGACATAAGCTGTAGCATCCGTCACAACATACCCCTTTGCCAATCAAAAGTAAACAAAAGAAAAGATTAAACATTTAATAAATACTAATACAAACTCTGGGGTATTGTTGCCATTAAGTGCTTAGTGGAGGCTAATCATGTGCCAAAGATATTTACACCTCGGAAGAAACTTATGGAAACATAGATACTGGAAAAATTGTAAATACCAAAGATACGCGCTAACTAGGATATATTGCCTCGAGTCCCTCGACAATAGTCTTAGAAGGCTTGCTTAAATTTCTACATGCTAGACATATTAAACATTGTATTCAAAGCATAAGTCATCAATCAGATTGAGACAGCCACAGGCCTAGTAGTCCAAGTGGTACCCCATACCCTGAACACTATGTGGTAAGGTGGAGGATTCAAGCCTCACCAAGTTAATTTGTGAAAATATACTATTCTTGGTAGAAAAGGTAAGTATACAAATTTTTTTTTTTTGAGAAGAAGTATACTAATTTTGGTTCTAGACTATACTAGACAACTTCTCCCATGATAGATCTCAAATCTGATGAACTAACTACGCAGGGGGTCCTTCTAGTTTTGGTTAGATTTAACTATAAATATACTGCAAAGCACATGGTAATTAAGCCTAGTCATACTGCAATAGTATATCTTAGTTCAAACGGCATAAAGGATCTGATGTGATGCTTTAATACACATTGTGACTCATGAATACATTCATTCCCGTTCCTTCCTAAACAGAGAAGATTTTCCACAAGTGCATCTTATAAACTGTTTCCGTTCTACATTGCGTTGGCCTTCATCACTGTACGCTATTCCCTAATTTAACCAAAAATTCATGTCGAAACCTAAAAAATCTTAACCACTTCCTATAATATCCAATCCGGATGGACAATCAAAAATGACATAATTCAGTGACAAAAAAATTTGAGAATTTAGACAACGAAACAGAAAAAGAAAGAAAAGAAAATCGCAATTAAACCTTGTGTATATATATATGATATTGGAAACAAGAATGAGGACAAGAAATCGATGACACAAAATCTGTGAACCATAGTAACGCAATAGGGCATAGAGATTACTCTTATTTACCTAATGAGAATTAAACAAACAAGATGCGAGATAGAGAAGGGGTGGGTGTGTGTTTGTGTTTGTGGTTGTGGTGGGACTGAGAGAGAAAGAGGGACAGAGAGGCATAGAGAGTGAGAGAGAGACCTGATCTTACGATGGCGATGGAAGCTTGGAGTGGTGGTGGACGGTGACGGTGACGGTGACGATGACGATGACAGTGACGGCGACGGCGGCGGTGGCGGCGGTATATATATATATATATAGAGAGAGAGAGACCTAGCATTTGAATCCGTAACGATAGCAATCTGAGGACACCGATGACCTACCCCCCATGATCGGCATTTGATCAGCCCCCACGATCGGCATTTGATCAACATCCCGACAACGGGCCGGAGATGCTGGCTGCTGACAAACAATCAACCCAGCAACAATTAGAGACTGCTTAGAGGCTTCAGAGATCGTGAGTTTTAGATGAATTGCAATAAATGATGAAAGCTTTACCTATAAGGGGATTTTAATATGTTCCAGTGGTTTAGTAAATACAATCAGCAAGGGATTAATTACCCTTTTTGGTTTCTTTTCTTCTTACTCATTGTTTTTGCTCTCTTTGCTCTTCCTGAAGTCTGTACATTAAAAACAAAACCAAATTATCTTACTTGATTACTTTATTTACCCAGTTAGCAGCTTTCAGCGACTGGTGAAGAAGAGTTCCAAAAAAAGGGGAAAAAAAGTGACTAGAAGCAACTGCAATTAATGAGCTGCTACAATTGCTAGAAGCAGCCCCTGTGTTGATTTTTATAGCTTGTTTAGGCAGCCATAATCGTAATCTATCAAGGCTCAAATAGCCGATGAAATTGCCGCACAACATCTATGGCACCCTGGAACCACTTATTACCCGCCTCACCTGCCAAAGTATGTTATCCTCACTCTTTTCCTCATTTAACCAAACTAAGAAAACAATTTTTTTCATTGTTTTCTTATCCTTCCCATCACGAAATCCATAAACCAAATAGAGCCTAATGATTGAACCAAAAAGATATTTCATAGCTAAGCCACTAAATAGAATATCCATTTTCAACTGTAAAGAAAGCTTATACAGGCAAGACTGGATAGAACCCCACTAATGTACACCATCTTATCATTTAAAAGAATTAGTACAACTTCAAAATATACTTGCATTATGACCAACCAATGCAAAACCTCCGGTTGTCTTAAAAGTCTAGCTTCAGACTATCAAACAAATAAAATGGAGAACCGTCAGTTTATGTATAAGCAACAAATGTCCAAAACTTCTTACCTTTCCCTCTTGTGTCAATTGCTCGTTCATTTCTATTACTCAAATTCATAAGCGCATTTCCTGGAGTAGGTTTGTCGACCCAAATAGAGAATTGCCAAATGAGAAACTCAAGGAAAGCATCAAGTTCTGCCTCGTATTGAAATAACAATCCTGAATAATACCAAACCAAACCAAACAATCCTGGATAATCCCAAAGAAAAAAGAAAAGAAAAGGATTAAATGTTAAATCAGTAATTTTGAACTGAATAGCTGCCAAAAACATTTGTAATTTCTTTTCAATGGTTCTTCATATGTATAAGAACAAGCTCAAGAAAACCCAAGTCACCTTGTACACTTTTTTGACCCATCACACAGTCAACTAAAATCACACAGCACTTAGGCCATAATCCCATATATTCTAATCGATATTGGTGTAGTGTATCTAAGCCACTACAATTCTTACCTCGTTCATATACACATTTGTTGGCATCTTAAAGTTAGTAGGCAAATAAAATATAATGGACAGTCTATCAAGTATTTTGAGATTTGCCTTATTTTTTTGTTGTTCAATCACTTGTTTCCCTTCATCAACAAGGATATCTAAAACAACAAAATTGAGATTACGAAATAACGATTTCATATATTACGAAAACAATAAAAACGCAGCCATGTTAAAAACCATAAACATTTCAGAAGCTAAGCAACTTGGTGTTTTGTGGTTATGTAAAAATCTCATCTATGCTACTGAGATACCTCCAATCCAATCTGACCGACATATAAAAGTGACCCTTGGAAATACTGAAATTGAAATTGGAAGATAGATAGCAAGATAAGAACGAGTTAATTGAAACTGTTTAGGAGTTGATTCCCAAAATCATCAAATGAGAGACACAATGTCTAATATACATACAATAAAATCATAAAGTTCTAAAAAAATAAACATTATCGTCATTGGGACATGTACTCAAATGGCAGAAAATGAGCACCCAATTAGCTTTACAAGCACATAAATGCAATCACTACTATTTAATAGCAATATAATAGTACCTCCAATCAAAATTTATATTTAGCTCCAAGGTACAATAGCCAATTGAAGAAATCCTTTTACTACAAGCACTAATACTTATCTAAAAATTGTTCAATGTATGTGATATGTTGGAATTGTAGTACTCAATGAGTCGAATTAGATTTTCATGACTGATTTAATCGATTTCTTCTCCTACCTCACAATCTCTCACAAATCAAAGCAAAGAAAAAAAATTGACATTCAAACTGTAAGTTCACACATTAGAAATACTACAGTGAATAGAAAAGATAAATTATCAAGGCACATCAATTCCATCCTGATCAACCAAAATGGTACACCAATTTGAAATTAACAGTTGGACAGTTACATACCACTAAAATAAGTTATTGCAGCAAACCAAAATCCATTTTAAATAACTAAATTCTAAGCACTACTACAAATTGTGAGTGAACTCATTAAATTGCTAGTGAATAGAAATTAAAGCATGGAAAAAATGTATCCTTTGCAATAAAAAAATCAACCAAGAGAAGGAACTACAACATCCTTTGCATTCATTCACACACAAACTCAAATTGGGTTTATGCAGTGCACAAATGAATGGAAAGTTATACAAGGCCAAGACTCTCAGGTAGCAATGAATCAAAAACAAAATAGAAAGGTCATAATCACCTTAACTTAGTTGAATCGAAGATGGCGCTGCTCTTGTTTGCCCAATTAATCGAGAACTTTTTAACTACAAACCATTTTGAATATATGCAAGGAGAAACAAGATAGGTAAGATGACAATCAGTTCATTGATAAGCTGATCTGCAAATTTTATGAAGTACAACTAAAAGAGAGTGACTGACCAAGTTGTTCAAGGGTAAAATTTTCATTTTCAGTACCATCACCCACCCTAACAGTGCTAGGTAGTTTACCCAACTGAACCTTTGCAAAAAAAGAAAAGAGATTAGAGCATTAACAATAAATAATGAATCAAAAACATGGAATGAACAATTGTTTTTTTCTTGCAAAGTATTATAGGGAAGAGGCTCAATTGACTGCATTTTGAAAGGAAATGCTATAATTTGGCTATGGCACATACCTTGTTTAGCAACCCCATTGAAGATGCTCCAATGTTATAGTAACTTGGTGCCAATTTGTTTTAACTTGAATCTATGAAATTCAAAACTAAATCGTATAAATGAGGACAAAAATCTAAACATTACTGGCTTCCTATGTAAGAATTACCAGACTTTAATAGATACATTTTAACTCAACAACTTGAGTAAACATAGGATTTCAAAACTACTACATGTGCAAATTAAAATCAAATAAGCAGACATCACCTGGAAGCTAAGATTAAATAAAAGTAAAAACATGATCAGCAAAATAAAAGTATAAACTTGAAATGAGCACTAAGATGAAAATCTAAAAACATGGTCATTATCTAACAAAGGAAATCAAAAGAGGTAATTACTTCAATAGATTTACTATCCCTTTCAAGACCTAAAAGCTTATATCTTTCATATCCTTGGCATCCGTTGTTTAATTCTCGTTCAGTTTCTGACTAGAGAAACTATCAAATACATGGCCAGGCATGTGAACTTGAGAGTTAAATGATGGTAAAGAGAATGAACGTTCTGTAATCTCTAGCCCTAGCCCCCAATCAACAGAAACAAGATTAAGAATCCAACCTCGAATTCAGGATTCGTTTCGATGTAGGTTAGAGACATGCTTATATAATAGGCGTCAACTACCGTTCATGGATGACATTTAGCTTACACTCACACACACCGCCCCATAATCATTCAGCTTTACATCATTCTAACACATAACACATAATGCATACATATATAGGATTCCATACCTAAAGGATCTTTTTCAAACCAACACATACTTGTTTATATAAAAACTACTAAGAAGTGAAACTTGGTCTAAATTTGATCCTTTTTTAAAAATTCCCAAAAAGGAATAATATTCAAACAAAACTCTAATTACCTATTTGGAGTGGGTATGAAAGTTACACAAATTTCAGAACAACTACATGCGGATTCCTCAATGGACATTTGTAGGTTTGAACAGTGTTGTCTTGCTTGCCGCCACTTTAGTCAAGCACATTTATTTTTCTTAGACTACATATGATCCATTAGAATCTCTATTAATACATGCAATTTATTCAGAAATTTTCAAGAAGTAAACCGGTGAGCCTACTTATCCCCAAATTTTTTTTTACTAAACTTGTTGATTGCAATATATATGTACTCAGTACTCCTTTATCGTATTGTATCAAATCATCTATATGTATATATAGTATATGTGCACATATAAGCATACAAACGTACATATACACAGAGAGAATGAAATCAAACCTCATCTTTGAGGACGGAAGTTGGAGTATCTGTCGAAGCTTCGATCTTTACGCTGTCTCCGGCCACCATTTCTATGCCTAAAAAAATTGAAAACACAAAATAGAACCAAAATAAGGTAACTCTGAGAAGATATGGAGCTAGGGTTTCTATTGTTTCAAATTTCCCAAACACATTCATAAAATCTCTGTACACACACATCAGGATACATACACATATATGTATATATATGAATTTAATCCTAAATGTTAGAAAGTGAGAGAGAAAGAGAAATAGAGAGTATGTGTGTGTGTGGGTATCAGTCCAACAGATCTGAGTGTGTGTGTGTATGTGTGTGTGTGTGTGTGTGTCGAAGAGAGAGAGAGAGAGAGAGATAAAGGGAGTGTGTGTGCGTGGGTATCAATCCAACAGATTCGAGTGTATGTGTGTGTGAGGGGTGTCAATCCAACAGATCTGAGTGTGTTTGTGTGTGTATGTGTCGAAGAGAGAGAGAGGGAGAGAGAGAGAGCGAGAGAGAGAGAGTGTGTGTGTGTGTGTGAGATTAAGAGTGTGTGCTATCAGATTTGTGTGTGAGAGAGAGAGATTGAGAGTGTGTGCTACCATATCTCGTCGGCAGTGGAGGTCTTGCGGCGGAGAGCCGACAACGGCGGCGGTGCAGACCTTGCGGCCATCTCTCTCTTCTCCTTTCCCTCTCTCTTCCCTTCTGTTCTCCTCTTCTCTGAAGACTCTCTACTCCTTTTTGGCCCAGGGCTAGGAGAACAAGAAAGAAAAGAGAGGGAATCAGAATTTTGGGGAAAAAATTTGGGGGAAAATGTTGGGGAAATTTTGTGGTCAAATAAGCTCAAATTTGGGGAATCATAATTTTGGGCTAATTTACCATGCCTATTTTATTTTTCCTCTATTTTTATCTTTATTTTATTTCTTTATTGTTTTTTATTTCACTTTACATTTGTAACGGAAAATTTCCGTTAGTATTATTTTTAAAATCGTTAGAAAATTAATCAAATTCCTCTAGTTGAAATTACTAACGGAATTCATACATTTCTAACCGAAATTTACCGTTAGAAATTTGTAACGGTAAATTTCCATTAGAAAACCAAAACACTGTCTGTTAGAAAAGTCCCCAAATGGTGTAGTGAAGTACGAACTGCTTGCACACTTTGGGCAGAGCTGCGAATGTCTTAAAGAGAGCGAGATCCGAGACTCGGCCATTGTTTTGTTAAAGAGGCTTTTGATCTGGTAATTCAATTCCAATTTTATTTTTATGTTCCAACAATTTTAAGACGTTTTTCTTCTGCTGTGATTTTTGGGCCATCCTCTCTTAGTCCTTGAACCTCATCAAGCCTTTTTAAATTTGAGGATCTTCACTTTAAAAATTGAAGACAGAAAATGTTATTTTCTTGAACTACAAAGATATTGATATTCTTGTGGAAAACAAATATTTGTTGAAACCAAAATTGTATATGGGTCATTACAAAATCACATGAGTAGGAAATTATAGTCTTAAACGATTGAGTTTAGCCTCATGGACTAATGGCTCCAGCCAAGCAGTGCCATGGGGTTGTGCTGGAATGCACACAATTACATGTGCATGAAATTAAGAAGTTTTTAGTATTGCTTCATGCTGGTTTGTATTCCAGTGTGGTTTACATATTTCATGGGCGTATTGTAGTAAAGTCTTTTTCCTTGAGATTTATTATGGAGAACAATAGGTTGATTAGTCCTGGTAATCTCTTCATTGCCTCCTAAATCCATAGTTAATGACAATTATGAATTGGTTTTTGAAACATGAACATACATTTGCATTTAAGAAAATCTTGATGGTTATTCAACCTCACACTTCCAATTGTTGCTAATTTCATGCTTTGAAAGAGAGAAAATTGATTTGTTGCTGTTATAAATTAATATAATAATATTTATGATATGGGAGAAGCAGCATGTGCGGCATGCATATATTATATATACATGACTCCTTAGTTAAATGACACTTCACAACATTAATAATGCATACAGGACATTAATTTGTACAACATTAATAAAAGGGGCTGTTATATATAAATATATATATATATAACACTAAGAACCTAGAGGGTCGTGCCTAGTCATGTATTTGGGTGAAGCCAATTTAATTTTATAAATTAAAATTACAAGAGATATTGTTAGCATTTATTGATCAATTTTATTATAATATTGGAAAATATTTTTAATAGAAAATTGGTATTAGCCAGTTACGGTATACAAATAGAAAACTCCATCAAACTTTTGTTTGTGGAAAGATTGGGTATTTTGCTCAGAGAAGCCAGATGTATCAGTCAATCTATTGCACAAGCTAATGTGACCGAAGGGTCATTTGTGGCTATATTTATAGAATTATATTCCATGACAAAATTTGGAGTATAGCATATTGATATGTGTGCCTCTAGGTATGTGTGTAATAATCTCAGCTGTTACAAGAGATACTCTCCAATGGAGAATGGAAATGTTGCTTGTTGATTCATACAATACCAAAGTTGTACTTGGGAAGTGAAATTGAATTTACCTCCGAGAAGAAATTATTTTTTGAAAGTGTATTGCACACTTCAAAGTTTGAAAGAATTTAATTTTTGGTTTTTCAACACTGGTTTTTAACCAAATTAGTATTTTGCATGAGAAACTAAGTATGCAATTTTGGAGTTAGGAATGCAATTGGAAAAACTAAGATGTTTTAAAGACACCTATTAATCTAGGTATTGTCTATAAAGAGTTTCCCGCGGTACTTGAAGGTTACAGTGATGTCAATTCCTATCCCATAATGGAAGACTCCAGAGCCACAAGTAGCTACATATTCAGTATTGGAGAATTGTTGCAAAGTCATGTGTTACCTTAAAAGGACCATGAACTTCTGATTACATTGGGTTTTCCGCTATCCTTAAAGGATACAACGATGCTGATTGGAATACCCACTCAGACGACTCCAAGACCACAAGTGGATACACTTTTGATGTTACTGGTGCCACAATTTTATGAAAGTTTGAAAATAGACTATTTTGGTTAAGTCCACGATGGAGTCAGAGATGATACCATTAGTTACGGCTAGTGAGGGAAGCTTGGCTGAAAAGCCTACTATGAGATACCCCTTTTAAGGGAGAGATAGATACCAGCTGTTTATCCACTGCAATAGTACTGCGGCTATTGCAAAAAGTTTAGAACCGTTATAACGGTAATAGGTGACAGATACGTTGCAAGCACAACACTATTAGAGAGTTTGTCTCTACTAGAGTTATGAGTGGATAATGTGCAAGTCTGAGGATAATATAGTTAATCCTTTGACGAAAGGACTAACTCAAAAGAAGGTTTGTAAAGCATAGAAAGGGATGGGACTAAAGCCCATAGAAAGTTGAGTCACTTGTGATGGTAACCCAACCTATAGACTGGAGATCCCAAGAAATAGGTTCAAAGAGTAATACCAAGTCATGAAGTGATATGAGTGGAATCATGCTATTACTATGATAAGGGGTTAATACTCCTAGTTCATCCCTATGAAGCATGATATCCTAAAGCGATAAAAGGACGAGTTACTATAACTCTTAATGAGATCTAAACTCTATATTGAATGGGATACCTACCTATAGGAGTATCCTTGTTAGACTCACCTATGCGATTGTGGAAGAGTGGCTGCTTCCTATGGAATTTGGGCAAATTCTCTAGAGCTTTCGCTATACTGGGGTATAAGCACATGGCAATAAAGTGCTGGCTTTTGAACTTCACCCTAGTAGGATTGTGTGTGTGGTGTTGTCTGAGATAGAGTTCAAAACTATGGTTACTCTAGTATAATCGGAAGCACTATCGCTATGTAAAGGCTCAAGTTGAAAACACCTTTACTTATGCACAGTCTTATGGTTAGTTGCTCGATGAAAAATTCTTTTACAAATTTTATTAAAATAAGTGGGGGATTGTTGAAAGATTTTCATAAAATTGAGACTTTTTCTATAACGGAACAAAAAGGGAACATTCTAAAATTTCTAAACGTTTTTTTTTGTCTGGTTAGACATTCAAGTTCTGGATTGTTATAAGTTTTATATAACACCCTAATACATTTAAAGCCCCAACTCTTTTAAAGCCAAGGTTTAAGGCCCAACGGGAAGATTTCCTTCCTATATATAACATGTTCTATGCCAATTTTTTAAGGGAGTGATTTTTTAAGTTTCTGGAAAAAAAAGTTTTAGAAAGTATTGAGAGAGTAAGTCTTCCAGTAAGCAATTATGAGTTCTTTCATGAGTTATACAAAGAGTAGTTCCTTTTATAATCTGAGTGTATCACTTTGTATTTTTTATTTTATTTCCAAAAGTGATAGAAAAAGGCTTTAAAATTTTGTTACCGAGCAACTATAACAGAAAGGGTGTTTAGTATACCAGTTTTCTCGATGTGAAAGAAAAACTGAGACAGAGGTGATTCTGGGCTATTTTATCCTGGGGACGGCGTGACAAGTACGAACTGCTTGCACACTTTGGGCAAAGCCACGAAACGTCATAAAGAGAGCGAGATCCGCGACTTGGCTCTTGTTTTGTTAAAGTGGCTTTTGATCTGGTAATTCAATTCCAATTTTATTTTTATGTTCCAACACCACCGGGCCGATTTTTATATCTATGCTCTAGTGCCTAGTATTTCTAATTTTGATCAAATTCTCATAAATGTAATATGAGATTAATACATGAGAATGCTATGAGTTTCAAATTTATGTCAGTTATGAGTAATGGCACATTTTTAATGTGTAACACTAAGACTAAATGATAAATACTTATGGTTTATGTGACGAGACTCAAATTCATACCCAAAGTAACATGACAATATTTAAAAGGACCCACCAAAATATAATATGACTTATGGACTATCTGAATTTTGTTGAAAGTTATTTTTAGATAATGTAAAATAAGTAAACACTATGTATAAATAGTGCTGGATCAATTTGGATCCCAAGTGATATGTCAATTAATTAGGTGGACCCACTAGAATAAATTGCGACTCCAATGCTATGAGAGCACTTTTCCTCACCCAAATTTGGTTCACCATTGCTCACACATGCCTTCACTGCCTAACATGTGTCTCATACAAGGGCAAAATGAGAATAAAAGGGGACACATGTGTAACAACCTGCATTTTCATTCAATTGTAAAATTTAATTTCCATATTTAATTTGTGTTACTTTAATTTATAATTCTCATGTTTTAAATCTTAATGCTTATTTCATTTCATGTTGAGCATTCTTTTGGGGTCAAACTACAAATTTTATAAATTTAGTGATACCAGTGTTAGACTTCAAATCTGTACATTCAAAACGGTGTAAATATTTCCTTTTAACGCGAACAGCATTTTTCTAAAATCGAAAAATCATTTCCTACATTAAAATGAATTTTCTGTATTTTTGTGGTGATCACCGCGCTACGAAAATACCAGTTTATGTTCAGAACTGTCCGCATCACGTATGGACTCCCACAGTTTGGGAATCTCCATCATTTAGGAAGTGACACTTGCTTTATTTCCATTTATGGCAACTAATGATTGATTAAGCTTTGTTTGGAAATACATTTTGTGCATGAGTAATTGTTGTACCATAAGCTTCATCTCCTAAAACACCTTAAGTGATTCCTAGACTACTAGCTTGTGCCATGTTTGGCAATCCCTTACTTGTATGTGTTAATCCTATACCCTAAGTCTAATTACCCAAACATCTCTATCTTGACCCCTAGCTACCTAAACCACCTTTTCAAACCTTGGAGGTGTATATACGTATGTATAACCAACATATATGAACTGTGTTATTATAGTTCAATTAGTAATTAGAAAAACAAATTCATTTGTAGAGTAAGGGAGGTTGATCTTGGTCCCCAAGCATCCCCCATTTGGCTTTCTATATTAACACACTCACAACTCACTATCTATACATTCTTAGAAACTGAATTTATAGTGAATTCAGAGAGTATTAGAGAGAGTGCAAAAAGTTATATAGAATATTTTTAGAGGGAGAGAAAGTTCATTCCTTAGCTAAAGTTTGGATTACTAAATTCTTAGTTCTTTCTCAACAAATTCACTATCCTCTTATTGCAGTGAGTGTTTCAAATTCACTCTTAATGTAAAGTCATACTTGTTTACTGTTTATGTGTGGGTATTTGTAAATCACCATTGTTAATTTTGTATGAAAGCTTAAAGCTCAAAAATGGTGGTTTTTTAAACTTAACCAAAATCCATTTGTAGAGATGGATATGAAAGATTATAGTACATAGGGACTACAGTTTAAATATTAGAGACTAATTCATTCGTATTGCGACGTATATTAGAAACGAAGTTTTGACGTCTCTCGGATTTTTGTAAAATTCAAGAGCTACATTTTGATTCATGTTAAATTGATCGTAGATTCTTAATCCTTGCAGAAAAACGAAGAAATCCATATATTACATATCATGTATGTTGGGAAAAATTAGGTTTAAAAAATAATTTTAAACGCGCAGCGGAAAGGTTAAGTTTCAAAAACTTATTGGTAGCCTAGGATCTACTACTCGTCAAGTCCATAGAAGCATACTAACAAGAGGGGACAAGAATTATACCTCGGGTCTTGAACCCAATTCTAATATTCTTCTTCCTTGGTGATGCAGCAGCCTCCACTAGGTAGACTTCACCCTTGTGTCTCCTATGAATGATTCCCGGAGAGGCTAGAGATGGTGGGATCTCTAATAGAGAGGAAGGAGAAGGTTTGGAAGCTCTTAAAATAGTTTCTACAGCTTTTGGCATATTAAAACGACGAACCCGATTTTTTGGACGTAGCTGTCCTATTTATAGATTCCCAGAACCGACCTAATGTTCAAGCGATCGAGTGGCTTCGATCGATCGAACCTTCGATCGATCGAACCATCTTCGAGCGATCGAACCTTTCCAGACTTCAATCGATCGAGGCTACTTCGATCGATCGAACCTGTCTTAACAGGATCCTCATGTGCCTTTCCAAGCATCCTAGCAAAGCTAAGAGTGGGACCTCTTAGGCTTTTTATTGTTGGCTCAGACCAGTTGTTAATTCCCATGACCAAACTCTTTGATCAGCAAACTAACCAACTGATCAGTTCACGTTTACTCCACTATAAAATGATAACTGAACTCCAATGCAAAAGAACATATCTGAAGTAATAACTAGACTTGTATGGTGTACTAATGTCCCTCTACCGTTAGCATTCTTAATCATATTCAGGCAGTGGGATAAACGATTACTATCAACCTGAATCATGATTACTTCTTGTATTCCTTGAGTCCCATTCTCCTCTCATGATTACCAAACATGTTGATAACTACTTATCAACAAGACTGCAGTTATGAATAATCAACTCGGTGACATTCTTAAGGGAATGCTTACTCTGGATCAGAGGGTCGATTCTATCTTGACAATATATGTTCACAACCCTATGAACATGACATACCCAAGATACCTAGGTGTTGATCTTCTATAGACCTCACTAATTGGTAAGTCAAAGGAGCCAAATCCACAGTCTGTGTTCATAATCATCTCAAGATTGAGAACATGTACCTTATACAAGTTATGAGTTCCTATCGACTGTTTAATAGCCTTGAGTGTCAATAGGAAAGCCTAGGTCCGTCAATGCACTATATGCACTAGCATATTAACTAAGAGTTACACTCTAGTGATTGAGATTCATCACTCCATCCAATGGTAGTTAATCATGCTATAGTGTATACCTGATGAGATATCCAGTTTCATCATCCACTGTGATAAGCTCTAAGTATCAAAGAATAGGAATTTGTATCTCATTGTATGCATCTCATACATACACGAATTACATTCTATGATACTTAAGGATTAATAATCATCTCATGAAAGAAATATATATAATGAAATGTAAAGTTGATATCCATATATTAAAATGCAAATGTCTCGTACGTAAAGTAATGGTTTGAGGGCACAAAACCAACAAACTCCCACTTGCACTATAACACCCGCATTTGTGTTATTGCATTTCATTGCATTTGTCATGCATGATGATGTGAGGGGTTGTGCATTTTGGCACGTGTTTGAGTGAGTTTTGACTCACGAGTTGATTTGGGTGTCTGTATTAGAGAACCCTTTGAAACTGTTGTGATTGAGGATTTATTGTTTGTGAAGTCTCTCCGAGTATGAGACGGTCACTGTGGAACATTTTAAATGTTTATCTGAAAATAAATGTTTACCTGTGTATTTCAATATCTGTATTATTTTCTGTTTTAGAATATATTTCTGTTGTTAGATTTAGTATCCCGGTGAGAACGAATGAACACGCTATTAATTTTGTAGGCTAATTAGCAACTTCGGAAACGTCATATAGAAATTCACGTTTTAGCGACCAAACAAAACTTAGTCGAAAACTTTTATAATTTTGAAGTTTCACTCGTAAAGCTATGAATAAGTTGTATAGAAAGTTTCAGAGACTAATTAGGAGTTCGGAAACTCGTGGGGAGGTAAACGTAATTCCCGAGAGTTTTGCCTATAAATAGGAAGTGATGACTTCCATATTTTTATAAGTTTAACCTAAAGTTCAAGAAAGGAGGCCATAGGGAGATTTTGGGAGCTTAGAGCTTTGCGACGCCAAACGACGACTTTCCGTCAGTTTGTTTTCTCCTAGATTTCATATTCGAGCTCCTCGAGGTAAGAGCTTCGTTTTGATATATGTTAGGACTTGTTTGGCCAAGTTTTTCAAAAAGTTGTTTTCTAGAATTTTTCATAAAAGTTGATAAATGGAATTCTGATCCATAGGAATTGTACTAGACGGACTTCTGCACGTTCTTTGTGCACGGGTTTTCTTCAAATTGAATTATAAGCGCGTAAATCGGAGGTGAGTGATTCAACTATGTTTTGGAATGATTTCTTGGCATGTATTTCATGTTATGTTTGAATAACATGTATTAATCCTTAGAGATATATTGTGTAGTTCTTATTGGGCAATTATATTGATAAGTAGGCTCAATAGCACGGTGATATGTTTTTATTACCGCGAGCATGGTGATATGTATTTGAGCATGTTAAGTTGCTTATGTGGGTCAGAAGGAGCACGTGGTCACCGTGCCATTTTTGTGGAGCCGATATAGGCATTAAGGTCGCACGATTGAAGAAAAGAATCGTGGGTCTTACCCTTTCGCGTGGACTTATTGGCGAGGAGTCGCGGATTGGGAATATGGACGGGCACGTGAGTCTCCGGCGACTAGTATGAAATGTAGAGATGTGAATGCGGACATGTTTATCATTCATGTACATATGTTGATTTATTCACTAAGCATTAGCTTAAACAAATCAAAATATGTGTGGTTATTCAAATAACCATTTCAGGTGTTAATGCTGGCGAGGAATCGAAGATATGAGCACGGGGGTTTTGGGAGTTCGCTTAGAAGGCAACTCAATGCTTTAATCTCGTGATTTTGTAATCGTATAGTCTATTTCATTTGAGTTGTTAAAGGACTTGTAATAGAATGGAGAGTCGTCTTGTAAACGTTTTATATTAGTTCCAAATCCTGTAAGGAATTACTACGTTTTGTTTTGACTTTGAAAGCATGGTTTGGGTTGTTTAAGTTATCATGTACATGAACCTAGAGTTCACGGTTTGAAATGTTTTACTTGTCGACTTTATATCTTGTATTAATGTTGAGATAGTTTGCGGTCGCAAGGGTCGTTTGACCTTAGGCAATTTCCTTGTGCAAGAAGGAGTGCTGTCAGAGGGTCATTCGACCGGTCGAAAGGGACAGCTCGACCGGTCGAAGTACCCTCTGTTGTGAAGGATTATTGCCGAGGGTCATCCGACCGGTCGAAAGGGGAATCTCGACCGGTCGAAATGACCCCTGCATGAAAACTTTTTATACCCCTTTCGCAACTTATTTAAATGTTTTGATTGGTTGTTAGGGCACCTTTGGGATCCCTTTGAATATAAATTCATTCGTTTCAAAATATAATTACGTTTTCAAATTTATATGGATTTTACCAACTTCGGGTATATTGTTTCAAAGGAACGACTACTATTTGTTATATTTAAAGTTTATTTTTCCGCTGCTACAACTTTGAAATGAGTAGGAAGAGCCTCGGTGGCGTGCCACGGGCTCCGGTTCCGCTATTGTGGGACCGGGCTGTGACATTTAGTGGTATCAGAGCATAAGTTTAGAGCCTTGGGAACGAGTGACGTTATATATATGCTGAGTGACGACGAGTAGAGTGTTGAGTGAATTATCACATGTTCTAAATTGCATCCATACATATTAGAGATGTTTGATGCATATGGTATGTTGCTATACATACATGATTATGTTATTGCCATACATGCATAGTATTTATGCATTTGTGAATCGGTTAAATCATATGGATGTGGAACTGTATGATGAGATGATGTTATCATGAGTTATAATAGACCGCGTGTTGTGACAAGAGGGAAAGATGATATTTTGGTAGTGATGAACAGTGGAATTGCTAAGCTAAAAGAAAATAATTTTTGATCGAATCAGTGGATGTTTTCAACGATAGTGATGAGTGTCCTTTGGGGGATCTAACCAAGAACAGAGTTTGAGCAGTGAACGTCAGATGAGATTTCTTTATAGTTCTTCAGACATGGGTTAGATGCTGTGAAGCGAGAGAATAGAGATGTGCAGTTGGGTATTATGGTAGCGAGATAGTCCAGCACCATGTATTGCTCGTGTATGGGATAGGTGAGGAATCTCTCACCTTATCTTACGGTGTTAACCTACGGTACAATCGTACGAGGTTATCTTATGATGTATCTTACGGTATACACGGTGTATGTCAGGTAGTTGAAGAATTTTTCGACTTATTGTACGTCATTGAGACGATTGGATGGTTGAGGAATCTCTCAACCTATCTTACGGTATGTATTGGACGGTTGAGGAATCTCTCAACCTATCTTGTGTTATGTATTGGTAATTGAGAAATATCTTAACGAGCTATGAGTATTGTGGTTATTGAGGAATCTCTCAACTGAACCTGATTCCGAGTGGTTATGGCACCAAGGTAGATTTAGATGTGGTATGAGGATTAGAAGTGAATGCTACTTGATCGATTGTATGTGTGAAAATGTTGGGATTGGAGGACTGACCTAAGAGGAGGGGTTAAGAACAGGAATGATAGAGTATACTTTGACGGTTTGAAACTACAGTTGGTAGAAGTTTAATTGATGACATACTTCGGGAGTGGTTACTTAGACTTGATGATTATGTGCGTATAGATGTGACGATAAGGACGATATGGGTTGAAGGAGGAACTGTAGAATTTCTTGATGAAGAGTAAATGGACAGAAATGAAGAGTAATAAGGTTCTCTAGTGTTTTTGCAGTGGTTTGTCAGAAGAAATAGAATAAAGGAAGTAGGAATAGGAGGCTGGAAGTAAAAGATAAGTGTGAATTATGGAACGTGATAAGAGATTCAGAGGAATCGAGTGGATATTTGGATAACATGGAGATGGGAGGACCTTGATAGGGAGATTGTAGCAAAGATTGTTATCATAGAAAGTTGTAGTACAGGCGACCTCGAACCTGGATTTTGAATGTATTTTCAAAAATAAAACGAAAACCTTTTCTTCTAATGCTTTTAAAACATCTTTGGGTTTCTGAAGCAAGTGGTTGTCAACTGGAAGTTGGAGTACGATAATTATTACGATACTGAACAAGAGCAATTGTGAAAGTGGATAGAGTAAAGAGACTTTGGACAAGTCAAGTTAGAGAAATGAAGATGTAAAATGGGAAGATGAATCTTTGATGAGAAAGTAAATAAGAACTGTAGAAGTGGAATGAAGACTTAGGAGTACGTTGAGTACCTTATCAGATATGATAGTAGGATTGTATAGCGATTAGAAGACAATGGTGGATACAATGGAATGTTGTCTCAGTGGTCCTAGATTCCAACAAGGTCGGAGAAATTTTGAAAATGTTGGAATTCATCCCAAGAAAATCTTGGTTAAATACTTGTAATAAGGTATCAAGAGGACTTTGGAAGGCGAGTATCGTGGTGGGACGTGGTATGCTTAGTGCTTGAGACAAAATGGTGGTCGTCAAACGAATGAGTTCTACGTGAGTAGATTATCAACTTGGAAATTCTAAAGTAAAAGGGTTAGTGAAATGTTGTACACTTGGAATTAGTAAGTTGGAAGTAGTGCTGTTAAACGAGTTGACTTGAGTATTGTCACAAAAGGTATGTGAATTGAAAATCGATAAGAAATTTATCAAACGCAGTGAGACTATGGTACTTGATTGGGAAGACCAAATTATTGAATTGTCTTCAGATGGTTACGGGAATAGTATGAAATACTTAGGACAGCAAGTTCTTCGTGAACAATGAAATTGAGATCAGAATGGCGAATATAAAGGATTAGAGAATCTGAATTGGAGTTAAGTCAGGTTGACTAGAGTTATGAAATACTAAATTGTTAAATAAGGTATGAAACCTTGAGATGTTATACAAGGAATATATGTTCAGTGTAAAAGGCAGTTAGGAACTCAGTGAGAATTGAGATACAGAAGTATGATCGATATGGACTTGTGCAAGGGTGAAGGTGAAACACCAGAGACGTATAGAGTTGTAAACTACGTAAATGGTAGAGGTCTACCTAGACGGATAGACTAAAGAATAGTATACAAGTAGGGTATGGGATGAAAATGAATTGCATTGCAGTTGAGATCTCCGGCAGAAAAATAATTGACTCAAGATGTGTGTATGTTATATAAATAAAATGAATTGTGAATGGTCAAGGGTTGAGACAGGAACAAAATATGTTCTGAGCATGGGAATAAGTGTTGATGAACTCTATGGTAGGTATATGACTGAGTAAGCCAATTTTTTGATTTACAATGTTATTCGTTATGATGAATATTGGGAGAAATTATGTTGAGAAGGAGATGAAGTGTTATGCGTAATTTTAAATCTATTTGTTTTAAAAGAACAACATGAAAGAAATGTGTTTGACTTTGATGAAAATTCTAAATCAAAACTGTTAGGTATGATCTTCTATTTCAATCGGCAGTAGTTCGAGTGCAGACTTTGGAGAGCTAAATGATGAATATGTTTGACCTCATTGTGGGTGATTTGGGACGTTATGTAAGCTCGAAATCTGAATGGAGGCACGTATGATTGGAAGTATAGTACGAGATTGGTTAAATTGAACGGAATGATAAGAACTTGGGAGTCGTTGGAAATGCGTTATAGCGCTACAAGTGGTTTGGTGATTAGCAGAGTAAGAGATTAAATCTATAATATGTGAAACCATTGATTGAAGCATTGACTTATCAACGGGGTATATATGCGTGATAGTACTCAGTTGTGGTTCACTTCGGGATGAAGAATCGTGTATAGATGTTAACCAGTTGAGACGTAATGTCAACGACTTTTAGTCAACAAGAAAGATAGGTGAAGGGGGATGCGTTACTTCCTTCGTTTTGGTGATTGGGATATAACCTTTGGGTTTCGAACATCATATGTGATAAGTACGATAAAAGGATATGTGAGTGGACGTGGTGACGTCGTGATGTGATTTAGTGTCAGGTTTGACTATTGAGTAAGTTCTACTCAGGTATCGATGTTCTCATTTATCGAGATGCTTCGGGGTGTTGCTAGGATTCTGTTTGAATCTTCTATCAGATTGAGGCGGGGACTTTGAGGATTTATTTTCCTTAAAAGCCTGAGGATTTATTTTCCTCATGAGATTGTGTCATCTCAGTGAAGGGGATTGCGTATGTGGTAAATGTTGGAAGTACTTGGGTGAAGTCTTAGTGACTTGAGAAGATGAGATGCGTACTCAGTATCCGCACCTTTTGAGACATGAGGTACAAGTTTGGGGACAAACTTCTTTTAAGGGGGAGAGTATTATAACACCCGCATTTGTGTTATTGCATTTCATTGCATTTGTCATGCATGATGATGTGAGGGGTTGTGCATTTTGGCACGTGTTTGAGTGAGTTTTGACTCACGAGTTGATTTGGGTGTCTGTATTAGAGAACCCTTTGAAACTGTTGTGATTGAGGATTTATTGTTTGTGAAGTCTCTCCGAGTATGAGACGGTCACTGTGGAACATTTTAAATGTTTATCTGAAAATAAATGTTTACCTGTGTATTTCAATATCTGTATTATTTTCTGTTTTAGAATATATTTCTGTTGTTAGATTTAGTATCCCGGTGAGAACGAATGAACACGCTATTAATTTTGTAGGCTAATTAGCAACTTCGGAAACGTCATATAGAAATTCACGTTTTAGCGACCAAACAAAACTTAGTCGAAAACTTTTATAATTTTGAAGTTTCACTCGTAAAGCTATGAATAAGTTGTATAGAAAGTTTCAGAGACTAATTAGGAGTTCGGAAACTCGTGGGGAGGTAAACGTAATTCCCGAGAGTTTTGCCTATAAATAGGAAGTGATGACTTCCATATTTTTATAAGTTTAACCTAAAGTTCAAGAAAGGAGGCCATAGGGAGATTTTGGGAGCTTAGAGCTTTGCGACGCCAAACGACGACTTTCCGTCAGTTTGTTTTCTCCTAGATTTCATATTCGAGCTCCTCGAGGTAAGAGCTTCGTTTTGATATATGTTAGGACTTGTTTGGCCAAGTTTTTCAAAAAGTTGTTTTCTAGAATTTTTCATAAAAGTTGATAAATGGAATTCTGATCCATAGGAATTGTACTAGACGGACTTCTGCACGTTCTTTGTGCACGGGTTTTCTTCAAATTGAATTATAAGCGCGTAAATCGGAGGTGAGTGATTCAACTATGTTTTGGAATGATTTCTTGGCATGTATTTCATGTTATGTTTGAATAACATGTATTAATCCTTAGAGATATATTGTGTAGTTCTTATTGGGCAATTATATTGATAAGTAGGCTCAATAGCACGGTGATATGTTTTTATTACCGCGAGCATGGTGATATGTATTTGAGCATGTTAAGTTGCTTATGTGGGTCAGAAGGAGCACGTGGTCACCGTGCCATTTTTGTGGAGCCGATATAGGCATTAAGGTCGCACGATTGAAGAAAAGAATCGTGGGTCTTACCCTTTCGCGTGGACTTATTGGCGAGGAGTCGCGGATTGGGAATATGGACGGGCACGTGAGTCTCCGGCGACTAGTATGAAATGTAGAGATGTGAATGCGGACATGTTTATCATTCATGTACATATGTTGATTTATTCACTAAGCATTAGCTTAAACAAATCGAAATATGTGTGGTTATTCAAATAACCATTTCAGGTGTTAATGCTGGCGAGGAATCGAAGATATGAGCACGGGGGTTTTGGGAGTTCGCTTAGAAGGCAACTCAATGCTTTAATCTCGTGATTTTGTAATCGTATAGTCTATTTCATTTGAGTTGTTAAAGGACTTGTAATAGAATGGAGAGTCGTCTTGTAAACGTTTTATATTAGTTCCAAATCCTGTAAGGAATTACTACGTTTTGTTTTGACTTTGAAAGCATGGTTTGGGTTGTTTAAGTTATCATGTACATGAACCTAGAGTTCACGGTTTGAAATGTTTTACTTGTCGACTTTATATCTTGTATTAATGTTGAGATAGTTTGCGGTCGCAAGGGTCGTTTGACCTTAGGCAATTTCCTTGTGCAAGAAGGAGTGCTGTCAGAGGGTCATTCGACCGGTCGAAAGGGACAGCTCGACCGGTCGAAGTACCCTCTGTTGTGAAGGATTATTGCCGAGGGTCATCCGACCAGTCGAAAGGGGAATCTCGACCGGTCGAAATGACCCCTGCATGAAAACTTTTTATACCCCTTTCGCAACTTATTTAAATGTTTTGATTGGTTGTTAGGGCACCTTTGGGATCCCTTTGAATATAAATTCATTCGTTTCAAAATATAATTACGTTTTCAAATTTATATGGATTTTACCAACTTCGGGTATATTGTTTCAAAGGAACGACTACTATTTGTTATATTTAAAGTTTATTTTTCCGCTGCTACAACTTTGAAATGAGTAGGAAGAGCCTCGGTGGCGTGCCACGGGCTCCGGTTCCGCTATTGTGGGACCGGGCTGTGACATGCACTCACAACCATACAGGATTACATCTGAGACCTAGACTATCTAGATGACAATCAAAGACCTTTTGTGGTAAGGCCTTTGTAAACGGATTAGCATGTTTGTCAGCGGTGGCAATCTTGGTGACAGTCACATCTCCACATTGAATGATATCTCGAATAAGATGATATTTTTGCTCTACGTGCTTTCCATTTCCATGGTTTTTTGGCTCCTTGGACTAAGTAACTTGCCCACTATTATCATAGTATAGCGTACTGACAGTGACGCTGGTACCACCTCAAGCTCCATAAGGAACTTCTTGAGCCAAACCGCTTCCTTTGCGGCTTCATAAGCAGCCACATACTCGGCTTCTGTAGTTGTGTCTGCAATGCATTTTTGCTTAATACTCCTCCAAGTGACAGCACCACCTCCCAAGGTAAAGAGATGTCCAGATGTCGACTTCCTCGAATCTCTATCTGACATAAAGTCCGAGTTAGTGTATCCTACTAGAACTAACTCACTACCGCCGTTCATAAGCATGTAATCTATAGTCCTTCTTAAGTACTTAATAATGTGCTTAACGGCTGTCCAGTGCTCTGAACCTGGATTCGATTAATATCTACTAACCATTCCAATGGCAAACCAGATTTCTGGTCTAGTGCATAACATCGAATATATGAGACTTCCCACTGTCGAAGCATAGGGAACTCCTGCCATGCGATTCCTTTCCTCTTGTGTTTTTGGACACTGGTCCTTGGAGAACACCAAACCATGCCTGAAAGGTAACAAATCTTTCTTCGAATTATCCATAGAAAACCTAGTTAGCACTTTCTCGATATAACCAACTTGAGATAATCCCATTATCTTTCGCTTACGATCCCGAAAGAGCTTTATTCCAAGAATATAGCTCGCCTCTCCTAGATCCTTCATATCAAAAGTACTAACTAGTTGACAATGCTGCTACATCATTTCCAAAGAGTAGAATGTCGTCAACGTAGATAACAAGAAAAGCTAGCACTTTCCCTTTACACTTCTTGTATACACAAGGCTCATCTAGATTCTGTATGAAACCAAATGACTTGACCGCTTGGTCAAATCGGATGTTCCAACTCCTGGATGTCTGCTTAAGCCCATAAATAGACTTTTGTAACTTGCATACCAAGTTACCTTTCCCACCAGCTATGAACCCTTCTAGTTGTTGTATTAGATGTCCTCCTCAAGATTGCCATTCAAGAATGTAGTCTTGATGTCCATCTGCCAGATCTCATAATCTAGGCATGCAGCAATGGATAAGAGTATCCTGATTGACTTGAGCATGGCTACAGCTGAGAAGGTTTTCTCATAGTCAATGCCATCTCTCTGAGTATAACCTTTCGCTACAAGCCTAGCCTTAAAGGTCTCAACCTTTCCATCAGATCCTCTTTTCCTCTTGTAGACCCACTTGCAACCAATGGGTTTAATATTGGCTGGAAGCTCTATAAGATCCCAGACCTGATTAGAATCCATAGATTCCAAAGTCTGCATATTTTCTAGGAATGTGTTTCACAGATTCAGTTGATGTCCTTAGTCGCTTGTATATTCGAGAGATCATTCGGTTACATAGAGTCCCTATTTCGATTGTGTCGGATCGAGATTCCCAGTTTACTTCCTTGTTTTGGGAAGGTCTCTAGAAAGCTTTGGGAATAGAATTGAGATTAAGGACGGCTTTTCATCCTCAGACGGATGGTCAGTCAGAACGTACAATACAGAAATTGGAAGATATGTTACGAGCTTGTGTTATGGGCTTCAAAGGTAGTTGGGAAGACAACCTACCATTGATCGAGTTTGCGTATAATAATAGTTATCAAGCAAGCATTCAGATGGCACCGTTTGAGGCCCTATATGGACGACCATGTCGTTCTCCCGTATGTTGGACAGAAGTTGGAGAAGCATCTCTGTTGTGACCATATCTAGTAAGGGAAACTACTGAAAAGATAAAACTGATTCGTGCGAGGATACTTACGGCTCAGAGCCGACAGAAAAGTTATGTTGATAAGAAGACGAGACCGTTGTCCTTTGAAGTTGGAGATCATGTATTTATCAAAGTTTCACCTCGTCGTGGTGTGCTTCATTTTGGGCAGGATAAGAAGCTTTCACCTCGTTTCATTGGACCTTTCTAGATTTTAGAACGTGTGGATGAAGTCGCCTATCGGTTGGCTTTGCCTCCGTAGTTCCCAAAAGTTTATAATGTATTTCGTATCTCAATGCTTCGGAAGTATGAACCTGGTCCATCTCATGGTTTAGATTGGACTAATTTACCGTTGGAGCAAGATGCATCCTACGAGGAACAACCAATATAGATTTTGGAAGCTAAGGAGCATGTACTTCGTGGTAGAACTATTCATTTGGTTCGAGTACTATGGCGACACCATGGTATTGAGGAGACTACTTGGGAGAATGAGAAAGAGATGCGCGATCAATATCCGCATTTGTTCTCTTCTTGAGTTATTTGTTTTATGATTCTGATTGTTATCTTTGTGCAAATTTCGCAGACGAAATTTCTTTTAAGGTGGGTAGGATGTAATACCCATATTTTAATTTCGCGTTTTTGATAATAAAAATATACCAGGTTTGAGATTTGAGCAGTATAATTTTACGTGCGAGTGTGTATCATTGTGTGAGCTCAACACACCCAAGAATCCCCCTTGTTAAACTTGGAGACCAAACAAAAATCAGTGCACAGTGTGTGCATGTGTACTGTATGTACTTATATGCTTGGTGCCTAAGCATTTTATGGTTATACATACACACCAAGGTCTCATAATCTCTAGACTCTTAACAACTCCTCTCAACAGTCTCTCTGTCTCTCTACTGTCTCTCTCTCTCTCGGCCACACACACGCACACACATATATATATTAATCTATATACCCACACATATTATATCACACACACACAAAATCAAATACTTATATACTCAGTCAATTCAAGCTTGGATTATTGTTTTGAAGTTCTATTTGGGTAAGCTTCTCTATTAATTTCAATTTATATAAACTGTGACTATAGATACATATATATATATACATATCTCATATATATTGTTAAGGGTACGAAAATAGCGAGCAGAAAAACTGTCACAGAAACGTGATTTCTTTATATCAAATGAAAGGTCTCGATCCCACGAGGCTCCATTTCAAATTTCAAAAGCTAATTCATAACGGTTGCGATGAACGGTCGACTTAAAGTTTTGCCGCCTTTCGGATTTTTAATAAAATCTAAAGCTGTGTATTGATTTATGAAATTCTGATTTCATATTTGAATTTTATGCGGAAAAAGGGAGAGATTCATATATTGGAAGTCCTGTTGGGATTAAGTTTTCAAAATGGGTAAAAACCAACCTTTAATTTCAAAACAGGGGAAAAAGAAAGAAGAAGACGACACTGTGACATCTCACGCGCGCGACCCGCTCGAGCGAGAGGTTGCGCGAACGGCCTGCGCGCACGACCAGGCATTTTTTTGAAAACTATTTTAAATTGAAACTGTGGCCTTTCTGTGACAATTCGCCCGCACGACCCGCGCGAGCGAAGGTTCACGCGAGCAGCCCGCGCGCGCGACCTCAGGCAGTTTGGTGAAATCTTCTGTTTTGTTCTATTTAAGTCTGTTACGAGCTAAGGGACCTTGTACCCTAAGCTTTAAGAGTTATACTTTACTTTAATAGTAGTTGTACGTATGCTTAAAGGTGTTGTACCTCACTGATATACGCGTATTATTGTATATTGAGATTTGTAACAGAATAAGCAGTTCCGGTTTCTATTTTGATTAATTATTCAGTCTATCCTCGGTGAACGGTAGTTCCGTATAACCCTCAATAAAGTTGTATAACATGTTAATAGTGTATTTACATGTTACTTGGGCTGCTATGCCTTAAGTGGTTAATTGAGTTGTTATGCTTTATGTGTTTACCTGGGTGATTTCAGCATGTCTATTGTATTGCTTTAAATGATAGCACGCCTTGATAATTTGTCTTATGAAATATTGAATATGTCTGGTTGCTTAGAGCTCGCATAGGTCATAACATTTCATAAGCATAAGCATGAACACGAAAATCACGAAAATGGTTTTGAGATGAAAGACCTTAGAGGCTTCCGTGCATAAAACCCTCTAGGAGGGATTTTGTTTGGAAAAGTTAGAAATCCCGGAATTGTGGGTAGGCGTGTGAGATGGGTACCACTAGGAACTCGAATTGCGGGATGTGCTGCAAGAAACCCCCGTAACGTTGAAGGCTAGGCCTCCGTGTAATTCGTAAGGCCCAAAGTCCCGCACGTTTTAGGCTAGGCCTACGTGGACGGGAAGCCCATGGTCCGGGTAATGATATTGACGATTGAGGGTGAGTGTTTGAAAAGGCATGTAAATGGTTTTCATGCATTGACATTGGCATTCATTGCACTCACGCATGTTATATAACAGATGTTATTGTGCGGTTATATGACTATACGAGCCATTTGGCTTATGGACTATTAAACATTTCTTTCAGGTGATATAGATAAGGGTAAGGCCCCGAGACTTGACAATGCTTCCGCTATAGTTTGAAGACCCCGTATGTGGAGATTATCATTTAATTAATGTAATACAATTTGGTTTCAAAGAACCTATTATGTTTAAATTGGACAAATGTTAGTCCACCCGCTTTTAAATAAAGAGATAGCTTAACTCTGATTTTTCGCTGCTTATATTGAACGTTTTGTTTCAAGAAAGAATATTTGAAATGAAAACCAGATTTCTGATTTATAAATGTTTTCTAAATGATAAACGTTTATTACAGGTAACCCTCGGAGTCTTGGACTCGGGGAGTTACCGATTGGTGTCAAAGCCTACTGTTATTACTGTTATTGTTGTACTTCCGCTATTAGCTTACTGTGACGCCCCGCAAAAATAAGCGTATTTCCATTGAAAAATTAAATAAATCACACTTGATTCTTTAAAATAAAAATACAAAATTTCTTTAAAACTCCCAGCAGGTCCATATTCTCCACGGATCTCCTATATCATCCTTAACCTTATCTCCCTTCTAGACTTCGGTTACCGGCACTGCCTGCATCTAAAAACAATACCGGGAAGTATACAATATGACATGAATAATAAAGGCTCAAAAGGATAATGACAATCAAATACATAGAACGACATCAAATCAATTGACCAGTCTCACAATCCAACTGCTCACACTACCCAAACGCTCATACCAATAGCATCATACCAGGTTCCTCTTGATCACATAGCAAGAGACACCTCACCTCACCTCACCCGTCTCCAGTACGTCGGTCCCTGAGGCCTGTTGGACTGTTGGTAGGTGCTCCTTGCTCATGACCCTTTAGTCCCATAGCACTTAGCAATAAACACATACTCATTGATTCCAAATGAAAACACAACATAACTGCAAAAAGAGTACAAGTAGAGATAACAAAGAAATACTCCGGAGAATTTAGAAAGCATATTGTACACAACCCGGTACCTATAAATGATGTTGAGCAACTCCCAAACACTTCTCTTCTTCTTCTTCTTCTTCTTCTAACTCGAGGTGTATGTATATCTATAATTGTGTATATATATAAATCTCTCTCTATGTGACTCTCTCAAGCTCTCTATGCTAGAAGTGTAGAATGTGTGTGTTTGAGAGAGTATGTGAGTGTATAAATAGCCAAGCTTTCACTTGGAGACAATGACCTAACAATCCACTTATTAACCACTAACTTCTAATTAATGGGTAGTTTATAAGGAATATGCAAGATGATGTAAACATACACTAATGCACCTATAACTCCACTAATATTAGTGTATAAATAACCAAGCATAATGGCCTATCAATCTAATTATTAACCACTAACTTCTAATTAATTGGTAGTTTATAAGGAATATGCAAGATGATGTAAACATACACTAATGCACCTATAACTCCACTAATATTAGTGTATAAATAACCAAGCATAATGGCCTAACAATCTAATTATTAACCACTAACTTCTAATTAATTGGTAGTTTATAAGGAATATGCAAGATGATGTAAACATACACTAATGCGCATATAACTCCACTAATATTATAAATAACCAGACATAATGGCCTAACAATCTAATTATTAAAAGAGAAAATATTAGATTTAATTTCTGATACACTAAAACTGCTACTGTAATCCTCTTTTTCTGCCCAAACGGTGCAGAATCTGAGAAAATTGCATTAGACGAAAAGTGTGCAGAATCGAGTTTTGCTTGGGACAAAGCGGGCAGAATCTTAAATTTCCTTCGTTTTCCTAACAAAAATCTGAAAACAAAATTCTGCTACTGTTAAAATTAAAAGAGAAAATATTAGATTTAATTTTAAATATGACTCGAAAAATCTTAACTTCCAACACGAATACCAAATCATTTAATCTCACGCAACTTTTCCCAAAAAATATATTTTTAGTTCATGACTTATAAAATTGAAAAAAATGACCAAAATACCCCTGTGACGAATTTTCGCTAAAATCGCACACGAAGTCTAAATCGTCAATTTAAACATGAAAACACGGGTTACTACAATCTACCCTCCTTAATAGAGATTTCGTCCCGAAATCTAGAGATAAAAGCATTTGGTAAATAACTTCATAAATTTCTTAAAATAATGTTTAAAACAAATATAGCATATTTTGTTTTATAAAATAACAAAAAAAAATTTTTTTTTTTTTTTTTCAACCTTCTCTGACTCCTCCCAGGCGATGTAGACTATCTAACCTTGACTTAGTCCTACATTTCCGGCTGGGGACAGGCTCTGATACCATTTGTGACGCCTCGCAAAAATAAGCGTATTTCCATTGAAAAATTAAATAAATCACACTTGATTCTTTAAAATAAAAATACAAAATTTCTTTAAAACTCCCAGCAGGTCCATATTCTCCACGGATCTCCTATATCATCCTTAACCTTATCTCCCTTCTAGACTTCGGTTACCGGCACTGCCTGCATCTAAAAACAATACCGGGAAGTATACAATATGACATGAATAATAAAGGCTCAAAAGGATAATGACAATCAAATACATAGAACGACATCAAATCAATTGACCAGTCTCACAATCCAACTGCTCACACTACCCAAACGCTCATACCAATAGCATCATACCAGGTTCCTCTTGATCACATAGCAAGAGACACCTCACCTCACCTCACCCGTCTCCAGTACGTCGGTTCCTGAGGCCTGTTGGACTGTTGGTAGGTGCTCCTTGCTCATGACCCTTTAGTCCCATAGCACTTAGCAATAAACACATACTCATTGATTCCAAATGAAAACACAACATAACTGCAAAAAGAGTACAAGTAGAGATAACAAAGAAATACTCCGGAGAATTTAGAAAGCATATTGTACACAACCCGGTACCTATAAATGATGTTGAGCAACTCCCAAACACTTCTCTTCTTCTTCTTCTTCTTCTTCTAACTCGAGGTGTATGTATATCTATAATTGTGTATATATATAAATCTCTCTCTATGTGACTCTCTCAAGCTCTCTATGCTAGAAGTGTAGAATGTGTGTGTTTGAGAGAGTATGTGAGTGTATAAATAGCCAAGCTTTCACTTGGAGACAATGACCTAACAATCCACTTATTAACCACTAACTTCTAATTAATGGGTAGTTTATAAGGAATATGCAAGATGATGTAAACATACACTAATGCACCTATAACTCCACTAATATTAGTGTATAAATAACCAAGCATAATGGCCTATCAATCTAATTATTAACCACTAACTTCTAATTAATTGGTAGTTTATAAGGAATATGCAAGATGATGTAAACATACACTAATGCACCTATAACTCCACTAATATTAGTGTATAAATAACCAAGCATAATGGCCTAACAATCTAATTATTAACCACTAACTTCTAATTAATTGGTAGTTTATAAGGAATATGCAAGATGATGTAAACATACACTAATGCGCATATAACTCCACTAATATTATAAATAACCAGACATAATGGCCTAACAATCTAATTATTAAAAGAGAAAATATTAGATTTAATTTCTGATACACTAAAACTGCTACTGTAATCCTCTTTTTCTGCCCAAACGGTGCAGAATCTGAGAAAATTGCATTAGACGAAAAGTGTGCAGAATCGAGTTTTGCTTGGGACAACGCGGGCAGAATCTTAAATTTCCTTCGTTTTCCTAACAAAAATCTGAAAACAAAATTCTACTACTGTTAAAATTAAAAGAGAAAATATTAGATTTAATTTTAAATATGACTCGAAAAATCTTAACTTCCAACACGAATACCAAATCATTTAATCTCACGCAACTTTTCCCAAAAAATATATTTTTAGTTCATGACTTATAAAATTGAAAAAAATGACCAAAATACCCCTGTGACGAATTTTCGCTAAAATCGCACACGAAGTCTAAATCGTCAATTTAAACATGAAAACACGGGTTACTACAATCTACCCTCCTTAATAGAGATTTCGTCCCGAAATCTAGAGATAAAAGCATTTGGTAAATAACTTCATAAATTTCTTAAAATAATGTTTAAAACAAATATAGCATATTTTGTTTTATAAAATAACAAAAAAAAATTTTTTTTTTTTTTTTCAACCTTCTCTGACTCCTCCCAGGCGATGTAGACTATCTAACCTTGACTTAGTCCTACATTTCCGGCTGGGGACAGGCTCTGATACCATTTGTGACGCCCCGCAAAAATAAGCGTATTTCCATTGAAAAATTAAATAAATCACACTTGATTCTTTAAAATAAAAATACAAAATTTCTTTAAAACTCCCAGCAGGTCCATATTCTCCACGGATCTCCTATATCATCCTTAACCTTATCTCCCTTCTAGACTTCGGTTACCGGCACTGCCTGCATCTAAAAACAATACCGGGAAGTATACAATATGACATGAATAATAAAGGCTCAAAAGGATAATGACAATCAAATACATAGAACGACATCAAATCAATTGACCAGTCTCACAATCCAACTGCTCACACTACCCAAACGCTCATACCAATAGCATCATACCAGGTTCCTCTTGATCACATAGCAAGAGACACCTCACCTCACCTCACCCGTCTCTAGTACGTCGGTCCCTGAGGCCTGTTGGACTGTTGGTAGGTGCTCCTTGCTCATGACCCTTTAGTCCCATAGCACTTAGCAATAAACACATACTCATTGATTCCAAATGAAAACACAACATAACTGCAAAAAGAGTACAAGTAGAGATAACAAAGAAATACTCCGGAGAATTTAGAAAGCATATTGTACACAACCCGGTACCTATAAATGATGTTGAGCAACTCCCAAACACTTCTCTTCTTCTTCTTCTTCTTCTTCTAACTCGAGGTGTATGTATATCTATAATTGTGTATATATATAAATCTCTCTCTATGTGACTCTCTCAAGCTCTCTATGCTAGAAGTGTAGAATGTGTGTGTTTGAGAGAGTATGTGAGTGTATAAATAGCCAAGCTTTCACTTGGAGACAATGACCTAACAATCCACTTATTAACCACTAACTTCTAATTAATGGGTAGTTTATAAGGAATATGCAAGATGATGTAAACATACACTAATGCACCTATAACTCCACTAATATTAGTGTATAAATAACCAAGCATAATGGCCTATCAATCTAATTATTAACCACTAACTTCTAATTAATTGGTAGTTTATAAGGAATATGCAAGATGATGTAAACATACACTAATGCACCTATAACTCCACTAATATTAGTGTATAAATAACCAAGCATAATGGCCTAACAATCTAATTATTAACCACTAACTTCTAATTAATTGGTAGTTTATAAGGAATATGCAAGATGATGTAAACATACACTAATGCACATATAACTCCACTAATATTATAAATAACCAGACATAATGGCCTAACAATATAATTATTAAAAGAGAAAAAATATTAGATTTAATTTCTGATACACTAAAACTGCTACTGTAATCCTCTTTTTCTGCCCAAACGGTGCAGAATCTGAGAAAATTGCATTAGACGAAAAGTGTGCAGAATCGAGTTTTGCTTGGGACAACGCGGGCAGAATCTTAAATTTCCTTCGTTTTCCTAACAAAAATCTGAAAACAAAATTCTGCTACTGTTAAAATTAAAAGAGAAAATATTAGATTTAATTTTAAATATGACTCGAAAAATCTTAACTTCCAACACGAATACCAAATCATTTAATCTCACGCAACTTTTCCCAAAAAATATATTTTTAGTTCATGACTTATAAAATTGAAAAAAATGACCAAAATACCCCTGTGACGAATTTTCGCTAAAATCGCACACGAAGTCTAAATCGTCAATTTAAACATGAAAACACGGGTTACTACAATCTACCCTCCTTAATAGAGATTTCGTCCCGAAATCTAGAGATAAAAGCATTTGGTAAATAACTTCATAAATTTCTTAAAATAATGTTTAAAACAAATATAGCATATTTTGTTTTATAAAATAACAAAAAAAAATTTTTTTTTTTTTTTAAACCTTCTCTGACTCCTCCCAGGCGATGTAGACTATCTAACCTTGACTTAGTCCTACATTTCCGGCTGGGGACAGGCTCTGATACCATTTGTGACGCCCCGCAAAAATAAGCGTATTTCCATTGAAAAATTAAATAAATCACACTTGATTCTTTAAAATAAAAATACAAAATTTCTTTAAAACTCCCAGCAGGTCCATATTCTCCACGGATCTCCTATATCATCCTTAACCTTATCTCCCTTCTAGACTTCGGTTACCGGCACTGCCTGCATCTAAAAACAATACCGGGAAGTATACAATATGACATGAATAATAAAGGCTCAAAAGGATAATGACAATCAAATACATAGAACGACATCAAATCAATTGACCAGTCTCACAATCCAACTGCTCACACTACCCAAACGCTCATACCAATAGCATCATACCAGGTTCCTCTTGATCACATAGCAAGAGACACCTCACCTCACCTCACCCGTCTCTAGTACGTCGGTCCCTGAGGCCTGTTGGACTGTTGGTAGGTGCTCCTTGCTCATGACCCTTTAGTCCCATAGCACTTAGCAATAAACACATACTCATTGATTCCAAATGAAAACACAACATAACTGCAAAAAGAGTACAAGTAGAGATAACAAAGAAATACTCCGGAGAATTTAGAAAGCATATTGTACACAACCCGGTACCTATAAATGATGTTGAGCAACTCCCAAACACTTCTCTTCTTCTTCTTCTTCTTCTTCTAACTCGAGGTGTATGTATATCTATAATTGTGTATATATATAAATCTCTCTCTATGTGACTCTCTCAAGCTCTCTATGCTAGAAGTGTAGAATGTGTGTGTTTGAGAGAGTATGTGAGTGTATAAATAGCCAAGCTTTCACTTGGAGACAATGACCTAACAATCCACTTATTAACCACTAACTTCTAATTAATGGGTAGTTTATAAGGAATATGCAAGATGATGTAAACATACACTAATGCACCTATAACTCCACTAATATTAGTGTATAAATAACCAAGCATAATGGCCTATCAATCTAATTATTAACCACTAACTTCTAATTAATTGGTAGTTTATAAGGAATATGCAAGATGATGTAAACATACACTAATGCACCTATAACTCCACTAATATTAGTGTATAAATAACCAAGCATAATGGCCTAACAATCTAATTATTAACCACTAACTTCTAATTAATTGGTAGTTTATAAGGAATATGCAAGATGATGTAAACATACACTAATGCGCATATAACTCCACTAATATTATAAATAACCAGACATAATGGCCTAACAATCTAATTATTAAAAGAGAAAATATTAGATTTAATTTCTGATACACTAAAACTGCTACTGTAATCCTCTTTTTCTGCCCAAACGGTGCAGAATCTGAGAAAATTGCATTAGACAAAAAGTGTGCAGAATCGAGTTTTGCTTGGGACAAAGCGGGCAGAATCTTAAATTTCCTTCGTTTTCCTAACAAAAATCTGAAAACAAAATTCTGCTACTGTTAAAATTAAAAGAGAAAATATTAGATTTAATTTTAAATATGACTCGAAAAATCTTAACTTCCAACACGAATACCAAATCATTTAATCTCACGCAACTTTTCCCAAAAAATATATTTTTAGTTCATGACTTATAAAATTGAAAAAAATGACCAAAATACCCCTGTGACGAATTTTCGCTAAAATCGCACACGAAGTCTAAATCGTCAATTTAAACATGAAAACACGGGTTACTATACTTACACCCGTCGCCGGAAACCGTGGCGGGGCGGGGCGGGGCGTCACAATGAGTGAGCAATGGTGAACCAAATTTGGGTGAGCAAAGGGCTCTCCAATACTATATCAAAGGATTGATAATGTTATTAGCGATTGATACTATCAAGTGGGAATAATTAAATAGGCATTAAATTGCACTATATGTATGGTACCAGAATATAGACCAATAATTTGATCTAAAAAAAAGTATCAAAAAAATTTTGATCTAAAAAAAAATTCAATTATAATTAGCATGTAAAAGTGTTTTTAATTTGATGGGCGTAAATACACTTAATTAGATATTTATATTCTTAATTTTACAAAATATCGGGGAAAAAAATTATGTTACAATTCCTAAATTTGTATCGCAACATTTGCAATTGAAGGTGTATTGTGTATATACCAAAAATCCTTGAAAAAAAAAAGTATATGCCAAGAATTGAGTAATGTTGTGCTTCCCAAATACCTTATCAGTTGTACCATATGTAGTGGCATGTTGTACCATTGACTACTATCATAGTATATTGGTCATGTGGTATAACTGTTATGCTATTTGGGAACCAAATTTGTGAAACATAGCATTACTCCTAAAAAATACACAGGTAGTCTCGCCTTCTTCTAATTCCATTTGTCAAACGAGGCCTTAGCTTTCAATGTGCTAATTCGTCATCCACCAAGCAGTCTTACAGCCTATAGGAGGTGTATGACATTTAACTTCACATGTGTCAACCGGTTGGGTAGGTATTAAGTAAAGTGTAGTGGTTCCGAGAAAACCACAAGGTTTCAATATTCCAAAGGTCAATATTTTCAAATATCCGATCCAAGGGCTCATATTGTTGGTTGCATAGTACAACGAATACTACATGGTTGTATCATAGAACCTCCCGGTTGTCAATGGTTTGCAGATGCTCTAATTTAATTTGTTAAGATTAAAACTATGCTTGGGGCTTAATCGTTGGCTAAAGAATGCTAGATGGTAAGCAAGAGAGCTAATACAGAAAAATTAAAAAGAGAGCTCATTGAAACAACAATGTGTGGTAAAAAAAATAACAATTAAAGGACACTTATTAGGGGCTGTTTGGGAATTACCAAAAAAAAAAGATCTAGTTCAGTCCGAATCGACTTTTTATTTGGTTTTTTATGAGAACCAAGTGTAGATTAGTTAGACAGAGAACTTGTTTGAAGTCATTTGTTAGACTATGCAAAGATTCCTATGTAAGAAATCAACACTCACCAAATAATGTTCTCACAAGAACCAAATAAAATTGGTCTTGGACAGAACCAGATCCTATTTTATGCCTTTCCAAACATGCCCTAATATTTTTGAATTAGTTAACTTAGAAATTAGTCGGAGAAGGTTGGAAAATGTTAGGATGTGAAGCATGTTTCCATCAAAGAAGAAGATTGTGCATGTTCGGGAACCTCGCCCAGCGAGAGTGTTATCCCACTCGAGCGAACACGACACTGATACGTTTGTGTGAGGGAGAATTGGGTCGCTAGAGGCGAGGTAGTGGAGTGTTAAAGACTGTAATGTTGCTTGCTTGAGGAGCCACTCGCGCGAGGGTTCACTCGTACGAGCCACTCAGGTGACTACACAGATTATGGAATTGTTTCCTATTTTGATTAGGAAACTGTGTTGGCTTAGGAAACATGTATATGGTTGTTTATTTCAATTTTTTTCATTGTATATTGGTATGTTTGAGAGAATACGAAGAGAGATCACAGGTTGAGAGTCTGTTTGTAACCCTAGATCAAAACAAAATTGCAAAAAGGAAATCACCCAAAACCCAAAAATAGAATCATCCTAACCAAATTGACCAGAATCCCTTGCGAAGAATAAGGCACAATAGGACACATACGTAGATATGTGGAAGCAAAACTACTTCCTGCTGTGAATTACAATGCCTCCATCCCAATAATTCACATCAAAAACAACGTCAGCCCAGTGCGAATAACTCGATCTCAACCCAACGCCACAGCATGCCTGCATTAAAGATTCAAACTAGCAACAAAATAGCAAAAAACCAAATCACAAAGACCGAACCAATAATGGAAACCAAGATCATGTGGTTCTACAGGAAAACATTAACACAACAAATCCACAAACCAACCTTTATAGTACTCGAAACCATAGGAACCAAATAATTTGTGATAAACCTCATAGCTTTTGCTAGATAGTAAGCCCAAACCACCGAGAAGAGTTTAAAATTAGGTACATAAACTTGAAGATGATTGATAAAAAGTTATCCAAAAAAACACGGTATGAAATCAATCTAGCATGGCCATCAAACCAAAATAAAAGACAATTAGAACCCCAAATCAGACAGTGTCATGGGGATCTAATCTCATCTATGAAAAGGAGCGAGAAAAAGGAACACCTCTAACATACACCCCAGCCGATACACCAAAACACACACTTCTCAAAGTAGAACACATATTAAAACACCACTCACGAAACGAATACGCACACCAAAACGTACACGAACAGAATCAGCTAATTAAAGAGAAGACAAACACATCCAAACACATATGAAACACACCCAAAACACACACACACACACACACACACACACACACACACATATCCATTCAGCCAAGGCTCCAATAGCTCAACTTAATCCAATCGCTATGATCAAGAATAGAATAGAAATTCACATCAATATCTTGAACAATTGGAGGTTATTCCAAAACCACAATCGCATCAAGTCCGTGATCAAAGTAGCTGCAAAAATTGAAACCATTAGGACATGATGTCGAGCTTCCTTTGCAAACCACTTGAAACAAGAAATCAATCCAAAAGCATGTTCCCGAGTGGAGCCAAGAGCCATAAATATCAGAGCTTGCTTCAAAACTTGCCAAGAAACATCTTCAAATCGCGCAAACAGTTGCCAAATTAACATACCAATCAAAAAATCATAATTCCAAAAAACACAAACTGTAGGTTGCTAGACGATTGCAAGCACATGAGTTTTTTTTATATGTAAATCCAGAATGGCTAGCAGAATAGCATGGCTAGTGATATATAAATCCAAGATTGCTAGTGATATATATAGGGGGACTGCTAACTTACAGCACGACGCCCTTTTAGCGACGAAAAAATTGCTTTAGCGATGAAAATTTTCATCTCTAAAAGTTGTGGTTTTTAGTGACAAACCATTTCGTCATTAAAAGTATTTTTTTCTCACTAAAAGCTGGTGTCGCGTCGCTAACCTACATCCACCATGTTGTAGGTTAGCTGCCCCCTATATATGTATGACTAGAAATAGAAAGGAAATTAAAGAGAACATGAACAAGCAAAACACAGTGCACAATATATACAAAATCTGCTGTTTCACAAGCCTTAAGAACATAGCATTTAGTCCCAAACTAGTCCAAGGTAAAAAAAAGTACAAAATTTAGAAAAAAGAATTGTATTACCATAACCAAGAATTTGCAGTTACAGGAACAAATCAATGGTAAACAACAACTGATCAGTCCAGTAAAGAACAAAGATTACAACTTTTTGTGTTTTCATAGGAAAAATATAAAAGCACCAAACTGATAGGAAAAGGGAACCTAAATCAGAACAAATTAAGGGACCAATAGAGCTCTGTACGTAGTATCCAATTGTTTATGTGCTTTTGGGTCGATCAGACAGTGACGACTGACTCTCATTGGCTTCTTATAGTTACTGATTACCATCCATTGGATATGTACTCGGATCAACCCAGTTCCTTATTTCAAAATTAACAATGTCATACAATGAACCTTCTGTTCTTGTATACACATCAAGTGCGGACATATTTAAAGCACTAATGTATCCATCTAAATCAAATAAGTCCGGTAATGGGGGTATGTCTGGAACATGTATCAACGGCAAAGCAGTGGCATCTAAAGCATCAAAACTCTTTTGATTTGGGTTTTCTTCTTCTTGTGATCTCAAGATGTTTTGGGCTTCTCCTAACTTTTTTACAACCTGTATCTGTTTGCACCCAAAATATGTATTTTGTACACATGGCTGATTATTTGGAGTATTTGGTCAAAAATGCTTGACAAATGGGTTCCTCATTAATAGAAGTGGCAAATATATAGGTACCAAAAGATGTTGATGCATGGACTAAATGATCGAAGGTTCATGGTTTGTCTTTTGCAAACACAATCAATACACACCAAGCCACCACCAATCGGACTGGACCAATCGATCTCCTTTTTACTTTATATATGACTGTTTCATAAAAACAATCATAAATTAGCAACAGTTCTAGTAAAGTCATAAATAGTGTGATTATTTGTGACTTTTTTTAGAGATTATTTATGACTTTTTTGAAGATTATTTATGATTTTTTAAAATGTTTTTTATGACTTTTTTTTAAAGATTATTGATGACTTTTTTTAAGATTATTTATGACTATCAATTAAAAAATAGTCATTATTTATGACTTTTTTTAACAAACTTTTTATGACTGCAATGTTATGACTTATTTTAAAAACATAAAAAAGTCATAAATATACATTTATGACTTTTTTTAAAGTCATAATAAGAGATTGTTGTTTAGAGAATGTATCAAACCATGTGGGGCCCAGGAAGAATTGCAAGTTCTACTACAATTTGTGAGTTCCAATAATTGCTAGTTCCAATGTAATAAATTGTGAGTCCCAATGGCAGACTTAGCCTTTAAGAAATCTCCACGAAGCTAAACTTTTCCGCTATATGTACAGATCAAAACCCAACAGATAAACTCCTCCAGTAACCCGATCAAACACACAAACCTCCCAAAAAGCATCATTTTTTGCATTATTGTAGCATTTTCAGTAGTGTTCCTTGCACTGTTTAATTTTTACTTTCTTAAGTAATTTCATTTCCTTTAATGCAATATATTTCCACCTTCTAAGCCTTGGTTTATATAATTTTTCTCCACCTTAACACACACACACACACACACACACACACACACACACACACACACACACAGAGACACACACAAATCGAGCTGCAACAGCTCTGGCACGCCAAAAGCAAATTATTCTACCAAACAGTATCATAGTAAAATAAACCATTTGATGTTGTTTATTTATTTGTTGCAGACATATCTGAAGCATTCATGTATGCATAAAAATTTTCATCCAAAACAAAATCAATATCATCCAGATTAACATCGTCCTCTTCCGGTAATGGGGGTATGTCCAGGACATGAATCATCGTCAAAGGAGTGGCGTCCATAGCATCTAAACTCTTATGATTCCCATTGTCTTCTTCTTGTGAATGATTTTCTGGGCTTCCCCTAAATTCCCAACATGTGTATCATTAATCCCATCTCTATGATCCCCACTAATCTCCTTAAATCTGCCCTTTTTTTTTTTCTTCTGACTTCTTTAATTCAATTCCTTTCTTTTTACAAAAAACATAATCATCAGCACCCACGATCTCTTTAAGTGAATACTCATGCATGATCCAATCTGTATTGTTCTCATCAATCTCTTTTCCTTTGTTCTTCGTTTCAAAATCAACATCTTTTTAAAGCCTACAACCTCTTTATTTTGGTTCTTAATTTTTTTGCCGGTTGTTTGGCCTTTCCAAGTCCCATAGCCCGTGGTTCTAGAAATGCAATTCTTGCTAATCATCTTCAATGGGGTTATAACAATGATTACAAAAACAACACTCTTCTTATCTAATTTGTCATAGGTATTCACAATTTCCCATGGTTCTCCTTGAATGTAGAAGATAATCCATGGCTCAGAGGCATAAACGGCGTGCTCAATCATAAGACCACTCGATGACAGAGCTTTACTCGGTGTTTTGAGATTGAGATAATGTGCGATCAACTCTTCGTTCGTTGGCACAAAGTGAAATCCTGCTAGTATGGTTTTCTCCATTAATGAACGTACTGTTGAACTTCATAAATTAACATATTTCTCTTTATTCAATATGATTTTTCTCCTCCAAAGGTGTAAGACACTTCGATGGTGTGTGTTTGTGTGATAACATAGATGCTCTATATATGTAGGTATGGGTGTGTCGACTACTTGTGTGTTACTAACTCTATCCGGATAACCAACCACTTAGCTTTTCCAATCAAAGGGTGGTTAATTTGTGAATATCCGAATGATTTATCAATATATTAATATGTTTTACTTAAATGTTATTTAAATGTTTTATTTATTTAAACAGGGTTAATTTTCAATCAAGGTAGATTAATATGTTCTCTGTGTTATTTAAAATGGGTTAATTTCCAATCAAATTGTTTTATGGGGGATTAAGCTAAAGGCTCTTATACCCAAACATGGCACAACAAAAACTCACGCTAAAGGCTCTTATACCCAAACAAGGCATTAAGTCTTTGCACTTGTTTTTGGTCAAAAATACCCTTCTACGGCTAAAAAACTTTAAATTGTCACGACTTTTGATTTTTACGTCTATTTTTTTTATTTACATTTTTGATTATTTGTAAACTTTGGTGTTTGAAAATCAAAAAAACGAGATCTATCAAAAGTGACCAACATTAACCATGAAATGTAGTTTCCCTTTAGTCCAAAACCACAAGAAAGGGTAAGTGTTACTTTTGAATCACAGGGCAGTAAAGTAAATGGTCTAGCCCAAGGGGAGTAAAATGTATTTAACCCTAATTTAAAATACATGAAGATTGTTCTAGTGCTCTGCTCAATTTCAACACATAAAGGGTAAATTGCACTTTTCACCCTTTTAGTTTGAGGGTCGTGACACTTTAGTCCCCAGAGTTTCTATTTCATTTTAGACCCTAGAGTTTCATAAGAATGATATTTAAGCTCAATAAGGTCTTTTAAATTAAACTTAAAACCCTAGTAGTTTAAAGATTAAACTAAACTCTCTAAAAGTTTTTTTTTAAAATTAAGTACTTCATCTTTTCTTTGAATATCGAATTATTTTTACAACCACCTTCTATCAATCTGGTATCAAAGTGTGGTTCCTCAGCCTGGTAACCTAGTAAACTTATTATATGAATATTAGATATGCAAAAGAAGTAGAATCCGATAATTTTAATAATTCAACATCATTGTAAATTAGAATATATAGAACACAAAATAAATTACTAAAATATTAAAAGAACTTATTAAAAATCTTAAAAATCATCAATTAGAAATTGTTAACAAAGTTAGACATCTACAATATCTTGCATAAAAGCAGAAAAACAAAAAATTAGGGAAGAAGACCAAAAACCAGAAACCTTTGGATTCTTACCCTTGCTCATGTAAAGATGATCCTCCAGAAAATCCTTTTGAATTAGTAATCCATAAAAAGAAAGATACCTAAAAAAAATGAGACTTTTTATTTAGGTATTTTACTCTTTATGGATTACTAAGATTCATTTTTTACTTGAATTATTTAAATTATCATATTCTAGTTTTTCTGTATATCTAATATTCATATAGTAAATTTACTAGGTTACTAGGCTGAGGAACTAACCTTTGATACCAGATTAATTAGAGGTGATGATAAAATAATTTGATATTCGAAGAAAAGATAAAAATACAAAATTTAAGAAAACTTCTGGGGAGTTTAATATAATTCTTTAAACCACTATGATTACAAGATTAATTGTAAATGACCTGATTGGACTTAATTGTCACACTTAAGAAACTCTAGGGTCTTGAATGTTCAAATTGAAATTGCATGGACTAAAGTGTCACGACCCTCACACTACAAGGTAAAAAGTGTAATTTACCCATAAATAAATAGTATCTAGACAATATTGTTGACAATGCATTTCCTTCTCATTGATTTGGTGGAGAATTGAAATGTCAAAAAATTTTCTGTTGGGGTAAATTGAACTTTTCACCCTTAAACTTTAGGTGGTTTAGCACTTTACACCATAAAGTTTGAAATTTGACATTTTCATCCCTAAAACTATGTTTGGGAGCTAGGGAGAGAAAAGAAAAGAAGAGAAAGTCAAAAGTGAGGATAGAAAAGAAAAGAAGACAAAGGATGGTAGTTTCTTTCATCTTGTTTGGGAGTTTAGGACAGAAGAGAATGTTACTTTCTTTCCTCTTATTTGCAAGTTGAGAAGAAAAGAGAAGTTTCACAACTATAGCAAAATAATTCCAATTAGCCCTTTTAGTGACAAATACTTGTTCACTGGAATTTATTTGACGGATTTTGCTAGAATCGTTTGTTTTATATGGCAAAATGCAGCTTAATCTTTAAGTGAAATCGGATTTTCTTTTATTTTCTATGACCGCTCACCAAATAGATTTTATTTACATTCTCTACATTCGCAAACCAAATAGAACATATGATTGTCTACGATTAGCAGATGCTCCTATTACCTTTGTCATGATTGAACTATGCCTGGGTTGAACTGTTGAAATAGATATTGCTAGTAAGCGTGCTAAAAAAAATGAAGAAATGGCTGATACAACAATGTGTAGTAACAAAATTACAATTATAGGACACTTTTTATATCTTCGGATTAATTGTGCTAACTTAGAAATTAGTCTGAAGTAAAACTTTAAAGGGATAAATACGCTGACCTCCCTCGAGGTTAAGTTTAATACCTGGACCTCTCCTGTAGGTTTTTTTTATTATTTATAACTACACTTACCTCTCTTGAGTTTAATGTTTAGGTAACTCCTTTCCCCCTCAGTTACAAAAACTTTATCACCCCTGACAAAAAGTGTTTTCGTCATTAAACAATTACGTTATTCTTCCAAAAATGACCTTAAATGTTCCTCTAATGTTTACTTTGACCTCCCTCGAGATTATATCAGATTAAATAGACCTCCCTTGTAGTTTTTTAAAATTACACTAATCCATTTAAAATTTAAAAATATACCCATTTAAATAATATGTATTGATTCTCCTCCGCCACCATCTCCACAACATACATACCACCACACAATTTAATACTTTTCCATATTTCTTCTCATTGATCTTGTGAATAGTGACACAACTACAATCAACTCAATACTTTTCAACTAGGAAGCACCAACACTTCGGAAAAGAGCTTTGTACCCGTGTCCAACATGTACCGGATACCGACACTCATCCGACACACCTTCGACACGTATCGGACGTGGCAAATGCATGTCTTGTTTCTGTTATGCAACTTTTAGAGGTGAACACATCACCGACATATGGCGGGACACTTTAAGGGACATGGAGAGAAGTTCGTTTTGACCAAAAAGATGACTTTTGTTAGTTTTTTTTTAACATTTTCAAAACTAAAACAGAGTTGATTTTGTCAAGCATTACATCACTTATCTCCTCATGTTCTCCCGATATTAGTCTATCAAGACCCTTGTTGTTCGATCTCATCTCTCTCTCTCTCTCTCTCTCTCTCTCTCTCTCTCTCTCTCTCTCTCTCTCTCTCTCTCTTCATTTTCTTAATATTAAACAATAACGGTCGAAAAATGTGAAATGAACATCCTATAAATATTTGAATAACATTCCTAAAAAATGTAAGAAATGAACTTAAAATTAAACTAATTTTTTTTATAAAAAAATGTGTATCCCTGCCGTGTCGTGTCATGTCATCATTTTTTTTAGGATTTATCGTGTCGACGTACCAATGTCATGTCGCATCCGTGTCTGTGTTTCATGGTTTTTCAATAATTATCCTTGTTGATCATCTTAATTCAGTGACGCAACCTCAATCAACCAAAATTAAGCCCAAATAACAACTCTAACCATGTTAATTATGGGCCCTATCACAAAATCCCTACTAAGCAAATATTTGAGCGTAGCCACTATGTGATTTTCGTTTGCGTGTATAAACCCAAATCAAACCAGAAGTGAAAGTCCTTATCTCAATTGAGTGTGCTTTGGATCTCTACATGAAAGAGTATGTCCTTCTTAGGAACAATTAATTCTCTGATTGTTTGGTATATATCCGGCAAATTTTTTTTTTTTTTTCATTTGTTAAATTATATAGTACTAGAAATTAAATGGAAAATAAGAACAGCCATATTGAATAGGAATTATTATTTGGATAAGTAAAAAAATCAACAATTTGAGCCTTAGGTTCTAGTCATATGCATCTCAATCGAAACCTGAAATAACAAAATCTTCAAATAATTTGTAGGCATATCAAGAAATTAATAACGCATGCATAATCAAGAAAACAATTTACAACTAAAGAAGTACTAACAAATGGTACACATGATTTGTAAAGAAGCAGCTTTAAAAAAAGGGAACTAAATTAATCCCAACTCTGCAATAGCCAACAGTTACAGTTGTTCTATTCTGGGCAGAAGGCAGCTTTGTAAAATTATTTTATAACAGAGTATGTGTAGACACCCCACTTTTGACCTAACGTCGAATTTAGGAGAGTGTCACCTCCAAGTCCGATGATGATAAGGACCAAAAGATTTGAAGTATTCCAAGCTCTTCAAAAAGTTCTCCAAACGTGATAAAATTTTCACAGAAAGAAGAAAATACCAGGTATTTAGAAGAATTCAGGTATAAAACACCATTTTTGGAAAAGATCTTCGAAAATAAGTTTCTGTAAAAAAAAGGAAGAAAGAAAAGACCTAATTAAAAGGGAAGTTCAGCAAAAAACGGCACACGGCAGTATTTCGCGGCACTCAGTGAGTGCCGCACGACATTCAGTGAGTGCCGAACAGCGGTCATAGAATGCCGGCCCGGCATTTACTAAGTGCCGTCGACATTTTCTGACTGTCGTTTGCTTTTAAAGTCCGTATTTTGTGGTACAATACGTATATGTATGCGGATAAAAATAAAAAACTGATAAAGTAAGGTTGACAAAAATGCGGCAAACAATTATTTGACGCGGTACTTACTGAGAGCCGCGCGGCAGTCATGGAATGCCGCCGCGGTTTTCACGGAGTGCCGCAGCGGCATTCACTGACTGCCGCAAAAGGTTTTTGACTGCCGCCCTGTGCAGCAGTCTGCCTATTTTCAGGAAGTATGTATTGTGTCACCAAATGAGACATTTACACCTGTCTTTTACTCCGAATTCACTGAGAATACTTGGTAATTTTGTCTATAAAAGAAGGAGGATCTCCCTTGGGAAGAAAAACAAGAAAATCACTACCATTACACTAACACATTTTTAATAGAGAAAAGAGAGAGAGTTTCAAAAAATTAGAGAGAAGAGCTTGGAAGATCTTCAAAGGAGAGAAGCTTTTGAGGATAGTTTGGAGGTGACCCTCTAATCTTAGTTGTGTTTTGTGTCTTTTGAACCTCTAATCTTCAAGTCATTTAGTTTTTCTTGATTAGGTTTTAGAGTTTGTTAAGTAAATTTGGAAGTCTTTGCTTCTAATTCTTTGATCCTTCTTCTTTTTTTTTCTTGTTTATGTTTTTCTTTTAAGATTCTTGGAGATCTTCAATATCTCTCTTGGAAGCTCTTGAGTTTGATGTTTTGAATCTCATGTAAGCTTATACTTCACATGGGAGTCAAAGTTTGATCATCACTTCACTTTGTAAACAAATAGGTGGATCCAAGTCCATATTCATGACTTGGATTCTCTAACTTGGAATTTCATGGGGTTTTCTCTATATCCTCTTGAAGTTCATGAGCTAGTTCTTTGATTCTTCTTCTCTTTTTCTTGTTTATGTTCTTCTCTTGAGACTCTTGGGGATCTTCCATATCTCACTTGAATCTCATGAGTTTGATCTTTTAGTCTAATGTAAGTTTATGATTCACATGAGATTTAAAGTTGATCATCATTTTAGTAAGAACAAGTAGATGAATCCAAGCCCCTACCATGGTTTGGGTCCTCTAAGCTTGAGTTTTCATGGAGTCTTCTTATATTCCTTGAAAACTCATGAGTTTTAGTCATGTCTTGATCTCCAATGACCATCAAATGGTAGGAGAAGTGGTTTGGTTTAAACCCAACTTCATGATTTAATAGTTGGAGTTAACAAATAAAAGTTGAACTTGACAAATGAAGACAGTGAGTTCACAAACTGTTTTTGATCAAAGATTTTTAGTTCAAAACCTAACCGTTGAAATCAAGTGAAACCAACGGGAAAGTGTCAATAACACAATATTCTACCACTATAATTTTTGTTTTAAGGTGGTTTCATGTTTAAAGTGGTTTGGTCATGAGTTTTGTGAAGTAACAATAATTTGTCCAGAATTTCAAAACAACAAATTCGTTTTAAAATTAATAGATTAGAACTTTAACAAAGTTTCTTTGACTTCAAATAATTTTTTCGATGAGGTTTAATGTGTTAGGAAGATACCCTAAAAAGAACAAAGCATTTATGATCTTTTTGCTATTTTTAAAAAATCAAACAATATCTCTAGACAAAGAGTTGTACATCTCTGAGTGATGTCTGATTTTTGTCCATTTTCCAGAGATCTAACCGTTGAAACTTTGATTTTATTTTTGATTTGGAAACTACACTCACAGAGGCATCTTGTGTCCAAAATTCACCGATATCAAACCATGGGAAGCATGCTTTTTCTTTTTTTAAAGTTCTGGTATGCTCTGTGCAATTTTCAGAATTTTATGACACATTTGACCAACTTTGTAAATAATGGCCCAAATGATTCTCCTATGACTTAGGGCTTAAACCATGTCTTAATAATGATTAATTAGACTTAAATCCAAAGGCTAAATGATCCAAATCAATGAATAAATTCACAGTTAATATCCTACTCTTGTTCATATTCATGAATTCATATACATTCATCCATACATGTTGATACTTGTAATTAGGACTTATTTTAGCTAGAACATGTTACTTAGGATTCTATAATATATCTCATTTAAAACATGTGGACTAACCCTTTGTTTTGTAGCGCTATTGAGGTACGATTTCTCAACCCCTCTCTAGTTTATTGTATTATTTGATTTTAATTAATTTTTGACTTCAAGCGCGACACCTTAGAATTAGGACTTGCGTTACTTGTATATATGGATTAGAGACTCTATTCCTAGGTTTTATTTAATTGCATGCATTGCATGTTTAATATTCGCGGCTGGATCCCGGGTAAGTTCTCTAGTTCTCTATTTGCATATCATATTACTTGCTACTTGAATTATGTGATTTTTTGAATGATATTTTATCACTTGCAATCTTACACCCTTTAGACATGCTTTTGTAATGTATACTTATACATATGTATTAGTTGAGGGCACATTTAAATTAACAAATCGATTAAAAGGATGTTAAGTAGAGGCCTATCGCGAGATAGGATGAGAAGGGGTGCTTTAATCCGATGGGCTCCTTCCCTTCTCATTCCATAATCCCCGGACCTAGTTTAATCTTTGGTTTCGCAAAAGATCAGTTTCCTTTTGAAATGGTTTCTTAATTTTTCCTTTTAAAAATTAAGTGGCGACTCGTTTGTTTTTGAAATTGATTTTGAGAAAGAATTTTAAAAGAAAAGTTGTGGGTAAAAAGAAAGAAAATTGCGATATCCACAGTATGGCAGGGGTAAACAAAGGCTAGACTGTATTCTTATCAAAATGAGGATCTCATAGGTGAAAAAGCCATTGGTTGAGTAGCCCTTCAAATTGCGGATAAAGAGGCCCGGAGTGAAAAGGGAAATACATGGACATTAAATGGGATGCAGTACTAAAAATTGGGAGCTTAATTAATTTTAGGACACATCATGCGTTCAATGGGATTCAAATGCTTAACTTGGGCTCAAAAGTTAAAATAAGGATATGGGATGCATGAAAGCCGATACATGGACATGGACGTAAAGATGTTGCAGTGGGTCTATCAACCATTACAATGGGACCACGTGATTTTTATTGAAAGTTGATTTTAGTGGTTCCACTATTACGTGTGCAATGACCTTTACTTATTAAAACAAAATGTATAAAGAGACCAATTTGAAAGTTGTCTTTATAGTCCTATGAATTACACACAACAGTATACAAGAAATCCCATAAAACAGTTGGATGTTAACAAAACAAAAGACAGAACAACATTTTAAGCAGCAAGTGATCATGGACCAAAAACCATGACTGCTAGCAAAGGCTCTGATCTATCAACTGTAGATTTTTGCAAGACTGTCTGCAAATGAATTCATGTTCCCCAGAGGCGGTTCCAACCTCGACAGTGATCTAACTGCTCAACTTGCTCGTGAACGAGTGCACATATATATCATTTATGGACACATTTATTTCTTTTACTCTCGATTAAACCACCAGCACAGTCTCGCTTTAACAAGTTCCATTGTCTCCGATCTAACAATCTCCCACTTTTAAAGATCACATTATTAGGCGATATGACTTTCTTATCCTTAGAAATCTGCGATAGAGTGGTATATCTATACGTATTAGCTCATGTTTCCTTCAGTCACCCCTCTTCTTCCATCATATTCAAAACTAAACACAACGAAGGAAGCATTATGTAAAAATAAAAATAAAAAATTAGAAGGAAATGAAACTGTTTCATGAAACTTAATAGTACTCAATTTCATGAAACTGTTTCATGAAACTGTTTGTATTGAGATGTTAGTAATCAGTTGAATTATGTAAAAAAAAATTCTAGAGGGGGACACTTAATAGTACTCAATTTCATGAAACTGTTTGTATTGAGATGTTAATTCCACACGGAATAAAAATTAGAAGGAAATGAAAAGAACAAAATCACCATTTTCAGTTGGCAAGCGATCAGATTAATAACTATGATTTGATTGTGGTTTTTGAAAACATGTAGGCCAGGACTGGTGAAGCTACGCCATGATGTGAAGACATGCGAGTACGAGGATGTCCATGTGATGTGGGGAGATGCTGAAGAGAAGCGAGGCGGAGCTCAGTGGATCATCTTCAAGGCTTAGAAAGAAACACCTTTGGAATGTGTTCCAGTGGGCTAAGCGCACTCCACATCTGTGCCGCAGCTTTTGACCATGCTTGCTGTTTAGCAGGCCCTTGTGAGCTTACATAACTCCAACTTCATGTGTGGACGGCATGAATATCAATATTGGTAAATAGCAATATAAGTACAGAATATTGAGTGGTTCATATGGGAGAGACTACAATCCAAGTGTCTATCTGATGGGTGTTTGATTGATTCACTTGTAATTTGTCTCCTAGCTGTGTCTCCATTGAAATAAACTGTACGTAGTATATAAGGTGGTAGTGTTTCGGCTTTGGAGTGTGGTTCTGCACGTATATATATGTTCTTATGTATCACTTCTAGACTTATAAATGGTGTTCAACCATATTAATAGTTTTGGATGCCTTTCTGAACCTCTTCTATATTGGTTTTTAGATATATGTGTGTGTATTTTTGTGAGTGAACAATTGCTTATCAGAGAGCGATCTGCTAAAGAAGTGCTGTTCCACTATGTACTTCTCTTGGGAAGTTTCCACTGCTTAATTAATTATTTATTTATGGAAACCAGGTGCTGCTTTGGAATTTTCAAGTGAACATGGAATAAGAAAAAGAAAAATGTTTTGCATAATTATTTGTGACTGTTAAAACTCATTCTTATTTCTGAATATGCAGTAAGCAAAAGTTCAGTAGAATGTGGATGTCTGTTTAAGCTAGAACAAATTGTTTTCACATTTTAATCAGATTCCTAAGCCTACTTGAAGACACCCTGTGTAAGATTACAAAGGAAATATCATGCATAAGTTGCAACTACCCTTAAACAACATTTTTGCTCTAAATTAACGATTTTAAGCACAATCAATGAATTATTTTCCACTGATGAGACTGCGAACAGGGTAGGCTAGTCACTCCACCAATCAAAACCTTGCCTTGGATTAGTTATAAATCCAAATCAAAATGGACCAAATAAATGCAAAGAACAGCATATACCAACTTCCCAGTACTGCTGCCAATACTCTACCAAAGTCTCCGGACAACATGCTCCTATTCTATTGTCTCCGATCTATCACACCATGATCACGACCATGTCCATTGACTACTGAGGAAGAGATGGTCAACCGATTCTGCTGCAACATTCATTGCAGAAAATACAACTCACATCAGCCTATTTGACCTTTGCATCACTTGCCATCCCACATGTTCACAAGTTGTTCCTCCTTCGATGATCTATGATTTTCCATCTTCCTAGAAGAAAGAAACAGCCACTGTCCTCAAAATGCCAGCACCATCGATCCTTGATCAAGGTTCTTAGAACCACTTTATTCAGAAGCTTTCGGCACTCAGCCCACTGCCCAGCTTCCCGCCCCAACAGATGGCACCATTAATTTAGATCTAGGTTGCAACAACTCAGCAACCTTCACAAAATGAACCATTTGAATCAACAAATCAACACAAGCACGAGTTTAGAAAAAAAAAATTTATAAAAACACAATAGACAATATATATAGAATCTGCTGTTCCACAAGCAATAACAACATAACATTCTGTCCCAAAAAAGTTAAGAAAAAGAAATTAAAAAAAAAAAAGCATCAAAGTCAGAAAAAGAATTGTATTACTATAACCAAGAATCTCCAGTCACAAAGAACAAATTAATGGTAACCAAACGATCGTCTAGTAAAGAACAAAGATTACAACTTTCCGTGTTTTCCTAACGGAAAATCTAAAAACACCAAACTGATCGTGAAAGAGAACCTTATTCAGAACAAATTAAGGGACCAATCGAGCTCTGCAGTATCCAATAAACCATCTGATCTTGTATATACATCAAGTGGAGATGTGTTTAAAGCACTAATGTATCCATCCAAATCAAATAAGTCTTGTAATGGTGGCATGTCCGGAACATGTATCAACGGCAAATCAGTGGCGTCTAATGCATCAAAACTCTTTTGATTTGGGTTTTCTTCCTCTTGTGATCTCATGATGGTCTGGGCTTCCCCTAAATTTCCACAGCATGTATCACAGTAATATAAACCATTTGATGCTGTTTGTTTATTCTCAGTTGCAGACATGTCTAAAGCATTCATGTATGCATACAAATCTTCATCCAAATCAAAATCAATATCACCCAGATCCAGCTTGTCCTCGTCTGGTAATGGGGGTATGTCCGGAACATATATCATCGTCAAAGGAGTAGCATCCATAGCATCAAAACTCTTATGATTCCCATTGTCTTCTTCTTGTGATCTCAGGAGTTTCTGGGCTTCCCCTATATTCTCATTGGCTTCTTGTCGTTGCCAATAATCATCCACCAACTCAATATCACCCAAACAAAAATCCAAATCTGCTAATCTAAAATCCAAGTCAATATCACCCATATCCAACTTGTCCTTGTCCGGTAATGGGGTTATGTCCGGAACATGTATCATCGTCAAAGGAGTAGCATCAATAGCATCAAAACTCTTATGATTCCCATTGTCTTCTTCTTGTGATCTCATGATTTTATGGGATTCCCCTATATTCTCACCACGTGTATCACTAATCCCATCTCTATGATCCACACTAATCTCCTCAAATGTTCTCTTTTTATCCGACTTCTTCAATTCAACTCTCTTTATTTTACAAAGCACATAATCACCAGCACCCACGATCTCTTTAAGTGAATACTCATGCATGATCCAATGTGTACCGTTTTCACCACTCTCTTTTCCTTTGTTCTTTGTTTCAAAAACCAACATCTTCTTAAAACCTATAACCTCGTCGTTTCGATTCATAATTTTTTTGCCGGTTGTTTGCCCTTTCCATGTCCCACACCCCGCGGTTCTAGAGACGCGATTTGTGCTAACCATCTTCAATGGGGTTATGACATGGATTACATATTCAGCACTTTTCTTATCGGATTTGTCGTAGGTATTCACCATCTCCCATGGGTCTCCTTGAATGTTGAAGATATTCCATGGCGCAGACGAATAAACGTCGCGCTCGATCACTGGACCACTCGACGACAGAGCTTCACCCGCTTTCTTGAGATTGAGATAATGAGTGATTAACTCTTGGTCGGTTGGCACAAAGCGAAAGCCTGCTGGTATCTTCATATATGAACTGAACGTAAGTTACTGTTGAACTTCACAAAATTGGTATCTTCAATACGATTTTCTCCTCCAAAGTATAGAGCAATGTAAGACAGTTTGATGGTATGCGTCTATGTGATAGCATATATATAGGTATGGGTATGTTCGATTAATTGCATATTACTAACTCTATCCGGATAACTAACTACTTAGCTTTAATCAGACGGGTTTACTTAGCTTTAATCAGACGGTGTTTTCACCTAAAAAATAGAGAAGCATCGGGTTAATTTCCAATCAAATTGTTTTATGGGACTCTATCCGGATAGCTAACTACTTAGCTTTAATCAGACGGGTAGAGAACCTTTGGGTTAATTTGTGAATATGATTCATCAATATATTTAAATGTTATTTAAGTGTTTTATTTATTTATTTAAACTAGGTTAATTTCCAATCAAACTGGGTTAATATATTCTCTAATGTTATTTGCATTGGGATTATTTCCAATCAAATTGTTTTATAGGGACTTAAGCCAATGGCCCTTATACACCAAAATATGGCGTAGCAAAAACTGAAAGCTTTTGTAAGTCTTTGGTACTTGTTTTGGTCAAAAATATACTTTTTTGCCCGAAAAACTTTACATTGTCATAACTTTTGATTTACAAGTCTGTTTTTTTGTAAACTTTGATGTTTCGAAATCATGAAAAAAAGAAATGAAATCTATCAAACGAGATTAATATTGACTATGAAATCACGAGAGGAAAAAATAAATAAATTTAAAACTAAAGTGGGAAAGTATATTTTGTTGCATGAATCTAATAAAAGCATATACTATTGTAAACTTGACATTCATAGGTGCGTAGATCTCGAAAAAAAAAAATTTGAAGAAGTTTTGGTCATTTAATTGAAACAGATAATATTACACATTTGTAAACATATAATATTATCCGTTCAGATAGATAAAAGCTCAAAATGAGGCACCAAAATGTCTGTTTTGGCACAATTTCCAAGTTCAATGTGTACATATCAAGAAAATACATGAAACCAAAAAAAAAAAAAAAAAAGTTACCCAAAAATGCCAAAGAATGAGAAAGTTATGGTCGTTTAATTGAAACAGATGATATTACTTGTTTGTAAACAGATAATATTATCTATCTAGGCAAATTAAAGCTTAAAATGAGATTCAAATTATTTGTTTTTACACAATTTCTAAGCCCAATGTGTAGATCTCAAAAAAAAAAAAAAAAAAAAAAAAAAAAAAAAAAACACCCAAAAGGCTAAAAAAATGATAAAGTTATTGTTAATAGATAAAATCGCTGAACGACCAACTAAAAAATTCAAATTGTTTTTCCTATTTTCATATTACATATGGATCTTGTTTTAAACATATTGATTCATGATTCCAAAAATATAAATTTTATGAAAAATGGGTTTGAAAATTGGGAGTTATGGAATTTTAAAATATAAAGAAAACTAATGATGACATGGCATATCTAACTCTCAAATGTTAAAAAGCCTGAAAATAAGAAAAGAAGTAAAGAAGGATTCTACTAGGTACCAAAAAGTGGCGAGCGACCTTAGCTAAAAGCTCATAACAAGGTTCCAAATTACCTATTTTGGGTTAATTTTGGGTTAACCCCCTCTGTGAGGATAATGCTAACATTTAACCCACCTAGGTGGGGCTAATTTTTAACAGTTAATCCCTTGTTTGACTAATTTTGGGGTTAAGTGACTATGTGAGGTTAATATTGGCACTTAATTAAACTCTCCTATGTGTGGTTAATTTGAACAGTACTTAATCCCTATGTGGGTCTATTTTGAGATAATTTTTTGTAGTTTTCCTTTAGTCCAAAACTACAAGGGAGTTATGTGTCCACTTTTGAATCACATAGTAGTAAAGTGAAAATCAGTCTAACCCAGAGAAGCAAAATGTATTTAAACCTAATTTAAAATACATGAAGATTGTTCTATTGCTCTACTCAAATATCAACAAATAAATAATCTCTAGACAGTGATTGCTAACTTGGCATTTCCTTCTCTTTGATTTGGAAGAGAATTTGAAATGTCAAAAAAATTTAGGGTAAATTGAACTTTTCACCCTTAAAGTTTGGGTGGTTTAGCACTTTACACCCTAAATTTTGAAATTTGGCATTTTCATCCCTCAAGTTTCACCACTACAGCAAATCGCCCAAACTTTAGGGGTGAAAGGTATAATTTACCTTTATTTTTACTAAGAATTTATGGCACTTTATGCTTTGGGCGTAAGAGTGTATATATATATATATATATGTGTGTGTGTGTATGTATATATATATATAGAGAGAGAGAGAGAGAGAGCTTAAATCAGTCTTGAATTGGTAGTGGGATGTACTTTGGAGGAGAGTGAGTGGTGCTCACTAAATATGGGAATTCACATATGTATAGATTATTCCTTTCTTTTTCTTTTTTAATTCTTTTTTAAGCTGAATACTTGTTCACAGAAATTTGGGTAATTTTTGGGGCACATAAGAATCTCACATAAACAAGATACATAAACCACAATGTGTCTATCTCTCTCCTGGTGGGGTTCACTGATACTGTAGGGTACACAGTGTCAGTGGGATACACAGAGGAGAGAGATAGACACATAAAATTTATGCATGTTATTTATGTAAGATTTTTATGTACCCCAAGAGTTATCCCAAAAATTTACTTGAAGGATTTCGTTTGAATTGTTTGTTCTATATGCCAGAATGCCGCTTAGTCTTTTACTTAGACCTCCCTCGAGATTATATGCCAAAATGCCAATATGGGAAAAATTCTTACGTCTTATTCTTCCGAAAATGCCCTTAACGGTTCCTCTAATGTTTACTCTGACCTCCCTCGAAATTACATCATATTACACGGACCTTCTCGTGTTTTTGTTTTTTTTTTTTTGAAATTTTACTGATCCATTTAAAATTTAAAAAGTCAAATCTACCCATTTAAATAATATATATTGATCCTCCTCCGCCGCTACCACTACCACAACATACATACCACCACTCAACTTAATAATTGTCTATATTTATTCTCATTGATCTTATAAAGTCGTGACACAACTACAACCAACTCATTACTTTTCAATAATTATCCACATTGCTAATTAATCTTAAGGCAACCCCAATAAACAAAAATTAAGCCCCAATTGCACCTCTAATCAAGATAGTTATGACCCCAATCAAAAATTCCAATTAAGCAAATATTTGAGCATAGCCATTAAATGGTTTTCGTTTGCGTGTATAAACCCAAATCAAACCCGTAGTCATAGCCCTTATCTCACTGCCATTGACATGGTAAGCGGTCAGAGCTTCTATTAATTGAGAAAGAACAAATTGAAAATTCAATGCGTACATGTATCTTGATTTGTTATTGTTAAAAAAATAAAAAAAAAATTAGAAAAAATCAATGTATCATGCATGTAAATAGATGTGAGATTATACATCATTACTCAAATATAATATTTGATTAGGATTTGAATAGATGACACAGACGTAAATGCAAACAATCATAAATATGTGTATATAACATTCATAATTTTTTATTGTAAGTGTAATAAGCATAATCATGGGTATTTGGAGAAAATGTAAGTTAAAATTAATAAATTTTTGGTCAACTTGCTGTTGACAAAACGAGGGAAGGTAAGTATTACACAACTATAAGCCTCAAAGGAGGTCTATGTAATTAGACCATAGATCAAGGGAGGTTAGTGTATTGTATCCATTTGAGGGGTAAACACGTACTTTCATGTAAAATTTAACAGCGTTAGTCTACTGCTATGAATAAGGGAGGTTAGTGTAATTATAAAAATCACTGGGGAGGTCCGTGTAATTAGACCTAACCTCGAGGGAGGTCAGAGTACTCATCCCAACTTTAAATGTAGAAGGTGTCTTTTGAATTCAATTATAAGATAAAATGAGAATCTTGGGATACTAGGATCCGGTGGCTGAGTTTGTGATTAGCATTCAAAATTGCATTCTTGTCCTCATGATTTACTTTTATTGGACACAACTTATCACCTAATCCGAGAGATTTAATGGATAAATTGTGCTTTTGTTACTTCTCTTTACTGTTCTCTTATTACTAATAAAATATTTTCTTATAGATTTTGGGAGCTTGGTAGAAGTTAGAACCAAGAGTTTTGGTTTCTAGCTCAAAAAAGATCAAGGAACACCATTCTACAAGGTCGGATCGATCCGGATTTTGAGAGTGGATCGATCCGCTGCTTCCCCAAGACTTGGAGATTTTTTCGTGGAAAGTCAGATCGATCTGGCGTTTACACGCGGATTGATCTGTGAGTTGTGACGAGGATTTTGATTGCCCAGTTGAATTCCGGATCGATCCGGCTTTTTGCCTAGGATTGATCCGCGCCTACTGAAGATGCTTCCCTCTTTTTATTACAAGTTTGCCATTTTGTGTTAGAAGTATAAATAGTTAGAGATAGATTTTTGTTAGGGTTAGATTTATTTTGGGTTGTTTTTGGTTTTTAACAAGTTGTAACTCCTCTCTCTCTCGCTCTCCCTTAGGTCTTCTTCTACCTTGCATTTACTCCTCCATCCACCCACCATTAATTTGCATTTGTATTGAATACTTTCAAGCTTGGTTTGGATTATTGAAGTTCTTCTTGCATTTAAGATGTACTCCTTGTGTTAATAATTTTTCTCTCTCACTCTCTTTAATGTTTATGCTTTTATATCTATGAGTAGCTAGATTATGTAGTGGGGATCATAAACCCACCATTGGACCCACTTGAGCTCTAATGTATGATGTTAATGTCTTGAAGTATTTCTAGGGTTCATGTGTGTAAGGTTTGATTTTCTAGAAGTCCATTTATGATGTCAAGCATAATAAGTTGTTCAATCCTTGATTTCAAACCTCACCTTTTGTATTTCATGAAAGTTTCTATCAAACATTGTAGGTTGACAACCACATATTTGATAGTTTGCCTCAATGAAATTCTATACCCTAGAATATACTACAAACATGAAATTCATTTGTTGTTTGGTCCAAGGTGGGGGAATGCTCCCCAACCTCTATCTTTCCATTCGAAAAACCTCCTTCTGATTAAACTTGTTTTGATTAAAGCTCACTTTTCACTTTATAATTGTCATTATAGTATAACTAGTGTTAATTGAATCTCACAAAAAGACAAAAAGTTGTAGTATTTCTTTTATAGTTTCTTTGTCCTTTTTCGCATTGTAATTGTTTTATAAGCAACCATTATCGTTGTTGCATTCTAATCCCCGTGGACTCGACAACCTACTTCTAATATTATATTTTTAATAGGTTATAACAAAGAACTTGATTTTGACGTAATCAGTTTGTTTTAGGTAGACCTCCATATGAAAGAGTCTGTCTTTCTTAGGAACAATTCTCCGATTGTTTGGTATATATTTGTTGCAAACATCCAGTCCAATCCCCCCACAGGATCTATGAGAAAATAATGCAAGAACGAAAGAAATAAAGAACAAGCACACAAGAAACACAAGATTTCTACATGGTTCGGCCAATTATGCTTACATCCACACCGTTGCAGAGTTGTATTTTGCTTTAGGGTTTCAAAGAGAGTTGGAGTCCATGTTTACAACCTTAGGAAATAGTACATATAGCCTATACAAAGTTTCCTTATGAACTAGCTTCCTAAACCATATAGTAAACCTTAAATTTGTTGCCAAGTCCCGATCCTGTGCGAGCAGCCCGCTTGTGCAGTGCCCGCTTGTGTGGAACCTCAGTGTGCTGACATAAAAGAATGCGCAAGATCATCCTCGCTCCTGTCCTCGCTACTATGTCCGCTCGCGCGCGCGAACACATCCTGCCCAGATTTCTTCTTGGTTTGCAAATAGAAGCTCCACCGAAACTATCCCGAGCTCTTGGGATTAGGATTCACCATTCTTATTGATGTTGTCAGAATCAAGATATAAAAAGTGTTCTTTACTTTTCCAAAGATTTGCAGTGTGGAAGTAAAGGTCGAACCCACAGAGATTGATTACTACAGCTCTTAATTTTAAAACCTAAGTCTAATTAATTAGGAAAAATGGATTTGAATTGGATTTAATTAAACTAATAACTATAAAAGTAAATCTAAACTATGAGAGCAATAAAAAGTGTTTTAAATAATGTTTAAGGGAACCTAGGATTGCAAATCCACCACTAGCTTCATAATAGGAATATTTATGAGTTACTTTAGCTTACTAAGTTGGATGATAATGGGGAATTGTAGCTACAAGCCCAATTCCTCCGACAAGAAGATATTCATGGTTCAAGCACCAACATAATCCATCTTCGGTTAGCACGAATTATCCCACACTAAACTAGGGTTGTGATCTAATCCGTCTAACCTAGGCATGGACTATTCGGATACTTGATAGCACAAATCAATAAAGCACCATCACATGTAAACAATCTAAACAAGCACAGCAAGAATAGATCGTTGAGCACATCACAGTCAAAATAGATCTAAGACAAGAATAAATTCTGAAAGTAATGATTTAATCAATAGAAGTACGATTTATTTATAAAAATCCTCTAAACATGTGACTGTCATCCATACATAATAAAACTAAAATAAAAACATAAATAAAACCCTATTACTCGTCTAGGGCTTCATTGAAACCCTAGATCTATGATCTAGCCATCCATGGAAGTGATGGATGGCAAGTAGTTGATGGAGGAGGCCATGGAAACCCTTGGTCTTCTTCTTCTTCTCCTTGCTTCCCTCCCTTCAATGGCTGGAAGTATGGTTATAAAATGTGTATGTATGGGTGTGTAACCCTTCAATTGAAGTAAAATAGAGTATATATAGATGTACAACAAGTTTTGGAAGCCTTCCTAACCCGAAACGAACTGAAACTGATGTAATTTACAGTCTAGACGTCGTTCAGCAGTTTCGTTTGCACAGGAGTCTTCAGTACACTGAAATACGCAACTTTGGTTTTTACACATATCGCGCGAGCGGGTCGCGCGAGCGCGACATTTGGACTTCGCGCGCGCGGATCGCGCGAGCGATTCTAGGTATCTCGCGCGAGCGGATCGCGCGAGCGATTTCTGGTTTTCGCGGGCGCGGATCGCGCGCGCGACTTGGCTTTTTCAGCTTCTTTTCTTCTGCTTTTTCACCCTGTTTAGCCTGATATACTTGATTTCTTCCAAAACCTGTCAGAAAATAGAAAACGAAGTAAAAATATACAAAAACAGGATAAAAAGGTACTAACAAATGTTCGTTAAGGCGTATAATTAGGATTAGTTCTCTCCCGATCACACCCCCAAACCTACATTTTGCTAGTCCTCGAGCAAAACTAAAATAAAAACCAACTACTAATAAACTACTACTCCATTTTCGCATGGATCACGATTGCATTTAGCATATGCAACAAGCCTTTTAAACCTCTAGGTGTCCCTAGTCGGACGAGTGAAGTCTCGTGAGGGTTCTCATCAACAAGTCACCCACAACCATCTTTATTAACTTAAAAATTTAAAAAGTTTTATTAAAACAAATAAACAATACTCCTTATTATAAACAACGATTTGAAATAGAATAAAGAACAAGAAGAAACGTAATGAGACATCCACCTAAGTCATGAAAAACAATCTCAAGCACATGCATCGTATAAATCAATAGAATTTCTCATAAAATTGCACGTGTGTGATATGGTAGTCAAGTGAACACGCGCATGTCATGAACTTGGAATATAACTCGGATAACCATCCAACTATGTCTCGACTACGAATCTCACAATGTTAATTACACTCTCAAATGAAACACTCAGAAACAGGTGTAATTTTTCTAATATATGTGAGTAAAGGAAATATGTTTTCAAAACGAGAATACTCACATATGACTCGAAAAGGACGCATGACACGAAAGAACAGTAGTCTCATTGATAGGACGCCAACAGTCAAGAGAAATTAGTCATTACCAAATTTTAATCCCCCTCCCATCGTTTTCATATCCAAACCATGTTTCCTAGGATCAAATAGGACTTTTCAAAGGTTGTAATGTGGCTCAGGCAATGAAAAAGGATAGAAAGGATTCATTAGGTAGTTTTCAGGATGGCATTGTAACGCATGTTCGATTTCTTTTATTCATCTCTTCTACCAACTTTCATCTTTTCTTTCTCTTCATTCCTTTTCATTCATTTCAATTTTTTTCAACCTTCCTCTTCTTTATTTTTTTTCTTTTCCTTTTTCTTTTCTCGATTCTCAAATGATTATTCATCGAATACCAAGCAACTACCCCAATAGCATCTTATTTTCTTCTTCCTTTTCAACACATCACCTTAACACTACTAAAAGGTGACAAATCTCTCAGTGGTGAACTCCGAGTTTGTCAAGTCGGAGCAAAAACAAGGATAACGGTAATCAAAGAAAGAAATGGCATTTTAACGGCTCAAGGGGCGAACTAAGGAAATTTATCATTTATCGGTCGATAATAAACAAAGAAGGCCTAAAATCACTTCCTATGGTTATATGGTTCTTCAATATTTACGACGAAAGATTATTTAGCATGGTAACAAATATTTTAACTTGACTATCAACCAAAATAATAATAATGAAACTAAACAACAAGTAGATGCGCTATTTCAATGAAATTAGACAAACACAATATGTATTTATAACCCTCTAAAAAGAAAAGATAGGCTCAAAAGCTCACCGGGTCTAGTCTCCACCATGTGTTATCTAGAAATCCGAATCATATTATAGTTCACATCAAACATGTATTCAAGCGACTACGTGCAGTGCATAAGTTTATGTGCAAATCTATGATATAAAACTACGATTCAAACGATACATAACTTAAAACATTTCAACATAACTTCAGCAAATGTTTAATCACATATTCTCTTGTTTATCCTTCTATAACAATTCAAAGTTACATAACAAGAAGTATCAAATTAAGATTAAATTGATATTGCAAAAACGTTGGTAACATCGTTTATTTAAACACACTTATTGAAAAATTTTAAAAATTTTGCATAACTAATGCGCATGTGTGCATACCCCCAAACCTAAACCTTTCATTGTCCCCAATGAAACAATAAAACAAAAGAAAGGAAAGTACGTAAAGAAGGAACGATAGTACCTCGATATCGGCAATGACAAACAGGTGAACACAATGGAATATGTCAATAAATTTCAATGTTACCTGTTACTACTAGATAAACGAAAAGAACTAACAAAAGAATATTAAAAGTAAATGAAACAGAAATATAAAATAGAAATTTAAAAACTAATTTAACTAAACTAAACTATCAAATGGAAAAGAAATAAAATGAAAAAGTATACATGTAATAACAAGGAAAACAACGAATACGAACTAAACTGAACCAAATAAACATAAACATAAAAGAAACACAAATAGGTAGGGGGAAAGATATTGAAAACAAAAGAAAATGTCAGAAAAATGGGAGATCGCGCGAGCGACCGTCGCGCGCGCGAATCCCAAATTTTTTTTTTTTTTTTTTAATAAAAACCTCGCGCGAGCGAGGTACCTCGCGCGAGCGACATTAGGCGCGAGGAGAACCTGAGGGCTCATACAAAGAAAACGAAAGAAAAACACTAAGGCACATTCTCGCGCCAGCGGGCCGCGCGAGCGACATCTCGCGCGAGCGGGTTGCGCGCGCGAGAATGGTATTTTCTATTTTTTGGCTAAAATTATGTATATAATATTAAAATAAATTAATTCCAACCCCCAAACCTGTCCAGAATGTCCAAAACAGACCCAAACAACGACTCAAAAACGACCAAAATCAAAGAAAATAGACGAAATTAAGCTTGGGTTGCCTCCCAAGAAGCGCTAACTTTTACGTCTTCAGCTAGACCGTTCTAGCTCAAGACTTACGGCAGCTGTAACTCGGATTTTGTACCCCTAAGGATGTCAGGTAGAGCTCGGTGGTAAGCAGAAATCACGTCACTTCGAATTAATTCAATCGACGGTTTGTCAGTATGTTCAAATCGATTTCTTACCTTCCGAGTAGATTCAGCATTAGGGTCCGAAGTATTAGGGTTCATCCACTCATCATCCGCTATATCTTTTTCGTTACTCACCTTTATTTCTTTGTTAGGCTCAATATTCCGTCCTACCTCACCTTCCGCCTCACATAGGTAATCCTCATCTTTAGGAGGTTGATCAATAGCATTAAAAACGTTTAATTTTAAGTTCATGTTCCCAAACGACACTTTCATTACCCCCGTCCGGCAGTTGACACGTGCGTTGGCCGTGGCTAAGAATGGACGACCAAGAATGACAGGAGTGTATTTTCTAGCATCTATCACTGGTTCGGTGTCAAGGACCATAAAATCAACAGGATAAAAACATTGATCAACTTTTACTAGGACGTCTTCGACGATTCCCCTAGGTACTTTGACAGAACGATCCGCTAATTGAATAGTAGCGGCCGTAGGCTTAAGTTCCCCTAAACCTAATTGTTTATAGACGTGATAAGGTAAGAGGTTAACACTAGCTCCTAAGTTAAGGAGAGCCCTATGAATGATAGTGTCACCTATGACACATGAAATCGTAGGCGTACCTGGATCCTTATATTTCGGAGGAGCGTGTTGGAAAATTGAACTTACTTTTTTCGTGAGGAAGACCTTTTTAGGAATATGACTGCGTATTTTATGCTTTTGAGTACAAAGGTCTTTTAAACATTTAGCATAAGCGGGAATTTGTTTAATAGCATCAAGGAAAGGAATATTTATTTTAACTTGTTTAAACACCTCGAGTATATCTTCCATTTTTGACCCTTTCTTGGGCAAATGCGACGGTCCCTCAACATTTGGTGGATATGGCATTCTCGGAATATAATTCGTTGGGTCCGATTCTTTTTCTTTCTTATTTTAGCTCGCGTCCTCACCCTTCTTCGTATTAGAGTTGATATTCATATCTTTCACATTCTCATTCGGAATTTCTATTACCTCTTCCTCTCGTGTAGTCAACCTAGTTGATATGGCGTTTACTTGCTCATTCGACCCCTTAACCTCATATTGTCCCTTAGGGTTTTGAATTGTTTGACTAGGCAACGTCCCCTCATTTCTACGACTCACTACAGCAGCTAGTTGTCCCATTTGGGATTCAAGCTTCGCAATGGATTGTGTGTGTGAGTGCACTATTTGTGCTTGTGCCTGTACTTGCGTTTCAATTTTATTAAGGGATGCCAACACCTTTTCCTCAAAAATGTTACCCCTTGAAGGATTCGAATTAGGAGGCGGGTGTTGGTATTAACTAGGTTGAAACTGAGGTCGATACGCATTTGGAAAATTAGTTGCCTCATTAAGATTATTAGTATTATTTTTCCACGAGAAGTTAGGATGGTTTCTCCATGGCGCATTCGGATTATTAGTAGTTGCATTATAATTATTTCGTGGGTATTGTTGAATAGAATTAATGTGTTGCTCCACGAATTCCGGAAATTGACTTGCCGATGGACATGCAAGTATAGAATGTGAAGGATCAGAACATAATGCACAAATTTCATGAGCGGGTGAGACTGTCGTTTGGTTCATTATCATAAGTCGGTCAAGTTTTTTAGATAATTCTTGAAATTCAATAGAATGACTCGACTCAAACTTCACCTCTCGTTTGGGTGGAGGAAGATATCCTTCCGAACGTACCGACACAGCCTGATGCATCGAGTTCTCGCTTAAAGTTTCAAAAATTTTCCAGGCCTCATCGGCACTTTTGTGTAGGAAGGTACCCGCACAAACAGCATCGACGGTGTTACGGACCGAAGGAATAAGTCCCTCGTAAAAGACCTGGACCAACTGCCACTTAGGAACCTGATGATGTGGACACGAACGTAATAATTCTTTAAATTTTTCCCACGTGTCGTAGAGTGATTCCCCATCTTGCATCACAAAGTTTGTTATAGATTTTCTTATCTGATTCGTACGCATAATCGGGAAAAACTTTTGTAAAAATGCGGTGTGTAAGTCTTCCCATGTTCTAATTGTGTTTGGCTCCAAAGATTGGAGCCAATATTTAGCTTTGTCTTTTAATGAGAATGGAAAGAGCCGCATTTTTAATTCATCATCAGTAAGATTCTGGATTTTCAAAGTAGAGCATATATCCTGAAAATCTCCTAAGTGTTTATATGGATCTTCATTTAGACGGCCATGGAAAGATGGAAGTAGCGAGATGGTAGACGACTTTATCTCAAAGTGAGATGCCGTCGCCTCCGGTAATTCAATACATGTTTGTGGCGTGTAAGTCGTCGGAATAAAATAATCTTTAAGTGGAGGAGGTGGCGGTATATTAAGATTATTCATATTAGCTCCGTTGTTATTTTGGTTATTTTCGTTATTATTTCCAATGTCTGCCATTTTAATTGGTTCTATGTTATGAAAGCGTGGTTTCTTTAGTCTTTGAAGGGTACTACGTATTTCGGATTCAAATAAAGACGTTGGTTTCGATGTCAAATCGTCGTCTATTAAAAACATTGTTCTAGAAGTTAAGTTTGAAGACTTATTAAGTCTTAATGTACATTCAAGTTCAGAGTCTAAAGGTTGTAATTCCGGTTTATTTGAACGTGTACCGAACATAAACTAAAAGAAAGTAAACTAAAAACAAAAACTGACTCAATAAATAAAAAAAAACAAATAGCAATCACGCAAATAAGACGACAAGCACACAACTACTATGATGCATGAATATTATCCTGTAATGCAATGACCGCGTCAAGCCCAGCGCCCCGGGTTTTCTAGCTAATGCAGTGCAATTAACCCTAAACTAATGCAAATAGTGCGTCACAGCGCCCTGACTTACAGTGGTTTAAAGCGAATTTCACAAGAGCAATTTATTTAATTTTTATTTTTATTTTTATTTGCGTAAGCTCCTTTGACGTAATTAGCTGCTCCACTCGGAAACGTTGACTACAAAATAAAAGAACAAGTTAGTAACTAAAAACAAAAACGGAAAATAAGAAAAGAAAACCTAATCTAATATTTACGAATTAACTAAACTACGATTATAAAACTCAAGGTAGTAATGCAATCCCCGGCAACGGCGCCAAAAATTGATGTTGTCAGAATCAAGATATAAAAAGTGTTCTTTACTTTTCCAAAGATTTGCAGTGTGGAAGTAAAGGTCGAACCCACAGAGATTGATTACTACATCTCTTAATTTTAAAACCTAAGTCTAATTAATTAGGAAAAACGGATTTGAATTGGATTTAATTAAACTAATAACTATAAAAGTAAATCTAAACTATGAGAGCAATAAAAAGTGTTTTAAATAATGTTTAAGGGAACCTAGGATTGCAAATCCACCACTAGCTTCATAATAGGAATATTTATGAGTTACTTTAGCTTACTAAGTTGGATGATAATGGGGAATTGTAGCTACAAGCCCAATTCCTCCGACAAGAAGATATTCATGGTTCAAGCACCAACATAATCCATCTTCGGTTAGCACGAATTATCCCACACTAAACTAGGGTTGTGATCTAATCCGTCTAACCTAGGCATGGACTATTCGGATACTTGATCATAGCACAAATCAATAAAGCACCATCACATGTAAACAATCTAAACAAGCACAGCAAGAATAGATCGTTGAGCACATCACAGTCAAAATAGATCTAAGACAAGAATAAATTCTGAAAGTAATGATTTAATCAATAGAAGTACGATTTATTTATAAAAATCCTCTAAACATGTGACTGTCATCCATACATAATAAAACTAAAATAAAAACATAAATAAAACCCTATTACTCGTCTAGGGCTTCATTGAAACCCTAGATCTATGATATAGCCGTCCATGGAAGTGATGGATGGCAAGTAGTTGATGGAGGAGGCCATGGAAACCCTTGGTCTTCTTCTTCTTCTCCTTGTTTCCCTCCCTTCAATGGCTGGAAGTATGGTTGTAAAATGTGTATGTATGGGTGTGTAACCCTTCAATTGAAGTAAAATAGAGTATATATAGATGTACAACAAGTTTTGGAAGCCTTCCTAACCCGAAACGAACTGAAACTGATGTAATTTACAGTCTAGACGTCGTTTCAGCAGTTTCGTTTGCACAGGAGTCTTCAGTACACTGAAATACGCAACTTTGGTTTTTACACATATCGCTCGAGCGGGTCGCGCGAGCGCGACATTTGGACTTCGCGCGCGCGGATCGCGCGAGCGATTCTGGGTATCTCGCGCGAGCGGATCGCGCAAGCGATTTCTGGTTTTCGCGGGCGCGGATCGCGCGCGCGACTTGGCTTTTTCAGCTTCTTTTCTTCTGCTTTTTCACCCTGTTTAGCCTGATATACTTGATTTCTTCCAAAACCTGTCAGAAAATAGAAAACGAAGTAAAAATATACAAAAACAGGATAAAAAGGTACTAACAAATGTTCGTTAAGGCGTATAATTAGGATTAGTTCTCTCCCGATCACTTATCAATCTCCCACTTGGAGCCTAATCACACTGCTAATACGAACCCTTCTCAAAGCAATAATCACTCATCTCTGCAACGCATCTTCAAGTTCTATGCTTGAAGACCATTTGAAGTTCCAGATAACTTCAGTTTGTCAATGGTCACCGCCTCTGTCAACATGTCTGTCGAGTTTGACTCCCACTGATCTTCTCAAGAGATAGCACCCCATCATATAAGAGAGACCATATAAAATGATATCTCAACTGAATATGCTTTGTTCTCGAATGGAAAACCAGATTATTCACTAGATGAATCGCACTTTGACTGTCACAGTGTAAAATACTATTTCCAATGTCCTTCCCTAATTCCTTACAGAACTCTTATAGCCAAATCATCTCATTGCTTGCCTCTTTCACGGCAACATACTTAGCTTCAATAGTGAAGAAAGATACGATCTTCTATAATTGAGACACCCAACTAATAGTTGTACCACCCAAAGTATATACATACCCCGTTGTACTCTTTCTGTTATCCACATCATTGGCCAAATCTGCGTCTACATAACCTTGCAACACCATTTTTGCTCCTTTGAAAGAAAGAGCAATCTCTGAAGTGCCCCTCAAATAATTGCGAACCCACTTCAACGCCTCTCAATGGTTCTTGCCTGAATTGCTTATGTACCTACTCACATCTCCCACTGCATGTGCAATGTCTGGACGTGAACATACCATGGCATACATGAGGCTCCCAACTGCCGAAGCTTATGGAACTCTTTCCTTATTCTTTCGTTCTTCATCGGTTTATGGACATTGCTCCTTTGATTGCCTAAAGTGACCAGCCAAAGGACATACCATCGATTTTGCATCTTGCATGCTAAACCTGCTAAGCACCCTCTTCACGTACTCCTCTTGTGACAATTTTAATGTATCCGCTTCTCTATCCCTGTTAATTCTCATCCCAAGGATTTGTTTAGCTTTTCCCAGATCTTTAATTGCAAAGTGCTCGAACAACTGACTCTTCAAATTATTTATATCTTGAATGTTTGATCCTGCTAACAACATATCATCCACATACAAGAGCAAAATGATGAAATCACTTCCAAACCACTTCACATAATAATAGTGATCTGCTTGACACCTTATGAAGTCACTTGTACGCATAAAACTGTCGAACTTCTTGTACCATAGCCGATGTGCTTGCTTCAAACCGTATAAGCTTTTTACTAGCTTATAAACCATTTCCTCTCTACCTGGTGCTTCAAACCCTAGCGACTGCTTCATGTAGATTTTTTCATCAAAATCGCCATGGAGAAAAGCTATCTTCACAGTTAGCTGCTCTAGATATAAGTCATCTGCCACGACTATACTCAACACCACCCTAATTATAGTTAGCTTTAGAATCGAAAAGAAAATCTTGGTATAATCAATACCTTTCTTTTGTTGAAACCCCTTTACCACCAATCTCGCCTTATAGCGATTTCTACTATCTTATTCTTCCTTTAACCTGTAAACTCATTTGCTGTGAAGTGCCTTCTTCCCCTTTGGTGACTCAGTAAGCTCCTATGTCTCAGTTGACATAAGTTAGTCCATCTCATCTTTCATGGCTAACTTCCACTTATAGAGCTTCTTCATAACTTTCTGGTTCACTTTCTATCTGTCAATAACATATAATACAAAGATAGAGAATACCTCTGTATAGGTCTAACAATCCTGGAAGACTGCCTTATCGTAGAGCCCGGTATGATCAACGCTTACCACAAAACTGTGTTTTTCGGTGTTTTCTCATCCCCAAAATCTTCAATTTCTAATGACTTTTTGAATTTGGTTATCCCAAAACTGATACCCAAACTCATATGTGCCATAACCAATGAAAGTGCACTTCCTTGATTTTGGTTCCAGCTTACTCCTAGCTTCAGAATCAATATACACATATCAAACACAACCAAACATATGCAAATACGAAAGATTTAGCTCTTTCCCACTCCAAACCTCCTCTAGTAGCCTCTCATCCAAAGGAACTGAAGGTCCATGATTGACAAGGTGTGCAGCAGTGCTAACTTCCCAAAACATCTTGGGCAACCTAAAATGTATCCTCACACTTTTGGCCCGTTCAGTCATAGTTCTGTTTATGCGTTCTACAATGCCATTTTACTGTAGGGTCCTCAAAATAGTCTTCTCCATCCTAATTCCATTGTTTGAACAAAACTCAATGAACTCACTATCTTTGTACTCCCCTCCATTATCGAATCTAAGGCATTAAACCTTCAAACTCGTCTCTGTCAAGCCCCGACGTAGCAAAAATATGAAAAAAAAAATTCATTTCCTTTTTGGACACGTAGGCCGCGACAAGTAAAAGTAACCAATTGTCCATAATATAACTAAACAGTGATGCTAATATAGAGTAAATGGAAAGCGGGAATAAATAAAACTTAATATTTCATTCCCAAACTAAACTAGACTATTACATCAACATCTGTCTTAGGCACATATCGCCTTTACAATATTATTCTAAATAAAATATATTATTTTTAGCTTACAACCTTAAACAAATATAAGTAATATAAAAGAAGTTTCCTTTCAAAAGCCCCTACCTCTAGCTAGCATAGCTGTAGTCATATGTATCCTCATTTTCTTGGAAGTCTGGATAATTTGGATGTCTAGGGCATAAAACACCGTCAGCTAATGAAAGCCGAGTGAATATAATAAACCGGCACACACAATGTATATAAAAGCATACTTAAAGTTGTCGCGGTTTTGTATCTTAAAATGCTATTAATCGTTTATTCTAAGGCATCGTCAAATACAAATACAATATAGATCAACATGTGAACATTCATAGGGAACATATTCTTGACTTCATTCCTTTTAACAGTTATACGATAACGAATGTGACCGTGCATAAACAATGCAACATTCTCATCTCACCGACTCTTTTACCTCAATGACAACATCATAACCAACATATGGTTTTAGAATAGCTTGCTTCTCAATGGCCGAATGATTGGTATTACCGTGTCCACGTGCTCGGCAATACCACATCAAGATATTCAAGGTTTCCATCACCTCTATCAACTTGTACAATACCGTTAGTTCAGAATAGTATTCCTGTTAAGGGCCGAATGATTATGATATACTAGCATGCCTCCCAAGGGCCGAGTGATAATGATATACTAGCATGCCTCCCAAGGGCCAAATGGTCAACCCACGTTGACCAAGATAGTAGCGTGCCTCCCACGGGCTGACCATCAATCAAGATATTCTCTAAAACCATCACCACCACTCTCTATCCCTTTACTCAAAGCATACTATGCATACCGACATCTCTTGACTCAAAACAAACATACAATGTATACTGACACCAATACAGTGACATAAATTGTTGTGGCATCATAACATGCATATCCTTCTAGTCATACGGTACATCAATTTCACAAATCATAATAAGCTTAGCATGAATCATAATTCAATCCCACACGTAATTCAATTCCATATAAACATGAAGTACAATGACTTATAACACGTGGTACAATATTCAAGAATTAAATCAAATATTCCTTTCAACATGCAATATATTACTTTGTTAAACTCAATATTACTTAATTGTGGGTTATAGTTTTTGTCGCGACTTACATTAATTCCATAAACATGTGTCACAGTTTTCTCTTCATTAAACATACTCGACACAGATCATACTCTTACTAAGCTTGGATTTTACAACATAATTAAACTTGGGTTAAACATGTGATACATCCAATTAAATCTAAGATATCATATTTTCCTTATAAAAACCATTCACAATACTCCCTAAATAGAATTCAGGGTATCACAGTTAGGTATAGCAACTTCTACAAAAGTATCTAAACATTGTGTCACAGGGGTGCGGGACTGGTCTTAGTACTATAGCGGGACCAGTCATGGTAGGGATCGGTCTTGGTATACATGTGGGATCAGTCCTTGTATAATTTCAGATAGAATAATGTTATGTACACTTAAAAAGTACACAAGCTAGAGTGTCAATGACAATTTTGAAATTAAATTTTTCTATATTTACTTATATTTGGTAACTAAAGAGTATTTTAGGTGATCCTATTGTTACCCTATGTAGCACGGGTATAGAGTTAGTCTCTCAATAATTGCAAATAAGTGATTATTAATCTCAAATAAGCTTATTCAAATGGAGCCTTAAATATCTGTGAGATCCACAAAATGTGTAAATAAGTCAACTTCTTTGCCTCTCAAGTCTAAGCATCTCTCCATCCGACAAAGTCTACTTTAACACACAACCTAGACGCTTTCACTCTCACACCAAAATTCCCAAACTACCCTTTCTTCTTCCTTCACTGTTCACACAAGACAAACCAAGTCTCTCTCTTTTGTTTGATTCATCTCTCTCTCTCTTTGATTTCTCTCACCTCTCTCAACTGTGAAATCGTCAATGCAAGACTCACTGTCACAATTCCAGTCTCACTCTCACTCTCACTCTCAAAAGAGCTCTCTACATGAAGACCAAATGACGTCGCCTTCTAAATTCTTCAGCTCCAATGTCAAAACTCAAAAAGTGATTAACTATGGCCCCCCTGCCGGAGATGCCAATTCCAATTTTAGATTCTATGTTGGTGCCGGATCGAACTTTGCCAGGTACAAGCTCATGTCTCCGGCAAAGCTCGCGATCTCTACGTCACCGTGCGTTACGATCCCTCCAGGTCTCTTTCCCGCTCCACACTCTCGAGGTGTCTTAGGGACAGATTTTCTTGGAACAAGATTTATGTACGTAGCAGTTTCCAAAGCATAATCCCAAAGGAATAATGGCAACTCCGAATAAATCATCATCGACCTAGTCATGTCTAAAAGAGTCTAGTTACGCTTAATGTAATAGTGATTCCTGCGAAAGTGAGTTAGGATTTTTGTTTCTTTTGTTTCTGTTTTTAGTTTTTAGAAATGACCCTGCATTAGATCACTTCATTTCTAGGGAATATCAATAAGCTAGTTTGGGGGTGTGATTTGTGGTAAATATTACATATTCATAGCACGTTTTACAGCTCCTTTTGCATAATTTTTTCCCCAAGTCCCTAGACTTAGATGCATTTCAATGATAAAATGTTTTCTATGATTTTGATGCGCAAACATGTGTTTTTAAACTATTTTATAGGTCATGGGAAGCATTTCTCGCATAAAAAGTGATTCTAATGAAAAGAATGATAGCAGCAGTTGGAAAAATTCCATTTTTGACATTGAAAACCTTAGAATTATAAGATTTATCATGAAATATAAAATGTATATCTATGAGTTACGGTCGCGTGGCCACAAACTAGAGGTCAATCCAAGGTCCGAGTGAAGAGGTATGGCTATTGATCGGCGACGAATAGTTGCCGTTTATAGTCCTAAAAATACGCTTTGTTAGCCCATTTCATGTAGTTATTAAGTGATTTTTAATAGGTATTCTATATTTTGTAGATTTTGGAGCTTTATTATGAAAATGCACAAAAATCCAACGATTAGTGGCTTTGGAAGTCATTCTGGGCTCAAAAGATGATTCCGGTGAAGGATGAATGCAGTAGCAGCCTCGGAAAATTGCATTTTTGACAAGTAATACTTCAGATTTGAGAAATTTCTCTCCAGAGATATAAAATGTAGATCTTCGAGTTACGGACGCGTGGCCGCAAACGGTGAGTCAATACGAGTTTCGAGTCAAAGGTTATCACAATTCTACGAAAGTCGCGCAGAGTAGCGAAAAATCTGAGAAAATTCTTGAAAATGCCCAGGTCGCTGGAGCGACCCGCGCGAGCGACCCTTTGAAAAAGTCAAAGTTGCGTATTTCGAGGCCCTGAAGAGCCCTGTGCAACCCGAATTGGCTGAATACGTCCAGAAACGTAAAAACAGCTGTTTTAGTGCGAATTGACTTAGGAAAGCTTCCTAAATTAATCCTTCCAAACTCTATATAAATCCTATTCTAAATCAAATTTATATATACATATCATTACACAACAATATACACAGCCATATACAACTAAAATTTCAGACATTGAAGAGAGGAAAGCAAGGAGAAGAAGAAGAAGACCAAGGATTCTCATGGCCTCCTCCATCAACCTCTTGCTGTTAATCAATTCTATGGACAATTAAACTCAAGATCTAGGGTTTCAATGAAACCCTAGCCAAGTAATAGGGTTTTATTTATGTATTTCTTTTAGTTTTATTATGTATGGATGATGATTACATGTTTAGAGGATTTTTTATAATAAAATCGTACTTCTATTGATTAAATCGTTACTTTCAAAGTTTATTCTTGTCTTAGATCTATTTTGACTGTGATGTGCTCAATGATCTATATTTGCTGTGCTTGTATAGATTGTTTACATGTAATGGTGCTTTATTGAATTGTGCTATCAAGTATCCGAATAGTCCATGCCTAGATTAGACGGATTATGTCACAACCCTAGTTTAGTGTGGGATAATTCGTGCTAACCGAAGATGGATTATGTTGGTGCTTGAACCATAGTTATTTTCTTGACGGAGGAATTGGGCTTGTAGCTACAATTTCCCATTATCATCCAACTTAATAATCTAATTGAATGCATAAATATTCCTATTATGACGCTAGTGGTGGATTTACAATCCTAGTTTCCTTTAAACATATTTATAAAAACACTTTTAAATCGCTTTCATAATTTAGATTTATTTTATTGTTCTTAGTTTAATTAAATTCAAAATCAAAACCTCGTTTTCATAATTAATTAGATTTAGGTTTTAAAATTAAGAGTCGTAGTAATTCAATCTCTGTGGGTTCGACCTTTGCTTTCATTTCTACAAATCTTTAGAAAAGTAAAGTATACTTTTATATCTTGATATTGACAACATCAGCTATTTTTCCTTCGGTGCACAGAGTTGTCAAAAGCAATACAGTGCAATTGATTGACCAGGTCAATCGATTGACCCACATAATCGATTGTAAAAAATTTTCGAGAAAACTCCGGAAAGTCTGCAAAAACCCTATAAATAGCCTGTTATATCATCAGAATGAGAGGAGCCTTTCATAATGCGAAAAATAGTAGTTTTAGGGTAGTACTTTTAGGGTTAGTTTAGGAGTAGATTAGGTTAGTTTAATGTTATTTTTCCTCTTTTCCATTGTTGCACTCAAGATTCAAGGATTTCAAGTTATATTTCAGTTTAATCCAAGTTTTTCTTCATTTATGTCTTTTCTTTTCATTGTTCAATAATTTAGATCTACTTATATGTATGTTTATTGATGCTGCAATTATTCTATAATGTTTGCATAGTTTAGAAGTTGTGAATACATGCAAAAACACAACGATGGTTGCAGCCATGGAAAAAAAGGATTAAGCAATCGATTATTCAAAATACAATCGATTGCAAATTGCAGTAGTAAATGCAATCGATTGCATGGGTCCCTTAGGGAAACCTCTGTTTAAGGGCTGAAATTTTAAACTAGCCCACACAATTCCATTTTACAAAACACTCACTTTTTTTCCTCAAAATCTACAATTCATCACTTAATTATTTATTTTCAACTAACCCAAACAAGCTCTTAATGAGTGCCAATATCTAACATAAAAGTTTGTGCCCAATCTAATAAATCTTTTTAAACTGGTTCATTTGATCAAACACAAGAATCATATAAAAATGAGACTTGAACTTAACTCGGTCCCGTTTTAGACTTTTTCAAGCAAACCTCATTTCTCCTTGGTAGAAGTTCAAATTCTACACACATTTGTAATGCTTTCAAAAAAAAAAAACTCAAAATGGATTATGTGGTTCTTTCTTAAACTAGTTTGGGAGTTTTGAAAGCAAGGAAAATGTATGCAAAGTTGGCCCTCTCAAAGGAATAAATATTCAATGTAACGGTTTATTGTGATTGCGTGATGTAACAAACCAATAAACTGTTGTCATTTACACATTTGTCCATTATGAATTCAAGGAAGACACACGCCTACACATTAGCACCAAGTCCATGTGTAATTAGTAAGGTAATACGAATGATGTGGTATCACCATTACGTTGAAAATATTCTCCTCTCAGGCTTACTTTTTCCTTCATATGGGGGAAGAAATTGAAAGAAACAAAGGGAGAATCAGTTAGTGATCATTTGCTTTATAAAGTGAATTTCATAGTTAGCATTTCCACTAATAAAAATTGGGAAAATTATACTTTAGTCCATTAAACTATACACTTATTTTCAATTGGGTCCATAAGCTTTTTGTTTTTCAATTGGGTCCTTGAACTTCAAAAATTCATTCAATCAGACCCAAATTCTGTCACAGTTAGCTTAAATTATTAGAAATTATCATGTATGTTACGCGGAATGCCTACCTATCACATGTTAGGTTAAGACAAACACAAGAGATTGTGAATAGTGCAAAAAATTGCATTCAATCATATCTGAAATTGCGTTCAATCAAATTCGAAAAGACATTCGACTAGATCCAAAATCACATTCAATCATACCCAAAATCGCATAATTTTTTAGCCATTCACAATCTCCCATGCTTGTCTTAACCTAACATGTGACAGGTAAGCATTACGCGCAACGTACGTGATAATTTCTAATAATTTAAGCTAATAGTGTCAGAATTTGGGTCTGATTAAATGAATTTTTGAAGCTCAAGGACGCAATTGAAAAAAAAAATTTGTTTATGCACCCAATTGAAAACAGGTGTATAGTTTGA